>CM037935.1:2777134-3977134 GCA_021346845.1 Apeltes quadracus | reverse complement strand
GAAAGATGTTTACAACATTTGCTCCATGTGATGTAGTGTAATCATTTGTCTTGTACCTGCTCCCCTCCAGAGTCATCCTCATTGTGTGGGGGGTGGTGACCCTGCTCTGTGGAGCTTTCATCTTTGGCCAGAGCACCACTATCGCCGTCATGCAGGTCCTCGGCAAGATCTGAGCGATGCCCCTCCCGCACAGATCCAGGGGTTTACATGGAGACGTGGTGACGAGATCACCACTCCTTTCCTTTCCCCTAGAGACCCCACAGTGATTTATGGTACTTGGGAAATGGACCTGATGGCCTTTACCACTCAAACCACTAAACCCAGTAAAAACCCTCCCTCCTTCACCCTAAGGTACGGCACCTTCATTTGGGTTCATTGTTCCTAGTTGCACATGACCAGGAGCTCCGTCTTCCTCTCGCCATACTTAGATGATCTGATTTAAATCCTCAGGTATTTCTGCATGTGAGTAAGATAAGGAGCACAAACTGATGGTGGGCTGGGCGTTAAGGACACATTGTTTCTTTTCTTTTGTGTTTCTTGAATAATGTATTAGACTTTAACAGTGGGCACAATGTTTAATTATAAATATTGTAACGTTAAACCAACTTGAACGTTGTGCCGATATGTAATTAGAACGTGAGGGCTAATGTGTGGCAAACATGACCCCCAGCCAGTTCCCACTAAAATATGAGCTGACTGGCAAATGTCAAATGACTGCTGGTATTTACAGTAAAACACAGAGACAGAGCTTCATACGGTGACCTTTTAAAATCAAATATCCAAGTAGTCATTCTAACGGTTAAGAAAAAGAATAATTGAATAAAACCATTTTTATACGAAACCTTTGTGTAATCTGTTTCTCCCTGCATCTGTCGGTTAGTTAATATCATCTATTAGAGCCATCTGTCTCACCCCTGTTACAATACTACTTACATTTTTTCTGACAATATGTGTGTACAATGAGTATGATTTTCCTTAAAAAAACAATCATCAGTTATCACTCTCTCAACCTACTAGCTAATCCGAGGGAGTTTGTGTTCATTATGGTGAACAAAAGAGGCGCTGGTTCTCCCGTGCGGGTCAAGTGATACAGCCTGTGTCTCCAGCGGCGTGGTGCCGGCGTTGTTTCCCAGCAGCAGCTCTTGCATGGATCTGCAGCAGTTGGCATGCATGATGTGTGGGGTAAACATATTTTAATTCGCCTGATGCTGATACACAAGAGATTTAAAGGCTGAGGATTGCCCCACAGGATGAGTGATCTTGAGTTAGGACAGAAGCTCCACCGTAAAATGAGATCACAGATCTGCCAGATCCTTTCTGTGTGAAACAATGTGAATCACGCAGATGTTGAAAATCAAAGCCGCCTTTTTCAGTTTGATAGATTTATTGAATTTGCATCACTCTACATCATCTAGAATTTCAACAAGATATTCTTTTAAAGACCAAATATAATACTTGTATCCCTGCGTAAGTCTCTACACTTAAGAGAAAGCTGTTTTACTGAAACATACATTAAGAATTAATATTTCATTAAACATTGCCATAAAAGTGAACATTTTACTAGTTATATATATGTGTGTATATATACACTCACCGGCCACTTTATTAGGTATACCTTGCTAGTACCGGGTTGGACGCCCTTTTGCCTTCAGAACGGCCTTAATCCTTCGTGGCATAGATTCAACAAGGTACTGGAAACATTCCTCAGAGAGTTTGGTCCATATTGACATGATAGCATCACGCAGTTGCTGCAGATTTGTCGGCTGCACAACCATGATGCGAATCTCCCGTTCCACCACATCCCAAAGGTGCTCTATTAGATTGAGATCTGGTGACTGTGGAGGCCATTTGAGTACAGTGAACTCATTGTCATGTTCAAGAAACCAGTCTGAGATGATTCACGCTTTATGGCGCGTTATCCTGCTGGAAGTAGCCATCAGAAGATGGGTACACTGTGGTCATAAAGGGATGGACATGGTCAGCAACAAAACTCAGGTAGCCTGTGGCGTTGAGACAATGCTCAATTGGTACTAAGTATTGGTATTGGTACCAAAGTGTGCCAAGAAAATATCCCCCACACCATTGCACCACCACCACCACTGGCCTGAACTGTTGATACGAGGCAGAATGGATCAATGCTTTCATGTTGTTTACGCCAAATTCTGACCCTACCATCCGAATATCGCAGCATAAATCGAGACTCATCAGACCAGGCAACCTTTTTCCAAACTTCTATTGTCCAATTTTGGTGAGCCTGTGCGAATTGTAGCTTCAGTTTCCTGTTCTTAGCTGACAGGAGTGGCACCCGGTGTGGTCTTCTGCTGCTGTAGCCCATCCGCCTCAAAGTTCGACGTGTTGTGCGTTCAGAGATGCTCTTCTGCATACCTCGGTTGTAACGAGTGGTTATTTGAGTTACTGTTGCCTTTTTATCAGCTCGAACCAGTCTGGCCATTCTCCTCTGACCTCTGGCATCAACAAGGCATTTGCGGCCACAGAACAGCTGCTCACTGGATGTTTTCTCTTTTTCGGACCGTTCTCTGTAAACCTTAGAGATGGTTGCGCGTGAAAATCCCAGTAAATCAGCAGTTTCTGAAATACTCAGACCAGCCTGTCTGGCACCAACAACCATGCCACATTCAAAGTCACTTAAATCTTCCCCATTCTGATGCTCGGTTTGAACTGCAGCAGATCGTCTTGACCAAGTCTACATGCCTAAATGCACTGAGTTGCTGCCATATGATTGGCTGATTAGAAATTTGCGTTAACGAGTAGTTGGAAAGGTGTACCTAATAAAGTGGCCGGTGAGTGTGTGTATATATATATATATATATATATATATATATATATATATATATATATATATATATATATATATATATATATACTACTATACAACTATCTCATATAGTTGATTTTAGTCTCTTGTCTCCTTCATAGGAATACTAGAAAAGAAAGAAGGTAAAAAAATGCACAAAACCCATTGAAGAGTAGCATGGCCCTAATACTACAGCAAAGAAGTTACTGGACATTCAGTTGACATGCACTCAGTCGAAGGATAGAAACAGAACACAGCCGTAGAAGGGAAGAGTTATGGCCTTGATTGGCTCGTCAAATTCCTGATTGGCTTGGTATTGTGAGGTAACTTCCTGTTCACCAACTGCTGCTTCTTACAGGAACCCAGGACCGCCGCATATGTCGTCTGCTGTTTCATCTGTTCATGTTTCCAGGGAACGCTCAATCAAGGCTTGTTTCACTACATCTCGACAGCATAACTCAAAGCACAGGTTGCAATGGGGCAGTGGCAGGATAGAAATAAAACAGGTTGCACAGTCTGAGGGACATTCAGGAATGTATTACTAGGGAACAGTATTGGCATTTCTGACGGGTCACCTGCTATCTACCTCATAGACACAACCCGACGGAGTAGAGGAAAGAACCCCTCGATTGGAGCGTGTGGGCTGCATTCAGCTGAGCACTCGAATACTTTAAAACTATGGCTATCAGTATAGTAAGTCACTGACATGTACACATCAATCCATGCAATATGGCTTTATGGTTTTAGTCAAAATACAGCAGCTCCTTCTGGAACACAAACAAGGACTTGACACGGGTGTGCAAGTGTTTATATGTATTCTTTTTAAAGAGTGAAAGATTAAAGGTGCACTGTGGAGCTTTTTTTGTAAACAAACCAAAGTTCTGAACACATTCAGAGTGTCTCACCGTTGCCCTGTAGTCAGCTAAGGGTTTAAACCTGTTAAAAGAAATACGCAGTCTCTTAAATCTCTAAAAGGGTGCGTCCTCAGGCACTGAAATTGCCATTCACTGTATGCATCTGAGATTTAATCCAAATCTACTGCTGACGTGAGTTAAAGAGATTAAAGGAATAGTAATTATTACCCTGATCTTTATATGAGAGAATGTGGTGTTGTGTAATCGGTAACGAATGTGAGTGGAATACATCCAAAATATGTTTAGCCTGTAAATCAGAGCCAAGGGCCCTTAAGAATCAGTGATTATCTGCCCTGAAAGAGCCAAATAGAAAGAAAAACAAAAACAACCGTTAAACCGGAGTGTGCTGTGGTGCGGATTTAAAGTGTTTAAAAGATCACAAATTTAAACCTAGCTGACGCCACAGAAGACTTTGGAAGGAACTTCAAGAATCCTGAACCGAACTCTTAAGGGAGCCGTAAAGGGAGATACGGGTTCTGCTGCTGCATTCTGCACCACCCGTAGACCAGTAATGGAGGCCGAGGTGACGACACCGCCGGGGACAAGACAAGCGCTACCATTGATTCCCTCTACTGCCCCAGGGGTGGCATAGGAGCGTGTCTGATTGTTTGAGGTCATGTTATTTTACATACATTAGCTGCGTTTTTGCTTTATTGTTTAGCTGACCAAAGTAGGTAGTGATACTGATGGGGGTGCTGGGGGAAGGTGGGCGGCGGTAGAGGAGGATCGGAGGTTCAATCCCCGTCGGCTCCCATTCGTGGCTGTCTCTTTGGGTAAGACACGTGACCCCAGGAGGCATCTTACATGCTACACGCTGCCATTAACCTAACAATGGGTGTGAACGGGGGGAAAGATGACATTTAGCTGCAGGTTATCTCTTGTTTACCACGTAACTGAGTTCTAAAACCCATTTAGAGTTCTGTTTTAGCCTTAAACTGCAGCTAGTCAGAGGCAGTGTGATTCCTTGAGATGTATAGAGTCGAATGCATTTTTTCTTTTTTTTTTATGGCACTGTTTACATCCATGTTTGTCAGCGGCCTTTCTCTTCCTTGCCCTTTGTTGGTGCATTGCTACACATCTTGTCATGTTACTGATACCGTTCATCCGATGAAATGTAAATCCTCTTGCCTGCATCATACAAACAAATGTGTAAAACACTAAACTAAAGCGCTAATAGTGGTCAGAAAGCTCCACAGGGCAGCTTTAACACAGACACCGAGAGATTAGTAGACACAGTTCACAGATAAAGCCGCAACGTATTTTGCATGCCTGTTCTATAAGCCTTCTGCCATAGCTATTTCTGTTAGTATATGTAATAACATTCAACACTTCCACATTCCACAAAGTCCTGCCCTGCTAAATGCAGCCCAGCGCGGCGCTTGATCAATATTGGTATCAGTGCGCTGCATGGCAAGATGGCACCTTTTAAAAAAAACAATAGATAGAGCTAGAAAGAAAGAAAGGGATTCATCAATACACCTTTACCCAGATAAAATAGGAACCCTATATATATTTTAAATACTCTCATCATACTCAATAAGCTCTAATCTTCATTCACAATGTTCACTCACTTTTACATTGTGCGTTCTGAATGAGAGTTTGATTGTATTACAGTGGTGGGCTCATAGTGGCGTTTGTGTGGGTGAGGTAAAGTGAGGCGTCTGGTGTGGATTCAGTCATGGGTGTTTTGACCTGAATTCAACCTAAGGGTCATCCCAGGCTGAGTGGTTGATTTCTGGCAAAGATCAGAACAATCATAAATTAACACAGGAATGGCCAAAGATGGAAAATGTGTCAATAATTAAAACCATCTTTCTTTGGTTACCTGGTTACGGTTCTTTGGACTGATGGAGGGAAATGCTGCTCAATCAGCCAGCTCGTAGCCATGCGATTGTGTTTTTTTGTCAATGTGAGAATTATCCAGAGGATTCAAAGATTGACTTGACAAATTGGCCACGTGTTATACTGTGAGCCAATTTACTGCAAAGGTTGAACAATATTTGTATTTTCATACTTTTAGTATTGTTTGACAGACCAGACACAGCCGAGGAGACCCATTGAGCATTTGGTTATGTGTTTCTGTTATGACCCTCAATACAGCTATAGTTGTTGAGACCCTTTGTGTCCTATAGTTGGAGTTGATGGTGGCAATATTTATGATCATTGTGTTAGTTATTGATGCTCAGGCAGTTGTAGTTCTAGCAGTTCAGATCTATCAGCTACACTTTGCTGAGCGATGTGAAGTCATTTTTCCAGTGATATGTTGTAAACTGAAAACGTTTCATGTACAGACGTAAAATACAATGGAGAAACTCTTTGTATCAGTATTACACCAATGCCCCACAAAACTAGTGATGCGTAATCTGATGCCAAGAGGTCCACAACTTAAGACCACTAGTGGGCATTCCCTGCTTCCTGGGAGTTTACGTCACACCACAAAAAAAAGTTACCTTTTACAAACCCTTACAAGTTTCTTTAACATGTTGTGATGTTTAAGGCTTCATATTCAATGTCATTCAGATGGGTTTAAGTATCTGATGTTACGTATCAGATTTCAAAACAACCATTACGAGAAGCCACAGCGTTTAGAGAGCTACTGCCACCTCCGCTAAGGAAAACTTTGCACCAGAGCACAAAAAGTTGTCAATAAATATAAATAGAATTATAATAGAACTACATTGTCATACATACAATCTCTACTAGATTTACACCGCCAATTCAGGCACGAAATACACAAACAGAAGGCAGAAATTAAACAAACTTTAGCTGCATGAAGAACAGTGAACTCTACTTAGTTCCCTTCGGCCTCAAGGTAGCAGCAGACTGTTGTCTAAGTCACAAATTATCCCTTGACAGAAAAACGATCAATTCATTCATTCTCCCTGCTCAGAGGGTCAACAGTAAAGTTAGATGTTAAGTTAAATAAAAGCTACATGAAGAAATATAGATAGCTTACTATGTCTCTCTTTATGTCTGTCAATCAGAATCATCTATATACCCAAATATTTGTAAAGCCTTCTTTTCATAACTGAGTGATTAAATGGTGATACGTGAATTCACAGAGATTTGGGTTCAGTGTTCTGTTGCTTATTAAACACATGTGCTGTATTTACACATGATTATAAGCGACATTACTCCCACAGCAGCCGTTGTACATAAATGTTGCCTACTGTATGTGAGCAAGCTCAAATTGTTCAGTAATCATTTCCAACCTAAAGTTATGACTGTGACCCTGATTTTCTGTATCAGCAGGTCAGAAGGGATTTGGTTTAAAATGAAAAACCCCAAAACAGGGTTTTATAAAATAGGGGTTGTCTTAAATTCTAGTACAGCCAGAGTGTAACAAGGGTGCTGTCCTCACGCCCCGTTGGAGAACTGTCAAAGTGACGTTATATTAATGGATATTGTATTTATTACTACATTGTATGAATGAACGTTATTGGGCGAAGTAGATTTGCGATGCTACTGTGCAAAGGCAATTGTGAACTACAGATTTTGTACGTAGAGACTTGGAGAAGGTAAGCTAACTCTCTAGCTAGCTGCTAGCCAGTTAACTCATCTTAAAGCTAAATCAAGCGTTCCGTTTTCCTGAGATCGGGATCAAACGAGCCGCGGCCCTCATTTAGTGCAGAAGGGCTGATGTGAGAATAACGTCAGACGCATTGGATCGCTTACAAAAAAAAAAAAATGTCATCATTGGAACACTGAATGGAAGCAAATGTGGAATGAGCAGCCACTGTGAGCTAACGGCTAACTAGATGTGCTACCTGCGGTCACCTCGAACTGGGTTGGGGAAAAAAGCCACATTCTGAAATGCTCTACCCAAAAACAGCTACTGCTACATGAATAACTCAACGCCAGGGTCCTTGCTACATGACAAACTCCACTTTACAGTGGCTCAAAGCTACTTGAAACATGAACGTTACACAATCGAATATCTGGAGCCAGCAAAATTAGTAATCTCACACTGTAGAATGCACTGTTTGTTCAATTTTCACTGCAGTTGACACCATTCATTTGCACTGTGTAAACATGTACATACAAAAAGAGTTGAGGGAGGGGGAGGTTGAAATGCGCGGGACTGAGGGAAGGTTTTAGGGTCAGAGGGCTAGTTAAAGAAGGAGAGGCCCGGGTTCCGGAGTCGTGGCGTGGCGCTGGATATCTTCATGCTCAGTCCCTGTTCACACTGCACCAGGCGGCTACAGGGAGAGAGGGAGGGGGGGGGGGGGTCAGGAGGGTGTGTGGGGGACAAGGGGGGGGGAGAGAGATGAGAGGGAAGCGATTGAAAAGAGATGAGGAGGAATTCAGTAAGGCGAATTCATTACTAACTTTCATTCTATTTTATGATATTGTTTTACATTCCGTGCTGAACTTCTTAATTAAAAACCTGATGATAATGCATTGAAGTAATTTATCAAGAACAACATCTCTTGTTTTCAGCTTCTCAAATATTTCTCAGCTTCAAATGATTCTTATATTCAATAGCTTGTGGTTTGGACTTTTTTTTATGACACAATAAACTATTTTAAGAAATGACCTGGGTAATAGTATTTACTTTGAACGATTAATCTTCAGTAAAAGAACCATTTTTATCAGACAGAAACCATTCAAAATGATATCAAGCTGTGGCTCTTTTATAGCATGTCGACAGCAGGCAATTCTGTTAGCTTGCTTTGATGTATTAGCCCCTCAATCTCTGAGGGTAATTGTGTGTTTTACTGCCATCTACTTGTAACTGTAATACTACACGGTTTAATTATTGTTGCACAGTAGGTCAAAATACAATAACAATATATCATCAGAGCGTGACTGAGCCTTTTGTTTGAGTGAGTGGTGCGATGAACCACGTATGCTCTTGCTGCGCTGTTGGCAGCTACCTGAGATGCAGTGTGTAACTTGACTACACCCTAGTCCAGATGTGAGTTCGCAACTGGCCTCAGAACGTGACTCCCTCTCTAAAACACACTGACGCCCTCACAATGCCACTGGAAGATGCCCATGTGCTTTATGAATGTATTTAACTCAAACTTATCTCAGGTAATGCATCACCCATGACCAGTACACTGAACCCAACGTTTAAAATCATCAGACAGCTCCATTGACTACCAGTAAAAAATTAAATTCTTTTGTAGCATTTCTCAACTGACCTGGCACGGCTACTGAGGACATTGCCTCCGGCTGGCACAGTGTATCCACCTTCACATGCTGAAAGGCTTTGTTGGGGGCTGACTGGAGGTGCCTGGAATCAGAAATTAGGGTGAGAGAGCACATACACACACACATACACAACACATACACACACACACACTCATATATATATACAGTAGTTACTCAGACAACATGTATGCCTTCGAGCAAACGCATCTGCAAGGCCACACGCCAATGCCCACATAGCTTTAAACCGTTGGGCTCGGCCTGCAGCCTTTACCGTAGGAGTTAAAATATTTATGACAGTTGGATGCTGGAAGCAGTGGAGCAGAAACTCAGACCAGCAGGCAGCTACATCAGCAGCCTCTCCTTGAGCCCACCACCATCACTCAATCCTGTTGACCTGACTCAACTCAAGTGCCTCAGCAACTTTGGAGTGAGTGAAGGGCTGAAGAATAACAGCTAATTAAATGAGGCTGGGGGAATATTCCCAACAAGCACATGAACGTAATGGAAGAAAACTGAGTGCTTTTTTTGTTAAGCCATTGCCAATCAATAAAAACAATGGCAGGAAGAAATGGCATGCTCAGCTGGAGAAAGACTTCTTAAGGAACCAGAGTGCTGACTAGCAAGCATTTTCAGAAAGAATTAATTGTCCACCCTTGTTAATGGCTTTTTATACTTTCAAGGTGCATTAGGAATTAAACGTCTTGCGGCAACAGGCCACATGCTCAACATTTACAGACGTGTCATTCTGCCTGTTTTCTCTAATTTTAAGTAGCACAAAATGGCAGTGTGTCCGTCACACACTGCCATGAGTGACGGACACAAGCCAGGGCTTGATCTGTGAAGGAAAACTCACCTCTTCCACTCCTCCTCTCCTTCCCAGAACTCATAGACGACAAAGGATAAACCGTCCGGCAGGCGCACCGCAGTCACACTGGAGCGGAGATAGAGGAGAATGGCAATGAATGGGTTAATAGTAGGGAAGGCGACGGGTAAAGAGAGTTATGACAGAATGGTAAGTACATCAAGAAAGGCAGGAGAAGAGATACAGGCATACAGCAGGTGGATGGAAAAGATTGCATCCCATTTTGAAAAATGAGGCTATAGTAATCTGATGGAACAATGTGTGACCCGGTCAGTGCGGATGGGGAAGGCTTGCCGTTATGGGTCACTTCGACAAGGCACTTTAGAAAACACATTTCGCTGTAATGAACAAGGGCTCCATTTCGCCTCAAGCAGAACAGTGATGCGTCTCGCCGTGAATTTCCACCTATTGGCTTTACGATTGTCCCTTTTCACATTACCTATTGTCACTTCATCCATTCTTTACTTAAGCAATAAGGTGCTTGAGGCAGTACTGTATCATCAATAATGTACTGCTCAAGGGTTTGCTATCCCTGCTCTGTAACATTATTGCCCATAATGTACTGCCTCAAATACCTTATTGCTTTTATAATACGGTTGCCAACGACATTAAAAAACAGTAAGTTGCCTTTCAGAATAAATTAGTTGTAGGCACCGAATGTTGTGTATCGCATTTAAGTAGCCTAGAGAAAATAGTCCTCGTACGTGTGGCTATTGCTATGAACAAACAGCAACATCACGCGTGTTAGCTTAGCACCAAAAGCTTGTTGATGGTTAGCTAGAAGATCAACATTAATTTGTGCGCTGTCTGAAAACATCCCATGTTTCCCTGCTAGACCTCGCACCTCATCATTCATTCACCTTGCTCATGATGTCCACCTGAATTGACTTCCTTGGCTAACCAAACTCATTCCCCCCCAAAATATCAAAGTTTACACAAAACATGTTTGGTAACAGTCAAGCTTGAAATTGACAATTAACGGTTCGCGCAGCAGCTACCTGTTATTTTGAGTGTGCACTGATATGGAACGCTCAGCTATGTGTAAACAGGTGTACAGGACATTACAGCTCAATACACTACACACCTTGACTCACTCTGAAACAATCCGAAAGCTTGATTTCATTTACCCTTTTATAAATATAGATATTTATTCGCTTTGAGCCGCCACCAACAGTCCCGCAGCTCCTGCTGACTGTCCCGTGTGTGTCTGATTCTCGCGCTGACTTAAATGTTGTCTCTTTTAAATGTTTATAGTCTTAACATCTGTCTTAAAAGATTTGTTACAAGATTACTGAATGTTCCAAGTTTGTGCCAAATCAGATCCCGCATTAACGTGGTGGAATTTCATTTTCATTTGACATCACAGCGAGAGCATTGGAGCAGCTGAATCATGGATGCTCAGGGTTCCACATTAAAACAAGCACAATTTAGATTCCGGTTTTCATTGTGCAAGCAGGTAAAAGTGGCACTAAATTGCAGAAAAATCTGCATGATCCAAACGGACAACCAGGTCTAAAAGGTAGTTCTCTAAAATGTAATGTAGTTCTGCTCTGAACTTGAAGAGGGCACTAGAGAGGAAGGCTGCTGCCTTCAACCTGTGAAAATGACTAAAAGAAATGACTTGAGCTGTGTGAGCTCCGCTGGAGGATGTGATGATGTCCTTGTGCATGAAATCAGAAATTCAACCAAAAAGATAAGGATCAGGGAAGGCAGAGGCGAAATAAACTATATACAAAACAGTTTGTTTGTGCAATATTAAAAAGGATGCACACAGCAACACAAAAGAGAGTCTATTCAGAGGTAATGAGCGGACTTTCTCAATCAACAAATCAATTTATTTTATTTTACGGTGCCTTTAGGTAAGGGAATTCCCTTACCTAAAGGCACTGTGGGGCGACCACAATTAACGATCAACGATCACAAGTAAGTGACACATGTACCAAAAAGCTAGTAAAAAAGATGACACTGAAAGTAGTTAGTGTATCATCTGAAGGCCTCTTGCACTTCTGTGTGCTATTTTACTAACCCCAGCTGAATCACTCACCCCTGTTTAACCCCCAGCAGAGAAGCAGGTGTTACTTACTGCTTTCCATCTGTTAGCAACCAGACCTTGAACTTCCCTGAATGTTTTTGAAATTACAGAAAAGGATTGACAATGGATGAATGACAAAGTTACTGATCCAGTAAATAGCATTCAAATTCAGTAGCATTCTTCTTCTTCTTCTTCTTCTTCTTCTTCTTCTTCTTCTTTAAACACTGGATTTTCACTGATGCCTGATGCATTCGGTTACATTGAGGGCCCGCATTCCAGGACGGTACAGCTTTAATTACAAAAAGGTGGTGGTTTAGCAGGTTTCTAAACTGTTTACCAGGTCCACCGTCCTTGTTTTGCGTGCATGCATGCATGCTAATACAGTATTTAGCTTTGAATGGGAATGTGAGTTTTGCTTTGTTATAAACCAAAATATTGGACAAATCGTGAATATGGTTGTGTAGATACTGGGAAAGTTCTCTCTGGTTTTGATTCTGGTGCAGTCTTAATATTCTGATTACGGTGAGCTGCATGTAAGCAGACCGATTTCAACTTACACCACAGAAATACAATCAAACAATTTGATGAAGGTCAATGCTTTCCAGCCTTAACAAGAGTGAAAACACTTCAAAAACATCGCTGGGATGAGCTGTTAGTTGTTAAAATTCAAAGCAGCAGAAGAGATATAACAACAGATGTTTAAAGATAGGGACGTGAGAGCATCACACATCCCTGTGTAACCAAGATAACATGTTTAGTTGAGCTCTAGATCAACTAATCATTCTCTCTATCTCATCCTCATCCACCGGCAACAGTGTCTCCACGGTATGTCTTTTTTTAATCTTGTTGCTGCTTGGGGAAGATGCACCTTAATTAGAAATATCCCTGTAGTGTCCAAGCACCAAAGACTCGGTGAAGACTATATTTAGGCTGTTTTGGCAGCAATCATTTTTCTTTTGTGAACACTGCCAGCTTTCCCGCACATTGTGCTCTCTCTCGGCCAGGCCAGGCTGCATGGGGACTGTGAGTGAAGATCAAGTCACACTTTGGGTTCTGAACTGAAACGAGGTGTTGGCGTTGCCCCTAAAGGACATTTAAGTGGTTTTAAACTCATTCCTGTGAGTCCCACAGTACACAAGTGCGTGTCTGTCCGTCCAAGGCTGTCGCATTCTGCCCTGAGCAACATTCACACTATTTTGGATGGCCAGTTATGGCTGCCTGCTCAAGGACCTCTTGTGGTTGCTTAGACTACCTTTAGTCAGCCCATTTTATGCTGCCTGCTGACTCCTCATTCAGAGTATTTACAGTTAAACATTGTTTAAAACATGAAATATGGAGTAGTCAGGCCTTCTTTCGCTGCCCCTCTTGCAGACCCTGTATTTCAAAGTATATACTGCAGTAACTGGAGGGAGAAACTGTAACACAAATAGAAGAAGCTACATCGTCAGGAAGAAGCTACATGCACAATATGTCTCTGGACTACGCACACAAAATATGGAGTCTGTGATCCGGAGAAATATTTATGGTTATTAAACTGTTTCATGGCCTCCTGAAGTCAAAGACTTAATGCGGTTTGTGCTCAGATTGAGGAAGGATGATGAGGAACTACCTTCAAAAAAGCAAAACGGTCTATGTTCAAACATCAAAGAACAGAGGAGATCATATTTGAGGTGGAGGTCAAAGTATGAAAAAGAGAAAGGCCCTGACACTGAAATTGGAACACATTAAATATTAAAAAAAGAGTATGATTATGGTGCTGTCAGCGGCAGCAGCAGGGCGGCTGTGAGGATGTGCGGACTTACTGAAAGCAGTCTCTCTGAGCGGAGACATTCTTCAGATATTGCTTCAGAGCGTCACAGAAGTCGCCTAGTTTCTTCTGGGAAACCACCATCTCGTGACGAATGAGGAGCAAGGACTGCAGAGGAAGAAAGGGAGAAGTCAAATGTAGTGTTTATTTCTGAAAGTAAATAGGTGCAAGCAAAATCGGATCAAATGCTGCAGCCAAGTGTGTTTGCTCAAAACCAGCTAATTGAAAGTAATTCCCTAAATCCTTTGGCCTTGTGATACCAGACTTACCAAAAAAAAAACTTTCCGTTGATATCTACCTTCCGCAGCGGCTTTACGATAGCATCTGCAGGTACCAGAAGCTTTGTGATACAACTGCAAATCCTTTCGTGCATCCCCATAAGCTACATTTCTCCGTTACCAAATTCTTCTGCAGTAAAAAAGCGAAATGTTCACGATCTCACAGAGCCTATAGTAATGTTTGAATGGACACTTCCTGGGGAGCCACTGGTCTATGACACATACTGTATAATGTAACTATAACATTTTCAGTGACCTTTGTCTGTGAGATGAAAAAAGGATCTTAACTCAATGTGAAGTTGACCCAGTAGTGACCCAGTAGTACGTAAGAGAAGCGTCAGTGAGTGAAATGTGCAAGCATGCGTGTGTTGAAATGGTGTGAAGAGGATCATTCGCGACCATTTGTATGAAACCAATTTATAAAAAGAGGAAAGAAATGACGTGCAGTTGCATTGGTGTTGATCGTTTCTGCAGACAGTACAATTCAAAATGAATCTGTTATGACCTAGATTACTCCTGTAATCTCTCACTGAGACTTCAGAGTTACACTCTCACACATACATACGCATCTACACACACACACCTGTTGAAATACCTACTCTCAGATAATCTCATTCCGTTACCAGTGTTGGTCATCTTACTTAAAAAAAGTAATTAGTTACAAATTACTTCTCCCAAAAAGTAATTGAGTTAGTAACTCATGTACCACATAGTAAAAGTAATTAGTTACTCAGCAAAGTAACTGTGACATTATTTTTTTTATGTTTTAAACGCTATTACGTTCTATAACATTTAACATTTTAAGTCAAAGATGTTTATATTAACTGATTGAAAAATAAAACACCACATACAGTATTTTAGAACATTTGGTATTTATTTGAACTTAATAGATTGCACCTGCCATCCTCCTCGTATTGGTATTTTAGCAAGGATAGCTCTGAATGACTCCGACTCAACAGTGGACAGGGGAAGCATGTTTTCAACAACATACCTGCCAATCAAAGTGTTCAGCTCGGGCTGCGTTGCTTGTTTTAACAGAGTGGCTGCGTCTCCGCTGCAGCTCACGCTAGCTTCATTTGGGTTCGGGATAGCAGCAGCAACAAGTGTCGTCTTAGCATGTGTTGATGTGAGGTGCTTCATTAGGTTTGAGTTGCTTGAGGCAGACGTGGATAACGTCTTTTTTCCTGGGCGTAGCGTCCATGTAACATAAACATTCTTGCCTTTGACTTCAATGAGTGAGAAGTAGTGCCAGCACTTCCAGTTTGACAACGCTATTTTTGAACTTCCCCGGCTTGCCGCCATTGTCGCTTACGCTGTCTTGTTTAGTGGTAGTCAGAATGTGTGCAGCGAGACAATGTGCGCAAGGCACCGCCCACCCAGCCAATCATCACCGCATTTGCAACGGCGTCATCATCCCCACCGCAGCTCTCTCCAGGCAGCTGTCCAGCCAAAGCATGACAACCAAATTCCAATAACGTGACACTTTCAATCTCAGTAAAGATAACGGCGTTGTAACGATGGCAACAGTAATTAATTAGATTACTCCGTTACTGAAAAAGTAACTCTGTTAGAAACACTGTTATACTTAAACGCCATTACTCCCAACACTGTCCGTTACATACATAAGTATTTACATAGTTTTGGCCCAATTCTTTCCTGCAGTTCACTTTTCAACAATTTACCTTCCTGTTACATGCCACCAATCCAACCACCTGAGCACATTTTGGACACAAGACCCCCAACATGGAGTGAAGTTAAGAACACAGTAAAGCGCGCAAGATCCGCATCAGCCCCTGGGCCCAACGGTGTTCCATACAGGCTCTATAAGAACGCAGCAGGCGTCTTGAAAGTACTCTGGAAGCTAATGAAGGTGACATGGGGAAAAGGCATCATACCTAAGGCATGGCGAAGGGCAGGAGGGATCCTGATTCCCAAAGATAAGAACTCTTCAACCATCCACCAATTCTGCCAGATAAGCTTACATACATGCGGGAAATGCAGTACCTGCCAGCCTTATGACTGCTGTGCAGACTAGTCGGAGACATGAACACACACACCTTACACACAGACATCCTACCGACTCAGTTAGAAACACTACATTGCCCAGCAGCCTCAGCTAATCTAATCGCTCGCACTACATTAACCATACGGCCTCCCTGACCGAATCAGTACGATTACATCTGCTTCCCTCGGCCCCTGCGGCCCTGCAGAGGTGATGGCTCTCTGGCTCTGTGTGCCCCACATTGGTAACCCTGTGTTGACTTTTTCTTACTTCCTGGTCCTTTATTTTCCCAACACAACACTGACTGTCCTGACAAATTTTATATTTCTTAAAAAATGTTCTGACAATCAGGACACAACTGGACACTGAACTCAAAGTGAAACTTTTAACTATCTATCCACCATGAAGTTGATTGTGCTGGTGGGATTTGAAAGTTAACGCCTCTTCTGACAGACGTCAAGGTCTTGGTTTCTGTAGAATGAAATCAAAATGTGTTCCCCCATAACATATTAAAAGTCACACTGTCTAAAATCCCCTTCCTGAAATCCTTCAGAAAGCAGGATATTTGAGATTAAAAAAAATATTGCTTATACACGTAGTTCTGATGAACTGAGACGTGATTCACCAAACGTTTGGAGACACGCACACGTCAGCTTTCACAAGAAATTACATAATGAACTTGAATAAATACATGCGTTTATAAATAAATGCTGCGTTCTAAATTGCACACTAACATACTGCAAACTAGAGGCATGCTGCCTACTAAATGAATAATGAAGTCTGCCATTACGAGCAGTGTGTTCCCACTGAAGACTATCACATCATTATGTTGATCATGACATTGCAGGTCATAGGTTACTTCCTTTTCCATTCAATTGAATACCTTAACCTTTTAATTTAAAGTTATTACACATCATCTTAAATAGGATTTCTGCTTCACATTATAAGTGAACTCCCGTGCTTTTATATACAATATAATTTCCTCTAGCAGTGAATTATTTAAACCGCAGGACACATTTGAACCGTCAGAAGGGACACATATTTATATTGTGAGGTTGAGTCCCTCCAATAAGGTGGTCACATACTCAAATCTCATTCCTTGCGTACACAAAGTAGAAGTCATGGATACAAAGGCGTAGTTGTATGCAGTTGGAACACAGTACATAGTGACTCAGTAGGGATAGTAAATAATTAAACAATTTGAACTCTATGTCTCAAGCAGAATCCTTTTTAAAATAGTCATTGCAGGTACGAAGGTTAGAAATATTCCACTATGTGGGACAATCCACCGAATCTTGCTATTGAGGACATGGAAACAAGAAAATGTAAATTATGTAAATATAATTGACAAATGTATGTCATCCTCTATCAGTGGGGCTTTGCACTGTACAACTGTAGAGAAATATGCAGATTATCCATCAGCATCTATCAAGGACACACATACTGTTCTATATGTGTGAAACGTGTGTGTGTGTGTGTGTGTGTGTGTGTGTTTAGCATACTTTAGTGTGAAACGTTATCCCGTAGGGTATGAAAATGGGAGAGGCAGAAAGATATGTCAATGTGTGTTGCTGAGAGAGACGGGAGGGGGTATCAGTCTAGTGTTACCATGGGAACAAGGAAATACCACATTGGGGTCTTTTCACACCTTCTCTCATTATCAAACCCCCTTTTCCCCACATACTCCCGATTTTGTCTTTCCTGAGCTTTCCTCACCCACTTCTCCCTTTTGCCTCACTTTTTACTTTTTCTGTCCTAAAATCTAGTGCTCTCCCCCCACCTTCCCCATGTGATTTCCTCACAACTCCCTTCCTACTGATTCTTCCTACTCCTCCTTCCTACCCTACCCACTATGCTCATGAAGAATTTGCATATTCACCCTTGGGCTGCAATAACAGATGGCTGTCTACAGTAGGTTTATATTACCCCGACCTGCTCTCTGCAGCAGTGGGAGTGAAATAAATACCATAGGATAAACATCAGCTGCACACTTACAGAACAACGGTGGCCAGCAGCACCTTGACAAACTATGATGTCCTTTTATTTTTAGATTATTTGAGATAATTACGAAGAAGTAGCACTACTAAAAGTAGTAAGTATGTTTTGAAGAAATAAGTACAATTAAAATCATATTAGAAATGAATTTTAAAGAGTTGTGATATATTTAAAAGAATACGAAAAGGTTATGCTACCTGTTGTAGAAGAACCAGATAGTTAAAGCTACCTCAATCCTTTCTTTGTCACTTGCGGTCAAAACTAAATTAAATACAATTTAATGCTGTTTCTAACATGTTGTAAAACAATTGGCTGTATACATTGATAGACTTTTTGCAACAATTTAATTCATTAAGAGATGAAAATCCTTGTTTAAACTTTCCTTTGGTCTTCATCTCTGGAGGAATCTGTGGTGGATGCTAAATGCCACTACAATTGTCTTGGGCTATCAACATAAATGCTAGCCTGGGTTTTCCCATGCTGCCTTGCACGCGCGATTTATTTCGCGCTGCAAGGGAGCCTGAATACCATGGAGCAAATTTCCCCTGAGATAGGGAACCAATCACAGAGCGGGGAGGGAGCAGCAAGACGATGACTACGAATATGCGCTGGCAGGATCTTGTTGATTGCCCTGACTCCTGTGCGACTGTCACCCCTAACAACGCTAACCTCTCGGATAAACTTAGTGTTTTTTTTTTATAAAAACATGTCTGTAGAGTGGCCATATATACAAGAGATCCCCAAACTACGGCCCGCCGGCAAACTTCCGTGGACTTTATACGCTCGTATCCGCAGAGGTGCGCGGAGACGCACTGCATGAAAAGTGGGATTTCCGACAATTTCTGGCACCGTAAATTGTTGTGGAATTTCAGGTTTACGGCAATTTTCGGGAATTTGCGGGCAAAGCCGAAAACTGCCGGAAATTGTCGGAAATTGACGTGGGCCTCCCTTGGCAGTTGGCCCCCCATGACTCCCCTCCTCCTAATTCTAGGGGAGGCTTTGACATGTAAATGAAAATGCTGTGAGCTATACAAATGCAAATCAGGGCTGCAGAGGGAGTTTTATCCCAGGTGACATTTTTTTAAAAGGTAAGAAAATCTCTGGTAAAAATAGATCAGGCCTAATTATAGACTCTTACATTTTAGCTTGTATTGATTTATTTAATTTAAGTATGCTAGATTACTGTGTATGCCATTAGCTATGGCAAATGTTATGTAAAAAAGATACACTAAATTATTAAAACATTAGTTTCAATCTGAATCAGCTGGTAAAATGACCATTCCATGCAAACATTAGAATGAGAATGAAGGCTCTGCAGAGATCACATTCTCCTAGAGCTCAACTAATGTGCATAGTGGCAGGAATACAGTGACCTTTTCTTTAGTCTTACTTAAATGCACAGAGGACGTATTAACCACTACATCTCGCAGACATGGTGCTTCACAGGCACTGCGGTCTGGTCTCGCGAGTCCTTCCATGTAACAATGACCTCGTATCTGATTGGAGGATCCGGACGTTCAACTCGCGTTAAGCTCCTCTTGGACGCGATCAACAGCTTTCAGCCAGTCGAGAAGAAACTGCAGTTTGCTATCAGCGGACTGTCCGTCAGCTGAATCAACATGCTGCCGATATGAACGAGCGGGAGAGACTGACTCAAAGAAGAAAAGACAGCCGCATGAAATCCCAAGGTAAGAATATGTTTGATGACTGCTAGCTAAGCTAAAAGTAGCTTAGCCTAAAACCAAAGCTAAGAGGAGCCTTACAAAAGAACTAGTGAGCAGAACCCGCTTTATTGAAGTGTATTTTTGTAGTGTTTAAGATTTAAAGAGCATGCTTTCATTCTGCGGTATAAGGAAATGGATGCCATAGAATAGATACCGATAACTGTACATTTTGTTTTCACAGACTAGTTTCTCCTCACAATGAGGCGCTGACCTCCTATTTGCTCGGAGCAACATCTGTAAGTGACTTTTTTTTAACGGTTTCTCCTTCCTCGTTTAATGTTACGGCGACTTGCGTGTTAATTTGAGAGGCGACTCCAAAGTACAGAGCCACGCACAATATGGCGTCTGTGCAACGGATCTGCCTCGGAAAGAACGCCGCACCTACAACCCCGAGGAGGCCAACGGACAGTTGTAGTTTTTGGATCATCCTCTACCCATGTGTGCGCAGATCCTCGCTTTGTATATGATTGTTTGTTTCAATAAAGCTCTTTTTGCATAAACATGTTCCTGGCAAATGTTCATTTCCTCTATAAATTTATTAATGTCCTTGGTGGTAGTCTAATAATTGTTTAGTAGCCTACAATGACATGATAACAATGACATGAATATACAGTACAATATGAATGAATAAATAATATATATTGTATATATAAATTATTTATGAGGCTGGGTGACCAATAGCGACAGATCTGCCAACCAATCAGGAGTGATTTTTCTTGTTTGAAAGTTGTGGTTTCATCCAATGAGGAGTAAGGAAACTCAAGCCAGGCCTGCCCAGGCGTGGTTTTGCTGCCAATCACGAGTGATTTTACTTGTTTGAAAGTTGTGGTTTCCTCCAATAAGGAGTAAGGATATTCAGCCCGCTCCGCTCGGCCACCCGCGGTTTTGCTGCATTAATATGCTAATTAGGGCCATTCGCACCTCCGCCAGCTGATCGCCACCTACGTCAGAGTCTGTTTCCGACAATTTCCGGGACAGGCGAACGCGGCGTGCGCGGCCTGTAAATTGTCGGAAATTAGGGAAATTTTCAGGCATTTACGGGGACGGAAATCCCACTTTTCATGCAGTGACGACCGCCATCGGGTATAATTGAAACGATTGGCTATGAGCTAGGAACAGGCGCATTTGACAGACATTTGTAGCGCCCAATAAACGGCTCTGGGCATTCGTAAACCACGCCTCCAATACGAGGAAATTAACATGTGGTTTCCAGACCCCGTCTCATTTGAGATCACAGTATGACGTTAGCCAGGCTGCATAAACGCGTTAATTTATGCAATTAATGTGGCCGCGAATAATGCAACCACATAAAGCACCGGTATGCTAAACTCGCTGCAAGGCTACTTCCATCCCAACATCTACCGTTACCCTGCGCGGCACACACAGTTTGCAGAGGACCACCACTGTGTCCCTAAAACATTGTGGTTTGACAACGTCCTGGCTAAATGTGGGGAGATTGTTGGCACTTCAAACACAGCCGTTAAATTACAGAGAGTTGAGAGCAAAGCAAAGTGCACAAGGATAGCTGGAAGAGCCGCTAGTTCAACATGAATTATGCCCAGAATATGATCAAATATGTGTTGTTTACAATTTAATAATTAAACAACAGTGTCTAAAATACACACTTTGAAAGTGACTACTCATTACTTTTAAAGATTTAGTCTTTAGAAGTAAAAAACATTCATTAATAACAACATTGTAACAACAACAACATTCTTTAAATCACTGTTGTTTTTGATCAATGGATTTTAAAATGTGCGATTAACTAGTTAATTTGTTTGAATTTTTTGACAGCCCTACATGTTCACAAGCTGAATCGCTAATCATATGCTTCTGCAGTGCACATTGGCTCTGTTTGTTTGGTTTGTTGTTGGTGGGGTAAGGATGGGGATCTGTGCGAATGACAGTCCTCTGCCAAGTGGCATGCAGACACCGCAATTACCTCTTAATGTCTAAAACCTAGACACAAAATCAACAACAAAACAAGTTACAGCATTAGCATATGGAGCCAGACGGTGGTTGTAGCGTGCAGCACTCAGATGAGATCATGAGTATTAAAATTCAATCTCTGAGCAATTGAAATGGGCCATATTGCCTGGTGAAATTAGGGTGAACGGCTGCTTCGAACACTTTGAGGCTTCATAATGTACTAGTGTGCGGATGGACTGCAGGTTTGCTTATTCATTTTTAGAACAACAACAAATGTCTTTAGACACAATGCTATTTATGGGGAAATTCTCAGAGGGGCATTCTCTACCTGCACAAATATGTAGCTTCCAAAAAGCTTCTTAGAAGTCGTAAAACAAAACTTAATTTGTTTCAAATCCCGCAGCCTGCATATTCATGTATTCATGGAAGCTAATCAGTTCTAATTAGTGGGTACACATATTTGTCATAGTATGCAAACTTCGTAAAGAACCCGGAACTTACTTGGCAGCTGCCACTGATGTCCTGGTAATACAATACCAGCAGAAATATCACCAAGGAGATATTATTTTTTTCTTTTCATGCTGCCACGTATAGCTGCTCACCAGAGTTACTCACAGCTATGTGAAGCTCTCTCTGCCCCACTCTTTATAACCCACTCTGTATTCTTTCAGTTTGAATGTCTTTGATTGCCGGCATGTCTTTAAAACGGCCGGTCCCAATTCTTTAATAAAAGTCCACACACACATTCACATATCTTTCTGTCCACCTCGACTCTCTGCTGCTCCAACTGCCGCCTGCCCCTGTACCACACCACGCTCTTTAAAGGGGCACAGCGGCACAGAGGGGTCTCAAACTCATTTCAGATTCGGGCCAGACGCCGCCCACTTCAACCGAACGCGGGCCATACCATTAAATTCATAGGGCGGGGTGGCGTCGACGATCTGACCGGCGACCGGTACAGCCGGAGGGGTTGGCGCTGACGATATGCCAAAGTCGTCCACACGCGGATGTGGCCCGCGGGCCATGAGTTTGAGACCCTTGAAATAGAGGCATAGCAACTAGAGCAGGGGTTGGGAACTTTTTTGACTTGGAGAGCCATAAAAGCTAAATATTTCTAAATATATTTCATTGAGAGCCATAGAGACTTTTTAACGTATAATAATTTAAATGCAACTTCATGGTGTTGCACTGGGGGCGGACACTACGGCCGACGGGGGTGCGATCTGGTCGACTCGGGGCAGTGCGCTACGGCCGTAGGGAGGGGGGGGCACGACGGTTGAAGAGGAACCTAATTGACTCGGAAGTCAATTTTTCTGCGTTAGAAATACAAGGTATGAGCGTGTTACTGGGTTCAAATGCGTGTGTCGTACAAATATTTTTCAACTCGGTGGCGGCCATATATGCCCCGCAAGCCCGACCGCTGAACCAGAGGTTAAAATTACTGCATGCATTTAATATATCACAATGTACTCATTCTTATCCTAGTCTTAGTTTTTTCATCTCTGCTCTTGGATTCCTGCCAACATCAATAAATTCATTCCGCTCCTTGTTTTCCCATCTGTCTTCTCACAAGTCAATGTTGACATCTTGTGATCCGTTGAGCATTTTTGGTATGAAGCTTCTCCCAGCACACGTTAGCGAGTAGTAGGTGCTCAGATAGCTTAGGTTTGCTTAGGTCAGTGCAAAGCACTTGGACAAGTCATGTAAATTCCCGAAAACATGAGCTTTTAAGCAGAGTAGTGACCCGAGTATGAAACTGAGGTTTGGACTGGTGCACATGATAGTCAATGCCTCACTGTGGTCTTACAATGTGCCGTGACTAAATGTGTGACTGCAGTAACAGAGGGACGGGGTTGTGGTTGATTAAAGCACACCGAAGCGGTTATTTAATTTACAGAGACAATATCCAGCATCAAGAATTCAAACAGTCACCAGGAGATTGGGGCCATTTAGGCAACACGTGGCACCATCCAGACACCGAGACAAGAGGCATTGAAAAGATCCAGATCTCTTCTAACCAAAAGTTACACAAAACAGATGTGGTCATGTAGAAACACCTGGTGGACATCTGCACTCTATTTGCATCTTTCTATTTTTGTTTTATTGTTAGAAACTCTCAAGTGATTCGGAAAAGATTTTGTTTTGGGAACTACTCTCAGCAGCAAATAAATGATTGAGTGTAGTGTATTTGTAAGTATTTAGTATATAAGTGTAGGGGTTTAACCAAAATAAACTGCTGGGTTCATCATTTGTCTTTGGATTCAAAGACAATATTTTGTGCAATGATTCACCAAAATAGGCACTAGTGCCAGCAGTGGTTTTAGTGTAAATAGGCATCACTGTCAAACCTATAAATTCAGAATGATGTTTCAATATCAAAGAACACCTTGAATATTGCATAATGTAGGGTTTCAAGGTTTGGCAGCAATTGAGTCTATATATGTGACACCGTACATTAATTATTGCCAACGCATCAATGAGACAGGTCAGGCCCCTGCAGAGGAATACTTGAAATATTGAGGAAAACAGTGATTGATTGTAAATTCAACACAACATGGTATTCCTGCATTTCAAACTAAATCAAAGGTAAAGGAGACTCTCAGTGGGGGAAGGAAAGAGACATCCTCCTTCCTGGAACAATACAGTTTTGTTTTGAAAAAAAGGTTTCTGTAAGCCTTCAATAAATAAAGTGTTGCAGGATTATATAAGCTTCAGCCAGAGGTTTATTTATTACAATTCTTAAATATGAATGGATACCTTTAGATGTGTTATCCCTGGTCTCACAGGTGTAAAACCTTTTGCTTGTACACATGAATACCTGTTTTATTGTATATCTTTCTTAATCATAATGTGATTTCAGAGGATTGGATGTGATGGGAACTGGGATTTTGGATATCAATATTAGAATGGTCCAAATTTAAGGGCGGTGTAACATGTTGACACATTCACATACATTTACTTTTTGACATACCACAGCACACGATTTGCTGATTTAGTTGCCAAATCATAATCAAATACAAGAGACATCAAGAAAAAAGCGCCATGAAAGAAAACTACACTCTTTGGTTTAATACCAATACCATATAATGTCATATTTTGTTTTCACAGTTGACTGATAAAACAACCATTTTCCCCAAAAAAAGACATTTTCGAAAATGCACCTTTGTGGTTTCTTGCCAAGATTTAGTTGAGACGACTGATACTCCTCTCATGCACATTAGACACGTAGCTGGGCGTCAGTAAGCTCACCTGAGCATGAAGAGAGGAAATCTTTCATTACATTTTAGTAAGTAAGTAAAGTGTCTTACAGTTTCTTTGAGCTTTGCTATCTGACTGCCAGCTTTGGTTTAATATTTCTTTACATACATAATGGACTCATGACAAGAAGGTGAATAAACATTCCTTTCGAAGTAGATTGAAGACAAAATTGCATGCTGTGTTTACTGTAAACCAATCCTCTCATAATTTGCCAATACATTTTGTTGAGTTGATTTTCCTCCCTACAAAATTAGGGGGTAAAATAATAAGCAAACGATCAATCTTATGTTTTAATTCCAAATAACAGAATGAACGCTTTGCTGGATGAAATGTACTGTTGTACAGTACATTGTGCTGTAGGAAGGCATGTATCATAAATTCACACGATGTCTTCGCCTTGTCTGAGTCAGCATTGGTGCTTGAGAATTATGGATAATTCAAAGACCGTGCCTACCAGAGCAAGAGCTGCTATGGGTTGCATGACCTGCCGATACGGTAATATCCATATTAATGGTCTGATTCATTTCTCATCAGGTTCTTTAGAGCGTCCCTTACTCATTGACCACACATTATTTTCCCCTGTAGACATTTTCACCTCGCTTTTGTTTTCCCTCACATTGCTTTTTATTCATCTGTCTTTTTATTGGTCTGTCCTGCACATAGTTTTTGGAAAGATTCATCTTTTTCTGTTTGGCATTATGTCTTCAAGTGTAAAGGGAACATTATACCACATTTCACCCAAGGATTAGGGTGCTATAGAGATTTCAACCAAAGCAAGGTTGTTTTTTCAGCAGCGATTGGATTGCATTGTTCTGACGCGATAGGATGAACCCTAATCATGTTGTCCATGCCCTGAGTTTCTCAGTATCTGGTACATTAGATGCGACAATTCCTGATTGGTGGTATCTGAAAGACTCAAACCTTTGCGAGAGCCACTATGAGATAAGTTTAGTTATTTTTTATTATGTCCAAATACCTGCAGAGCTAATCCTAGTCACAGTTGTACTTTGTGTCAAACCCTACATCTCATCCCGCGCACTCTGCTCTGCATCTGCCAAACTGCTTGTTCCTCCCTCACTAAGAGCAAAACACTCGACAAGATCACAACTCTTTGCTGTCCTTGCTACAAAACGGTGGAAGGAACTCTCTGATGACATCAGAACTGCAGGGAGCCTCTACATCTTTCGCCGCAGACTAAAGATACTCTTCAGAGTTTACCTTGACTAAACACTAACAAATTGCAGCACTTAAATTGTATTGGCTCTTCGATTGGCTTTGCTTTTTTGTTGAAATAGCACTTTCTTGTTTCTAGTTTTTTGAGTTTGTATCCCTATGGTTGAAATGCACTTATTGTAAGACGCTTTGGATAAAAGTATCAGCTAAATGACATGTAATGTAATGTAGTGTAATGTAGCATGCAAATATGCTCAGCAAAAATGTAGACAGTACAGGTTGTACCGAGAATAAAGTTGAGAATCAAATACCTATACCTATTCTCTATTAAACCCTTTCTTCTAAAATATTGAAATGTGCTTGTGTCCCTTTGGCCTTTTCTGAAACCTTGTCTTCATTTCTTTCATCTCTGTCACAGTTTGGGTTCATGTCCTGGTTTATTTTGTAGTGTTATGTCTCTCGTGTCCCAGGGGGAACTTCACTTCCTTCCTTGCCCTGTGATTGTCTGCCATGTCATGATTGTTTCCACCTGTGTCCAATCACCTGCACCTCCCCTTTAAACTCTAGCCTTTTTTATGGCCTCTGCTCCGAAAATGGCATACCCATAATAAAAATGTCAATAACTTTGTAAATATTTAGTCTATTTGTATCTATCACTATAAACCATTAAGAACTGAGGCTAAAAACTCATCAATTTCAAAGCCCAGGGGCCTGTACCATACAGCTGGTTCAGGTGACTAGCCAGCTAAGTTTCAGCTTAGTTTCCACCAACCCTGGGTTTACGGTACTATGAAAGTAGCTCGGCTTCAATCGGTATTCGTTGCCATGGTAACTCACGCTGCACGGCTAACCTGCTCCGGGGCAGGTTATGTTCTGGATTCGAGCTCTCAGTCAGAAGTTTGACCAATCAGCGGTGAGCAAAGAAACAGCTGACGTAATTAATTCCTAGCTTCTGTTCTCTGTTGCAATCATTGCAATGGCTTCACCTTTTCTTCCAAATCCTTTGGACATCTCAGCGCAAATGGTTATAAAAGCACTTCGTAGAGTTTTTAGGGACAGACAAAATCCCCATGACTTTCCTGATATTTCCTTGTATGAAAGATACAGATATTCCGCGGAAGGAATAACTTATCTTTGCGAACTTGTTGAGCCGCACATAACAAATGTGACTCGTCGAAGCCGCACTTACTGTACCGCAAATGGTTTGAATTATATTTTTATATATTTTTTTAACTTTAATCAGCAATGTTCCTTTAATATTGTTCTCTTGCTTTGGCAGCAGAGACGGTGTTACTGCGTGCTTGAAAAATATTTTTACATTCTTCATATTTCTGAAGAATAATTTCTTGCTCCTTAGCAGAAAAATATATTTCTTTTTGTATACAGTTGTATACAGTAACTGTGCAAAGTTTTGATTTAATTAGGTAAAGCAAAACAAATCTAGACAGGTTTTAGTAAAGAGTTGTGAGCCGAGACTTCAAAACCAGAGTTTTTTTAATCGTGGGCACATCTCAGGCACACCTCATTTTAATCGTCAGAGCCAATAGAATTGAGGTAAACAGAGCAAAGGCAGACTGGCAGCTCTTTTAGCCAATAAGCCACGGAGTAAGTCTGTGATTTATCGCAAACTGACTGGCTGTCACAAATCCCAGACAAAAAAGAAGGTAAAACCCACCCTTATATGGAATAAACCGCTTTTGGGATTGAAACAGCATATCCGGGTAGCGTTTGGCGTTTAGCAGCGGAAAAAAAACGTACATAACAAATTATGATTGTTCTGCCCAACTAAGTTGTGTGTGCTAAAAGTTGTATTTTCTATTTTACGGTGATTTGTGTAGTTCTGTTGTTGCTCTTGTGGAGCTTTTATTCTGACACTCACGTTCGAAGGAAGTGGTAAGCAGAGAAGAAGAACTAGAAAATGAATGATGGCTGCTGTTTTTGCCACGTGTGGAAATGTCCATTAATCTGTTGCATTGAGCCTTCAGAAAGCAATGACTGTAAGTGCTTTGAGTTTCGGTCATGTTTTTGTATGTATGCTTTCAAGGAATTTTAGGTATTAGATTACTTGTGTGTGTGTGATTTGTGATTGCGTTAGCATGCTAGCTTGTAAGCTAATCGCTAATATAACATACTATGCTACTGTTGCCATATGTAGCATACTAAGTGCAATTTCTGTTTTGTCTTTTCCCTTTTTTGTAGTTTCACCCAATTCAATGTTGTCAGATTGACTTTATTCTGCAACAAAGTCAATAAAAGGAGCAAGCACGCTCAGTTTCCTGGCTCTTGAAAAGGAGTTTGGCTGCCTGTTTAATCTATGTTGACACCGAGAAGGTACAACACGTAGTGAGAGCAGAACCATGATTGAAAAGCGAAGTTGAGATTTCTGTGGCTGCTGCTTGTTTGGACTTATCTTGGGAATGGTTTGACTGAGGGATATTAATTACACATATTGCCGTAATTTGTGTCTTCTTGGCTAGCTGTTAGCTATCTCGGTTTTGTTTTTACCACGATGCATCGATAAGATAATCGGTAAAATAGTGTGGTGGCATTTTTTTGCGAGTGATGTTTACATATTTCTTTTTATATTTCTGTGCAATGCTCTCGTTATGTTCGGAGCACGTTCAAATGGGTTTCATGGCTTTGTAGCCCAGACTCTTTACAGTGATATGCAGCATTCATATATCCGTTTGGTTTTTAGTTAACAATATGTGTCTGTAGTGAACAGTTGTGAGTGTTTGTGTCCATTTGGGGCACCCTCGAGTGGAAAGGGTTGTGTGTCTTGTACCGCTGGTTGTGTCATTGTAGTTTGTTCGTGTGATTGTAGTCTGTAGGTTTTTCCTGTGTTCTTCTTGCTGGTCCTAATCTGCGTTTTGCCCCTTTTTGAATTTCACTATTAAAACATCAATAAAAGTATTTTTTGCGCTTGAGTCTGCCTACACAACCCGATCCTGACAATCCTGACAATATCCTGACAATACCCTGAATCTGCCCATCTATCCAACTCACCTTTGGTCTTTTTTTTTTCTCACTTTTCCTATGCCTTTTTTATTGCTCTTCCTTTATCTGCTCTACTTCCGTAGAATCAAAAGACTGATAAGATGCAGCGTATGTGATTGATTTACCTACTTTACATGACAGAAATCCTAGTCGGCCAGCCGCTCGCTGCTGTCAAGTGTCCACCACAAACCAAATGCACCTGGAAATTCAGCGCAACCACTCAAGTTTTGAAGTATTCTATATATCTTATGTACCATATGATATATTATTAGGGCTGTCAAATGATTAAATTTTTTAATCAAATTAATCAGAGTTTTCGGTGATCATATGATTAATCATATTAATCATATGATCGGGGTAAAAAACGGGAGCGTTGGCAGGTAAAACTCAAAAAAAGTGCGCTGAGCGGTCCGCCTCTCTCTCTCTCCATGGGCGTAATTCTGATTAGTGGGGGACAATAAACATAACATTTCTGAAGAGCAATTTTTGAAGGGGACACAAATTTAGCTAGTTGTAGTGGGGGCATATCCAACAAGCTATTAAACAAGCTGGGTAACATTACATTATATTACACTAGCATAGCTAATTCATTAATTACTCAGCATCATTTGTATTTGAGAAAATAAAAACTACATCCGATGTTTAATGTGAATAAAATAGCCTTAGCCTACCGCCTACTTACTACGTTCCTGTCACTACCGATGTTTTCCACCAACAAGAACCAGGTGCTGGTTCGGAGCCAGAGCTGGTGCCGGTTCAGAGTTGGTTCAACTGAGGAGCCTCCAAAGAACCGGTTTCTTTTCCACAGGCTAAAGAGCCAGCGCAGAGCCAGGTCCTACGTCACTGTTACGCGGGGGGTGGGGAGGAGAGTAGTTTTTATTTCTTGGTGGTACGGGCCGAGATGACCGGCAATATACGTGCCGTTAGCAGTTAAATAGCAGTTGAGACCGTACAGTTTTCTTTCCGGTACGCCGTACCGGACAGTACCGACTTACTTTCACCGCTGCTGTTACGTCTCATCTTTCCCTGCAACGTTAGCGCGGCGGCGCCAAACACAAACACATCATCAATGGCAGATGTTGCTTTGCTGTTGATGTTCATGGCTTTGTGGACCTAGATCGGCATCCAAACACGGCGGATCCAACGTGTTCGCGCGGCTCGTCTTTATTCATAGACGGAGATTTAAAAAAAATGGCGGTCACAAGTTTCTCTCCTCTCACGGTAACCCCGCCCCCAGCCGCTGATGTAAGCGGTTCTTACTTCCAGCCCAGCAATGATATGGTGCTACTTAAAAACCACTTAAGCACCACTTAAGAACCACAAAGCTGGTGCTTTGACAGTGGAAAACCAAAGAACCGATTTGGAACTAGGCTCTGGCTCCGAACTAGCACCAGCTCTGCTTTGGTGGTAAAAGGGGTATGAGAGTCGAGTGCAGATCGCATAGCGCAGCGCTAGATCCTAATGTGCAACAGGCAGCGGACCAAACCACTGTGAGGCAAGGGAGGGGGGACAAAAGTTTTTTTGAGACAAAAGTCGCCAGGAGGAGGATTTGTTTGTTATAATAGTCAAACCACAACCGCAGTTCGGACACATTCCTGACCTGAATAATTTGTCACACTGCGCATGCGTGAAATGTGTTAAAAAATTCTTTATTCTGGTGTAGAAAGGAAAGTCAGGGGAGACGGATTGGGCCGTTGGAGGAAGGGTGAAACAATGTAAAGGTGAAGAGAAGCATGACCTTGTTAAAAGTAATCTGTGTTTAAAAGCAGGAGAGGGAGTTTACTGAGGAACAGTAATGGCTGAGGGGGGATTGAATTGAAGTGAATCAAGGAATCGTGAAAGGTGGACGATAGAAATTTGAAGTACATTTTTAGTACAAGTTTTGTTTTTTGTTTTAATTCGTTCGACATTAGGAATAAATAATAACCCTTTTCCCTTGGTTTCAGAAATATTTTGTTCCATATTGTCCAGGCACAACAGCCTGCAAGCACAGTCTGGGATTAGTCATTGAGGTGGGCCTTCAATAAATGCAAACATGGCCGCTTGAGCATTAACCCCTTAACGCCTGTTGTCACAAATATGCGACATACCGTTTGACTTAATCAACCAGCCGAGATAGCGCCTGCATTCCCCCAATGCCGGTTAGTGCATATTCGCTACGGACCTAGGAACCTTCGACAAGCACTTGTTTCTAGTGGGACCGCAAAGTGACGGACTTATTTACTGTTTACGCACAAGGATTACTTCGGTCGCGAAGTTTTTAATATGAGTCGGGAAAGTTTGATCCTGAGGTGTATATAAGGTAAGTTGTGCTAAGATAAAAATACTCATCTGCTTATTGTGTGCTTATGTACTCAACGTAATGAGGTGAAATATGTGTGACAAGTTTTTTTTAAGTTATTATAATATTTAGGTTTGTAGCATATTAGCGACATTAGGCCACTAGCCTAATGCGAACCGCTAGCCAGCGCTATATAGGAAAACGCTTTTCGGGACGGCTTATCTAGGTAATCCTTATTTTCAATGGTCCTTTATACAGACACCATACAGGGATGTGAATACAAAAGCTATTTATTTTTATGGAGATCCGAATGAAACCTTCCGTGTTTTACGGCAAGCGCGTAAACGCGCTTCACGCAACCTCACGTCAGAGCTCCCCCGGAGGATAGTTGTTCCCAAGCCAGGTGAATCAGGATTCAAAATTAGTACCAGCACCAGCCAAATGCTTGTACATTTTTATGTTGGCTGGTACTAGATTTTAGCCTGAAAATGCTGATTTCCTATTGAATGGCTAGTGAATTTCACCAGTTTATCCATAGATTATCTATAGATTTTCACATTTCTAAAAGTTAATTTTGACCCCTGCAGGTGATGGTGAGTGCAGTAGCAAGACCGACAGGAGCAGCAGCATTGAGGAGGAGGTTCAAGACCACGATGCGGGCAGGGATAAAGAGAGCAACAGGAGAGAGCCGTGATGATTCCCTGCTCCCCAAATTCCAAGCTCTGCCTCAAGATCAGATGCTGTCTATTGATGAACAAATGGTGCCATTCAAAGGCAGATCTGTTCCAAAACAGTACATCCCCCAAATAATAAATAAAACAATTGGTTTTTCACTGTTATGTTACTGTGTTATTGTTCTTATTATTGACCATTATGCCTGTTGTTGCAAATTTGCAACATACCAAAATTTCTAATTCTTTGTGCAAAAGTGAAATTAATAATCTCAACATTATTTACCATCTACTTAAAGGCAAAAACACACCTAAAACATTTTTTATATACACCTATATAAATTCAGGCGTTAAGGGGTTAAGGGCCACGCAATTTACAAGAGGCAAGAGGTTCCACATAATTAAAGGCATTTCTTATTAGATGGTAGACTGTACAGCCTGACGGCCTGGTTGTGGATCACATTTAAAAGCACTTTAAAGTCCATTATTCTTATTGGTTTCTTTTATTCATTTTCTGTTTTTAGTGTTGCCTCATCCACCGCCTTCTTGCTTTTGACATGCTTTTTTAGGAAAATCATAACTTCTCTGTCTATCAGTGCATGTAAGCAGTCTCCTATGAAAACCTTTCTGTGTCGGTGCCCATGACAACTGGACAATTTTGTCAAGCCTCTCTGTGACTGCATGCCGCTAATGGGGAGACATAAGTGGCCCGACTGCTGTGGATAAATGTGCTAAAGGTGATTATTATGCTGGTCTCCCGCAGGCAGAAGAAGTTCAGATTTTTAACTCCTTGTGATAGAGATCTGGGGCCGGATGTAATTTTTATCATTCTCGGCTGAAATGGCTTCAGGGAGGATAATGTTAGTCCACCATTTTTTACCCAGACGGTAGTTTGTCTAAGATGGTGAATATAATGTACATAAGGCGTCATAGCAAGCAAACATCAGTCTATTAGCATCATCACTGTGAGCGTGAAAGCATACAGACATTAGCATTTAGCTGGAGAACTGCTATGGCTATAGCTTCAGAGGACCTCTCATTGGACATGCTTTATTTTGAAGCACAGCTATGTTTAGATAACGCATCCGTATATTGCATAAGTGATTATCCTTCCGACATGCAGACCACAGGTACATATGATGAATAAAAGAAGATGTGCTAGAATGTTCCACAGTCAAGAGTAATGGTCGCTTGTAGTAATGGCTGCTCTGAAATTGCTGGAGAACCTTGCAAGTGTTCTTTCTTGTTTCCTCCCGTTGAGAGGTCTAATGGTGATTTTAATTTAGAGCTTGCCTTTATATATTTAATGGCTGACTGGCCAAGTTCCTTAATTATTAAGATTTACAAAACTAAATCGTGCATACCCAGGTGGACCATTCTGAGGGATATGATGCCTGTGCATGTTTTGTTCTTTCTGTTCGACACCCATATGGTATAACGAAGACATGGAATTTATTTTCCATTGATACATCTGTTACATTACTTTTTACCTAAAACTCTCCTAATTTACTTTTTCTGATTCAGCTTATACTACTTAAAAAAATATTAATATAAATTACACTTCATTTCCTCAAGAACTCAAGAACACTTCAACATCTGGACGGAATCAGTCATGGATCGAACCACCAACCTTATGGTCAGTTTTAGCAAGAATCAATTTTTCAACAACTCTTATCAATGAAAGTTATTTTTATTGCAAGTACCTTTCTCAAGTATCTTTATTGCATTTCAGAAGGGTTCCGTGTAAAGTGCATGTGAACGTGATGGATCAGTTTTTTTTTTTAATCTAGGACAGATTTAGAATGGTAAGATAACATCTTGGCTGAATTTTTTCCACTCTCATCTCTGCTTCACTGCAGGCAGGTGCTCTGTGTGTGATTGCGGTCTTGGGTGAAACAATATTAAAAATGGTCTGATGTATCATTCAATTCAAAAACAGCCCTAAAAGAAGAAGCCCACGTATTTCCCACGGCTATTCTGACGATTCATTGATCGTTATCACAGAGAATATCACACAACCAAAATATGCAGCATGTTTCTAAAGCTGATAGCCGTTTTCTCTGTGGGTGTTGGATATCGGATGATATGAAGATTCATTCTTCCACTCAGTTCCTATAAACTGTTCTGGACCATAAAACAGGTCTAGAGAGTAAAACAAAACAAGCATCTTCCCTGGGAAATCATCCAAAAGATTGGAGCTCATGGCACAGGTGGTGAGACCTGGATTATTTTTGGACTGCGCTGGTTGTGCGGAAGTGTGCTCCTGTGTTAATGACATCACAAAGTCCCAGCCTTGTAACACAGCCTGAGCTTCTGCTGCACTAGTTGTTGGCATTTGTAGGACAGCACTAACTGGTGCACCTGGGGCAGTGCGTGGCAGTGTAATGTACAACGCGTGGGCCTCTAGTGTCTACTTACTGCGCTGGTAGTACCATCTGTGTCTGTTAGCCTCTGGTGCAGATCAAGCCACACCGTCTGCAACGAGAAGCACAACAACAACAGCAGCAGCAACGTGTCAATCAACAAGACCAGCGACATCGACTACGGCAGCCAAAGCTCGGAGCAGGCGGTTGTCATTCACAACAAGAAAGAAAGAAGGTATGAAAGAAGTGCGTGATATCTGTTGAAGATGAAAATAAAGTTCAGCAGGCAATGAGGGAGGAGGGAACAAAGAGGTGGCGGATGCATGCAAATAAGTGAAGCCCAAAATGAAACAGAACAACGTTTATCCAATCCTTGGTTTTTATAAAGGTGAAAATACAACCTTACAACTTAATAATTCATTTTCTCATAGTACACCTATCTATTTTTGAGGAGAGATGGCTTTACTGATGTATTTTCTAATTGAACGTTGACACTAAAACAAAGTAGGCCAATGGTACACTGGGACTTTGGAGATGATAAAGCATTATAGTTGTCTCCTCCACAGTAATATGAACGTGCTCTAATAAATCCCAGTAAGCACTGCGTGTGTCTGCCTTAAAGGTGACTGACTAGTGTTACTGTTGCCTTTGTGAATGAAGAGATTCTGTGTTGCTCGCAGGGTAACAGAAAATAATTTCCAAGGCGGCAGCAAAGAGAGTTTAATGCCAATGAGTCGGATATGGCAGGTAAAGGAAACTAACACACACACACACACAACACTCTTAATGTAAAAAATGCCAGAAACATAATTTTAGGGTGAAAAGATTGGTCGCAACTGAACTGAAATGGAAGATGCTATTTTTGGCACAGCACAGTAGAAAATGTTTGAGGGTAACTCTCATTAGCAATGGAACCTCCATTCACTGATGGTGGATCAGCTGATCAACACTACATCGACATGTTCTGGCTAATATGTTAGCATACATGAATGAGCAGGATACGTATAATAACAATGTGCAAAGCAACATTTACATTCATTGAAGCTGTGTTCCTTTTCCACCTGATGACATTTAAGTTGAGTATTCACTCCACACTAACACGTGAGAATAAGGTCTAGCTATAGCTGCTGAATACTCCACCATGTTTGCTAGCTCGCTGCTAACATTGACGTCTGTTGTACAACTGTTGTTGTGTTTAATCTGTGACAGCGGCTGGTTTTCATTCCAATGTTTTGTATATTGCTCTGTGCGAATAAGAGACAGGAAACCTTTGCATGTTAAAAAAGCTGACAAAAATCTTTACGGTTTAAGTTATCGGTTTGCAGTGTAGTTCAAATTATTAAAAGAGCATTTTGCTGCAAAAAAAGGAGAAGAAAGACGTCTCCCTTATCGCGGCATCCCAAACATGCTCAAATTCTATAAACCTGAGAAAGCTTTGTTGAGGTGAGAAACACTTCTTCTCATCTGTGGCAAGCAAAGAGCAATAAATAGTGATGTTCTATAAACCGAGAGAACAAACAAACCTCCCCGCGGAGGGAGGGGGAGACGTGGGTGAATCAAAAAGTCAGTCCAAAAGCAACATAAATTTGCCACCATGAGGACGGTTTGCAGGAAGCAGGATTTAGCAGTGTGCTATCACAGAGCAGTGGTCCAAACACAGGGGAAATTGAATAGTTTCATCGCACCGGGCATGACACCTCTCACAACGCCTGGCCGCATTATTATCCAGTCGGTAAACAACTCATGATTCACCCTGACGCTGTGTGATAATATCATTTCCTCGACCAGACTCCCCTACAGCCTTAATCCTGACATCCGTGCAGGTAATACTGAGGCCAAACAGAGACAAAGCCAAGTTCAATATGCCTCCTCAAAGACGTATGGTTTTGATATGATTCCTGCGGTTGTCTGGCCTTCTAAAGATGTAATCTAGTGGAAAATTCCATTCATCCATTAATTTCTCCATCTGATTATTCTGAAAATAATATGAAAAAAACAACAACTCTCCAAAATAAAAGTTTACTGACCACCTTTACAATATAAACTGTCCTTGTACTTTTATGTGTTGTCACTGGGTCACGGGTAATTTTGAGAGCCATTTTCTTCTTTTCAGAAAGAAAATCATCTTGTAACGTAAGTCATTTTGCATCACTGCATTCTTCACAGCAGAAGGATGGTGGATAGTGAGATTCTTGTAAAAAAAATATATATTCTAAACATAAACTGTAACTGTATCTTTAAAAATGTTTCTAGTTTACACTGAAGAGAAGTGGGGGATATTCACTTAATTTCTTTGTCTTCCAGTTAACCATAACCCTAACCATGAAAGATGAAAGACTCATGTTTGAGCATGGTTAAGATAATGTTTCAGAAATGCTACAATTTTCCCTCCTGATAAGTGTTACTTAAAAGGAATGACCACTTGGATGTTTGTATGTCCAACATAAAGACACAGCCAGTTATCTTAGCTCAGTGTAAGGAAATAGAACCCGCTAACTGTCCACGTACCAGCATATCTTGCATAACGACAATAACTAACATAACGACAATGAAGAACAAAGGAAGAGAAACAGGGACGTGGATGTCGAGGAGATTTTGGGAGCAGAGTTACCACGGAAACCAAAACATCACGCATTTAGGAAAACAGACATCACAGACATCGCGGTCAGACCCCTACAGAAAATGTTGCTTTTCTTTTACCTCCTGGAAATCTGTTGAACTGCCAAGTCATGGCAGCGTGACTATCCCTCTCCATTAACGCTTCAGAAGTTAGACTGTGCATTTGTCTGCTTACCCTCCAAACAATGTGTCTTTTCTATGTCATTTTTGGACGTCGAATTTTGGTCCACTGAAGGGGTTGTTTTGTAACGCCAGGTCTGTTTTGACGTCTACTGCACGTCTAATGTTCACGTCCGTGTGACGTACATATAAGGGCTATTTAAAGTACAAATATGGTCGTTTTAGACTAGGCTCATGCTTTCTGTACCATTTGATTTTCCTTTGTCCGACTCAGCAGCTAGCTTGAACAGGAAATGGATTAAACTCATGTTAACATCTCTATTTAACACCTAATGCCAAGAATAGGTGTAATGGACTCAAATTCAACCTAGATGAAACAATTTAGAACAACTCTTCTCAAGTTTAACACTTTTTGAAGTTTAACCTTGAACTCTAAGGCGATCACGTCTACTAAAAGACTGACGGATGTGGTAGTTTCTTTTATGGTGCAGAAAAAAATTACCCAGAATTCCAAAATGAAAGCTCTCACGGACTGAGACGTGATGCGCTCACGCAGCATGCAGGCAGCCAAACACCAACATAACATTGTTATTTTCATCAGCCATTTGTGTTAATGTTTTCTGGTATCAATTAACAAAAATCTCCACACTGGCTGTCTCGTTTACTTAGTTAAAACATTCAACACTGTATGCAACATGTTTTCACGGGCGAAAACACGGGGGGGTTGACGTCCAAATGACGTCCAAACAATTACCCAGTTCAAAGGTCAAATTTTGAACGTAAACGTAAATATGATGTCCAAGTTGGGTCATGGTTGGACGTCCAAATAGTGGACCTAGTATGGACATAGATATATGATGTCCAGAATTGGTCATGGACCGACGGACCCAATATAGACAGGATTTGCACGTCTATCTGACGTCCAATGTTAAGTGGGTTGTTTGTTCTGTCTGTCCCGAAAGAGGGATCCTCCTCTGCCGTTCTCCTTAAAGGTACGTTTCTTGTCTTTTTTTGTATCATTTTTTGTGTTGCTTTGAGGGTTTCAGGACAGGGATTTCATGTGTACAGACTGTAAAGCCCTCTGAGGCCAATTTGTGATTTTGGGCTATAGAAAATAAAGTGAATTGAATTAAAAGAATTGTTCACATGCTGACAAAACGCAAGGAGGTTTTTGTCCGATCATCTTTCCTTTAACTCACAGATTTGTGTTTCATTGTTACTCATTGAAGAAGGTATACAATGTTATTCATTCTTCATTTCCTGTCTAAACAGGTAAAGATCACACAGACAGAGGGCCTTTGTGTCACAGTCACTGTGAGCAGAGTAATTGAATGTCAGGAGGGCTTCAGGGTCACAGGTGATTATTGAACAATTCTTTGTAAGGCGTTTCAGTCATCTCTTCTACCACGGAGGTCATTCCACTGAGTGAAGCAATTCTGCTTTAACCTTAACCGGTTGTGAGAAGAATATCACATTAGTATCCGAAGGGCAAGAGGTAGATTCTAAACATGCAATATAGACGACCTAATCTAAAATTTGCCCTTCCCTTCCATTCCATTCATATTCTCATTGTCTATTTTCTTTCAGTGATTCCCCCTTCCTCCCTCCCTCCCTCCCCTCAGTTATCCTTAGCTCTTTCTGCTGAAGTGGCCCAGCTTTTTAGCCGAGGACAGCCAGGTCTGCTGGGGCTCCATTAGCCTTAACATGTTCAGCACTGGACGGGACGCAGGCAATGCAGAAGGATGGGGAGGAGAGGCAGAACTGGGGAGGGATGATGGGATGTAAAAATGGTGGAAGGTGTGGGGGGGGGGATGAGGAGGGACATGCCACGAGGTTTTCCAAAGAATATGGAAAAAAACAAGTGCAACAGTTTGGAGGACAGGTTTTTAATTGCCTTCTCTGTCTATTTTTTCATTCACTTCCCTACCTCGACCCTTTCCCCTCTTGCATTGTTAGTTAACTTTTATCCAACCCTCTGCTTCTTTACTGTCCTTGACCTTTAAATTCACTCTGCTGCTGTGCCATTGTCCAATTAGGTCAATTTAACATCTCCGATGTACAAATCCTCAACATGCTGACAACTTAGTGAAAAGAAAGATTAGTGTGAGGACAAGATCACTGACTGGAGCTGATTAGTTGATAGAGCAGCGCTAGCAGCCCATAGGATGAGCACAGCTAAAATTTAGCATTTATGCAATTTACTCTGGAAACAATCACATTGTTTAATTTGCAGTATTCAAATGATTGATGTCAGCGTCTTGTAACAATCATTTTGTGGGAACAAGAATTGTGCCCCATTGGGCTGTACTGGTATTTTACTTCTTTAATTCTCAACAAATGTAATAAAAAGGCATCTGTCCCTCATTACTTTCCAGTAGTGTTCATATTTTTCTTTTAGATGCATGCTTTCGAGGCCTCTAAAATGTATAAAATCTGGTAAATGAGCAAAGCGTCTCAAGGTTTCATTTGGCTTTTATTAATATTTCATACTTGATGGATCATACGTTAACATAGACATTGGCTTGCTCTTACTGACGATTCATTTTCTTCAAATGGGAAAAATAGTGCTCTGTAATTTCTACCAGTTTGGTTTAATCATCAGCAAGAGTTGATCATTTACAGCTCAGGACGTGCGCTGTGTGTCTACATGGTAATGAAGGAACCAGTCTCCAATGTGTTTTCATTGTTTTTGGACAGTAACAAATGATCGATTGCAGGCCTGATCCTTAAGACCTGGGCTTTGATTACAGTTGATGTTGGGAATGTAGGGTTTATCGTTAGGTCAAGTTTTATTGGAATCAATTTTAGTCAACGAAAGGTCCTCACAAGCGACCAAAACAAGCACAAGTGTGTGCTTGTGTGTGTTCTTACCTTGTTCTCCAGTCGTCCAATCAGTTCAGCCAGTCGGTTGATCTGAGTGTCCAGACCCTCTTTCCTCACCTCTACTGCACCTGCAATACACAAACAAACACACACAACCTAAACACATGCAGCCAACCAGTGCATTCAGTTTCATGGGCAGTTTCTGCGTAGTGATTACATTTCCTTAGACATGAGAGTGGTGGCGTTATCTTTGTCTTACAGTTGACAAACGGCCCACAAAAGATGGTGCAAAAGCACAGCTGGCACCGAGCAGGTACAGAGCCGTGCATGAATAATCATACCACATGATGCTCTTTGCTCTTTCCTCTTCCCCGCTCTCTGATATTATTTATTTTTCTCCATCATGAATATTTCATGTAAAGTGGGAGGCTGATAAATAGACAATTATATCTGTTTATCGGAAGGAACTGTTCAAAGATAGTAAAGAAATAGATGAATGGGAAGCCAGCTTCTTTGAGGTGCTCTCTTATTCCATTGGGCACTTTGTAATTATCTCTGGTTTTTTAGCGATATTTCACTCAGGCAGAAAGTGTTTACTTTGTAGTAATAAAAGCCGCCAATCGGGTAATTTGCATTGATGCTTTTTAATACTTTATGGATTACTGCGATTTTTATAATCAGGATAAAATCAAGCTGTTTAAAACCATTTAAAAGAGCATTTTATGAACACAACATATTATATATTCATTCTAAAGAACTATGATTTCAGTCTAAATAATATGGAAAAAAGATGAATGCCATAGGGCTTGTTTTAGTCTTAGCAAAAATTTTAAATTTAGACCGGGTTGTTCACGCCTCTCTCTTCACCTCCTTGTCCCCTTATTTCCTCACTCCTCCCATGGTTACTCAATGCCCCCCTGCCCTCGCTCTTCGGTTGCCATCCTCTTTCACCCCCCTGATGGTTCCCCTCACAGCTAATTGGAGCGTTGGCTGCACCACTCTTCATTAAAAGCTTTAACAGCCAGTCAATTAGGAGCTACCTCCCTCCACCCAAAACACTCGCACCCACTCGCATCATCTAAACCCTGTAACTATGGAGACAGTTGGAGATAAAAGCCCAGTGGTCATTCAGACGGACTTAGTTAAGTGTCTGGTTCAATTATAGGAGTGTGTGAGGAATTACAGCAACGTGGTGAGAGGACTGGGGGGTGGGTCTCTATAGGCTATCAACATTCCCCCAATTTAACTTCCCTGTTGAGTGTGCGCCGATATTCAAATGTGTTCACACAAATCATTATACCAACGCGCTAAAGTTCACAAATGTTTGTTCCACCTTGCTTACGTCTGTTGTTGTTTTTAAGTATGATTAGCACAAGTGGCTGCACGCTGAAGGCCCAACGGCAGCACCATTTCATCTCTGGTCTGATTTAGAAAACATATTGCACTCGTTGTAAGAGGTGGGACCCAGTATGAGCCGGGGAAAAGGCTGAGTAGATGGGGTTTGGGTCGGACTCGCGCTCATCTAACCTCTCCTCCATTTGAGAATTTACTGAGTATCTGCATCGTTAACAAAAGGAGATTCTCGCATTGACACAGATGACTTTAATTGTTTTCATAAATATGGTTGTTTCTCTGTTTAAAAAAAGGAAAACACGGCTACTTGGAAAGGGAACAATTCTCTGCTGAATGCATGTTGTCAGATTTTAAATATGTGCAAATAGTGTAGGAACACCAATATCAACGCTATATAAACACTTATAATAGTTCTGTCTGTACTGTGATGGCCCAGGTGGTGAGCAGCGTCCCACATGGCTTAGGGCAACCAGGCGACGGCCACCAGGAGGCGTGGTAGTGGATGGGCGGTACCACCACAGGGGATGCTAGCGGTTGCCGCACATATGCTTGCGCGCATAACAAGCTAGTTAGCGTTAGCGTTCCGCACGGAGTGTGCCGGCGGACCGCATTCCGACCTCGTCCGATTCTGAGCCAAAATCTTTTATCGTGATAGCGCATATTTTGCATTGAGCGCTTATTTTGTTTGGGCCGTCTTGTTTTTGAACCCAAAGCTTACGAGGAATGGCACAGCAGCGGCCGGTGCATTCGACATCTTTGTTTGTTGTCCTCTCATGCACGCGCAGCCAGCACTATGTGTCAATGTACGTAGTACGTGTTACGTAGGCAGGTAACGGAGGGAGGGGTGTAGCGAGCTCATCAGATGTTTCCTAAAAATAAACATTGTTCACGAGTCCCACGCTCCAGCCTGAGTGGAGTCTGAAGTCTTTCGAGGACGAGTCTCAAGTCAAGACTGAAGTCACCATGCATGCGACCTAAGTCGCACTCAAGTCCGAGTCTCAAAACTCGAGTCCCCATGTCTGCTTTCTGCTGCATCACTAAGTAAGGGAGCAGATGTTGGCATGTTGTTTTGGTCTGTAATATGTCACCGATTCAGATTAATTTAGACAAACATGATGTTGTGAACTCTATCTTCACGCTATCAAAGCTTTAGCATCTATAAATATCAATGTTCTGCGTTTTGACAGATTTGAGAAAAAAAACCCGCTTCTACATAAATGAACAGTGTACTATATGTACTTGCGTCTACACTGTTCATGATGATTGTCGCAGCAGAGTGGACAGCTTATTGTGACTCAATCTCAGTCACATAATGTCAGGCAGAGCTGAGCGTGCAAAGGCAAATACTATTTGTGGAAAATTACCTAAATGTCAATTTGTGCTTGCAGGGATATATACCTGCAAAATGTAAAAATAAAATGTACAAATAACTTCCAAGAATCTATATCCATCTTTCCCAAAAGGAAGCACGTACGCATTCTGTGTGTACGGATGTACACTCGACTGTGTGTATGGATGTACACTCGACTTCGAGGTGGTGGAGGATATTTTTAGCTCCCGTATTCCCCTCCCCTTCGCTCTTTTGTTTCTTACCCTTTTAGCCGCCTCCCATTCACTGCCTTTTCTCTCTGCTACAACCCCCCCCCCTTCCCTCTGCCCGTCTCCCTGCAAAGACTCAGATCAATTTGCAGTGAAAATAACACACTGCTCCATGTGCATATGGTGCCATGAAATGCAGAAATAACAAAAGTCCATTGTAGACTCCTCCGCATACATGTAGCCATGAGTGGGGCAGAACCATGAGGAAACAATGCCTCAGGAGTGCAGGAGTAATTGATTTGTATCGGAGGAGGTTGGGGCGTAACACAGGGAGACAGGGTTTGAGAGTAATCCATCAATCGACTTGTCCCGACTCGAGGCAAAGCGCAGCCGACATTGTGTTCTACTGCAGGCTACAGTAGCCACAGCAGAGTGGGGAGGGGGCGGGGGGTTATTGACCAGGTTTTAGAACGCTTCATCCGATATTTATACGATCGATAGAGCGATTCATCTGTGGGCGGATATATATCGATCGTAAATTGAGACCTAACTAGTTCAAGTTTCTTCACAGTGAATTTGAGTTGCAGGAGTTGCATGTGAGTCAACTAAAGCCTAAGTGCAGTGAATCTAGCAGTCCCATTTAATAGAAAAACGATAATTAAAAAAACCCTTTTATTTGGTGCCGAAATGAACCAGACCACCTGTTTGGTTCAACGCCCCTAGATGCCTTTATCCCATTCCGGCAACGAGCCAGAAAAGTTTTGAGATCAGGTGCTGCTTCTCCCTTTGGGAAGAGCGGGTGTAAGACTGCAAATGTGGGGAACACTCGTGCTGGAAACACTTGGTGGCATAAATATTTCCAGAGAGGCTTTCTCTGACGCGCTGTGAGCTCAAATGTATCCCCCGTCACCGGCGACTGATGACCGGACTGAAAGAAGAACTGTGTTCCAACTCTGTTGGAGCAGTCGTCTTTGAACAGGGCTTCAAAAAGTTATTTTTACGTGTTTACCCGATCTTCTTTAACATTTACAGGCAGGAAAAAAGTAATGAAGGGAAGCTGGGGTTCAATAATTCATTGTTTTGCTTCAAAAAAGTTTATGGATTGAAATGTAAATATCTTTAGCGCATAAATCACTAAATCTTATCGAGACTCTTGTAAACCTAATTTGTGCAAGAGTGCAATGCTGCAACCTATTGTTTATTGTATCTCTACTGTCACAGTGTGTGAGTACTTTTCAAAACGTGCCGTTCTTTGACAGCATGACACACCCTGAGACCACAGCACCTTTAACTGACACTTGCCAATAATGTTTAAGGAGTGATTGATTATGTTCGGCCTTGGATGCTTCCCGGTACTAATGCTTTGAGTCAGCTGTATTAATTTACTTTCAAAATTGACCGCGTGAAGTTTGTGTTTCATTGTGGTGATTTCATGTCCTGACAATTTTCGAAGTGTCAATTCTTCAGCGAGCAATTTGTTCTAGTGGGCGAGTGTCAAAGTGTCAACTACCAGCTGGTGGAGCGAGGAAACTGTGACAGCTTGAAAGCAAGAGAGGGGGCCAGGGGAAGAGAGGGTCAGGGGGACAGGGAGAGAGGGGGTCAGGGGGACAGGGAGAGAGAGAAAGAGGTTTAAAGAATCCTTTATTCCATTCTTGCCATTAGAGATGTTCCGATAATATTTTTTCCCTCCCGATACCGATTCCGATACCAGTGTCCCCTTATCTTTGGTAAATTTGTCGTGCTGTTAAGCGTGACGTGTCTTCAGATGTTTGATTAAGTTGCTGTTGTTGAAATTTGCCCAGGTGCCACCCCTCGAAATTGCTTCTTTGCACTTGTTGCATGTCGGCGTCTTACTGGTGGGAAAAGCCACTGTAAAGTACTGCCAAACCGCCGACATAATGCGCTAACGTTAGTTCCTGAGCTAATGTGCAAATGACAGAGAAGACAGCCCGAGCAGCACCGAGACCAACGGCCGTTTACAGTAGCGGTTACTGACCCGGATAAGCGGACCCGTAATAATAACAGTTCAAATGTAATGTGTTGTTCGATACAGCAGAAGTTTGCCGAGACGAGTGCCCGGATAGCGTTAGCTAGGTTCGTTTGCCGTGCGTGACGTTCCACAAGCCCGGTTCACACTAGTTCTCGCTAACGTCAGCTAACGCCCGCTCCTGAGCTAACGTTAGCGCCTGACGTTAGCTAATGCCCGCTCCTGAGCTAACGTTAGCGCCTGACGTTAGCTAACGTCCGCTCCTGAGCAAACATTTGCTCCTGACGTTTAGCTGACGTCAGCTCCTGATCAAACGTTGAACAATTCTTCGTCCCTCTAAAACAGCAGCTGCTGATGGCAGCACAGCGCAACTTTTTTTAAAGCGGCGAAGAAGAAAAACGGTAAGTGGTATCGGATCGGAGCCTGGACTCCAGTACTTTCCAATACCCAATGTCAGCATTTCGGCAGTATCGGAGGCTTTTCCGATACTAGTATCGGAATCGGAACAACTCTACTTGCCATGAACCAGAACAAACTCTGATAGGGCCCGGAGGGTGGTTATTATGCTTTTTGTTCATAGTTTTGTATTAACTAGTGGTTACAGGACAAGAATTCCCTTACAGAGCAACAGGAAAAACCCCAAATGTTGATGAAGCAACCCTTGATCCTTCCTTAATACCGCCCAGTCAATCACTAATCTAACAGATGGAAAACAGGATACGGATCAATCAAGGTATCTGTGGATCCCTCTGTTTAGATAGAATGTCCTTGTGGACTCGGACAAAGAGCACGCGCCGATTCCCTGAGTGACTCACAGTAAATGATTGCATTGTAGGACATATGACATTGTCACTTGGCTGGAGATTATATGAAGCCCCGCCCTCGTATGTTCCACCCTGTTCTTGTCTATGTGTGAAGATTGAATAAAAGGCTGGTGTAAGGGGATGTTTGTTGGAAAGCCGACACTGCATGCGCGGTGTGGCGGGGCTTCCCTTTGCAAAGTGAAAGATATACGACTTGTCTGTGGTTTGTTCTCGCCTCTTTTAAGGTAACAGAATTACACCTACGTAGGGTAACAGAAACACCTATCAACTCTCAAACATAAAATGAAAACCCAACGTCCAACAAGCAACACGAAAGGGAGACAGAGTAAACACAAACATCGACATTCAAAAGTTCAGCATCAGCTCTGCACTAGCACCTGCTGAGCATAAAATGCCCCCAGTAGCCCATCTACCCCTGAAAACCTGCACATCGTCCACAGTCTGGCAATAAGCATGTTTCACCCTGATTCAGGCTTTCAGCAGTCCCCTCAGCACCTTCACCCGGTCCTCGCTACTACCACCCCTGCCCCTATTTTTCCGCGTCAGCCAGATGGCGAATTTGGCAGAACCAGACAAAAAGTTAATTAGTGTGCGGGCAGTCTTTCTCTTCTTGCAGTATTTTGGACTGAAAATAAATAAAACAGGAGAAAATCCCTCTCCAAGACCCTGAAACCATCTATTCAAAAGTCCAAAGCCAGCTAAGAGCCAAAGACACTGAACAAACAAGGGTCTCAGTCTCACACTCCTCCCCAATGTGTGGAGCCAGGTGTGCCCAGTACCTGTTTGTGGCTATAGCACCGTGCACGATCCTCCACTGGAGGTCTGCTGTCCGTTTCTCAACAAGTGGTTTATACAAGCACCTCCAGCCGCCCTTCGGGGAAGAGCTTGGGCCAAAAAAATCGGTCCACCTCGACTCCTTCAACTCCTTCAAGAGAGCGCAAGTTCACGACCTTCACGCAGACTTCATATATTGTTTTCTTTCCTGCCGTCTGGAACGTGTCCAGGCGAGTGGTTGTTAAACGTCACCAGCTTATTTCCTCCCCCCCTGCCAGAAGCAGGCTGCACCAATTTGGTGCAGCCTGCTTCTCTTAGTCGTGTTCACATGCTGGCTCCCTACACCTGCTGGTCAGACCTCCCTACACCTTCTGGTGTAGGGAGGTCTGAAACAACGTGTTACATGGGCATGTCTTAGAACACTTCCAAATAAATCCTCCATCCTAATCTGATCAGCTTAATATATTGATGATACCAAAGGCAGCATCTTGCATAGTCCCGTGGCGCAGCATGTAGAGTGCACATTCATACTGCCGTTTAATGTTTTGCTCCATGAGTTCGAATCCTGGTCGGTTCAATGTTGTATGTAGCTGTGGTATACGTCACGCCATGGCCATCAAAATATAATATCTGTTTTCATCCAAATGTGTCGGTGCAAGGCTGTAGCCTCGCGAAAAAGTAGCGTTACACGTGTTTGTAAGTAGGACACGCACAAGGTAACCAGTTGTTTCAGATCCACTACACCAGAAGGTTTCCTCCATAGTGATCTATGTCAGCATAATGGGTATATCATACCAAGGGTAGTAGCGTTTTGTCGAGCTCTGTGCGTGTTTCTTAGAGCATCTAACACTTTTGTGTTTTGAAGTTTTGCCCCACGGGGTTCGAATCCCAGTGGGTCCTATCTTTCCTTTTAATTTATGTCCTGAATGTGTTCATACGTGGCTGTGATGTCGTGCTCCCTTATACAATTGTAAACGCTGCAATGGATATGTGATGCGTTTTGAAGATTTTCAGCAATATGTTTGTGAATGTGTGACAAATCAGAAAACAGAGGCACACACATCTGCTGCTGTCGCGTAAACACAAACAAGTAGGGAAACCAGTAGGTGTAAAAACCAGTAGGGGTGTAACACCGAAACCGGAAGCAGAAAGAGAGAGATGATGACTAACAGCCAAAGAGTGAAAAGAGGAAGAAGAAAGAAATATAAAGAGCAAGAATAATGAGGGTCCTTCACACACCAGCCTAAATCAATTAGCGTCTCTTTTAGTTACTGTTAACCCCCCCCTCCCACACACACACACACACACACTGACACACTCCATTAAAAATCAGCATTACATTGCAGAAAATGTGAGTTAAGTGCTGACTAGACTCATATACATCCTTAACAGTTTGACCTCTACCTTCTCCCTTTATCTTCCTAAGCCTTCACTCCATTTACACCCTCTCTCTGCCTTCTCCCCCTCCAACCCTATTTCAGGTTTTTCACAATGGAGACTAAATTATGTATAGGGGTGGGTTAGGGTTATGTATGTGTGTGTGTGTGTGTGTGTGCGTGTGTGTGTGTGTGTGTGTGTGTACGTGGGTAGAGTTGATGAATAACTGCTGAAAGGCAGTAAGAGTTTTAATCTCTGCTCACCCACAATGATGTCCCGGCACGAGAGCTTGTTAGTATAGTAGCAGTGTGTGTTTGTCACCTGAGGCAGTGTTGATGGTTCCGGCGCTGACTCTGTTGTTGGGGGGATAGTCAGGGACGGTGTTCTCGTTGCGCCTCTGTGACATCCGTGGACTCACCTTGGCAGGTTGACTGAAAAGGATAAATGAAAAACGAGAAAAATGAAGAATTACCGTAATTTTCGGACTATAAACCGCACCTCTTTTTCCATTTTTCGATTCTGCGTCTTATATAACGGTGCGGCTAATCTATGGATTTTTACAGGTAACGGCCACTAGGGGACATATGGTAATTAAACATTAAAACACCTGCGGCTTATAGTACAGTGCGGTTTATATACAAATCATTCAGCTTATAGTGCCGATTGTGGGGGGAATAGAATAGAAAGATGGTTGGGGGGAGGATCTAAATAGAATGTTAAAGAGGAATAAGAAAGTGTGATGAAAGTGTGTTGAAAATGGAATTAATAACATATTGTGTGTGTGTGTGTGTGTGTGTGTGTGTGTGTGTGCGTGACTTAGCTCACCGTGATTGGGTGTGCTGCTCGTCAATAGCGTCCACGGCACTCTCCACGGAGCTCAGGAGGGACTGGATCTGATTGGATGATTCCTTCAGAAGGAAACGGGTCACAAACTGCTCCACGTTGCTTCCTTTCTCGTAAACCTGGGCAAAAAAGAAGAAGTAAATCATTCTGTTCTGTCAGGACTTAGGCCTAAAAGTTTATTGTAAAAAAGCCTGGCTTGGAATTGCAAATGATATTTGGTGGTTTTATGGTTTGTTCCAGTAGAACACAAAGCCAGACTGAAATGCCACCATCTCTCATTGTAAGCAACAGTATTGTAAGAACTAAATACAAACTAGAAATCAATGAACTCTTTAGCTGTCAGCCTCAATCAGTGCTGCACACAACACTGACTGCCGAAGACAAAGTGAATCCAGCATTCAGCTCAAAGCGTATTGACCCATAGGTGATCAATCACTGCAATGGGCCTGTTTAAACTTGACACAACTGCTGCAATGAAAACTTGACAGGGAATCTATTTAAAGTTTGTTAACTTGAGCACTTTCCCAAAGGCATGAAAAAAAAGAAAGAAAAAAGAGAGGACATTCCAGTGAGTGAGTGTGAACACGGTGAACTCTCAGAGGAGCTGGCCGATCCAAAATGAGACCGGAGCTGTCGCTTTTACTCTTATGACCTTAACGCTGCCATCTTTTTAATTATTCAGGGATTTGACTGTTTGCTAAGCGCCTTCCCCCGATCACAGGCTTTACAATCGCAGACACAAGTGTGTAGGATATTTCAAGTCTGCCAACTTTAATCATTTTAATTTGTGTGCAATTTGAAAATAGAAAGAGTGGAGGTGTAACAAGAGTTTACTATTTTAATCTTAAGGTAAACTTTATTATTCCACAACTTGCAAGTGCAAACGACAAACTGAACTTTCAAGTGTCACATGTCGCTCACACAAGTGCAGGCCAAGAGACACAAAGACAGAGAGACCTCACTATCAGGTCCAGTCCATGATTGACCAAATGCACTCCAGAGAGCCGAGTCAGTCACTCGTGTCAGCTTTACAGAGGAAGGTGACGGTGCTGTGATTCTCAGAGACAATTAAGGTTCCTGTGCGCTCAGCCATTCACTGCTGCACTGATCAAAGAGAAACGCGCCTACGAGACGCGGAATCACACGGGCACCAATTGACTTCCAACATCACTTTTTACATGCGGGAACACGTGAATGCCAGCACCTAAACATCAAACAAACAAGCAGACTTTTATAGAAGAGGCTCATCAGGGCTTGTGTCAACGTAATGTGCTGGATGTGACTGAGTGGTAATATATTTAAAGTCTGGGTTTGCGCCGAGTCAACCACCTGGATTAATACTGCAGTGCTCAGATCTCTGTGAAACCCTGCTGGTGTAAACGGGAGAATGTGTGCCCTCTCATACAGGACATATACTGTATGTGACCGTGGTGTGCCTGCCTGTGTGCGTATTTTCGCTGACCAACTGAGTAATGTGTGACTGCTTATGCATCTTGATTAGATTAGATTACCTGAGTTGATTTTAATGAGTATTATGCCACTGGTGCGATGCCGCTATGTGCATTGAAGAAATACATGCAAGAAATTTAAAAAGACATGCAAACAACAAATCTACACGTGAAATCTAAACTAGAACTCCCTGTGTAATTTTAATTTTAAATTTGGTTGGTCCCTCAGACTTTGTCAATAAAATAGTAGAATTGAGCCTTTTAAACATATGTAAAATGCATGACTGAAAATAAGGTATATAGGACAGATGAATATACAATTGAAAATGAAGTGTTGTTGGCCAGATTGGAAGCCGTAACATAGCTCCACACCCTGCCATATGAGGCCAGTGTTTTTCTTGTCAAAATCCAATGAACGACATTTAGAAAAGGGAAACAAATGAGAAAAATACTTCAAACATTTACAATGTCTACAGAAGGATCGTCAATCAGACGAGGTCTCAAAATCCAATGCTTTATCAACTGATGCTGTACTGAAGTGGCTCGTTGGGCTTTGGTGGCTCTTTGCCTCGTTGGTAACCCGCAACCGCAGAACAGCCACACCGTGCAGTTAGTTTCATTTAACCTTCTGAAAAAAAGCAGCACGTTGTGAAATTATAGATTCTATTGTGGAAATGTGCTCCGCTGGTCGCTTTCTCCCTCTCCGTCCTTCCGGTATGTGCCCATAACTCTCCCGCTCTGCCCGGCGTGCCCCTTGGGCCCGGCTACAAAATCAGGTATAGAAAAAGCTCTATAATGTATAATTCACACAGATCAGTGACTTGGGAAGGGAAGCACTACAGTGATTGGCTACGGTGGGCCTTACTGCTATATGGTTTGAAGAGTTCAAGGAAGGATGATCTGCAAAAGTGTGTAGTAAAGTGTTCCCCCGGAACACACACACATACACACACTGTTTTCTGTATTAGGATCGTGGTGGCTGATTACAAGGAGTTGTAGGTGGAAGGTTTTCTCATCAGAAGCATAAAGGTTATATTGGTGTGGAAATAAAATTATCATGATGTACAAAAACTATGTATTCATCCATTTAGCCAACTGCTAATCAACAGCTTTGTACCTATACTGCATCTAATTGTGAACACACATCAGTGTGTTGGTATAGTTGGTATAGTATAGTATTAGTATAGTGACCCAGGAATCGGTAATCATGGGATGCTGCATATTTCCACTGCAAGTGGCTCTTTCCTTCTGGTACGACCCTGATGAAGGATTTTGATCATATAATTAGGACGGTTACAACAGCCTTGTAATGTACTTCTACACACCCACCTAATCTTCTACACTCTGGGTGTGTAGAAGATTACCAGCTGACCATCAATGACAGGTGGAAGACGGGTTTGTATTGATCAACCAATAAATTCCTTTTACCCTCAGCTTAGCCTGGAGGTGTTTGATCAGTCTCACTGGAGGGAAAGCATGTCACTTAAAAAATAGACAACTCCATTCGAAAATCTATATCTGGCTAAGATGCCACTCCATTTGCATTCAAAAACAATGCTTAGTTGGTAGCCCTCGGCATCTTCATACCGACATGCAAGTCATCCTTAGGCGTCTTGTAAGATCTATGTCACACATGTTGGTGAAGCTTGTGTTTGTGTCCTGTCGTCATGTCTGGGTTTGCACTTCCTGTTTTATTTTGGTGTCTAATTCTCCTCTCGTTTCAGGTGCCTTGCCTTTCCTCATGTGCCTCCTGTCAATTGTCTTCCCTGATTCCTAATTGTGTCCACCTGTTCCCTCACCTCCCTCATGGATACATAATGTCTGCATCTCCCCTTGTCCTGTGCCAGTGTATCTTGTCTGTATACATGTTCACACCCCCGTGTGTTGGTTTAGTGTTCCGGTAAAGAAGTTTCTTATGAGTATATGTAGTGGCTCGAGTGTATGTATATGTTGGATTATCGATGACCAAAGGATTTATGGAATAAATCCGTGGCAGTCAAACTTCTCTGCGTCCTAGTCCTCCTCTCTCGCTCCGTCCGTGATAATCTACCTGTCTTTCAACTCTCTCTATTGCAACCCTAGGGGAGGCACAAGAACTACAAGGTTACACATTCTCCTTTAGAGTCTAATGTGATCCACTGCCCAGGTGAGACTCTGGGCTGTAGGGTATATATGTCAGCGTGCATTGTGCTTTGGGAGCAGAGATTCACACATACTGGCGACAAGATCTCGTTTAGCACCCATCCACCCAGCATTTCTCTCCCCCGACCCTCCCCCGGTTTGCAAATTTAGGAAGAGACAGCTGTCACGCTGCTAGATGGGCAATGTAATGCGAAGGCGACGTCCCGTGCGATATTGTGCAGGGCTGTAACTGTCTGGGGATGAGAGGTGTGACCAGGAAGTCCAACGAGAAACGGTAGGAGTATGTAGTCTTTTTTAACGAGTTCTTGACAGTTTGAACAGTGCAAGCACCTCTTCTCATAAACAAGTCCCTGGCCAATAACATATTAGTACGTTGAAATACGTTGTTATTTAAAACACACAAGACAACAGCTCTGGAAATTTACTGCAGAGGCAACTAATTCTTCCATTGCAACAATCACGTAATAATGGTAATTGCTATTTGCATTTTGCTGATCTTGCATTTCATGTTTTTTCCCTACTGTTATGGGTTCGAAGGCCCTCGAGGGAGATCACACTATGATGAATCAAAAGAGTCACCTGGCTCGAATTTAAAAATCGAAACATATTTAATACTTAAACAAAATGATAAGGAATGCCATTTACAAAGGGAAATACAATGTGAATAGTTAAATATTTCGTGAAATAGAGAATTCTTGGACCAAGTCAAATGTGACTTATCAAAGCGGCCGCTGGAAAATTCTACCAGTTCTTCTTCAGTTTTGGTCCTTTGGAAACTCCCAGGACGTGTTTCCTGGGTGCAATAGAATGTCATTGGCTTCTCCTTCAAGTCCAGGTGTAAATCTGCTGCTCTGATACATTTTGGCTTTATGCCTCAAAGAGTGAATGCATACATAGTTTGTCTTCATCTTATAACTAGTACACTTCAATTACAACACACCATATCACCAAAAAAAGATTACTATTCATGTGGTGCAATACTCAGGATATTTGCTCGTCTAATACCTGACAGGAGAAAAAACTCCCAATAACCCCTCTTTGGGGAGAAATCCATATAGGACGGCATTTGGAATCCGTCCCCAAGTTTTAACATTACATGTGACAGGATGTTAATGTGTACAGTAATTATGACACAAATTACTATGCATTGTGTTTTATTTATTTTGCATTGACTTTATATAACATACTAATGTAATAACTACTATCTAACATCACACAGCTACAATTATAACACTAAACATTTCTACATGTATTATAATTTCGCCCACTAGGTTTTTCTACTTAAATCCCTAACACTACTGAGCCAACGGACAAGCCCACATTTCAGACGTGTAAGCTGTTTTCTCTGGTGGTTTCCTGAGCTGTTTATTGAGTTCCATTGGCTTGATCTTTTATTCACCATGGCAACCAATTCAAAGTGTTTTTAGTGATGCAGTAATAATGGGCTGTAATAGCTGTGTTTGTTTTTAGCAGTGGTGTTTCCTTGTTTATCTCACCTTGCGGAGTATCAGCTTTTATCCTGCGGGTATCTTCAGAGCCGGCATTGTTTCACTCCAGCAGGACTCCAGTTGCTCGGATAACTGAGGTTTGATGTGTTGGGAAACACACGTGCAGCCCGCTGGCTGGCCCGCTACCTCTGAAACCCCCCACAACCCTGCCTCAGCTTCAGACAACCAATTAAAATGGTATCCTAGCAACCCCAGTCAATAGGTCTCCAAGCAACGCCATTTTTGCAGTATGCAGGAAAAGATATCTGAACAGCAGACCTCTCAAACTGAAGGAGATATTGCTCTTTAATGGATTTTCTCTCTTCCCCCCTGCCTTGGTATCACTATGTAACCATACACTCTCTTATAGTCTCATAGCTTTGTTAAGTCTGTGTGAGGGTGCACACGCACACACACGCACACACACAGAGACTCAGCCCGCTTCCTTTGAAGATAGTTCTCATATTCCCTAACCTTGTACAGTTATATGCTCTCAGATGAAGCCATCTCACCATCAGCTGCAACACTCACTGATTATATAGAGTTCAGCCACATGTACACACTGCGGTTTGTGTATGTATTATATGTCTGGACTGAACATGCTCTGTTGCTAACTATATTTGTCAGAAACTGGTTCCGAGGATATCAAATGACACCTGCAGTTGGGAGAAAGATCGGATCCAGCATTGAATTAAAAGTCGCTGGATGCTTTTAGAGGCTAAGCTGACTTTAGCTCTCTCCTGCTTTTTGGATTGGGGGAAGTTTAAACTCCATCAACATAAGTCACTATCAAAGATGGCGTTTCGTGTGTCAAACCTACGATTGCAGTAAATCGTAGGTACAATTAGGTTGTATGTATGTATTGTATTCTAAGCAGCGTTTTCAACCTGAATGAAAAAAAGTGTTTTGCCTAATTAGCTTGCTAGCGACAGCAAATCCAATCTGCCAACCAGAGTTAAAATCCAGGTTTAACGAACCAATCAGGGAGTCTGCCTGAATGCGGTGAGCGAGTGTCATGTTAAAGTGTCATTTAATGACTAGCTGAGAATCCCACCTCCACTGAGTTGAACAGAGCAGCACCATGCTGCAGAAACCAGGCTTAAGTGAGCCAAGTGCAGCGGAAACCGTAATAGGAATAGCAACAGCAAATTGAGGTCCGGATTGAAAACGGCTATAAATAGGTGAATGATTCATGTCCAGGTTGAATGGAGATTTAAGTGGTGGAACTAGTTAAAAACTGACAGAGGGCCAGAGTTTGTTTGACAACAGAAAGTGAGCCCATCAACTGCATTCACAAACATACACTCTCTTCAGATATCATGCCCGCCTTATTGGCCTGAAGACACCCAACAAATGGCAGGAGAGGCAAGGAGGATGATGGAGAGAAACAGTAAGCAGAGAGAGACGGTACCGGTGCTCGAGGAAGAGAAGTTACTCTCTCTCTCTCTCTCTCTCTCTCTCTCTCTGAGTGGAAGGAGTGCAGAGTGAACGGAGCGGATCGTTTCTATTGTGTTGTTTGTGTATGTTCAGTGTCATAACTGGTGTGAATGTGTGGTTTGTGTGTGTGACTGTTGGTTTCTGGCTGTGGTTTAGTTTGGGTGTGTTTGTAGCCGGTCGGCAGGGACCTCACAGGGTTAACACGGAAACAGGGCGTGAAACTCGCGCCGGGCTTCCCGTGTTCCGTGGAGGACTGCGGGCTGGCCGTGGGGGGGGTTGGTGGGTTACGGCAGCGTTAAGTCCGCTGCACGGATGAACCACGCGGTGGTCATCTTTGTGGACAGCGTGGAGAAGGCGCGTGAGGTGGTGGCAAGCGGCGTGGTGGTCTGCGGGACGCGCATGCTCGTGCTGCCGCTTGCCGAGCCAGCTTACGGAGTTACGGTGGCGAACGTTCTGCCGTTTGTGCCGGACTCTGCGCTGCTCGGCGAGTTGGCGAAGCACAGGAAAGTGGTGTCAAAAATTACGAAGGTGTCCTCGGGGTGCAGGTCACCCCTGCTGGACACGTGGTGTCGCACGGGAGACAGGTGCACATGGTCCTCACCGAATAACCTGGTTATTAAGGTGAGGGTCGAGGGATCTGAGTATGTTATGTTCTACAGCGGACGACGGGAGGTGCTTCAGTTGTGGCGGAGACGGACACCTGGCGAGGTTTTGTCGATTGAAGAAGCCCTCCAGTCAGGACCAGACCCAGGAGGCTGCTGGGGGAGTCAGGGAGGAAGAGGAGGCTCGTGGGGCCCAGCAGGGTGGTGGAGAGGTGAGTGAGGCCCAGCCGGTCGGTCAGGTGGGTGAAGGAGAGAGTCGGGGGGTGAGCGAGGCCCAGCCGGTCACTCAGGTGGGTGAAGGAGTGAGTGGGGGGGTGAGTGAGGCCCAGCCGGTCGGTCAGGTGGGTGAAGGAGAGAGTCGGGGGGTGAGCGAGGCCCAGCCGGTCAGTCAGGGGGGTGAAGGAGTGGGTGGGGGGGGTGAGTGTGGAGATGAGTGAGGCCCAGCCGGTCAGGCAGAGGGGGAGGGGGTGAGTGTAGGAGTGGATGTGGCGTTGAAGTGTGTGTGATGGAGTGAAAGAGGGGATGAGTAGGGTGCACCACGGTGAAGGGTTTTGTCTGGGCGACTCAGACAGTGAGGAAGATATGCAGGAGGGGGGGTGGACTTCAAGGTCCCCCACCGAAAGAGGAAAACAAGGAGCAGTACGGGAGGCTCTCAGCCAAAGAAGGGGGGGCGTCAAGCAGAGGGGAGGCGGGAGTCTGATTCCACTTCAGGGATGGCCTCTGCCATCAGCGTCAGCAGGTACGGAATGGGGCTGATAAAAGAGTTCCTGCGACAAACCAAGAACAAGAGGGCGGTGAGGCTGGAGGACTGCTTCTCCGACGTGGAGAAGTTTGCTCGCTCCGCCAGACATGGCACTACGAAGAAGGGCGCTGGAAACTACGCCAAGCAGGAGGTCTTCAGGCTGAGGAAGTTCCTCATCAAGATAAACCAGGAAGGAGAGTGCAGCGGAGAACTGATTATATATACATTATTATTATATACCTGTTTGACTATATGTGATTGATATTGTGTTTTTGTTATGAAAAATAAAAGTTTTTCTAAAATAAAAAAAATCTCTCTCTCCTACAGTCCTGTGCATTATTCATGCTTTTGGGTGTTACCTCCTCAGTCAGCAGAGTTGACAACACAACACACACTGCCAGTTCTGTTTCCTTCACACTGCCAAATACCGACTCGCGCACACATTTTAAATGTCCACAACACAACTTTAGTTGTAGGAGACACTGAGGAAGCAGTCAGAAGCTCACAAAGTCAACATGTGCTTTGAAGACATTGTCTTGCAGCTAAACAGGGGTCACATTTGTGTGTGTACTAAACACCGTTGTTGCTTTTATCAAAGGAGCTGACTAGAAACACTCAATCCTGAGAAAAAGGGTTGTGAGGTCAAAGCACCATACAGGCTGGTTTCACAGCAGTTTAACTGAGACAAATGTGGAGATGTTTTTTCAACCTCCCTCATCTTTTTCTGTTGCCTCCACTCTGCTCTAACATCTTGCTTCTCCTAATGCTTACCGTTGGCTGCTTTACTGGCTCTCTGATTTCTGTTTTCCTTCTCTTGGTATTTTTCCCTTTGTATTATTTCTCTCTCCAACCCCAACTACAATTCCCCTTCCTTCCTTTTCGTCTTTTCTCCAATCTACCCCATCAATCTTCGTTACGGAAACCAAAAAATCACCTTCCCTCCCTCCTCCTAACCTGTGATCCGCTTCCCCTTAATCTTCATGAAGAACAGAAGGTGAGGAGACTCGCGGCGATGAAAACAGAGAAGATGAGAGAAAGGAGAGCCGAGATGGGGGAATGGGCGGAGGGGTTGGATGAGAAGCAGCTAAAGAGCTCATGGAGGGTCAGTCACTGGTGCGAAACAATTTCCTTAAAAGATTTCAGATAAATAAGACGAGCGTAACAAGATTTTAGTCAAAGAGAAACTGTGCGAGTGCGTGACTGTGTGTGAGTGTGTGTGCTTGTACAATTATCAATGAGAGTGTTGAGACGCTCGGTGAAGCCCCCAAAAAAAGTGCTAATGAGAGTGGCTCATTAAACGTCGCATCTATACACAAAAGACAGGACAAGAGATTTAATGAATCCTCCGGCTTCTCTTTCTTTCACTTGCTTCAATTCTCATCCCAACCAATTCATACACACATTTTCCTGAAGGGGACTATATTTATCTCCACCTGCTGGAGAGCCAATTAAAATAGTTTTCTGGAAACTCTTCTGATTCCAATAGTGCCATAAAAGCTTTCACACACAGTTAGTTGGAACACAGATTTTCAACTTGTGATTTCCATGCATTACATATTAGTCAATGTTGTGTAAATCATGACATTCAGGGGGGATTTCTCCAAAAAGCCAGAGAAACCATCAAGTGTTTGGTTCACTGAAGTTCCCTTCCCTGTTGACGGCCGTCATCTTTGATCTCTTTCACAAAATTAGGCCTAGCTCCTGGAAATTAGTTGTTGCCAAAAGATCGGATATTGCGGAACTATTGGGAAGATGCCAAATGGAGCTCACAGTCAGTCCTGCATGTGACACCGGACGACCACTTCCTGCGTGGGACCTGCTTGCAAACAGTTGATAGAAAGCTGAGCGTCTCAACAAGCTGGTTCAAGGTAGGCCGACATCAACTCAACCGTCTCCAAGGCAACTGTCCCCAAATGTTCCTGCCTCCTGTCTTTATCGTAACCAGCAAGACTCTTGAGGGAATGTCATGCTGAAATGAGTTGAAGTGGGATGCTACGGAGAGAGCTACGGTTTAAACTTGAGTTAGTAAAGTTAGACTTGAGGTGAAAAATTGCCGGATTTGGCCGTGAAGAAGCAAATTGTTTTCTGCAGCAAATATATATTTTTTAATTTACTATCAATACTCATGACTTTGTGAGAAAAATATATATTATTAGAGTTATTGGAAAATAGCAGATTGCAAAATCCAACATTCATGGGCCCTCACCACTGGAATATTATTCTAAAATACTAATATTAAGGAAGCCTTTTCTTTATCTGCGAAACTCTAAAAGTTTTAAACACAACACAAAGATGTTCCCAGATAAAGCTGAAAGTTGATTAGATTCCAAATGTCATTATTTGTAGAGTCAAACTAATTAGTACTGCCCTAGTACTCTAGTAATCAGTACCGCCCTATCTTTGATGAGTTTAATTTGTGTTCACTGATTTGGACGGCTGTTTAGTGTTTACCATTCAACGCTGTCCGTAGACGGGTGGTGCTGAATCCGGAAGCTGCGTAATACATGAGATTGAAGCTGCCACACAACGTACACATATAGTACCGCAAAGCATTTTTAGAAACAAAGCATGCTATCAGCAAACCAATCCCATTACTGTAGGTAAAATGACAGAGGTTATGATGCTCCTTTTCAGTGTGGAAGACTTGTGTATGAAATAAGAACTCCACAACCCGAATACCACAACTAAAGACCACAATTTATCAGCACTTTTCTGTGAATCACAGCCAAAGAATCGATGTCCTCAGGACTCTCTCAGTCCCAATGAAGCTAGAGAAATGACCTTTCACCAGGACCATAGAGATAGCTCACATTACATCCATCGTCACTGTTATTGATGACACATGTATTTGCTATAATTACCTGTTAAAATGGCTGCTGTGAAAAAGATTTGATTTATTACCAACTGTTTTTCTTTTAAGATTGTAAACCTTGTTGACGGCAAAGAATGAGACTTTTTGGTCAACAGTTTTAGGACTGTGAAAAGGGAATCAGAAGGCAACAGCAGAAGTAACAGACACAAAGCAGATCTTACTGTGTCTCCATTGTGCCACAATTCTTCAATCTAAATAATTGTGCTTTTGTATAATCTCATAGCTTACTCTAATTATTGGCAGGATCATTACAATTAATGATTTTTCTAATCTGATGCAAGGTCAGAGGTCATTTAATTATTTCATGAGCAGCTGGCTTAGTAAATCTAATGAGCCTCTTAATACTGCATGAAGTGAATGGAAATGTTCGATTCACTTGAATTTTGAGTTTGTTGGTGGCCCCTCTGGGAGCTCAGAGAGGGAGTATCAGCACCGCTCTGTATTTTGGTTGTAGCCAATCGATTATACAGGTATTGTATTAGATAATGTTACAATCCAGTAGTCTGTAATTGTATATAAATCCTGAAAAGGTTTTGGCAAGGCTTCTGAACCTTGACAGAGCCACTACTGCTGGCATATAAATTTAATTTTAATTATCTGGAAACCCATTTCATTCTCGCTCCCGGGTCCCAGCCAAGTTTCAAAGAGCAACCCCTCACCCACTCACACACACCCACACACACACCTTTGTGCAGTACTGTAGTTAAGAGCACAGTACAAAGTCTTCCCACCTATCTCAATCAGTCTTCCTCTCCGTGTACCCATTTAAACGAAAGGGAAGCTAATCAATTCTCACTGGGCTCTGAAAGGCCACGGCTACAGCCTTCTGCTCAAGCTAATATCACGCTCTGTCTTTCAGCTCCGCCCACTCCGCCTCCTCACACCTGTGTCAATTCTCTCAAGCTTTTACATTTTAGATCATTTCTTATTACCTTTTGTATCTTGTTGTATAGGCCATGGGTTTATTTCTCTTATTTTAACAGGGAAGGGTGGGGGAGAGGAAAAACCGATAGGAAGGGGGAGGGCAGCAATAGATAAGGCTTGGGGTCGGTTTACAGAACGACATGTGGCCCCCCTTACTTAAAATGAGTTTGACACCCTTTGTTTAAAGGCTTATCAGGACATGATTCTGAAAATGTTTTCGTTTCAAGCATTATATAGAAAATAACAAATATACAAAATAAACAAATGTTAGAAGCTTCATGTTTCTGGTGTCCCTGGGTAACTTCACCTCCTGCCTTCTCCTGTCTTCCCCTGTAATTGTCTGATTGATTCCACCTGTTTCCAATCACCTGCACCTCCTTTGTGTATTTAAGCCATGTGAATCTGTCGTCCAGTGTCATTGTTAGATGTTACTGTTGAGCGGGTCGTCCATGCCTCCATGTCACAGTAGGTTCTTGCCATTAGTGGATTTTGAGTTTTTTTCGGTAAAGGTACAGATAATCATCGAGGCTTTTATTTTGAAATGACCGAATTGGGTGATGGGGGGAGGCAGAATGTTTGTTATTCAAACCAAGTTTTTACTTGGTAGGCCTCATAAAACATTAGAGTACGGACTCCCTTCATGGTTAAGGTACGGATGATCCTTGAGGCTTTTGATTTGAAATGATGGAATTGGGTGAGGGGGGGCTATTGTGGTACAGAATGTTATTCAAACTCAGAAGTTATAAATATTTAGGCCTCATCAAACATTATAGTGATAATTCACTCCATGGTGGGTTTATTTTGAGATTATGGGTTTGAGGGGGAGACAAAGAGAGGAGGAGGATGGGAGATATGGTGAGTAAGTGAGGGATTTGTGGAAGGGTGAGAACAGGGGGAGAAAGAAAGAGACCGAGGCAAAGAGACAGACCAAGAGTGAGTGATTAAGAGTGAGTAGGGAGAGGGGTGAGGGGGGGCTACCAAGGGCTTTCATGATGTTAATCTGTTGGCAGAAAGCATGACTGCGTCATGTGACTCCACTAATCAGCTGTTGTGGTTCAGCTGTTTGAGTCAAACAGAGTGCAGCGCGCCTTTGAGTATCCATGGCAACGGCGCAGCTGCGTACATTAACAAGCTGATCAAAGGGTGCACAGCATAGCAGCGATTCACACAGAATCCACACCTCAAACAAATGTCCTCTGGCGCAAAACTATAATGGGTGCAAAAAATAATGTGATTATGAGAGACCCAAGACTCTACTGAACGCATGCATGTAGTTTATATGTCTGTCGGGTTCTTAATACGGCTGTGGCGGCAGTTTCTAAAACGTCTACCTTCTGGTTTTTCTTTTAAATTCATCAAGTTTGTATTGGAGTCTATGGGGCTTGAGACAGACTTTGTCTTACTCTCGGGCTCCTCAGGCAAAAAATATTTGGTACTTGGGTTCCATACCCACATGAGTCTGACCAGCACAAGCACGACATCATTTCGATCCAATAATGAAGCTTGAAAAGTTCATATTGTGGCAGTGAAGGCAAAAGTGACATTTATTTTACTGGAGTCTGACACCTGCTCTACAATCTACATTCCAATCCTTCACTCTAGCTCGCCACATACACACCCATGTAAATCTCAGAAGAGGACTGCAAAACTAATGAAACATCGGTGATTATGAAAAAAGTAAAATAGATAGCAAAAAGCTGTTAACTCCAACAATGATAGAATGCTTTGTAGACACTATCGGCAATGTGTGTCTGCCTTTATTTGATTGGCTGACACAGAGCCCTGCTACATAACATTGCAGTAGTATCCTCACTCACTGAGAGACTGGCTCCATTGGAAAGAATGAGTTAATGGTTTCTCCATGCCGATGTACTGCAGATCTACTTAGCACATTGACAGCTCCAGTGGTGGGTGTCAGAGCCACAACTGCAGAGCAGGCTCGCTATGGCAGTCGGTGCTAGTCGGAGGTAGTATACAAATGAAGCCCATTCGGTTCATCTTTATGTATAAGGGAAATCACATACGCATTTGTAAAACTGATTTGTAAAAAAAAGTGTGCTATAAATACTTTTTCAGAATAGTTAGTTGACTAACTGGGCTTAGTGTCAAAGCTCAAAGAAAAAGCTCCTATTTGGACACCTTTTAGATTTAAACCAAAGACTAATCACTCATGTTGTTGATGATGTAAGCTATTGTGTTGAATCGCCTCTTAGCATGAGGCTCGGAGGGAATTACATTTTCTTCTGCTAAGCAGTGATGCAATGTACAGTTTATCTCTAGGGCTTCTATTGTGAAAGAGCGTGTGGAAGGATTGTTGGAGTGTTCTTCCGTTGTGGGAGAAATGTCATCCTTGTTGTATGTTGAACTACAATATTTTTTACAGATGCCTAGCATCATCAATGAATAGATCAAACACAAAGACAAAAAGGTAAAGACGGATACACAAGTGTCCCCCCCCCCAATCCCCACTCTCTATTTGTTTGAGCTGGTCCACATCTTGCTACATCCCACACGCAACAGACAATATAATGATATCAAAGCCAGTATAGTGTGTGTGTGTATGTGTTACCATGAAAAAGGACTTCATGAATGACGAGAGTGATTTAGAAAAAGGAATATAACAAAAGACAGATTGATTGAACAGCTGATCATTAGTGAGATACTGCCTGAGGTTGTGTGTGTGTGTATGTGTTTTTTGTGTACTGCTGATTGGCCAGCAGCAGCTAAAAGAGAATAAAGACAAAGCTGTTGGATCGAGATATTGAGTCAGAGGGCGATACGCACACACACACACACACACACACACACACACACATATACTGAAACAGAACTGCTTGCTCCTTACTGTGGACTCGCTGTTATATTTAACACATGTGGAAAACTAGAATAACAGAAACGTGTTCTCTAGCTGTCTGCCACACACACATACACACACACACACACACACATGCACACACACATTTTTTTTGCAAGAACAGACAGTACTGCTCACCGGTGTATTAAGATATAGTGGCATTATAAGCAAAACTACAACAAAAGACAAAATATCAACAGCACTTTTTTCCTTTAAATCAGGAACTAGATCATTTGACCTAATATGCTACTTAAAGCTAAATAATGAATATGCTCTTAAGAGATCTTAAAACTGCAATCCTTCATTTTTGCTTCAGCGAAAACCAGTTTTAAAACACTAACATGCTGCATCATCGCTTCTGCTATCTGTTCCACTATGTTCACCAGCAAGTTGCAGGCAACCTGGCAAAGTATAATGAGTTACTTATAACTTTGTCACTGACAACAATGAGGATAAATGCCATGAGAGGGAACCGATTCATTAAACGTTGGAGGCCGAATAGGGAGATGAAAGTCACTAGAAAGCTTCACAGCGATTCAGATATTTATCCTCTGCAGGCTCAGTGGTGGAGCGACCTGAGCTTGTTCTACAGAAGTGAGAACAAGCCCACCACCGGTTATAGCTGCAAGCTTAACATTCATCTTAGAATGAATAAACACTAAAATCGATAAATCAAATACACAAATAAAATTAAAAGGAACTGACTCACAAGCATAAAACCGTGACTACGGTTTATGAGCCCATTGAGCACATTTCAACAGACGTTCGCCATCAGACTTCCACAAAACTGGAGATGAAATAATAAATTGTCCTCAAAAAAATGAACTCTGGTGGAGGTGTGCTTGAGTAAGCCATCTGTCACACACACACTCGTACCTTTTTGGTGAAGTCCATGGCTTTGAGGATGGAAAGGTTGAGGGTTTCCAGCGAGGCCAGGACTCCCTCATAGTCCCCCATGTGCTTAGCAAAGTAGTCTGTGAGCACACATTCGCGCACAAATTCAAGATTCAAACAACTTTGCGAGTGTGTGACTGTCCCAAAATAATTTGCAGTGGTTTTCCCAATATCTGTGAGTTAATATCACTCATTTAAAAAAATAATATAATTGCATATAATAGAGGAGTGTGAAAATATGGTAGCGGCTGTGTTTGTGTCGTTATGTGTGTGTCCACTTACCACAGAGTTCCTTCGTGTCAACATTACTATCACAAGCCAACAGAGGAGCAGCAGGCGGCGAGAAAGAGAGATGGGGAAGGAAGGAAAGAAGGAAGGGAGGAAAAGGGCAGAGAAGAGCAAGGTCAGAAACAGAGGAAAAACTTTTAGCATGCAGTTCCCCTCACACACACTCACACAGAGACACACACATACGCACACATACGCAGAGTTTTCCAAAACTCAAACGCCTGACAAGCGCTTGAATAGATGGGGAGACGAAGGAACAAGACAAAGAAGTAACTGACGATGCGAAATAGTGAAGGAGACGGGATGAAGGCATCAAAAACAACACCATGAATGAGGTTAAAGAAGTAATATTCATATTATATTTGCAACATTAATACAACGCCATTTTGATTGTGCAAGTGGTTGATCCAGATGTTGCATTATGACAATTGAAGCAAACCAGTAACTAATGCCACAAGGCCAGGTCAACCGGCATCTTGCTCTGATGTAAAAAAGAGCCTTTGTTGAGATACAAATCCTTATTGGGTAACTTGTCAGATTCAAGATCCTTCATCTCGTTAGTCTTTAGAGTTCAACCCATCAAAGGAACATCATTACACATCAAGAAGCAGTACTGGGGTCAAAAATGGAACACACTTGTGGAAGGGTTGGAACATTCCATGAGAATACAGATGTAAAGGGAGGATTTGAAGCCACAAAAGGATAACGACAGCTTGTGGTAGAGGAGGGGATGCAGATTGAAAGAGAAGGGTTGAGGATAGAAACGAAGGAGAGACGGGCCGAAGTCCCCGCAATCAGAGACAGAGCTGCAGACGGGAAGAAAACACACAGAGTGACAGAGACAGATGGACTGGAGACTGGAAGCAGGACAGCGCTTCGTCTCTGCCCGCCCCGGCCCTCCTCTCAATCCATCAGTTTCCTGCTTCAACAGGAAACGCTTACGCCGTCATGCCATCTTTTTCTCAGCCCGATCAATAACTGCTGCTACATGATAACGCTGAGGCGCCACAGTGAAGGAGAAGGACCTTCTGTGCCTGCGTGCGTTGCGGTGGAGAAGATCCATAAAGCACAACCATCTAATGACGGGCAAGTTGCTCTCCCAATTAATAAAACTGACAAATGTCCAGTGGAAGCGTACTGTAAGAATGTATACATTTAACCTAACCCAAATCTAAAATAGTCCCAAAGGGTCAGCTGCTGTCCCTCCTTGGTGCTGAGGTGGGAATGAACAGTCACTCTTTTTATTACCAGGTTCCACTGTGTCAGCACACTTCTCCCAATTGCAGGCTTAGTGGCTGATTACAAAAGGGGGCCAATAAATCGATGTAATGGAAGACAATCAAAACGCAGTCTGCTGAGGAGCAGCTGTACATATGATAGGGAGGTCGGGAGAATCCGGATGACTGGTGAGTCAGCAGATGGTGAGAGAACGTCTTCACTTGTCTTAACGATTATATATTCTCTCCATGGAGACTTTTTTTTTTAGAACATGTCAGTTTCCTATCAAAAGGGTGCAGCTAATGTAAAGAACTTTGGCCTGGCGTTCTTTGGAAAAAGAGCTTTGAGAACAGAATGTGACATTTAATGGCTGCTGGACAAATTAGGTCAAATTGACACACAGACAATTACTACACACACACGCACACACACACACACACACACACACGCACACTACTGAGGGTGTGCAGCTCTCCTCTTTTTCATAATTGAAAGGGAGATGAAAAGCAAAAGTCACGGTGGAGTGGGCACATAAAACACCTCGACACGCGTAAAAAGTGAACGTACGGTATGCAGATTTATTTCATGCGGTTATACACAGCCACCCGTCATGCACCCAACACACACACACAGAAGTGGCGTAGGAATGCTGACCTGGTGTTATCAGAGTCAATGGTGTGAAACAGCTTCTCCAGTTCTTCCTCGTTCAGGGTGCCATCGGAGAAGAAAGCCTGGAACTCATCCAGAGAAAGCTTCCCATCATCTGCAGGAGAGAGAGACACACGCGCAAACACACACAGCACGCACAAATAATTGTGAAAAACAGTGCATTAGGAAGCAACCTTCTCTGTTTGCCAAAAACGTCAGGTTAGTCAATATTGATGTGGCTAAATTGCCAGGAACTTCTGTATCAGTCTGTGTTTCCTCTCAGCTTTACAGTCACAAAATGCCTCAAGCGGACTGTGAGAACACCTGCTATTGAATCCATTTCAAGCCTTTACATTTGAGGCTGGGTATTGATCTGCATCACTTATCATTTACCCTTTTATTGAATGAGTCGCATACCTCAGGTACTTCCTGGTTGTTCCTATTATGAACTAGCAGCGAACCACTTGATGGGACTATTTAAAAGAAAACCATCTTTTCTGTAGGGTTACGTTTTTTTAAATTTAATCTTGATATTCACCACATGTTGGCTTTGCCACTTTCTCAGACACACACACACACACACACACACACACACACACACACACACACACACACAAACACTCAGTGGGATCCCAGCTTTTGCCGCTTTCCCAAGCATGTGAAATCAATCCGGCATGCGCGGCAGTCTGCGAACCTTTAACCGTACCACTGCTGTCTGTCTGTCTCTGCACTCTGCTCAGCACACAATGCCGATTAAGTTCCAATGCTTTCAGGAGAAGCATCGATAACCAACAAGCTCTCAGAATAATGCTGGATTTATGCTCCTGTTATGTCATCTGCAGCACTGCACACCAGTGTTCCCGGGGAGCTTTACTCCCTCAATGTGGAAAGTCCATCTCTGTTGTATTCTGCTTCCTAAAGACTGTAAAATTAGTCCTTAATAATCTTATTTTTAAGAAAGTTATTGCTTCAACTCTATGGTTGACAATTCTCTGTTTGCACCTTCGATCACATCCAACACTTCTGCATAGACTTCAACCAGAATGTCAGGACGCGTTAATGTGTTAAACTTGTAGGCCTACTTGTCAGTCTGGATTGCTTTGGTGCGAGTTGCTAAGTGACCCAAGATAATCTCCAGACTTTGTTCTTTCTAGTGTACAACACACACCAATTGCATCCCCGCACAGTCGAAAGCGCTTGTCTATCAAAGGACGAGACGCATGTGGCAGGTAATGGCGTCCCCCATGCTCGTCCTCCTTGAGGGCTGTGATGGCTGTGTCGGCTGCTGTAGTTCTTTGAAAATAATCCAGAGGATTATCCTGAGGAAAGGGGTCATCTAACTGATCAACGTGGAGCCATTATCGGCCCTTTCATGACATACTGTGAAAGTCTACTGTACCTTCAATGCATATAAACTAACTGCAGCTTAGATCCCCGAGATGACCAGGTGTGACATCATTTAAAGTTAGAAACAGCTTTTTCCTTTGTAGCCCTTTATAACCAATCCACCTAACCAACTAACCAAAAGCAGGGGGGGTGGGGGCCCTGCAGTGGGGGGCTGCCCTTGGCGTCATATTCCATCCTGCTTGTTTCTGCTTGCTAGAACACCTGACTGTCTGTCTCACCACATGATGCAGAGCTAGATATCAAATATTTATTCCTTTCCCTCAAAGTGCGTTTGTCCTTGAGCGTTGCTGACTGGATGCAGCAGGTTGAGCTGAGGGACCACTGCAGAGTGCCGGGGAACAACTGCATCCGTACAAAAACAGGGGGGCATTAAAATAAGCTGCTCTCAAGTCGGCCTCGACGATCCGCTCTGCTGGTTCTCAGTTACGCTATTTGGGGGCCAGCTTATGTGTGTCTGATTTTATTTTATTATCAAGAATGTGTTTTTATTGCCCCCATCTTTTTATACTGCTGCTTTCCGAGGCAAGACATTTCTCTCCCGTCTGATATGCATCCAGACCAGAGAATGATCTCTGTGGGTTGGCTGGAGTTTTGCACCACAAAGGAGAAAAGCCTTTGTGAAAATAGACTAACAAACTGTCGTGCAACTTGCGAAAACTCAAACCATAGCCAGCCGAACTTATTTTTCTGGGCCGTTATCGCCGCCTCGCATCACACACGTCTCCCCGCATCTTTTATTCACCCGCCGTCTTCTAGCTTCTCGTCACATAGTTTTTCTGTGGTAATGCTAGGTAAAGGAAATGGACAAGTGGCATAACCTTTCCTCCAGCAGGACGCCCGTCTGTGTGGGGGTGGACTTCTTCTTGTGCTGTTCCCAGCACCGGCCCCCAATGTGCTGCGCTGTTCATCATAACTCTGGGGCCATGACTGTTTCCAACCTGCTTCTCCCTGGCGCAGCACCGAGGCAGCAGGCAGAGGCTCGGCCTTTAATTCAACAGTGACCCAATTTGCTGCATGGAGCCAGCTAGCCTGGTTAGACCCCTCTGAGGCATTCTCTAATAACACACCATCAATGCTGCAACACACAAAAACTCAGACGCAGACACAGAGAGAGACCGGCATGCTGTTGCAGCAAGAAGCATGAATTACTGCAAAAACAAAAGACTACAGCGTTAATACTCCCACTGTCTAATGGTTCAATGTGTTATTTTTTTGTCACATGATGGCTTCCTAGAGGCACATGTGCTTGTGTTCTGCTACTTGCCTGGCACTAAACAAGTGCCAGGCATCATAGTCGACTAATGGTGAGCATACATGGCCACATCCCATTATCGCAGGTCCTTCAGCCGTCGATTCACCCCTCCAACTCCTTTAAGAAAATCTCATCATAAATGACACAACAATGACCATGACAACCGCTTTGCTCGCTGACCCTCATAAATTGGCAACAGAAGAGGCAACAGGTGAGAGCATTGTGTTCCCTTGAGTATGAGTAGCTGAAGATTAGCTGTGTTCAGCTCAAATCACCATTATTTTAGAGTTCAAAATAGGTCACAGAGAGAAATCATTTTCATGCAAAGGAAATCACATAAACTTCAGAGAAGAGATGGCCAGAAACGTTTTCACTCTGTATCCAGCTAGAAGTCAATCAGAGGCCACAGTGATGGAATGTAAACTAGAACATGGTGTTGGAGGGAATTTTGGAGGGAAACTAATCCAAGCATCGTCAATTGGCAATATATTTGTCATATTGTCCTGCTCTACAAGTACATTTGCTCTAGTACTGTAGTAAAATGACATCTGTGAAGAGTATTTTCATTGCCTGACATTTGGTATTTTTATGCAAAACAATTACACCTTCTAGCACCTCTAATGCTCACTAATTCTACATTTTTTATTCAATGCAACCCTTACAAATTGGCATTCTACTGATTTCGAAAAAAGGATATATAAAGAATATATACACAAGTGGGATTTCTAGGTACTTTTTTGTTATACACAAATGTCCAGAAAATCTCAAGAAACTGGGGGACACAAGGTATGAGAGAGGAATCATTTGGATGTGTGTATGTAGCAATGTGTGCACCATTACACGGGTCAAGTCAATAGTCATTTAAACTGCATAGCATCCTCAAGTGAATTCCTATTCCCATTCCTAGAGTCTTCATTATTGTGTACTAACACGATTTCCAGAAGAGCTAATGCAATACCATGATTAAATGATGTAAATCACCCACATTCACACAGACCTGCATGGACAGAGGGTGTACTGTGTACTGAAGAGCTTATAGGTAGAGATGCTGCTGGCTGTCTCTGCCTTTCCCAACTTCAAAAACTGCCGATAGTTGCTTTGCGTACAACGTAATACACTCATGCAAATTAGTGGTCCAATTAATTCACATCTACTCGTCAGCAGGGGATTGTCTGAGTAAATTATAAATCAACGAATACAAAATGACTGCAGACCTCACATAGTGGTGGATTTTATGCATAATGAAATCCGCGCTGAATAACCTGCAGATTGAACAAAACCCTGCTTATTTTCCTCCTCATGTCCTGTCAACAAAAGGCGCAGAGAAGCGATGATAAACAGCATGGCATTTTCAGACCTTCTTTTGTTCTTCAAAGTTCCTAATTTTTTGAATGGCGGACAGGAAATCAAGCAACTAAAATCTCCCTTGTTCAGCCAATCAGGGTTAAAGGCTTGTCTTCATAAGGGGGGTCGCAAATTACAGCTGTTCAGACTGAGGACGTGCAGTCTGTTGTTTTTCTGGTTGAATTGATATAAGAACAATTCAGGACTTCATTTACCTTTGATAAACATAACAAGTATTAAAAGTCGCTGTTAAATAAAAAAAGAATGTAAGGGTCTCTACTTTCACCACTTTGTTTACTGGTGTGCCTATGAGGATACATTATTACAAGATATGGAATTCATCTTTTTTCAAATATTGGTCAATTGGTTGGTATGTCAACGGTTAGTACCCAATCACATCACAATGAGCCAGGCTACAAGCGTAATCCTTTTGTCACAGTAAGGCTGTGAACGCGTCTGTTTTCTGTCCTACCGTCTGTCAGGGATGTGTTTTGACATGAATAATAACAAGACCAAAACATCCAGCCTCCTCATTCACTTCAGTGAGAACACGGCGCTAACCCTGATGCATAAAAAAAGAGTTAACTGCATTATCATTGGCCATTGAAGAGGAAATGACTGATGCCGTGGTAACGACTATGGTCAGCCAGAGTGATGCAACTCAGCTACACTGCATTGGAGTTTGTTGTACTGTTAGTTGGGCTAGTTTGCATCATGGCACCAACATTCTAAATAAAAAATGAAATAAATATTAAAAATATGATACATATGATTTTATTGGGACCTCAAAGGACTGGTTAGGCCAATGCACAAGATGCGATATAGAGGATGCTGAATGCAGTTCACTAAACAGTAGGGGTGTAACGATTCGTTTTAACAACGATTTGATTCGTATCGCGATTTGTGGTTGTCGATACGATTCAAGGACGATATTGGTTCATTTAGAACCAGTGTGACTGAAATAAATTTCCTAGATTCCTGTTGTTTCCTGTAATGGAATCAGGTATCAATTAATTGTGAATATAAATAAACAAGTAAACAACAATGAATGGCAAATGCAGTCACATTTTATTTGAATAAAGTGCAAACACTGCTGTAGCAGTGTAGCAGAAAAAAACCCGTATTAGTGATATACACAAAAAACTCCCCTGCAATAATGGTTTCCCCCTACCAACCCCTGCAAAACCCCCCTCTATTTTAACCCGTGTGGAACATTCCGTCGGCTTTGCCGTGAAACCCCGAAGTTGAATCGGGGCTCGGGACGGCGGTGGGTTACCTGCATACTGCGTGAGCACGTCACAGCTCAGTCCGTGACAGCCTTTATTATTAAAAGTGCTAAGAAAAAAGTCCTACGTGCTTAAATCCCATGAGTTATTTCCGAATCGATTTATTACATTTCAAAACGATGTTAGATCGACATATGTCGTCCATAAGGCCAACTCGCCGAGCACAGATCGATGTAATTGGATCGGAGGAATATAAATCGATACATAGATGTAATAGATGGATCGTTACACCCCTACTAAACAGCCAGCGGGTTCTTTAATGTGAAAAAATAAGTCATTTTTTTAAAAAGGGTATATGAGCTTTTCTTGTCTATTATCCGCTTTTAGCCGGACAAACCTGCTCTACCAGTGATCCACAGTCACCAATAAAAAAACCTAATCAGGTGTAAAATATTAGAAAAGGATTCAGACTAGCGGACTTGATACTGGATAACAAGGCTATTAAACCCAAACCGTTTGAGACACCATCATCATTAGACACGAGACATTAGTCTTTGATTTAAGAACAATAAAAGTGCAAAGCCGCTTGTCCATTGATGCTGCACCGTGCTGTTGCCCGGGTTTTCTCTCTCTGTTTTGAGTTTGTTTGTGTTAACAATTTATTGAGGGTCTAATCATCTCTGGCGTTTTTACAGACTTATTATATTTTTCAGATTGGGCTCAGTTACCTCTTGAAATTACAAAGAGTGTCATTTAATTAACCTTATTTGTATATCCCCGAGACAAGCAAATAGTATATATCAGAGAACTATTTGAGGCAGTCACATGATCACATGTACAAGTTACATACATTCAGATGTGTGTGAGCAAGCACTGCGTGTGATAATGCCATTTTCTGGTTTTGCACGCCTCAGGCAGCTACTTTTGGCTTAACTTTGTCCAAAACTTCCCCCCTTTGCTGTGAAGAGAGACTAATCCCTGCTCTGGAATAATGCCAGCATTTCTACACCAGCATGGGGCGCCTCTGTTTGACAAGCGCAAAGGGAGGTCAAGTCTTCTGGACCATCAGGACGGTACGGAAAGGGTTGGAGGGTGAACACACTCGGGTGGAGACGTCAGGATTAACACAAGATATTCACTAATAGAGATCCTGACTGCTTGGTGTCATTGTCAGTGTCAGTGTCCGTGTGTGTGTGTGTGTGTGTGTGTGTGTGGGAAAGAGAAAGGAAGCGATACAGAGCACATCAGGGTACGGTCAGAGCGGTGGACCGACTGCGCTAACTGCTTTCTCTTTTCTCAGTGCAGGCTGATGGGAAGCAATTAGCGCTTCCTTCTTCCTGCTGGGCTCCACATCCTGCACACCGCGCTGAAGAGGAAAGACACTGCCTTGCCTACATGTCTGACACACACACACACACATATAATAATCATCTTTTTTTCTAAAGAAGTCATTGGTTCTTGCTTCTCCCTCTCTAGTCCCTCCCCAGCGTCCGTTTTACTGTTTATCATACATTTTGGGGCGCTTACATGATGAGTTGTCATAGCAACAAGAAGAGGGGATATTACCCTCCTTTTAGGTCAGCATAATGCCATCTCTTTCTTCCTGCTACACCATTGGCACACACTAACACACACACACACACACACACACACACTTTCTATTTCTTGATTTCCCCCTTTTCTCCCAGTCAATTCTCTCCAATTTACTTTTCTCCCTCTTCTGCCATCATAATAACTTCTGATCTCCTTGTTTGAAGTATTTCTTGTCCTTTTCTCTCCCTATATCCTTCTAATCTACAACTTCCACAATCACAATCACCTGCTTTGTCAATGAGATAAAAATATCTGACCTACGAGCTCGTAATTTTCGCAAATAATTTGTATCAGCAGCCGTTAGAGAGTGTGTGTGTGTGTGTGTAGGTTTAGCCACCAGTGAGCTAGTTCGTCTGATATATGAGGAACAGGAGTGATTCTCACTGAGCTGTCAGCTGTAGTCATTTCTCACTATCCATCACTACAGCCCACCTCCAACACATGCGCACACACACACACACACACACACACACACACACACACACACACACACACACGGAATGGCAGTTAACTAAGTACCCCCTCAAGAACCATTGTATGGAGTAAAAAAAAGAAACAAAGAAGTGTCGTACTTTGGAACTAATAAGCTTCTTCTACTTTTGAGAGGACCCTCTCGATGGCTCTGCTGAAGTGTCTGACTGGTGTCTTTGCCGCGTGATTCAATGGCAAGAACAAACGGAGGCTCGTCCACAGTGACGCACTGAGTTGCTCGGTATTTCTGAATAACATCACACCGTCAAATGAAGGGATACCCAAACCTTTACAACTGACCCTCCGTACAGTCAGCACTATAGTTTGGCATTTCAAACTAAACCAGAATGCCTTTTTAGTTCAAAGGGAATGATTTACATTTTTCTCCTCTTTATTCTTGTTATTATCTACCCAAGATCTGCTTTGCTGCCAGTATTTTGCACTACCTTGCCATTTGCAAATGCCCTCATTATTTCTGTCTACGCTTGTTGTGCTGTTGGCTACTTAAAAGGTTCACAGGAGGCTTCTGACCTCCAAGTGGATCACAGAGGAACTTTGAACACAGCTTATTTAACAAAAAACACACAAAAAGGTTGTTGCATATTCATCATTATAGGACCCTAGTTAACTGAGCTTGCCTCCTCCACTATGTGATATTGCACTCGCTTTTTGATTTGTGTGTACCTTTGTATTAAGTATTCACCCTGCACCATTGATTGTGTTGTGTTTTCTTTGTGTTGACCTGTCAAAGACCTACATATGTGGAAAAGCTGGTACGGTGCATCAAAGGGTGACATTTAGCTTTCAGACATTGCATGGTCCCTTCTAGATTTTTAAAATAGATGATTCCATAACTCAAACTGGCTTGTTGACTTTATTACAATCAAAGGAGCCAATGCAGTATTTGAAGTAAAAAAGTCTCATAAAACCAAGACAAGCAGTGGTATCTACACTATCTATCCACAAGGGAATAAATACAGATTTTATCTTGAAAGGTCCCAAAATCAAACAACCCCTGTGACCTTTAATGTGTTGCCACTGACAAAGCTGTCATCTGTGTTCAACATAGAGAGAGTGGCATGATGGGAAACAAAGGGAGAGACAGAAGCAGAAGGACCGAAGCCTTCAGAATGTCCGATTCCAAACCCCCTGGAAAGAATCACGGGAATCTGGCTGGTTCTTCCATTTAAAAGGTTGATGTTTATAAAGTAACATAAAATCAATGCAGTTCTTTTAGTTAGAAATGATGCACCTTAAACGGTTTTTAAGTCTCTGAAAATGTCAATGCTTTACCAACAACACCCCTTTATAGTGCCTCTGTTCCAAAGTGCCATGTCCATCACCACTGGGATCATTTCAGTTTCTGCCGCAACAGCACGACTCGTTGAGTCGATTAGGGGTTAAAGAGCTTCATTCACAGCCGCCGCTGACATCTGTCACATTCAACAACGTAAAAGTGGGGTAAACATGAATATGCAGCATGTTTGAAATCAAAAGTTGCATCGCCGTCCTCCCAATTTGTAATAAAAACAGAGCAGTGGTTCATGAGTCTTCTTAATGAGGAGGATACGATGCTCCCTGCCTCTCCTCAGAGATGGATCGCTCCCAGGCGTAAACAATTCCCCGTCTGTCTGTCTGCACCAAGAGAGGAGCCCCAGTGGATGATCATCATTCACACACATCTATTTTCTGTCTCAGCGGAGAGTAGAATGATGTAATCATCGTCAATCTGCTGGCTGAACATGATAATGTTATTATTAGAGGAGTGAGGCCACGCACAACACAATGGGTGCCAAGAAGATTGTGTGTGTGTGTGCGTGTGTCTATCTTCATGATGAGTAATCCTAGTTGATGGCAGATAATAGCAGCGTGTCAGGGTTGTAAGGATGATGCATTCAGGTACCTGCCTTGGCCGCGGAGCGTGTTGGTTGTTAATGGCAGATAATAGAGCGCCAGTGCACCATCATTGTCGCCCCTCTTTGTGCGCAAAAGCAGCGGCGCTTTAAAGTACTTTAAAGTATAATTCTAAACCGAGCGCTTTGAATGCCAGAAGATGGGAATAGTTGTTGCCTCTGACGACAAAGGAATCTTTACATTACATGTCATTTAGCTGACGCTTTTATCCAAAGTGACTTACATTGGATGTTTAAACCATGGTCTTTACGTTCTAGCCTGGGGAGCAATGAGGGGTTGGGTGTCTTGCTCAGGGACACTACGACATTGGAAGAGGAGCAGAAAGGGGTTTGAACCACCAACCTTTCGGTTCCCAGCACACTTGTGTATAAATCATGTTATCTGTATTGTCTGTTGTTAAAGTGATTTATTACTAGCATGACAGTTTCATAAAAGAGGTCACATATTTACAGCTTGTCACTTCATTGCTTGACAATTTTCTCAAAAGCCCTGGACAGATTATAGTTAGGGACCAAAATGTAATAAATATACATGTGTGAATAAACTCGCTACCACGATGTATGTTAGGATGTTATTGTGAGCAAAGGAATTAAATCACCTGCTGAGTCAATCCAAGTAGAGCTCAAAGCTCGAGACGTTGGCACACACCAACCTTCTCATTACCAGCTGCCGCTTGTCGCTCACGGTCACTTTTCAGCAAAATCCAACCAGATGTTTGAGGCGGCGCAAAGCTGCACAACGGCAACAATTAAACTTAAAGGGCTGGAAAGGCCGTTGGTTCACAGAGAGTTTCACACGGCCAGTGCTTGTTGTCATAGCATGCGCCGTGTGATGATTTATAGAGGTGTTGAAAACGTTTGACAGGAAGAAATAAAAGAAATGCTGAAGTGAGAGACTCGACAAATGGAAGGATGAAGAATCTGTGCCTTCCTTTCCTCCCTCCAATTTTTCTTCTCTATGCAACTTACTTTCCACTCCCTCCTTCCTTACACAGAACTTCTAATACAAAATTTTTTACTTTCATGGGGAATTAAAATCTCTTTTTTAAATTAATTTTCTCTCAGCATGCAAAACCAAAGGGCTGAATGACTGAACGAGGAACACTCACAAAACCCACTCCCAAGAGCGTGGATACGCATCAACCTCATACAGACATACAATCCTTTACGTTGACAGCTAATAGTCTCTATTCTCTTATAGGCGCGGTCCGTGTGCGTCATGCGAAAACACAATTTCTGGCCATTAGCTGTTCTTCATCCACTCATCCTGGCCGTGCATGAATGGCCGACATGCTGATCCGTCGTAGCGTCTCATCCGTGGTTGGACTGAGCACAAGAACAGCGTATAAGCAATATGAGAAATTCAAATGTGTCACTTTTGCTTATGTGCCTATTACTGCTCACGGTCACCGAGGACGGGATGATATCCCACGATGCATTGGTTTTTCATGGGGCACAATGGGTTGCTTCTCATTTTTCAAACAATGGGGGAAAAGCTCATTGGAAATTTGACATCTCTGTGATGAAAAAACAAACCCTGAGTAAACACATGCCAGGTGCATAGAAAGAGGAGATTTAAACCCAGGTCGTTCTCGCCGAAAAGCGACGCCGCATAACAGCTGAGCCGAGCTACAATTAGAATTTTTGAAAACCTCTCTCTCTGCCATGTGACGCGGGTGTGGAACAGATGTTGTACTCGGTGCCAGCTGCGATGTGAATAGAAAATCTAACTCGACAGTAAATCAGTGAAGTATGTCGATGATATGGCAGCAGTTTTCAATGTGATGCAGTTAATACATGCCGCTACATGGCTGAACAAAAAAAAGCTTCCATGAATTATCGAAATAGTTCATGATCAACGTTGATATTGGATGAATGTTTGATACACCGTCTCAGATTAAAGAACATGTTGTCACTTAGCTCGGTGGGTCCAGAGTGGGCAACACCTGAAAGCGAATAACGTACTGAAGACCAACGTCTGCCCCCAGTTATTAAGAAGAAAAGTCTTCAACAAAGTGTGGTAGTCTTGTGGAGGAATTTATTTTGGGGGTGGTGGGGGGAACTGGTGTCATGGCAACAGCAGCCCGTAAGGCCTCCAGGGAGGCACACAGAAGGATGTGTAACCAGGGGCAACAGGATGGTAACTAGGGTTAATATTGCGTTGATCTGAGCAGAGGTGAACTACTTAGATCGTCTAATTTCCTCCTTCATGTTACTGCTACCGCTACCGGCTCAATCATAAGTTGGCTGCTAAATATGATCTAAATGAATGTGCATTATAAGATGTGTAGTCACAGCGATGAGCAGTTAAAGAGGTTTACTAGTCTCAAAAAACAGCACAGATATTTTGGAAATCACAAAAAAAGGGGGTAATTATACACATGGCACACACACACACACACAGATGCAGTCACACCTGGCGAGGGCACCGTGTTAATTATTAGGCACGTAAATGTCATGTCTGAAATACCCCTGGTGCTTTCAGGCTCATAACAGAAGACCCCCACCCCCATTCTTCTCCTGATTGGCAGCTCATTAAGAGTGAGTGAGAAAAAGTCAGGAATTAGCAAACGGCTGCTGGATTCTCTCCCAGTATGAAACTCGAGGAAGAACAAACATTGAGCAGCCTCGCTAACAAGCATCAGTGCTGCCAATCATCTGCGGCTGCTGCGTTCGCCATGGTAACCCCACAGCTTCCTGATGCTGAGGCGCTTCACTTTTCAAAAGCTGCGCCGGGTACTTACCGCGCTAAAAGTGATGCAATTCAGCGGCAAGCAAATTTCATAGTGAGATAATAGTCGCCTGCATCGTCAGATGTCACAATCTTCATTACTTTTTTCCACTCCCCGCTATCGCAGCCTCAAGCTATGCTTCAAATATAACTTGAGGATGAAAAGTGGGATGACAACAACGCAGAAAATGTGTATTGTGAACTGGTAAGCTGGAAAGCCAACTTTGGTTTTGGTCTAACTTAGGCTGTGTATTTCCAATTTCCAATCAAAATAAATGCATTTAAAAGAATATATTATCTGCCACATTGGGAATAAGATGCTTCTTCTGTTTGAATAAAGAACGGCTCAGGAACCGCCTTGCAGAGAACTGCTTCTCGCAATGCACCTGCACAAAAGACACTATGTTTCAACTACCTGTGGAGCTCTCATCTCATCACTTTGTTTTGTCTGCGTCTGAGGGGGATCTTTGTGTGTGTGTGTGTGTGTGTGTGTGCGTGTGTGTGTGCGAGAGTGGTTGAACAGGTCACATCGGTAAAGCAATGATTGCCCGACGTACTTCCGGCACTGAAGTGCAGAGTCTGATTGGCCTGATTGGCCTAATCAGGCCAATCAGGCCAATCAGACACTGCACTTCATGGTTTGTCCCTGAAAATATGTGTTGATTTTAGGTTTCAATATTTTCTTTTCTCATGACATTAATCGAAATCCGAGGACTGCTTCAGACCTGTGAACTGAATCTCTAAAGGAAATTTCGAGGGCGTCCAACAACCGGTGGAAAAAGGCTTGTTGACGCAAATGCATTTTTAAGGTTGTATTCAATGCCGTCAATACTTGGGTTTAGTGCTTTTTGTTTAGTTTGGTAAGTCCGTGATTGAGACACGCACAGTGTTTAGAGGCCTGTTTACTCCACAAACAATACATGCAGCATATTATTTAGTTTTTTTATGCTTGTCTACAACAGAGCCCGTTTCACTTGAATACAGTGAACGCAGCCTCTGCGCTGGTCTTTGAATAGGACTCCTTTTGCAACGAGGCACATTTACAAAGAAAGAGAAAAAAACACTGCCTCATTTAAAATCATGCAGATAGCGCACGAGGACCGTTGTACCATTGGCCTACCCAGCGCGGTCGGGGGAGGATTTCACCGTTGGCGAGGGCTTTGTTATTGACGCCGTTTCTTTGTGTCTTATTTATGCCGGTTTAGGTGGACGCAGAAGCCCCAGCGATCCTGTCAAGTTTTTGCCCGTGAGGGCTTTATGTGCTTTGGAGAGGAGATCCGTCGCCAAAAGAACGGATGGGGGGAGGACAGCGAGTTTACTACAGGGGGACTTGCCAGGCGAGCACCGAGGCCCTTTAAAAAGCGTTTGTGCAGCTTGCACTGCTAAAGGAAACGGAAGTGGGTGAAAACGAAATGTACGTTTCTTTTTACTAAAATAATTGTCAATAGAAAGGAACGTTGACTCTTTAGGTCGAAGATTCTTAACAAACAAAATTATATTAATATTTAAATCTGTAGTGCATCTTCAAATGAACTTCAGATATCTTCTTCAGATATTTGAAGTCTTTTAAATCAACAGATAAAATAATTTAAAATGCTGTCCTCCCCGCTTCAATACTTAGAAAAGGGAAAGAAATATTGCTCATGAAATTTAATTGGTAATAAAGGCTTTGATTTCTGAAATGTCTATGCCGTCCAAATACGTCGAGTGACGAAAAGAGGAGGGATTGATCCAGACCAACTGGAGGACAGAGAAGCAGCAGGTGAGGCAGACGTCTTCAAACGGCATCTTAACTCTGGGCTTTTGATCCAAATCCAGACAACCAGGTCAGTGAACAAAGGGAGCTCAATCCTCTCAGGTCTCCTCCCTCGCTCTTTCTTCTGCAGGCAACCGAGGAACCTGCACCCAATCCTTTTACTCCTCACTTCCTTCACATCCCCTCCTTCACTAACTCCTACACACCGTGCTGTCCTGTGCTATCTGTACGATTGCCACTGAAAACTCCTGTTGTTAACCGACTGCTTGTTGTACTGCAGGAAAGAGTTTGACATTTGCTCGTCAATCTTGACGTTGAGTTTAGCTTAGTTTAAGGACTGGGAGCAGAGGCGTACTGATTAGCAGGCTGTACAAGTATCCGTTGACTAGCGCTCTGTGGTATGCTCTTCATGTTCAGCTTAGCCAATGACAATCACTCTCACCCAAAAGACACAAGAACCTTCATTAGCTTCTTACCTAACACTGGACAAGAAAGTGACTAAGGAGGTATGCATGAGTCAGACTATTTAAATTCATCATCCGGGGGCTTTCTGTATGTAGAGGTTTTGCAGGTATTTGCAGGCATTGTGGTCTGGTAAGCTGATGTATGAATTAAATTCAAGTCTTTCCAGATTTTGAAGTAATGATGATATTAAAGTATTTTAATATCAATATGCTCTTTATCATATCAGGAGTACTGATTATTATAAACTGCAGTCGATATCCGTAGTGAAAGAGTATAATAGTAGTGATTTTGGTGGTTTGTGTTATTAAATTATTTTTTCAGAGATACGCTTTTAGATAGCCCAGCACATATGCATCCATTTGCCTCCTAAAAAGAGAGCATGTCGAGCCGACACACTTCTTTTATCTCAGGGCTACATCTCAATGCCTTACACACCGGTCGCGCAAAAGCCACCGATTGTAAAGCTCGTTAAGCTCGAATAAAAAGAAACACACTTTCTATTTCTTCCTGTTTGTCTCTGTAGGGTGTTGAAACATTAATAAGCCAATTACAATTTCAAGACAGTTTTAATTAAGTCTTCTCTGAACAACTAGGCACTTGTCCTCAACCACGCACCTGAGATGCTGAGTGAAAACTTTCCACCAGAGAGAATTCTCCCTATTCGTGATTGCAGATACTACTTGGAGTGCAGGCAGTCATTTCGCGTTTCTGTTCCTGTTTTTTTTTAACTTAAACCGGCCGGCCGATTGTGAGTTTAATGAATGTTTTTGTACGTTTTTAATGGATTATGAATCATTAGCTTCCCCTACTAGTAATTAAACTATTTATGCGTTTGCTAGATATTTACACGGTTTTGTACCACTTTTATGATATAGGAACATAGGCAACCTCCACTGTGCCAAATGGGTTGTAGCTTATTGGTTTCAAATAAATTGCATTATACCATACAAACTCTATAAAGTTAGTTTTTTTCTAAATTAAGTACATATTAGTGTTCTTGACCCTTCAACACGAGGCGGCACAAAGATTAGAATAAAATCACTTTTATGCATTTTCACTTTAAGGGACTAGTTGGATGGATTAAGCTCAATGAGAAGATCAATACCGCCCTCAAAAGTCAGCTAAGGGTCGGGGGAGTTAGTACATCAACTGGTCGAATAAAACTCATCATTGTTTCAGCTTCCTCGTCCCTTAAAAATCGAACTAGTTCCTGGCTGAAGCCCCGCCTTACAGTGGCATCAGTCTCATCATCTAACCCAAGACAAAAAAGGAAATAAAACAACGTCTAAACTATTCCTTTAAATTTCAATGTGCTGAGACGTTTAACTTGAAAAGAAGTTTTAGGAAATAGGCCGTTAATCCTGTCCTCTTTTTAAGACGTGCGCACGAGTGGATCAGCTGGCTCCTGTTCAATTAACTATGAAGTAAATGCTCCCTTACGGGTTTGTCTACACTGCCTGATCTCTCACTCCCGTCTCTCCCTCAAGTCGGCGTTTCTCTCTGCTTCTGTTTTTTTCATCCTCCCACACCTTCTATATTTATGATTCTGCTACTTTGACACACACACACACAACACACACACACCATCAATGAACCAACTTCTGTGATGAAGTTACATAATATAGTGCGAAAACAAAAGGAGTTTCTCTGCCAAGCAAAGTAGGTTACTTAAGGGATGTTAGGTGATCTGCTACACATTCACAGTTCTGACAGCTGTCATGAGAACAATGCTTTGGTACCACGTCGATGCCAAAATTCTGAAAATGGGCCTGAAGTCCAGTGAACTCACCATCAACGGGCCGAGGGAATGCACACTTTACCCACCGAAGTCTATTCTCCTCTGATGATGCTACATTTCGTCTGTGTTGAAATTGTCAGGAGAAAAAGTCCAACGTATGTTGGCATTAACGCAATTATGATGCGTTCAAGGTCTTTGCAGCCCTAAATGACAAAACAGACAATACGAATTTTGACGGTGCAAACGCTTCACTTTCAGTCTTGACGTGCAAGGGCAGTAACTGCAGAGCAATACATGCTTCTGTGTCAGACACCTCAAAATAATTTTGACAGTAAGACAGAGCCCAAACAAAAACACAGGACAAGCTAGCACTGTAGTAATGGACACTTGCTGTACATCATTGCAGCCGCACATGTTGTTGACTAAGATCTGTTTTATGAGTCTCCATTAATAAACAGAAGCCTCATGATCACAGAAATGAAAATCAATTGTCAACACATCCCATCATTTCATAGTGCTGACGTATATCATAAGAATGTAGATGTTTTTTTCTATTCCTGTCAACATATTTCAGTCTTTCTCTACGTATATGTTAAGTAAATGTTAACTGTCACTGCCTGTGAGGAAAGAGAAGGGGGATAAACAGCAGCTCTGCCCAACATTGACATCTCTCTCCTCAATTGCTTGTCAATGGCTTTCAGACAAAAGAAAAAGAGATTAGCGTGAGCGATGCACCTGTGGCAGAATAAGGGAAGAAACAGAGAACCAGGATGAGACGATCCAGGAAGGACATGACAGATGGACGGCTGCTCCGATACTCCTTCTGTGGGAAGGAGGAGTGCACGGCTAAGAGCATTCGAGCACAAAATAACAATCACTGTCATTATTGAAACAGTGATAAGCAGTTTGGCGCGACTGAGGAGAAGCAGCTGCACCCCCTTATTTGCTTTTTAGCTGTACGGTTGTAGTTATTTCTAGTCGCGACAGCATGGATAAACAAGCCTCCCTAAACTCCGTCTGTTTTCTTTCTTTATGTCAAACATTGTGACGATAATTAGCAGATGGCTAATGAGTCATGCGGCAAGTAGCTAAATTAATTAATAAAAGCCACTCGCTAACTGATGAGGAAACAGATGAGACATCTCTTTGTCACTGGTTGTATCAGTGTCAAGTTGAGAATAGTCAAAGATGTCACCAGGAAAATGAGGCAAAGGCTCAGTTAAAAATGCCACACAACTATGGTACACACACACACACACACACAGGTGTCACAACTCACTTTCTAATAGACATTCAAGAGATTTCGGACAGTAGGCATTGTACAATTTTTTCTGCCTTTTACCGTCCTTTATTGTCTTGTGTGTCTTTTCTCTATTCTGTCCTCTGAACAGGCTCCTTTGCAGCCCGCCAGCTAGCTGCTTTTGCGACCAAGATTTGCTGCGCAGGAACAAGCATGCAGACCTTTTTTCAACGTGTTGTGAGAGCCGCAAGAAAAAGCTTTTTTTTGTTAAAAGAGCACTATTAAGCAGGATTTTTCAAAGTTTTTATATACGTAAGGGTGGTCGCTCTGGTGCCGGTACTGAAAAGATGCAAATTCATCACATCGTCCGTTGATAAAAGGGCTGTTGCATTATCAGACCCCAAACTCATGGATACATTAGGTTTCTCGAACTCAAAGTATTCACTGCATTACAATACACCGTTTTTTTTAAAGTCCAAAACAATTATATTGTATGAACACAAGAAAGTTAATGTGGCCAAAATTAGTTGTAAGTATTGTTGGAACTTCAAACAGCCGTCAACTGGTGGAGAGTTGAGAGGAAGCGGCCCTAGTTCGACATGTTGCACCCGCTGGGATTCATGGGAGATAATCAAATGTGTGTAGTTGTGTTTAAAGTAGGGCTGAATGATTAACATTTTTTATGAAATTCATCCGAGTTTTCAGTCGCAAAAGTCAAAAGCCGCCAGGAGGATGATTTGTTTGTCATAATAGTCCAACCACAACCGCATTTCGGACACATTCCTGACCTGAATAATTTGTTACACTGCGCATGCGTGAAATTGACGTGAAATTGACGATGTTTGTCGTAAAAACGACAAACATCAAATTAACGCCGTTATTGCACTATTTTTGACAGCCCTAGTTTAAAGAAAATACAATTAAACAACGCTTTAATTTATAAGATTTAGTCTTATAAAAAACAACTTTTAATCGTCATAAATCATGATTAATGAATTTCTAAATGTGAAACTAATCAGTTCACTTTCTATTAATAGCCCTGTTTTTTTGTATCTAGGGATCTGAAAATGCAAATACATTTCTTTAATTCAGTCTGCATTTACAGAAATCAATCAAAAGAAACGCAGTCATTAATTCACATCACAACAATTCCCCCTGCAAAGATTTTGTTAAAACTCTTTGTCATATTAGTGCTGAAGTGCAAAAGAGCAAACGATGCAAACAGCAAGTGTTGTCTAATGATGCAACTGTTTCATTGAATTACCGGCCCCTGAATTCCTCCACCTGCTTCATTACAATGTCTTTGAGTCAGTTGTAAAAACTCACACAGATTTACGTTTCGTACATAAATATAAATACAAGGGCATGCATACTCATATATTTATACTACACACTAGCATACCAGGGAGGCAGCAGGGGGGTTGTTATAAAAAACAGGGTTTTATACCTCAGTCTCCATGGCTGCAGAGTATAGCTGTATACAAATACTTGAAAGGCACTGCAAAATCCTGCTGTTCAAAATATGACAAAATACCACATGTCATCGGTAGTGGTACCTTACACCACCCCCTGAAGCAAACCACAGATTAGCCTAAAGTAAACTGATGCATGCAACTTTTAAGTCAAGGTGAATGTATAATGTGCACACACACACACACACACACACACACAGACACACACACACACCCTGGCTTGCCGTTTCAGCAGCCCTGGGCCAGCCCTGAAATCAGTGCAATAAATGCAGAGGCTGAACTTGGCCAATTAAACCCAAATAACTGACGAGTTGTCACTCTTTTTCTTTGCTCTTCTTTGTCTCCAGCTCCTCCATCTCTTCCTCTCTGTCAGCCTCCACCCCTTTTTTCAGACTGTGCCACCCCCTGCCTCTCGTTCTGCCAATCTCTCCCCTTCCCTCCAACTTCTTGTATCTTAACAAATTTTCTCCCAGTAAGCGCCCCATGCTCCCTCTCTCACTCATTAAAACAGTTCCCAGTAGTCTCTCAGGAGAGAGGCAGAGGATAAAAATAACTCTTCTTCAGCTTCTCTTCGCCGGTTCTGTCGTTCACGCCTGCGTTCCATACATCAAATAACTGTTTCCTCATAATAACCAGTGTTTGTTCTTCTTCTCTCTTTGTTCCTCCCTGACTCTCAGTCGCTCCTCTCTTGTTCTGATGCTTCCCTTCCAACTGCAACACACCTGGCTTTTTTAAAATGCCATTTGCAGCAGCGATGGGAGTCATTGAATGCCCCCCAAGAGACCATTATGAAGTAACACACAATGCTACAGCGAGCATTGCTCACTCACACAACCACACACACCACACGATCGGAAAGTCATTCCCAAGCTCAATTAGGACACGTTTAAAATGTTGCGTTCACATTCAAGTCCAAGAGTTAGTAAGCTACACGCACCAAGCATGTGACATCATTAAAATACACAGTTCCTTATTTGAAACTAGGGAACATTTTTTCTTTAAAACACATGACCGAAAAACACAAACCCAGCAGGCCGTCAGACTCACATTAGCTATCTGTCTATGGTGCAAAATATGACAACCCCTTTGGTGGGAAGCTAATGCACCGTATGCAAGGTACAATAAGCATTGTGCACACGTTAGTCTGAAAGACATGCGTGGTTCAGTTGACGGCAAAGCCAGAAAGAGAGCGAGAGAGCAATTTACTCAGCCTATTTGAAGGGGAGAAAAGTAATTCTCTAATGTTTCCCGGAGGCGACGTTGTCAAAAACCATATGAGGGCACCAAAATGCCAACCATGTCAACCATCTCAATATCAAAATAGTACGCTTCGCTGGGAAAATTCTATTGAAAAGGCTGACAGTTAGGATGCGAAGCCTCTACATCGAAGTCGTGCTCGATACGCCAATAACTAGCTCCTCAAATTTAACCTCCCTCGCTTAACAATCCTTGGAACCCCTTTAGAGTCCCTACATTTTTCAGTCGAGTAGACAGAAACGTTTCATCCAGGTCCAGAATAGCATCGTTCATACCCTCAACTGAAATTGCATGCACTGTATCAAACGACCAATGCATGACTCACAACATTGGTGGCTGATGGACATCAGTTAACTTCTGTAGAAGGACAAATAAACATTTAGAATTGCTCAATACTATTTCAATGCAACACATCACGTTATTTCATTTACGGATAAAAAAAAGTAAAATAAATAGTTTCTACATGAAACGCAGGTTATTCAACTCAATGTTTAACGGAACATGGACATGCAAGAAAGTGTGCATCCTTTATAACAGAACTTTTAGAGGGTTGCTTTGTCAAGACAATAGATTTTTGTTCAAAATGAACTACAGTCTGACCTCCAGGAGTATTGCCATATCTAATAAAATCAGCATTAAATCAACATGCACTAATGTTTGGTGTATGCTTTCCTTGAATACATTTTTGAAAAAAAAGCTTAAGAGGCGTCGAATGACAAATGCACACACACACACACACACACACACAAACACACACACACACACACATACATGCACACACACAAGTGGAAGTGCTGGAAGAGCAAATGACCATCTGGCTTCTATGAAAACGCAGCTTTTCATCCCGTTTCCTCATTAGTTAAATTATTTTTAGTCAGCCAGTGTGATGGGGGATAAAAGAAGGAGAGGAGGGAAAGGAATGGAGAAGGACAACGTGTAAAAGGGAGTAGAGTGTTGAGAGAGAAGCCGTTGAGGCGAGGCCAAAGAGTATAAACAAATTACTCATTGGCACAGCAACATAGTGATCTAAACTTTTCCTTTTTGAAAGCCAAAAGACAGAATGCCCAAAATACAGCACAATGCAGCCGCTCACACAGCAGACGCACAGTGCTGAACGCTTGCAAAAGGCTTCAAAGACAGTAAACCACATGTCTGTGTTGAAACACCATCATCTGTCTGGAAAAACTACCCGCTGAGGCCGAATGATTGCAAAACAAGTTGTTGTTTTTTTATTCCGTTTTTGTGAATGTTTGCCCCTGAAAGCAAAAACTACAGGTGCAAATGGTATAAAACCAGTACTGAACAATCAGAGAGCATCTGCCAAGTCCTACAAGGCTTTTACTGAAAAGCTGTTGTTAAACCGGACATTAGGACTGCTAGAGAGGCATTATGCCAACTCATCACAACACACGAGTCGAACGCAGCCAGTATTCTTGTTTTCATAAGGGGCATCTCTGTGTGAATAGTAAGGATGGCTTCAAGAAAACATTTGGAATTTTTTTTGTCTACATTCACATCTCCATCAAAACAGACCGGAAGAAAAGGCGGAAGATCAAGTGAGGCATAAAACACTTAAAGTCTTTCCATAACTTCCCATGAGAAAACTGGGGCCTGTACCATGAAGCTGGTTCAGGTGGCTAGCCAGCTAAGTTTCAGCTTACTTCAGCTTACCGGGTTTTCGGTACCATGATAGTGGCTCGGCTTCAATCGGTATTCGTTGCCATGGTAACTTACGCTGCACGGCTAACCTGCTCCGGGGAAGGTTATGTTCTGGATTCGAGCTTTCAGTCAGAAGTTTGACCAATCAGCGGTGAGCAAAGAAACAGCTGACGTAGTTCATTCCTAGCTTCTGTTCTGGCTTCTGTTGCGATCATTGCGGCTTCACCTTTTCTTCCAAATCCTGTGGCCGTCTCACCGCAGATTGTTAGAAGAGCAATTCGTAGAGTTTTTAGGGACAAAATCCCCTTGACTTTCCTGATACCTCCTTGTATGAAAGATACAGATATTCCGCGGAAGGAATAACTTATCTTTGCGAATTTGTTGAGCCGCAAATAACAAATGTGACTCGTCGAAGTCGCACTTACTGTACCGCAAATGGTTTGAATTATATTTTTATATATATATATATATTTTTTTTTTTTAACTTACGCATTAACTCATCGATCAGCAATGTTCCTGTAATATTGTTCTCTTGCTTTGGCAGCAGAGAAGGTGTTACTACGTGCTTGAAAAACATTTTTACATTCTTCATATTTCTGAAGAATAATTTCTTGCTCCTCCGCGGAAAAATATCTCTCTCTCTCTCTCTCTCTCTCTCTCTCTCCATATCGGACGTGATTGGTTGTTCGGTGCTGACGTCACTCTTTTATGTGCACGCGCGCACGGAGTAATCAGAGTTGAAGGATCAAAGCCTGGATTGACAAACTCAGTTAAGCGGCGTCATGGTACCAATAAAGCCTGATTGCTTCGGTTTGGTTTTGTCGATTCTGAACCAATTCTGGAACCCTGAGTTTGTTGAACCAGCTTCATGGTACAGGCCCCTGAGGAATCAATGTTGACAAACCGTAAAAATAAAACTTATAACAATTATATTACATCAAGTGAATTAATTCACTCACCATCTTTGTCAGCTCTTCTGAATATCTGTGAATAGAAAGAAAACGTAATCAGTGTCTCTGGAGGTATCGGCCTGCAGCTGAAGGACATATGAACTCGAAGAGTGCAGAATAAAAGAGTCTTAACAGGAGGGCAGTATTTATTGCATTGTTTTTTAATGCATTCATAAGTAGCTAAACAAAGGGGGAATAACTGCACATCTTTCTCAATGGCAGGATATAGAATACCAGCCAGTTGCTTTGGTCAATTCCAAGGTGTTTCTACGTGTTTTCATTTTTTACTAGTGTGTTGTGTTTTTAGTGTGTATCATTTTTTGTGTATCGATTGGTGTGGTGTGTGTTTTGCTGTGGTGTTTATTTTCTTGCATGAACCGCTGCCCCTATACACTTCCTGTTGGGCCTAATGACTTTGAAAGGATCCAGGTGGAAACAATAATTGAGAACCAGGTGCAATGCTGGGTGTGGCTGATTGGTGGCGTCCAAAAGGGCCAACAACTGCCACTACTGGAGAGGAACGGAAGGAGAACGAACGAGAGAGCACACGCACGGAGGGCGGGGCGGGGCGGGGCGGGGCGGGGGCGCGGCGCGACGCGACGCAGCGGAACACGGATGGACCAAACTCTAGTGAACCAGGAAGCGAATTGTTCTTGACAGACGTGAGACTTTTTAGAGGACTGTGATTTTTAGATAAAAACGATCTCTATATTTTTATAAAAAATAAAACTATTTTTTTATATTTATATCCCTTGTGGTCTGTGTCCTGAGCATACCGAATTTAAAGAGGGGGCCGTTGGCGGCTGACATGCATGGGGGCTAATTTAGTGCTTTACTGATTATTTTTAATGGTCCACTGTTTCTGAGGCGCTTAGAAGTTCACTTTAGCCCGATCCTAATTGTTATGTGTGTGTTTGTGTTTACGCTCCACGGTTGAGCACGTAGCTGGCGTTGAGTTGGTGGTTGTGCGGTGTAAGGTAATGTACACTGAGAGGGGGCTTGAGCTAGACTCCTAACGGCTGGGTAGCGATATCAGCGCGAACTACGGGAGTGATAGTGCCATATAAAGGGGAACTTTATTTATTTTTGTATACGTTATTGACAAAACTATGCTGCTCAACTGTTTGTCATACCTCATCCTGTAATACTTGAACCCGTATTGCCTTATCGCGGCCCACTGCTATTTGCACCCTTGTTATATTATGCTGTGTGTTGTGTACGTATGTAACTTTATGTGGTCCTGCACCTTTTCAAGGCTTTCAAATATTAGAATAATTTATAAACCGGAAGCGTCAGAAACTTTACTCTGTCATACGGAAACAATTGTTCTCAAAGACTTTTAGTAATTATTGGGTAGCACACAAATTCTGAATGCCTTCGGCAGAATTCAAATGAGCCATTTTAATCTAGATTAATTTCAAGATTACAGTGAGATTAATCTAGATTAAAGAAATTAATCTATGCCCACCACTGATATATATTTATATATTATATATATATATGAGAGAGAGAGATGAACCTATAGTTTGTTGGGGTCAGTGTGTTGAGGTAAGACCAACTCAAACGCCCCACAAAACGTCACACTTCAATGAATTATTTTGGATAAAATGTGGCTGTTTTTAATCTACAGCAGTTTTACCTCTAGTTTTTCTGGCAAAGTTCTTTTCTCATACCGAGTCCGGTCAGGTCTTCTTGGAAGGACACTGCCGGTGGGCGCTCTTGTTGTTAAGCGGCGCGTTGAGACTCGCCCTGACGAGAGCGCTGCGTAGGGCGCCGAAGGGCAAGCCCAAGACATTTAATACATTGTTTTTTATAAAATTGCATTTTTAAGGGCAATTAAATGAAAAGGGTTTTTTTTATTTAGTTTTGAGGGTTTTTTTTTTTTTACATACAATAATAAAAGAAAGATATAAAGGGGGAGGAAGTGTATTGTCTGCTGTTTATTTGCAATTAATCTTTTCCTGTATGTTGTCAAATTTATGGTTGAAGGATCATTCAATTTCACAGCATACTGGAACTTTTGCTTTGAATTTTTCAAAAGTAATGTGCAGATCTTTGTAGGTAAAAGATAGATATCAAAAACATTAAGGAAAAGATCACAGTCCACAAATTAAAAGTCAGAACATAAGAAATTTGAAGCAATCAGAGAATTCGTAACGTTTTGGCCCAACAGCCTTCTGAGGGAGAATTACATGAGGGAGAATGACAACCAGGGAGTATAGGTAGAAAAGAGAGTTTTAAAACTGTATTCCCATCTGTATTGATCACTTTACCTGATGTCACCCAACTGGGGAGTAAAAAAAGATTGGGAGGAAAAGTAACGGAGAATTCCGTGGATCCTTAAGTCACATCAATACAAAATAACAACACAATCTACACCCAACCGGAGGGGTAGTAGGTTTGTAGTCTCCAAGAAATAAAAACATGCAACACTTCTTGTTATGCAATATATTATTGTCTGAATGCAAATAACCAACTGGAAACGTTGGATATTTGGTTAGGGTTAGAAGTGATTTATTGTTTAAACTAACATCAAGCTAGGCTGCAGTTAATGATCAAGAGAAAATTAATCTGTAACTATTTCTATAATTGATAGTTTTAGCTGTTTTAGAAAAATCTTCAGAATGCAAAGCAATTCTTTTACTACACCTTTTATCGATGGTGTAACTAAAGGCGTGTGGTGCGTTCAGGCGGCAACTGCAGCCGTCTGACGAGGCCAAAGCGAGAGAACAAAATTACAATTTTTATCTGCCTTTCAAATGACAAGCCCCTCTCCATTGTTCTGCTCTCCTGCTGCACCCCAGGGTGTACTCAGGGAAAACAGCCAACTCTGGAGCTGCTGGAGACAGACAAGCTCGGAGGAGAGGAGGGGAAAACGTTACGTTGAGGAGACAGCGTGTGTGTGTGAGTGTGTCTGAAAGAGAGAGAGATAAGCAGCAAACAGTGACAGAGGGAGGGAGATTGTTGCATCCATCTCCTAACCTTATTAAGAATGGATGTTTTCTTGGCCTGGTTTAGGAGTGGAGGAAGATGTGATGCCCGAGAAGAAAAGGAGGCAAGCAGGGAAGGGAGGAGGGGGGAGAGGACAACGGATGAAAGGAGTTTAAAGAATGGAAAGAAAGGTGCATCGGGCTTAAGATGAAGGAAGCAGGATGTGATTAGAAACAAGTCGAGAGGGTCTAATGAGCAGAATGCTGCCCGGAGACACACACACACACAGACACACAAAGACACCCACCCACACCTTCAGCGATCATTTAATCCCTTTGGTGCAGATTTCTCACAGTGATAATAATGCTGGGGTCACTAATATAAGAGAAGAAAATTCAATTTAAAAGTTTAGTGTGCGAAGAAATGCCACAAAGGCGCGGCCTGCGTTGTGTGTCAGTGGGTGTTAAGCTTTAAATGTCATACTGAATGCTTCAGTTAAAATGCAACACAGCGGAAAGCAATCCTCGGAGAAACATGCAAAACGTCCCTGGCCAAATCTCCCCTTAAATGTTTCAGTTGAAACTACCCTGAAATCTATTTTTTATGTAAACCAAAGCATGTTGTTGAATTTAAAATAAGTCTGTCATCCATGATATAACTAAGTAAAACCACCAGAAAAAGCATGGGGCACATTCGGAAACAGGTCAAAGAGCCATTTTGGATCCTTACTCAAATATGAAGGAGCCCTTGTGTTTTGCGTCTGCCTCTGGGGAGGTATCACAAGAAAACTAGGTTAGCACCCCACCCCCCACTTATAAGCAACCCCTTTACACGCTCACGCACACTCCTTTTACTCGGGTATATGGGATGCATTGGCCTTCTGGCCTCGTTAATAATGACTTTTCCGTGTAGCCCTTCTTTGTCAAACTATTTCGGCCGTGGTCAGGGTCCGACTACTACGTCATTAAAGTAGTAAAAGATAAATCAGTTCAATATCCAGATGCAGCTGGGCGGTGGGCAAAAATAGCCATGATATGGGGTAACCCAAATCGACATGGCGCTTCTACAATCGTCCACTTCTACACAGAAAGGCTCAGCTTTGGATAAACTAAAACTAGATGGGGTAAGAAGTTTTCACGAAAAAAAACCGCCACCTAGAGCCGCGATGTGCTGCACTGTTGTGGATTTGAGATGACTTCTGTTCCGGTGCGGGAGAGGAGCGCACACTTTGCGCTAAGTTTTAAGGGCGGATTGGTTTAACAGGGACTGTACAGTTTGGTTTTGGAGGGGCGACAGGGAGAAAGATGTGAAAGCACACGAATCGGCTCCAGTTACAAGACAGTCGGCAGTATCCTACGTTGGGAGACCGTTTCCGTGCGTAAGTGCGCACAGCACCGGTGCCCGTACGCGCTGCTCCCTGGACGTCTTCGTGGCCCCGCAACACCCTCCCATCCAACCCCGCGAGGCGGACCGCAGCCTCCCGATACTCACATCCAAAATCACCGAGATGCCTCTCCGCGGCTCGGCGGCGAAGAACTGCTCCTGAGCCACGGCCACGTCCTCCTTGCTGGAGGCGTACTCCCGGCTGGAGATGTTCTTGTCGCTCATTTTGGTGACGATCCAGCGGACGAGCCCGTCGATTGCACCGGGCTGGGCTCCGCTGTTTCCGGACTGCGCTGCCGTCGCGGACTCGCTGTCCTCACCGGTTACGGGGTTCGGCTGCTCGCGGCTTTCCTGGGCTCGAAGTTTGGCTTGTTCTTTGTTGAGCAGTTTGTGGACTCCGTCCCTACAGTAGCGCGCTGCCTGCTCACACATCCTTTTTGCTGCGGAGCGCTCATGCTGCGCTCCATGGGGGGAGGGAGGGGGGGTTACATCACAGCACCCAACTCAACAACACACCCACTCATTCTTGCCTCCAATATTGATATCATAACGAGGAATGGTCATTATAATTTCATGGTTGGAGGATTTATAGTGACTTGATGCACAAACTGGTGTTTATGTTTTCTCATAATGGATATTATCTAATATTTATATGGGCTAAAGTATTAGGGGAAATACCTCTCAGTGTGTGCCCTATGTACTCACTTTGTCATGAGAGGAGTGTCTAGTGAACTGTCTGTTCAGCTCCTCATTACAGGTTTCTGTGTGTGTGTGTGTGTGTGTGTGTGTGTGTGTGTGTGTGTGTGTGTGTGTGTGTGTGTGTGTGTGTGTGTGTGTGTGTGTAAGAGAGAGAGGGGGGGGTCGACATATCTAACCTTTGGTAATGAGCGTCTCTTCCAGCTCGTGCCCTTTCAGCAGAGCCTTAGTGTCATTACGGTTCCCGCGGTGTCCCTGTTGTCTAACAGAAGACAGAGCGGTTTGAAAAAATTAAAGTTAAATTGACACTTTAACATGCAGATTACGAGGATGGGAAAAAGACACACAAAATGAATAAAGATAACGATGTGTCATGGATTCAGTCACTGAGGCACTAGATTTGGTGAACTCATTTCATATGATTGCCCCCATGTGGACGGAGTGTACAACGACAGGTGTCCTCAGCACACAAAGGTGAAATAATTATACTGGGCAAATAAATGCACACAGGGCAATTCTGGCAATTTCTGACACCGACATTGGAGTTCAGGCATTGAACAAATCATTTGTCAACACATTCAGCTGGAGCATCATGAAACGATTAAAAATTAGAGGCTTGAGTTCAAATCGTTTGTGTATGTATCGAAGGGCGCCTGGAGACGGTCCACCTGCCAAACCGCGACCCGCAGAGCCTCCTGGAGGGGCCTCGAAGCAGACCAGGAGGTTTTTGGTCTTATCCAGAGAGAATTACGTCCACCTCTTTCACTGTGAAACCAGGGGTGTCCAACTAGAAATAGGGAAAACTATCGGCAATCGATCGCAGAAATATTACAATATCATGACAATTCAATTGAAGCCTTTTGTAGAAGCTGGAGGTCTGAGTGTGAAAGCCAAATGGTGGCCTGTATATGAAACATATTCTTGCAGGCCGGTTTTGATGAAGGGGCTTACCAAACAACGGCAGCACACACTTTAAATATATTTTAGATCATATGTTTTAATGAGGCCACCTGCGCAACGTAACATACTCTGGGCCACCTTGTTTTTCTTCTGAAACCGTTGATAATGTCCACGCATTATGTGGGTTATTTTTTCTTTATTCGTGATGATTACAGTTTTTCTCGATTGTTTACACACATTTTCTTAAAGCATGCCTCTTACTCTCAGAACTCTACACACATTTTCTACAAACACACACAATGGGCAAAACCCCTTAATACTCCTGCAAAATGAAACTTTACATTCAAAACAATGTTATTTCTTCTCAAAATGGTATTTCGTTTTCAAATGACACACACAGACCATCATATGAGTAGACATTTTTAAGAACCAGTTAAACACTGATGTGCTCAATGTAAAACACTATGATGAATAGAAAACACTTCTCCATTCATCATAGTGACCTAGACCTTTTTCTTTGTTCCGTGTTACACTTACTACAGACAGTACATACTGTACATACGTGTGTTGTAAATTTGCACATAAAGTGGTCTACATACAAAAAAACAGAAGAATTTACTGTATTCAGTTACAGTAAAAACAAAAAAAAGAAGCATCAACTGCTACGTCTCCACATGCGTCTTCCACAGCTTGGAGAAGGGCTGTGTGCGTTTGTGGACTCGGTCATACACTTTTTCTCCTATCTCTGATTGCTAATTGTAACACTGTGAGACAGGTGTTTGCCCATGTGATGAGTCAGTGTACATAGGAGAGCAATTGACTTTAGAATTTTGAATGACAGTGTGTTCCTTGTGAAAACAAGATTTTTCTTAATGAAAATTGTGCCAAATGCAGAGAATTGTGTGTAGTGTTTTGAAAAGTGTGTTTTAGAACGGCAATGTGAGTGTAAAGCAGGAATTGTGCTTGTAGTTTAGCAGAATTGGTTCAGGAGGTTGGTGCATGAGTTACATGTTGTGGTCATTGATGGTCATAAACGGTTTGCTTTAAAGAGGTGATTCCTTTTGCTTTAACTTCAGTATTGTATCTGAAGATATCAGTATGCTCCTTGGAATGGTAACTAGAAGGAAGTTTGCTCCTTGGTATAACACTCAAACCTGCAAATTAAAGGTGAATACAGCGCAGATAGAGAAGCAGATCCAGGAGGAACCCAAGGGTTATTAGACAATGGTCCGACAAGCGAGGGGTCTGTGGCAAGATGTTCTCTCCCAATACCATTAGAAACAGGCGGAGAATGTGATACAAACAAAGCGTAGGTTTCTCTAAACTGATAGAAACCAATTAAACCAAAGATAAGATAAACGCGGAACCAAGGTCATTGTTGTCGACATTCACATGAATATTAAAATCAGCCACAATAGTTTTTTTTTCAATTGCTAACAAGCATTGTTCAATACTGAAACCTCACTTTCAAAACTCTCCATACAGTCTGCATTACCGAGATTCATTTGGCCAAACGGTTAATCAAACCTGTACAAAACTCACTTAGACCAGCAAAACACCTCATACATGTCTCAAATAAAGTTTGTTGCACCAAACTGCAACGGATTCACATTCAGAAAACATGCATGTCACTCGTAACACACTGATCTAAAGACTGTACTGTAAAATGTACTGTAATATGTTTCCTCTCACCTTTTGTTCTGCCGGAAAATTTGTACGTAAATTAATTTACGCAACTGTTGAGCGGTTCAGATTTGGCTGCCTCCTCAGATTGGCTTCTCTCAAAGTGAGACCATGTTCACAACATTTATTTCATCAGATATCACAGCAGGACAGGTCAGTTCCACACGGCAAACGGGATAGAAATCCAACCACAATATGACATGAGTCTCAAAAGCAAACTTCTAAAATGACTAGTCTGAATTTGATCAAATATTTGCCAAAACAATTGTAGACTCCAATGCAATGGGTTTGGCTCTACAAAGACAGACGACTGCATTCCCCAGTGTATACTGAGTCAGGTCTGTGTGAGGTTTTTATCCAGGCGAAACAGAAATTGGATCGTATTTTCGAATATTTAACCTTATGTAGCATAGAATTCCCAAGGGTTCGTCATGACAATCCTCCTCCCGGCTGTAACCCTGGACAACGATCCCAAAGGACCTCCACACCCAGTGATTAACATAGCTTCATCCAGATTTCGGTATAGCGTTTATCTACAGTTTTTCTCAATCGATTTGGTACATTTCTCCAAAGTCAGGTAAATGTTCTCAAAACAGTTAACACAGTAAACCAAACACTCTTATGTTGGTGAAACAGTTAAGTCTTCACTGCACAATGAAACACAGCATTTTATTCTATTAATGCATTTATTGAAATGAAATATTAACATCTATACTAAAAGTGTGCTCTGTTGGTTTGATAACAAATTCAACAAAAGATAATGAAAAACATGTATTTTCAATTATTTTGTTTTTTTAGTGAGGAGTTCAGGTGTATAACAATGAGTTACAAAAAACATTATGTAAACTAGAATGGGCACTCGGTAGAGCGCATACCTTCGCCACAGCTACTTTTGTTTCCAAGAGAGAAGACTACAAGATCTTATTGTAAAAAACTTTATATCATTAAGGAGACATTTGGGTACTGATCATAATACCCATATTTGGGAGATTTTCCGTTATACACAACATAGATATTTGACATTTTAGGCACAATTGAATAAAGTCATTTTCAAACGTCAATGACGTCACAACGATTAGTCAGATCATCGTGAAAATTGGTGTGTGACCTCCTTGAGGTAGGTCCTATATAATTATATGGCCGAAACTGAAAAGTTCGAAAATTGCAAATTTACGTAATCTTGTAACATCATTTTGACGCACTTGCGTCAGAGTGACGTCATGACGGATGCAGATTATTTGAAAGGTGTTTTGTCATAGAACAATATGGCAACAAGCTTGATTATGAAGGAAGTTATGGTCAAATGTGCCCCGGATCAACCCACCAAATTTCATGCGATTCGGGTGAATACTTTGAGTTAAACAAACAAACAAACATATTTACAAATAAATAAATACACAGCGATCAAAACATAACCTCCGCAAAAGTATTTTGCGAAGGTAATAATAATAAGGTGAATACCAAATAGGACTGTAAAATAAAAAATGATCTGCATTCATTGAATCAATTAATTTATTGATCATGCCTGTCAATTACACCTGGCCAGAGAAAACTCCTTGAATGCTGGATCCATCCTTGTGCCCCAATATCTCCACAGGCCTCTTCCATCGCTTGAAGGAGACTTAGTTGGTTGTAAGGGTGGCGATTGTGTACTTTCCATCTCCAAGAGGAGAAGAATTCCTAAATTGGATTCAGGAAAGTAGAATATGGTGGAAGGAACACCATCCTGAAATGTAGGTGATTCTCAAACCACTCTCGCACTAGTGCTGAATGGTGTAATTGGACATTGTCCCAAACAACTACAAAATTCCCCACAATTTGCTCCTGATCACTGTGAGATGTGGGTTTCTGTTTGTGTGTTTTTGTTATAATCTTTTGACTTGTAGAAAAGATGGTGTGACCGGATGAGACCATATAAGGCAGACAATGTGAATTGTGGAAGGGAGAGCCAGTTTGAACCCATTTTCAGGGCAAGGCCGAAGGCTACGTGAAGGAGTTCCAGGCACTCATTGTTCGGGGAAGGCAGAATGTTACAGAAGGATGAACTGGGTTAAACCAACGTTCAAGGACAAGAGAGGTTATAAAAAAGAGCAGAGTCAGAAAGCGGACGGACTCTGAGAGGGACAGCTTGCAAAGCGTGTTTCAGGTCTCCAGGTATACCTGCGGAGGATTGCTCATGTAGCACTTTATCTCTTCTAAATAAAATGTTAACTTTTTTAACTTTAATTGAGTGCCGTATTGGATTCTTCTCATCAACCAACTCGGGGGGATAGGAAATCCCTACATCACCCAGTGGAAAGAGGATTTCGTCGAGGTTTAAAAGATGTAGGAGTCTTGCTGTGTTGTATGGTCCCAAGACCGCATTGTGTGCCACAACACCAGTTGTAGAAATTGTGGCACAGAGTGATGTTGCCTCCTTGTTGTCCGGGGACATTGACAGTAGCATGATGGCCAATCACATTTCTCCTTTTTTTGTGAAGATTGATTCATCAATATACAGGTACTCATAATGAGTTGCACAATTCACAGAGTTTTGTTTGTTTTGTTTTGAAAATGGTACAAAAATGCTTATGATCTTTGTGAAGACGAATGAAAAGCTGCGAATGTTTTTCCGGATATATTACATTTGGTTGGTCGTATAAACTGCTGTGATAACATTAGGGAATTTTGATCACAGTGTTTTGAGATAATTATGCTTTTGATTTGAAATTTGTATGAAATGCAGGAGAATTTACTATCTGTTTAGGACAATTACAAAGTGTACAGATTGCTGTGTTAACTGTTTTGAGAGCAGTCACCTGACTTTGGTGAAATGTACCAAATGGATTGAGAAAAACTGTAAATCGACTGTAAAACCGACAGGAGCCTTGAATGGTCAGCAGGGGGTGTACTAGTCCCGCAATCTGCAGCTAATGCTGACATTACCTGCCGGACTGAATGGCATCTCCTGTAGGCGAGCAGGCAGAGAACAACATTGAGTTTTGTTTGTGGGCCTACCCTTTATGAGCGTGTGTGTGTTCCCGACCCTTAGATCCAGCAGTGTTTTGGTGATGTGCAGCAGAGTAAAGGAGAGGTCTATACTGCGATTGAACAGAATAACTTGTTTTTCACCTTCTGACCCAAAATCACCGATCCCAGCTTTAAGGTCCGCTGCTTAGGTTTTTTTTTTTTTTTGCGGACACTACAGCCGACGGGGGGATATGGTCCGCTAGGGGCTGCGCGCTAGGGCCGACGGGGGGCACGGTGGTTGAAGAGGGAGGGACCTACGCGGCTCGGAAGTCAATTTCTCTGCGTAAGAAATACAAGTTGTGGTGTGTGCCCGGATTGAAATGCGTGTGTCGTTCACATTCTTTTCAACTCGGTGGCGTCACCAGAAGAGCCATACGGCGTCACCGAAAGAACCATATATGGCATATATGGTTTTAGCACATAACTGTTTTGGGTTCAGATGCTTCAACCCAGCCAGGGTGCGATTTGCGTTCTTCTCCCTAGTTATGCAAGCCAAAAGTCTAATGTCCAAAAAAAAAAAAAAGCACCCCCCCCTTTGCTTTTTTGTCAAATCGCACCCTGCGACCAGCTTCACGTTTCATCTCTGTCCCCGTCTTGACTTAGTCTCTTCCCCTTAAAACTGTGTTTTCATTGCTCAGAAGAGAATTTAATTATGCATCCTGTTGCTACTGATGAGCAAAAGCTGCAAAGCAACGCTTTGCGTACACATGTCACGTGACAGTCGGTTCGCAGTCAGGACAACGTCATGACATCGGCAAGACAATAAAGAGAAGACTTAAACAACACTAAAAGGACATCTCTTCTTCACAGAATGCACATTTAAATGTTACTGCATGTTTGTACATCCATAATACATAAACTGCATAAATACAAGAAAAACACAGTAGGTAAATTGACCAGAAGTCTTTGTGCCAGGATGTTGACCAGTAGCTTTGTTAAGCTCCTGCCTGAGAAGTAACCACACCAAAGCAGCTGGTTTATCATATTTAATCATATTCTTATTTCAATTACAGCCAGATTATAAAAGAGAAATGTGCCATGCAAAGATAAGGATGCACCATACAGGTCCATACCCTCAATTTAGAGGAAGAAAAAAAATCACAAAACTGCATTCCGATGATTACACATGACATGAAACAGGACAACAGGAGATGAGCATAGGAAGAAATAAGATATCAGGGAAAGGCCTCTGAGCGGCATTGGAGTGAATTCCTCTGAAGCCAGCCTCAATGGGTTTGACCGCACAGGACTCACGAAGCTTGAGCTGAAAGTAGAGCTGGTTCTCTGGCTTCTAGAACGGTCCTCAGTCTGTGCTATGGTAAAAATACAGCTGTATATATTTACTTTAGTCTTCATTTCCCAATGTCTATGCACTTTTGCAGTTGTGTCCTGTCTGACTATGGAAGAGTAAAAATGCCATTACAACCAAAGCGTTGCTTAGTACTGTAATCACGGTCTTTTATTGTTGACTACGGAGCTGTTCCTATAAAGTGAATGCTGATTAAACGCCTTTTTAATCTGCACATTGAAAGCACGGAAAATAATTACTGGTCTGTCCATCACAAGCCACTTCTTTCCCTTCTAATCTCCTGCAACTCCCCAATCAGAACACAAACGAATCCCACACAAGCATTGATGCGTGTGTTTTAGCCTCCTGGGGATTCTTCCCAGCATTACCGGCAGCAGCAATGTTGTAGAGTTGCCTTGCAGTCAAGCTAATAGTGCCATTCATGAGCCCCTCTGTAACCATGTCATCGGCGCTCAGGCATGCCCCTACGTGGTGACGTGCCATCGCTGCCACTGCCGTGATCTGAAGTCGGAGAAAGAAACACGTTCTTATCAGTCTCAGGTTACTGTGTAATCTGTATAGTATGAAGGCTACATTTCTCTGAGGTATTTAAAGTCATTTCCTGGAGAATGGCTCTACATTCATTTCCAAGACCCGTTAATGTGATTAATATATGAAGATAATCTACTGTTAATTGATTCAGTACTCACTTAGTCACAATGACAGCAATGCCTCTGCGGTTGCGTGCGACAGATCAACACGCATGTGGCGTGCCATTGCTCTGCAGACGGGGGCCATCGCTGGCTGCCCCTGCCCCTCTATGGTCGTCTCTGCTGAAAGAACAAGCGCTACTAAAACATGCAGTACTTGTGGAAACTACAGTCAATTACACTCGTCTCAGGCTACTTTCCAGTTCTGTATCTAAAAAGAGTTTCTTCCATTGTCATTACGACCAGCATGAAACCATGGGAAGAGTTTCTCAGTGAAGGAGCAGCCGGTGAAGGAATAGATGAGAGCTGCAGCTCCTACATCATAAAAGGAGACCACACCCTCCGTATAGTCCACAAACACCCCCACCTTCTGAGGACGGGACTTCAGAGAGAAAACAACTGGAGGATTATCAAGAGCATTGTATTCACTTCCATTTATCAAACGTATAATCCAGTAACCATTCTGAGGACTCAATGAGATGAGTTTCTTCTTGTTGACCGACTCTCTGGCAACTCCTAAAAACCACTCAGTCTGTCCTTCAACCTGAACCTCAAAGTAGAATCTGCCTGAAGAGAAACTCTGCTTTGTTAAAACGCAGGACCAACAAGAAAGTCTCTCTGGGTTGTTTGGGAGATTCTTCCGGAAATCACGTTTCACTTGTTTCCCATCGTCAGACAGGATGAGTAGAGGATGAGCTGTTTCAGGATCAAGAGTCACATCAACAGCAAATGTCTGGACCCTCTTCAGCTCAACAAACACCTCCTTCATCTTATTACTGAGTGTCTCCACCAGCTGAGACACAGCTCTCACCACAGTCCCCTCATGGAAAGGAGAAACACTGACCTCTGTCCAGTACTTGGTGGGTGGTGGCTGATGGATGTTTAAGGACTGGAGAAGATGGAGGTGGTCTTCAGAGAGAGAGAGCTGCTCCACCTCAGCGCTCCTCTTCATCAGCTCAGAGATTTCCTGTTCCAGCTCTCTGATGAAAGCTTCAGCCTGTTTCTTTTTGGTTTCCTGCTTCTCTTCTATTGTTTTGAGGAGCTCCTTCAAGCCTCTTCCAACAGACTCCATCAGAACAGTGAAGACCTGAATACCTTCTGCTTTCTCTCCGCGGACGTGGTGGTGGCTGTCGAGGAAGATGACCACTGCGTTGTTCATGCGCGCAGTGAACTTCACGCTGCGGTGGTCCACCAGCTCCCCCACGGCCAGGCTGCAGTCCTCCACCGAGTACGAGGGGCTCAGCGCGATCCTCACGCCATGATTCCGGGTTAGCCGGCTGAACTCCATGGCGGCGCGCCGCACGCCGTCCAGCAAACTCCAAAAAAATGCTGCAGGTCTAGGTCCACATTAAACCAATGTCGTGCAACAAATCACTCGGTAAAAGACTTAAACTGCCACTTTTTCAGCGAAATAGCGATATAGTACACACAAACAAAACGCTCTCAGCTCACCACCTGCACGCACGCTCACTTTCAGAGAGAGAGAGAGAGAGAGAGATAGAATGAGAGATAAGATAAGTGAAAGTATAGTGCTGAACAGACAAGAAGGTCATAGACTTGTTCTGCTGAATCGCTCATTTCAACTAAATCAGAGATCAATACGCCCTTGTTTTGACTATCAATGATAACTGGTATGGAAGGCAAGCATGCTTAAAGAGGTAGTGGAAGTGCAAAAGAGTGCAAAAATGGGAAAAACTTTGCAGTGACATTCTGAGATACCCCACTAAGATGCCCTAAGATACTCAAACCTGTTTTTGTAATGGATATAAAAAAGAATAAAAGAAACCTAAACATTAAATTTAAATATATTTTTCCATTAACAAATACTGATACATTACTTTTTAATAGATATGGCTTGTTGGGTTAACAATCTGAGCAGATCCTACCTGCATCTACGTACCTGCAGAGTCCACATGCGTAGGGTCAAGCCTGCAGCGGATTAAAGATGCCCCTCCTATGAGTTGAATCTCATACGTGTTGCTGCCTCCCCCCACCCCCCCACCCCCACTCCCCAGATTGCATCTTACAGAATATCGGCAAGATATCAAACATCTATTGCATGATCAGTTATTTTTGCATCAGCCAAACCTCTAGCAAAGCCACTGATCGGCTTAGTGACCCCTTACTTTCTATATTGCAATGGCTTGAGTCCTCTCACTTTACACTCAATGTAAATGTCTCAATTTGTTTTTCCATACGCAATCGACACAAAAAGCCAAGATTTTCTTTAAGGACAAAATAAAGAATGAGGTCATACTGAGGAATCATATTAGACTCTTATCTAAGATAAGTGTGTAATACTAGCAAAAAAGTTGCTTCAAGTTCATCAAAAGGTAACTGCTGTTCAGCAAAGCTCAGCTCTACATGCAAGCCAGGATATTCTCACACCTACTGCATAACTAACTGGGCACAAACAACTCATAATGGAAACGGTGGTATTGCTCTGCGCAAGGCCTCATCTGGAGCAAACTGTCCAACAACAGTTTATACCTCTATTTTTAATAGAGGTATAAAGTTAAAAGGGAAGCAACATTGCTCCCTCACCCAACACACCTGGAAATACACTTGTACTATGTGTATGTAGGGGGAGAGGGGGGCGGCGGGGTCGGGTGAGGGACCTTTCTGTATTTCTCCCAAAAGCAAGCAGCGGGCCTTCTACACTCCAGCAGCGGGCCGCACAGGACCCCCCAGCCATACTGCAGCACTAGCACCACTGCCCCTGCAGTTGGATCCCTGCCATCCTTATCCTGCTCCAAGTGCAAACTCTTTCTTGCCAACTCTACTCAGGTACATGTCCTTCATTTGGGTTTTACTCTGGGCAGGAATTTTAATATGCAAGTAGCAGGAAAAAGGTCAGGAAAGACTGCAGTGAAGTGCAGAATAAGCATGGAAAAAAATGAAAGAGATTGCGTGAGTGAGGCCACCTCAAAGATGCGCAGAGATGTCACTGCTACGATGTACCTGTATGTTTGTGGAGGGCTTTAGCCTGTGTATCATTTGAGTCTGCACAGCATCTGTAAGTCCCGCAGAATACCCGAGCCTTTGCAAGTGCGCTTGTAATGACGATAGAGCAAAAAGACCAGCAGGGGGTGCTGTTGTATGGTCAATCAGTGACGAGCTGGCCTGGCCGCGAGGGGATCACCGATGAGTACATCCAGCAATGTAAGAACTCGGAGCCAACGAACACTGCAGGTCAAATTCTTAAATAAGAGGGTGCAATTTGGGTAGATACAACGAAATAAAAGTTTTTTTTGGAAAGAGTTTTAAAACCCACTGGTGCGTACAGAAGAACAGATGGTGAGACAGCAGATGATGACTCTGCAAGACTAAAGCTCAAGACAGAAATAGCATACTCTGACATTCTCATGTCTCTCTCCCTCTCTCTCTCTCTCTCTCTCTCTCTCTCTCTCTCTCGCTTCAGAGACAGAGATTGGGAGAGGAAGAGAAAGGGGATGAAACTCTTGCTGGCTTAACGCTGGATTACATTATTTTAAATTCTTAGTAAATTTTCAAATATTTTCCCGCTTCCAGTTTGGGACATTTCCGTAACAAAAAAAAGCTCCCATCAGCGGTGGAGGAGGGGAGGAGCAGCATGGTGGGCGAGGTGGACCCCAGTGACGGATCAACACACCCACCACACCCCATTGGGTGAGTTAATTTTAGAGTGTGATTTACGAATTAAACAAATAAATGGACTCACATCCTTTGAGTAGAATGCTGGAATCACAGTTCGGCAAATGGAAGAATTGCGCTTTTAACTGTTTTTTTTATTTTATTTTTTATCTCAGTGGCTTTATCGCTCCTCGCTGTGTTTGGGTGCCTCTGGTACTTGGTATTGGAGGACTACAGCAGCGAAGGCTGGATGCTGCCATGAATAACTAATTTGAACCAACTGATTTCTCAACAGGATGATGAGAATTGGTAAAACTGCAGCATGTTGGGGAAGTCATCTCGACCCCTGACCGATTACATTGAGGCCTCAATTGCCTTATTTGAATAAAATTCTGACACCGGATTATGAAACTAACTTTACTAGTCAGGAATTGTGATAACTGATGAATAAAGTTATTATCTGTGGACAGCAGTAGACAGCATGTTCTGAGATATTTGGGTTTCTTCTTTAAAATTAATCCATGTGACTTTCCAGCTTCCTTATATGTCTTGGTTTTATGAACATGTTTTATTTTTTATTTTTTATTATGTTTCGGTGTTCATTCCTGGTGTTTTATATTTGATGTTTTACATTTGCTTGCTAAACAACTCAAGACTAAGTCTCACAAAAACATATTTTTTTTGCAATATTAAGTGTGATTAAAGAATAATCAAAAGAGTGGAACTTAATGGTAAAATATGTTATAGCATAGTCTTATACTAACAGAGTGATTATTGTCTCTACTGAACTAACGTGTGAAAGCAGGGTGATACAAAGTTTATCTTCTGCAGCTGTGTAGGGGAGGACGAGTCAACTCCCTACGCAAAGGCTTGAACAAAGGAGCTGTGTTACCCCGTTTTTACTGGTTTCTTATCTCAACTTGGGTTGCCATATTTCATTTGTGCCAGTGAGAATGTCCTTCACATGTGTATTTCCAAAAGCTCAGTGTTCTGACCGTTCGAGGATGCCATTTTCACAGAGCACCTGATACGTGCCCGTGTATTTTACCTCCTGCTTGCAAGCAAATGAATGGACTTTTACAACTTTGATCATCATCAAGACCCTGTTTTTTCTTATTAGGCAAACATCGAAACAAGTCATTCTCTTCTACCGAGCTCTTATTGAAATATTCCACAACAATTTATATATATATATATATATATATATAAATATATTCTTAATCACTGCATAGCAATACTTTAAGGCCTACACTAGCATCATGAATATTAAATTCTAGCCAGAAATATCAAGAAAATCGCCCGAAATGGAGGCCAGCTCACGCCCAGGTAGTTTCACGAAAACTCTTGATTCTAATACCAAAGGACCACACAGGTGTCAGGATCCATTTGCCTGAATTTGAAATTGATCGGGTGTAAATGCAAATTATCACCGAAAATGGCAAAAAGTGCAAATACTGAGCAATGAATAACAGCGCCCCCAGTTTTCAAATATTCTGAAAGTATTTGGGTGTGTTCTGGGAGGCAACCCGAACATGTGATATCAATTTGGTGAAGACAGGCCTTGTAGTTTGGAAGTTCTAAGTCTTTCAGAAAGAAGCCACGCCCCTGAGAAGTTGATTGGTCTTTAAAATCATAAACAAATGAGATATCAAAAATCCTTCAACAATAGGTGGCAGTAAGCCAATAATGATTTTCGGAGATTTTCAGGTCAATCGCACTTAGCGTCAGAGGAGTTCGTTAAAACGGGTTTTTCACAAAATTCAAAATGGCGGAAAATATTTGCAGGCGCATTTGCATACAATGATTGACTTTTTTGTAGAGCACATCCAAGAGCACCTTTGTGTAAAATTTCAACTCTATCGGTGAAAGTAGAAAAAAAATTCCCAAGAGGAAGCACTTTTTGAAAATTTCCAGGGGCGGTAGAGATCCATTTTTTCAAACCTAAAAGTGCGACCCAAAGAATATCTAAATTTCACGCACTTCTGATGCCCATGTGAAGTTTCATGAGTTTTTGAATATGGGCCTCAAAAGTGCATTTAAAGCGGCAATAAAATATTAAGAAGAATTCTTCGAAACACAATAGGGCTTCGCCTGACTTTCAGTCAGCTCAGGCCCTAATAAGCAAACTTACTGGTCGACATGTTAAGGAGTTACCTCTCGTACTAATCTATTTCCAAACTAACTGGAGAGAAGCAACACTCATGAGCTGGCCTAAAACGCAGTGGCAACCCTCCGAGGTAGCAATACCCGTCAAAAGTGGAAACCCTGTGCTTAAAGAGCTGTAAGCGTCACTTTGCTAGCTCATCACAGAGTAGCAATACTCCTGCTGTGTGAGCGGCCTAAGAATCACAACACTGTGCGCTTCCCACTATCCCCTAGCCACGAAAGGCTGGCGAAATCCAATCCTGCCTTTCAAAATACAACGGCAGCTTCTGATGAGGTTAGGGTGCCCCCAGGGTAGTGGCGTCCTGAGGGGATTCAATTCATGAATCATCTGGACTAGAAATATGGAAGCAGCAAAAGTAAGTATTGACATGAGGGTCATCAGGATAAAGAGATAATGCAGTTCCGTCTTTAAGGAGTAACCTCCTCTGAAGTAATAACATCACCTTCAGCACTGAAAGAATGGATAACAGTAATTCTTATTATTTTGCAGATTTATTGCCCTGCCCCAACAGTACCAAACAAGCCCACTGCTCCATTCACTGAGGCTCTATGGGGAATTGTTGTCTGGTAATCTATTGTATAACAGCTTTTAGAGTAATGGATGAAAACGGCCGCGACCTCCTACCAATCAATTCATATCTAATTAGCCCGTATTATCTATGGCACTTTGAAGAGGAGTGGGAGTCTCTTGGGATGGATGGAGACCTCGGCTGCCACAGAGGGAAATGAGAAAGAAAGAGGTTATCGCGCTGTGTAATTTATGAGCACAAAGGATCTAGAATTTCCAAACGGTTGGAGAAAAATATCTCGACACAGACAGGAATAGCCCCATTCCAGCAATATGACATAAAAACAACGGGGATAAGAGTTTGGTATAAACAGGATGAAGCTATTGTTTTTTACAAGTCTTCCGCCAAGATTTGCCAGAGAAAAGACGGACGGAAGAGAAATTCAATACTTGAGTAAGCCTGACATCTACTGTCCAGCTCAGGTTATAACAGCTATATATCTGGATCTAATCTAATCTAGATTTATTTAAAAGTAGCAAGCTTCTTTGAGAAGCAGATGTTACATATAGATCATGTTACTGGAAAATAAAGTTGTACGGTAAGCCCCTTGTGTAAAAGATATGAATTAGAATGTGATAAATAGACAGCAATAAATGATCCCTAGCAGCCACAACAACTACGGCAATTTAGCCTGTACGTTGCTGTGTGACATCACATTCTGTCATCTGTCTGTGACATCACATTCTGACATCACATTCTGACATCACAGTCTATGACGTAGACTGCTTTGATCTTAGAATGTGATGACATAGATGACCCTGATCATGTGATCTCACATAGATGTGATGACCCTATGTCATCACATTCTAAGATCAAAGCTTCTGATGTCATAGAATGCTTGGTTAGAATTCAGTCCTAGTGTACAAGTCATTTTGAATCTGACATTCATCAGAGACACATCTTGTGAGAACTGAGGGACAGCTACTTTTACAAAGACACAGAGTTTTTCTACCACTATAGAATACTACCACTTCATAACAATGCAGGACCAGGTAAATACCATTCTGGACGTTCAACGTCCGGACGTTCAAGTTAAGATGGCAAGAATAAAGAAAGCAAATTTACTGAAGGCCTTACAGTCAGAGCGCAGAGCGCAGAGCGCAGGCACAGCGCAGTCAGAGAGAACCATCAAGAAACCTATACAGTGCAACGTCAAACAAATAACAATTCAGGACCAGGTTTATACCATTCTGGACGTTCCACGACAAGTTACGATGGCAAGAATAAAGAAAGAAAATTTACTCAAGTCAGAGAGAACCATCAAGAAACAAACACTGGCAGAAGAGAAGGCCCCTGAGAAGCGGACGGTACAGATGGTCACCTCTCCTAGTCAACCTGCAAACCAGGGGCACCTAGCCCAACCAGTGCCAGACCAGCAAAGTCCCAGCAACGAGCATCAGGACCTGTTAAAAAACATATCGGACCATCAGCTGCAGATGGTCACCGAGGAGGTCATTTGGGAGGATGTGGACAATGACTACACAGAGACCTGGTACAAGTACAAAGAGAACTGGATTAAAGAGGATACCATCGAACTTCCCTTGGACAACGTCGATACTGTTGACCTGGACTTTGTAACAATGCAGGACCAGGTAGAAACCGCTACGAACGTTCAACAACAAGTTAAGATGGCATCAGAAAACGCTGAGTTGAAGCAACAGATGGGAATCATGAAGCACAATTGGGATGTGGAGAAAGAAAAAATAATGAAGGCCTTACGGTCAGAGAGAACCATCAAGAAACAAATACTGGCGGAAAAGAAGGCCCTTGAGAAGTGGACGGTACAGATGGTCACCTCTCCTAGTCAACCTGCAAACCAGGGGCACCTAGCCCAACCAGTGCCAGACCAGCAAAGTCCCAGCAACGAGCATCACGACCTGTTAAAAAACATATCGGACCATCAGCTGCAGATGGTCACAGAGGAGGTCAGTTGGGAGCAGGAAAAGGTGAAAATAATGGAGGCTCTAGAGGCAGAGAGAACCATTAGAAAACAAGCAGAGGCTGACAAAGTCATGGTGAAGGAGGACATGCACTATCTTGGTCATACTCTGCTTGAAGAGGAAAATAAATTCCACAGTACCATTGAGTCCTTCAAAGTGGACAATGAGAAGTACATAAAGAACTGGATTAAAGAGAATACCATCAAACCTCCCTTGGACAAAGTTGATACTGTTGACCTGGACTTTGTAACAATGCAGGACCAGGTAGAAACCGCTACGAACGTTCAACAACAAGTTAAGATGGCATCAGAAAACGCTGAGTTGAAGCAACAGATGGGAATCATGAAGCACAATTGGGATGTGGAGAAAGAAAAAATAATGAAGGCCTTACGGTCAGAGAGAACCATCAAGAAACAAATACTGGCGGAAAAGAAGGCCCTTGAGAAGTGGACAGTACAGATGGTCACCTCTCCTAGTCAACCTGCAAACCAGGGGCACCTAGCCCAACCAGTGCCAGACCAGCAAAGTCCCAGCAAGGTGCATCAGGACCTGTTGAAAAACATATCCGACATGGAAAAACAAGTCAATACGCTGTACTTAGAAAATGCTGTCTTAAAGGAGCAGATTGTCACCAAGGAGGTCAGTTGGGAGCAGGAAAAGGTGAAAATATTGGAGGCTCTAGAGTCAGAGAGATCCATTAGAAAACAAGCAGAGGCTGACAAGAAAGTCATTGAGAAGCAGAAGGAGGACCTAAACTATATTGGTCAAACTCTGCTTGAAGAGAAAAATAAATTCCACAGTGCCCTTGAGTCCTTGAAAGTGGACACTGAGAAGTACAAAGAGAACTGGACTAAAGAGAATACCATCAAACTTGCCTTGGACAAAGTTGATATTGCTAACCTGGACTTAAGGTGGGAAAAGCGATGGTTTGTAAGAGAGGAGGAGTATTCTGCAAGGCTCAAAACTCTGCAGGATGACTTCGACAGAAAGATTAGCCAGATCACCCTGGAGAAGGACAATCTAATCAGTGAAAAGAAAGCTCTTGATGAACAGAACTTGAGCGAGGCCAAGCCGAAACATCAGCAAAAAGAAGTGATGGAGGATGAGTGGAAATCAAAACTCACGGTTCCGGAAAATCAAATGAGAGGTGAGTTTTCCGCAAAGGAGGCCAGGCTACTAGACTCGCAGAGACTCACCAAAGAGGCCTGTGCGAAGGAAACTACTGATATCAAAACTGCCTTGGAGATGAAAGAGAAAGAAATCAAGATCATTCACAGCAAGGCAGAGCATAGAATAAAATGTACGACTCGGGATCAACCCCACCACTCCTTCCTTACGCTACATGAGGAGCGATTACAGAGAGAGCGGGAGAGTGAAAGACAGAGAGGAGAAATGGAGAAGGAGTTGCGCCTCAAAATGAACCGATTGGAAGACAATAACAGGCTACTGACAGAACAGAAAAATGACCTCCGGGCCTGGAACCTCCGCCTTCAGTATCTCGCCTCAAAAACTGACAAGGAAAGGGTGCAGATGAGAAAGGAGGAGAAGAGGTTAGAGAAGGAGAAAGAAATGATGCTGAAGAAGCAAATGGAGGAACGTAAGAAGACAGAAAAGGACCTGCTGAAGAGGCAGAAGAAAGAGAGGGAAGAAAATGAGAAAAGAGAAAAGGAGGAACTGAAGAGGCAGAAGAAAGAGAGGGAGGAAAATGAGAAAAGAGAAAAGAAGGAACTGAAGAGGCAAAAGAAAGAGAGGGAAGAAAATGAGAAAAGAGAAAAGAAGGAACTGAAGAGGCAAAAGAAAGAAAAGTAGGTTTCCGTCACAGGGTTTTGCCCGGTCGTCCGGTTCGCCCAAACGCAAGTTTAAAAAAACGGTGAACCCCCATCAAACACACACAAAAAGACACAGGGTTTTGTCCGGTCATCCGGTTCGCCCAAACGCAAGTTTAAAAAAACGGTGAACGCCCATGAAACACACAAAAAGACACAGGGTTTTGTCCGGTCATCCGGTTCGCCCAAACGCAAGTTTAAAAAAAAGGTGAACACCCATGAAACACACACAAAAAGACACAGGGTTTTGTCCGGACATCCGGTTCGCCCAAACGCAAGTTTAAAAAAACGGTGAACACCCATCAAACACACACAAAAAGACACAGGGTTTTGTCCGGTCGTCCAGTTCGCCCAAACGCAAGTTTAAAAAAACGGTGAACACCCATGAAACACACAAAAAGACACAGGGTTTTGTCCGGTCATCCGGTTCGCCCAAACGCAAGTTTAAAAAAAAAGGTGAACACCCATGAAACACACACAAAAAGACACAGGGTTCTTTTTCTAACTTCGTTCGGTGTTTCACTATGGGGGGAATCGCCTCGGCGTGACCAACTAAGGAAGCTCCAATGACACCACGTCTGTCCCTGACAGACAGGTCGAACTGTGCTAGGGCCACGCCCCCTCATATACTCACAGTCGACCGGCTCCTTGCCAACTATTCTCGCTTTCTTCCCGTGAAGAAAACTAAGCTCCCTCAGCGCTTCTGGGCTAGCTTGGCCGGTCACTGCTAACAGTTCATAGACGGACCGTTAAGGACTACGTCGCCGAACGCAGTTTCCCGACCTAGTCTGGATTCTCGCTGAGTAAGTACTTCGCAAGAAGCTTTTACCTTGTAAGTACACGATTGAGACAGTGTCCGCGTCGAGGCGAACTGTCTGCTAGGTTGACCGGTGTTTGTTCATCGGCTGCTTGGTCGTGTAACTTTGGTACCCTGTGGCTAACGCGTTACGGCGAGCCTCCCCGGGTTTTGGTTAGCATTAGTTTGCTAACCGAACCGGGTAACTGGAGTGAGCTAACGTGTTACGACGAGCTAACTCTCGGTATACACATAACATTAGCTCGGGCTAAACCCCGTGTGCTAATCTTGCCTACAGGCTAACGTGTTACGACGAGCCCACTGGTTGTGTAGTAAACCGCTTTTTCCCTCTTTTCCAGCACTATGTCCTCAGCAGCGGCCCCCGCCAAAGGGCCGGAGCCGAGGGCTAGTGAGGCTGTATCCCGCCCGTGCCCCGCGTCATGCGGGGCATCCATCTCGGGCAGGGACCCTCACCCGATGTGCATAGCCTGCATGGGCTCTAAACACGCCCAAGCAGCGCTGGCGGACCCCCAGTCGTGCGCCCACTGCGCGTCGATGCCAGAGAAACTGCTGGAAAGGCGGCTTAGAGTGGCCGTGGCCAACAGTCATGACCCATGTTTGTTGGGAGCCACCCCAAAAGCCACAAGCACCCATCAGCCGCGAGCTACACCTAGCTGGGCGGACATGATGGACGAGGAGTCCCCTGTCATGCCTCCACTTTTCGAGAACCTCCTCGAAGTGGGGCTGGGCGGCGAGGACGCGGAGGGCGACGCCACCTCTGATATCCTCGACATGGATGGGATGGAGGACGAGGAGGAAGACTCCACATTCCCCATTCCACCGTCAAGGCCTCTCAGTGCAACCGACGCTGCTCCCCCGGTGGACAGCGGCTTGTACGAGGTCTGTCAGCGGGCAGCGGCTAAATTGGGAATACAATGGCCGGCAGCCCAGGACCCCGACGGGGCAGAGAGAGACCTTTACGACGGCAAGAGGCTCCCACCCGCCCAGACTGCTGCAAAGCAGCTTCTGCCAGCGGTGCCTGCCTGCATGAAGGAGATGAGCCGGTATTGGTCCAGCCCATTTAAGAGCAGACTCCCAGCCAAGGGATGCTCTAAGCTGGAGATCCATGGGATGGAGGCACTGGGGCTGACCGAACCCCCAGTGGTGGAGCCTTCAGTAGCTCATCACCTCCACCCGAACCGCCGCTCTCTCTCAGCCTCCAACAGCGTTCCTCTGCCTAACAAAACGGAGCGCCTCACCGCCTCCATGTTTCAGAGGATGTACAGGTATGCGGCGCAGTCAGTGTGCTCCCTCAATGCGATGACACTGCTGGCTGCGTACCAGGCTGAGATCCTCGAGGAGATGGGCCGTCAGCTGGACTCCGGGGCTCCCAACCCGGTCCTCTGGGATGAAATCTGTGTGGTGAACGACCTAGTGCTGCGCTCCTCACGTGGTGCGGTGCAGGGCTGCGGCCGCGTAATGGGGCTCGCAGTCGCAGGTGAGAGGGCCTTGTGGTTGAACCTATCAGGCCTGAGCGACACACAGAAGGCAGAGGTTATGTACGCTACATACGACCCCACTAAGGTACCCCACTGTCAGGGACAGACGTGGTGTCATTGGAGCTTCCTTAGTTGGTCACGCCGAGGCGATTCCCCCCATAGTGAAACACCTCACTCTGTTATCAAAGAACCGGGGTTACGTTAAGTAACCTAAAGTTTTGTCCGGTCATCTGGTTCGCTCAAACGCAAGTTTAAAAAAAAGGTGAACACCGATTCGTTACGGAAAGGATGATGATTGGCTGGGTGGGTGGGGCCTTGCTCACGTTGTCTCGCTGCACACACTATGACTACCAACAAGACAGCGACAATGGCGACGAGACGGGAAAGTTCGAAATTGGCGTTTTCAAACTGGAAGTACCGGCACTACTTCTCCCTCATTGAAGTAAAAGGCGAGAATGTTTACGTTACATGCACTCAATGACACAGATACAGTGCCTTGCAAAAGTGTTCAACCAAGTCCAAGTTTTCAGACGTGGACTTGGTTACCCTGGTCCTTAAACCAGTCATCTGGTGGAGTGTGGGTCCTTGTACTCGGAGTCGGGCTAATGTCCATGCTACACTGCATGAAAAGTGTGATTTTTGTCCCTGTAGACGCCCGGGATCTCCCTCCTTTTCGGTAGTTTCCGACAATTTGCAACCCGCGCTTGTCGCCGTTTGTCTGCGTCACAAATTGTCGCAAACAAACTATGACGTATGTGGAGAGCGTTCAGTACGACCTAACTAGCATACGAATGCAGCGAAACCGCGCTGCTAATGTTTTGCGTTGTGGTGATGCTTGAGTCTCGATGTGCTGCGGTGATATGCGGGTTCCTTGTTGCATAGCGGGCGCACAACCACGCTCTTATCGACGCTTCCATCCGTTCGTTTTTAACAACAAAATGTCCCATTCACGGGACATTCCCAAAGCGGTCTCCTAAGCTTCCTCGTTCATGTTCACTGTGGTTTGTTGTTGTCTGAAGTCATGAACACTAGTTGGTGCGCCAGTATAATCGGTCCGCCGAAACTCATCCAGTGAGAAACGTTCCGCGGTGCAAAAATAAGTTGATTAATTTATCGTGTCATTAATTAATCTTAATGAACGTGTCGTTAATTAACCGATTACACGTCATGTATGTTTTGTTGACTTGTGGATAGGCCTACTGATGTTCAGTGATTTTAAAAGTAGCCTCAATCAGGCTTGCATGAAGTTGGAAATTATTTGCTTTTGCAAAGAATCGTGTATGAATGCACTTTTAAAAAAGTTGTACAAATAAAATGTCTTCAAATACAATAAATATAAAGTTAAAAGGGAAGCAACATTGCTCCCTCACCCAACACACCTGGAAATACACTTGTACTATGTGTATGTAGGGGGAAAGGGGGGCGGCGGGGTCGGGTGAGGGACCTTTCTGTATTTCTCCCAAAAGCAAGCAGCGGGCCTTCTACACTCCAGCAGCGGGCCGCACAGGACCCCCCAGCCATACTGCAGCACTAGCACCACTGCCCCTGCAGTTGGATCCCTGCCATCCTTATCCTGTTCCAAGTGCAAACTCTTTCTTGCCAACTCTACTCAGGTACATGTCCTTCATTTGGGTTTTACTCTGGGCAGGAATTTTAATATGCAAGTAGCAGGAAAAAGGTCAGGAAAGACTGCAGTGAAGTGCAGAATAAGCATGGAAAAAAATGAAAGAGATTGCGTGAGTGAGGCCACCTCAAAGATGCGCAGAGATGTCACTGCTACGATGTACCTGTATGTTTGTGGAGGGCTTTAGCCTGTGTATCATTTGAGTCTGCACAGCATCTGTAAGTCCCGCAGAATACCCGAGCCTTTGCAAGTGCGCTTGTAATGACGATAGAGCAAAAAGACCAGCAGGGGGTGCTGTTGTATGGTCAATCAGTGACGAGCTGGCCTGGCCGCGAGGGGATCACCGATGAGTACATCCAGCAATGTAAGAACTCGGAGCCAACGAACACTGCAGGTCAAATTCTTAAATAAGAGGGTGCAATTTGGGTAGATACAACGAAATAAAAGTTTTTTTTGGAAAGAGTTTTAAAACCCACTGGTGCGTACAGAAGAACAGATGGTGAGACAGCAGATGATGACTCTGCAAGACTAAAGCTCAAGACAGAAATAGCATACTCTGACATTCTCATGTCTCTCTCCCTCTCTCTCTCTCTCTCTCTCTCTCTCTCTCTCTCTCGCTTCAGAGACAGAGATTGGGAGAGGAAGAGAAAGGGGATGAAACTCTTGCTGGCTTAACGCTGGATTACATTATTTTAAATTCTTAGTAAATTTTCAAATATTTTCCCGCTTCCAGTTTGGGACATTTCCGTAACAAAAAAAAGCTCCAGCAAGGATGTGGTATTTAGTTTATGCATTAACTGTTCCGGCCTTATTCCTAGTGGTTCAGAGTAACTACATTCATCCTTAGATCGAATGATTGCCTTTTTGCATGTTTGTCACGGTCAGAGGTGGAGCCTTGGATTACAACATATGGGTCCTCCATTCTTTGTTTTAGTATGTATTTACCTTCAGTGTTTTACTCCGTTAATTGTTTATTTTCTACACATTAGTTACATGTCGTCTTTGGTTTATTATTCATATCGTTCATTAGCTTTTCATTACTTTCATTGATTGCAGTCCCATCTTGTTTGATGTGACAATGCTCTGTACTTCCTGTGTGCCATGGCGATTGAGTTGAAGTTCAACATCATCTAATCGGATTGATAAAAAAGATGTAGCCACGATAACTTGTCGCTTCTCTCTGAGAAGATACGTACATCGATGCGCTTTATTAACCTTGGATTCTGCAGAACTTGTACCATGATGCTTACGTTACAATTCAAGAACAGGAACGTCAAAACTGTTTTTGGCTGAAAAAATGCAGCATTCCAGGTTTAAAAGACTGAATTGGAGACCATGGGAAGTTGTTCAGCATCCTTCATTTCACCATTGCATTAATCCACCTAGACTTAAACTCAACGTCCTGCCTGTAAGTGATGACTCAGTGACTCTGTGCTTCACTGATCTAATCCATCATGCCTACAAGTAGGAACAGTGCAAATAGGGATTCCTAAAGACCGAGAGGCATAACAATATCTACAATATAATGCAATGTAGAGTTTGCTCTATTGAAATCCCCCTCTCCCAAGGCGTAATTACTGATGGGGATGTAATCAGTTAAACATGGCTAGATAGTGCAGGTTGTGCAATCGAGAAAGAGAGACTTTAGAGAGCGAGTGTGTGAATGCAGAATGAGGTCTCCATTTAATTAGCGCGCCGGCCTATGAGACGGATTGTCGAGGGAGGTCAATATCCAACTCGGAGGGGGTTGAGGAAAGAGAAGGATGATAAGGATTTGGTAGCGAGCAGAAACACAGGCAGAAGATACAAGGGAGCGGGAGGAGAGGAAGTAGGAAAATAATAAATAAATAAAGGAAAGATAAATTGGCAATGTAATAGCCTGGGATGAGGGGAGCTAAAAGGAGGAGTAGCAATAGATGAAAGAGGGGATGGGGGAAAAAAAGACAGCGCCGGGTAATAAGTCTTGTGGCATTTTTGCAGTTAGTTGGTGCGAGGCCCTGCACAGACAGACTGCTGTAGTATTCACAGTGCATTTCAAGGGAGGGGGGCCAGAGCAAAGCGCAATGAAACGTTGAGTACACAATCAGTAGATTTGTCTCCCCCGGAGAATTGTTAATAGATTTGGCTTTCAATGCAGGGGTTAAATGTACAGCTACTAACTCATGTCAATGGACAGTTTCAAGCTATGGAAAGGATAGTGCCCCTTTACCTGAAACTTGTTTGTTCAGGATATTACAGTCTCTGCACCCTGAGCCATGGTGAATCCTTTAGTGTACAGTCCAATCAAAGCAGCACAAAAAGGACATGTAGTTTCAAACATCTACTGTTATCCTTCAATGGGACACCGGCTTATAAATAGATCCTGCTTAAAGCATTACAGTTCTAGATGTAGGTACATTAAATAACTAATTACTAACATGGAGATTTTTGTTTTTTATCTGTATGCTGAAGAGATTATCGTTTGGTCAATCTTCTTCTGGTGGAATTTCAACTGCCTGGACAAAATGGTGAGCATGACAGTCACAAAAGGACTGTTATCATCCACGTTGCCAATGAACTCAACGAAAAATAACTAAATGTATTCAGAGCTATCCGGTTTTTGCAAGCCAACTGTCTCACCTTGGGGGTGTGTGAGGATGCCGCCGGCGCCGTGCCAACGAACCCACCCAAAGTGAGCTGCACGTTAGAGGGCAGGAGGAGGGCAAAGAAGAAAAAAAAAGACTTGCGTCTAAAGTTATCCTTCTTTCTGGGGGGGGTACGGCGGGGTGGAGCGGGGGGGGGATTGTTTGGCCAGTTTTTTTAGTTTTTGGGGTGGCCAGAAGGTCGTCAGTCCACCTGTACAACCGGTGCGTTAGCTCACGCTAGTTGCTCAGCTCTTAGCGGTACTGGCATATGGAATGGCTTATACGACATGCAGAAGACAGCAAGGTTGAGGCATCTTGTCTGCACTTCATTTTTACTTGTAAAACCATTGTATCATTCTTATTAAGTATAAATAAATAAAAATATTCCACTGAAATAGTTTAGGATTGAATGGTCGTCACTGACGATTGAGGTGCCAGTGGCCCTGGCGGATACAGTAGCTGCCCAGTGTCCATCTGGCTGGACACTTGAGGCTCGCAATGATTAGACACTTCTGGCCTGTAAGCACGTCCTTCAGGTGTACCACGTCTCTCAGCTCCAGCTGGCTCGCCGGTGGCCCTCACTGAGCTACCTTGGCAAAATACCCCTTAAGCATTATTGATTGAAAACTAATGTAATACACAGCGCTGTGCCATCAGTGACTGATTTCTTAAACTGTTAACACTGAAACATCACTTTGGGTGGGTTGCACTTTCAGCAGTAGTGCTGCTACGCTTCAGTCACAACGAGCTTTTCAAAGCAGCATTGATTGGCGGGTGATGACAGGCGATGGCCCTCAAGGGCACACGTATATGTGAATATTGCATAATCATTCTATTTCCGAGCTCTGTGGATTGTTCGATTGTATTTATGAGTAAGGTCTAGGGTAATAATAAAAACAGATGTAAATCTAATGTTCATCTCCATTCCTTCAATAAACCCTCCACTGTGCTCATTGAACTGTGTGAACAAACAGTGGTCGTGATCAAAATCAATGTTTTATACATCGACTATGGTGATGGAGGGCTGGAACGTAAACTTTTAATTGGGATGTTGAGTATGAGCTTACGGAAGATGCAGTGAAGCTTGGGCACTTTCCATGCCGATACGACAACACAGTAGATTGTTCCTTGTCCAAGACGAATGTTTTCAGTCCAATATTGCATTTGGCATTGCTGGACTCTGTGTTCCCTGATGCAGAGACTGTACTAAGGATGGACAGGATTGGACAAAAGAAATATCAAGATTCAATCTGACGTCTCTGTTCAAAGTTACTCGAAAGATCAAAAAAAGAAAAGACGCGGACACCACCTCTGGCAGAGAGTGACTTTAGGAGTCATGGATCATTTTCTCAGCATTGGTATGATCGGGTCGGTGAAAGCAAACAGCGTGGGTCGATACAAGGGCGATCACAGTGTATGGGTGGGCAGTGTCAGAAGAGGAGAAAGAGCAAGGGGTTGACTCCCCAGAGAGAGAGAGGCCAGATGACTGGAATCTCAATAATCACTTCAAAACCTGCTGCATCCCACAGCTTGATTAGCATTGATTGCTTGTGAATGCGGCACAAGTTGCTGGAGTGAATTACTGCAGCCAATTCATTGGACAAACTTTATACAGTGAAACAAAATCAATGTAACGTAGCTAGAATCTCGTGCCGCTCATGTTTCTGGTTGCCGGCCAAAAAACAGACAGATATTCATTTGAAATCTGCGATCCGATCCCTTTTGAACAAAAGAGTCCAGACAATGGCGCAGGGTATTCACTGTCCGTGTGGTTTATTTATGCGTCATGCAGTCTTCATTTCCAACTGTGTATGCCTGCTTCTAACAACAGAAAGGAAAGTAGAGGAAAATTGGATACCATTGGACTGAAAGGGTCTTCTCTGCTGAGCTATTGCATAAAATAATCAATAATAGCCTAGGTTGGGTAAGGGATGGAGCCGTGGATAATTTCACACGGACAGTAATGCCTTCCATAATATCCCCCCAATCCTCAGTCATCCGGTCTATTTGAGTGGATTTCAACCAGCCCACGGAGCGAAATGTAATGTAGTTGAAGGAGAATCTGCATCGATTGATTCTTGAGAGGGCAGAAGGAGGCGGGGGAGTGGTGGGGGGTGGGGGAGGGGTGGGGGGAGGTCCCTGCACTGCTTCAGAGGAGAAGACAGGGTCACACAATTGCAGTCATCGCTCCATTCCCAATGATAAGGCGATGCAAAGTGAGAGGAAGTGCTTTCAGAAGATGAATTGTAGGTCTTGGGTCCCTTGAAAGTTTCACATAAACTGATTGAGCCATTTCTATAAAAGTAAGCAGAACAGACACATTTTCCCTTTCCGATGGAAAAGTATCACCTGTGTTGCGGATGTCTATTGTGTGAACCTGTATGAACAGAGAGCTAATTTCTTCAGCTTGTGGAGCAGAGTATACATGGACCAGGATGCATTGCGACCATTTCCTCTTGCACAGTCAATGCAGCAGCAACTTTATCGTGTCCCTGCTGCATCTCTTTGGCTGTAGCCTAAATACAGGGTTTCATAGTGCAAAACCGTGGAACCTCCGAGTGTAAGACACTTTAATTGTATTCAGCGATAAGAACGGCTTCTGAGCAAAGGAAATGCCTTTACTGCAGTGTTGCGCTCAGTGGATCATTATACCTCTTATAAAGTGAGGAATGAGTGGAGGAAAAATTCAGCTGGATTCCACCAAATCCTACTCAGTGTAAAAATGACTATTTTTTTCAGAGAAAGCTACAAACACCACGAATAACAAGGAAATCCATTTTGATCATTGTTAAATCAGCTTCCCCAATCAAGCCCAATTATTAGGTAAATCCCTTATTCTCCTGGGATAGTGCTAAAATGAAATTGGTAACTAATTATTTCAAGAGTATTGAATCTGTTAACTCGTTAGTGACAAATTAAACAAACAATTAGTCACAAGAGCAGGGGAAGACAGACAGGCTGCGAAACACTGGGAAAAGGATTCTAGTTTGGAGCTGTGAGCCTTTGGTAATGTCCGTTAGAAGTCCAGCGGTTGAAAATTAACTGTTGGTCCCAATCCGACACATGCCAAGACCACCTACTAGAACAGATTGAACCAAACAAAGGATAAATTAGATCAGATTAGAGAACTAGTTAACTAGACAATTCAAGGAAAGATACTCACATTTACAACCTCATAGTACAGTGATAGTTATTCACACTCCAAAGCACACAAACGTTCAAGAATATGGGTAGCTGGACGGTGCCGAACACGTAGAGTGTAATGCTGCCTTCCCTCGGCTAGCAGGAATACAGAAACCTCAAACTGCTAAAAAGCAGTGACGGACTCTCTTCGTAGTTGTGAGAACGAAACAAGGGCCGAAATCACTTTTTTAATGTAACCATACTGACTCAAACTCTTTTGTAGATATTCATTAAAAACATTAAACATTTTGAATGTCATATATTCTGCCTTTGCCATGTCACTGATTCATGGAGCTGGCTCAGTCCCGATCACATTGTGTTGTATTGAGACGGAAATGAGACATTGTCTTGAATATGTCCACAAGGTAGGCTTTGTTTTTGTTCAGTTTACTGGTTTAGGAGTAGTCTGCCAAAAAAATAAATGATTTATTGCAATGATCTACTCAAACATTTGGTAAAAAGGCAGGTAGGTCAGCCGCACGTTCTGTTAAGTTAATCCAGGAAACACCTTTGCAAGAGTCTCAACCAGAACATAAGGGAAGTCACCCTTATAATTCGGAACAGTAATTGTTGAAAGGTATTCCGTCGCCTCACAGGGAAAAACGGTCTGTCCGCGTCTATCAGAGGAGGACAACCTCGTAGATATCACTGACGTCTCTAAAGACACATCTAACGCATGTCCAAAATGCAGCCCATCAATTAGAACTGGTTGATAGATTCACAATTACGGAGAGATCGCTGTGAGTAAATCAGTTTAACTTCGTCCTGAGTGATTGGGGGCGGTCGTTGGGATATAGTATTATGCAAATGGGGTTCTTTATATCTAACACATTCTCTGCACTGACATGTCAACACCTGTATAGAGAGTCATCGGACCACATTCACAGCTTGTCAAAGCATTAGAAAGAGCCAGAAACACTGCAGAGGTTACTGCCATAAAGAAAGGCACCTTACTTCAGGATAGGGAAAGTTTGGATAAGGCCATTTGAACCTCCGCTATTTTGAATTTAGTTTGCATCTCACTAGAACAGACCGATGCTTATTCATTCTCATGCATTTGTTTTTTATCAGAACAAACAATGTTATGTCAGCACTAAAAACGTTTACTAGACAATAATCTTTTTTTTGTCCTGAATAAGCCGTTTATGATACCATATGGAATGATTCTTCCCTATGTGGTTCTCAAACTTTTTTCAGTAATGTTCCCCCTACAAAATATTTATTTAATCCAAGTACTCCTAAGCAGTGCATAGCATTATTCATTAAAAAGAAGACAGCGCTGTGCCATTAGAGTCTGATTATTAAACTGTTGACAATGAAAATTAGGATCCTAAGCTTCAACTATGAAATGTTTGTTTGAGATTTCAAGGCAGCAGTGATTGACAGGTGCCGTCTGCCAGGTTGGGCCAAAGCATCCTGGTATGAGGGAGACTCTTTTTAATCATATTGAATAGCGTATTGAATAAAATGGATGCTAATTTTAAATTAATTTAAAATAAAATCTCACGTACCCTCTGGAGTGCCATCACGGACCTCCAGGGGTACACGTACACCCATTTGAGAACCACTGCTTGTGTTTCAGGATAAAAAATAAACAACAGGTATTATAGAGAATAACGGTAACACAGAGAATCATGCAGAATTGCAGTCACAGACAAACCGACAGCAAGACGAGTATAGTATACTGGGGATATTCAGGTAATTGGACACAATTGGGAATGATTAGAGACAAGGCACACAATCACGAGGGAGGGAAGAATACACCAAGGGGGGAAGTGAAGTCAATCCAGTGACACAAGCGGCAGGGAAATACAAAATAAGACAAATCAACCCTGAGATACCCTCTGGCACAGTGCCTGCAGCAGATGAGACAGTGAATGCCTTTCATTAAGGTAACACTGCCTCTCCAAATATTCCTGGTTGCGTCAGATTTCTGTCTGGCACTTATGACACTGGGAGATCCGTGTCCCAGGACCCACAGAGCAACTTCTTTTTTAGATGATACTGCCAGTGGGAAACCTTCTCACAGAGACAGATGGGGAAAAGCATAAAGAGGAGGCTGAATGGGAGGACCTTTTCGCTGAATGCTCCAATTTTCTGGGTTTATATATACATAATATATCAACTTTTTATATTTGCTCGGATACATATGATTGTTCTGTCATAATCACCTCTTGCTGCACTCGCTAAATGCCCCTGAAGGTCAAGGTAAGTGGTTTTTGGCTATCTTGTGACAGTTGGCGGCAAGTAATTCAAAATTCTGGAAGGCCCCAGAGGGATTAAACCCTTCTTTGGGACTGAAGGAGAAAAAGGGGCTCAACGTGGAGTCAGAGCTTGACAGACTGAAGAATCCATCAGCCAACTGTTGTCAACCTGCAACTGGACAAAAAGAATTCATTGATTCAACACTCCAGTCATGTCTTTAATTATTTAATTATAAAGATGCATTCATGTGAAATAATCAAATCACAAATGATTGGATATGCCACCGCAGTCAGTTTTAATAGAAAGATAACAGTACTCTGGGAGCCTAATTCAAATTTTGGCAAGAGAGATTTTCAGACTTTATTACAGCACTAAAAAGAGACATGTTTGCGAGTTGTTTTTATGTAGTGTTTGTATTGCCCTATCATAAACAACAGACCCCCAATGAGGATGGTGTGAACAGCAAATGTAAATTTAGTAGATAATTCATAGTTATTGGCCACTACTGAAAAATTACTGGATTATACATTACTAGCATTCCATGACGCACAATTTACTGAAAGGGAAACAACAGTTCATTTTCAGTTGTAAATCCATTGCATCATTACTATCAAGTATAAATTAAAAAAATATTCCACTGAAATAGTTTGGGATCGAATGTTCGTCACTGACAATTGAGGTGCCAGTGGCCCTGGCAGACAGCTGTCCAGTGTACATCTGGCTGGACACTTGAAATGATTAGACACTGGACACTTCTGGCCTGGAAGCATGTCTGTAAAATGTACCACATCTCTCAGCTCCAGATGGCTCTCCGATGGCACTTTCCCCTCACTGAGCTCAACTGCCACGACAAAATACCCCTTCAAAATTCTGCAACTGAGCTTCTGAAGCTTGCTCGAAAATTGAATCAGGGTGCGGTGGTCTCCAGTTCAGCTGTCATTTACCTACGCTAACCAGGTCCTCAACTGCCTCAGGAAACATGGAAATGAATGTAAATCTGCCCTCCGGTTCACAGATGGTGGCCACATGCAAATTTCCTAACAACCTTTTACAACCACTGGGTCAAGATGCATATATTGGGGCGTAATGACCACATGATTTAAAATGAAATTGAGATGAAGTAGCAATGAGTCAACCATTGGGTAAAGCATTTTGGCTAATATATTGGTTCATTTGTGGTGCAAACCAAGTTTGACTGCGAGTGTCACATGCTGAAGGAAAAATAAAAATAAAATAAGACCCTGTTGTTCTCTGAAAACTATTTAAAATGCTGACATGGTTTGATACCCCGCCTTGTCTGACCTTTGTCTGAACCAGCCCACCAAGGGAAGGAGAATCGTTTGAACTGCAGCAGGAGTGTACCGTCAACTTAGTGAGGTTCCTTTCCAAGAAGCTGAACAACAAACAAGGGATGATATTAGTTTTTGGGTGTTGCTCTACAACTACAGTAAATGTGAGGTATTATACACATTGACCGTTGACCTAAAGGCAGTTGGTCATAATTTGATCCCAAATACCTCTGCCCCCCTCATACACAAACTAAACTTATCTTCATTTTAACATTAACCAACAATAACCAATGTTAATATTGAACTTCACTTCAATAGAGATATTAATTATACCTTGCCTGTCCGTAAATACAGGGGGGATTGCCTGTTCTGCTTTCACAGGTTTGGTAATGTTATTAATGTATTCAGTAGCCCGTCAGTTAAATTGTCGGATTTTCACCATTCCCAGAAAAACTCAACTCCTGTTCCCAAACTTATTCTTAATTATTAGTATAATTTACAAAAGTAACCGGGACTTATTGCTACTATTGCTCAAGTGCGATGTTACACTTTATGTCAATGGGTTACAACAAAAGTACAGTTCAACCTGGTCTGCTGGCGCACAAGCTGTATCCAAAGGGTACATGCAACACTGTGCTGTATAATGTGTTTTCCAGCTAGGCACTGACCAGTTTTATCACAATCGATGGTTTGTTAGTGCAGTTTCGGCCTCCTCTGGCTTGAAGACGCTGTGAAGCAGTCCTGGGCAGCGTGGCCATATTTCATTCGCTTGAGCCACAGAAAGATAAGAAGAAGAATAATCGGTGATTATAGTTGAGGGTATAAAGCAGACAGGCCTGCACACACTGTGCATGCACATTCCCTCACAGAAAAAAACAAATGGATTGCTTTTGAAACCATTCGTAATCTATGTTAGTTGGAGCTTCATAGTGTAAAGTGTAAAGATTTAATGGAAGTTCAACTTATTGCCATGAGGTAAACGATGTGAAAGTTGACGCTTCAACTGAAAACAAAAACACACGCTACACAAAAACACAACTGTTGGTTCATACCAGTGTGTGTCAAGTGTCTGTGTGTGCGCATGTGGATGGGTTTATGCATGAGTAGACTGTAGACTGTTCAAAGTTTGTGTTGAGACTCTCCTACGGACTGCTTATTCTCAGAGACTATATATAAGGAGACGTGCCACTTCCTCAATCCTCAATACAACTCCCGTAGGAAAACCCGTAACGGCAAAGATGGCAGTTGTATGCACATGTCCCGCCCCTTCCGCTGGAAAGCCAATCATCTGCTTTTTAACAGTCAAGCCGGGAAACATTTAAGCCTATCGTCTGGTTCCACTGACACATGCGCACAGTTGAGGTTTTGCGACAGCGGAGACGATGGGCACACCGGCATTGTGGATACAGATGTAAGTTAAGGTTGGTGTCGTGAACCCTTGCGCATGCGTAGTAACAGTAACCGGGGGAAAACCTTATTTTGGGGCAAAGTCATCAAACTTTTAATCATATTCTATTGCTGTTTCTATACATGTAGTTGTTATGTCCTGATAACCCGTGAAAGTGCAGTTCTGACTCTCTGCCCATTCATTGAGATAGGAGCCTGGTCTTGTTAGAGCGAAAATAGCTGCCCGGAGGCGTTGCCAAGATGGCGGCGAGTGGCATGACTTGCCTAAAAGGTCTTTGTTATTCTGCCGTCCCTGCACTCTGATGACCTGAGTGGAGGAGACACTGCCAAGAAAAGAAAATAGGGTGTGTGGGGTGTCGAAAAACATGCCAGGCTACCTAAAGGTCCAGAGGCAAAAAGAGCCTAGCGCCACGCAATTGGTGAGTCAGTCTGGATTTACGCTCAAACAGCAAATTTGAAAAATAACTCTTTGCAACAAATCGACTCTCAAATGGCAGGGCAGGAAGCGATTAGTGTCCTTGGTCCCTTTTTTCAAAACAGCCCGCCTCTCAAACAAGCTACTATTCTGCTAGCTCAAAGAGGAACAATATTTTGCATTAATTAACGTATTAGATTATTCAGACACGGCATTAGAAGTTATTATCGTCATCCAGTGCAGTCTGTAGAGGAGGCAAACAAAGCTGAAAAGCCTTGGGTAGGGTGTGCACCAGTAGCTGATAAGAGATACCAGTCAAGAGGGATATGAGACACATATAAACACACCAGTGCTTGCAGCTGTGTGAAAGGACCAGCTGGTGGTGCATAGCCCACCATAGCCCCTTCCACGCTCTTGCAGGGCTCTAGACAGCAGCGGGAGGCAGTTAATCGCTGTGAGGTCGGCCTCGTAACTCACCTGTGGGAGTGCCGAGCTCTCTCTGGAGAAATTGTTGTTGGTGGCTGGGATTGACTCCCCCTCCCGCAACCCCATAAGGATAAGCGATGTGGAAGACGACTGATGATGTATTATAAGATCTTCTGTAAAGAAACTGCCTCTTTAAAGCATTCTGCTGCGTTTCTTCTCTTTTGTGAAGATCTTTAAGCATGGTAGATCTAACTAAAGCTCTCTCCTCGCCAATACTGATCCACTAATCAATAGGCTTTCATTTTCATTACATTTTTAATTTTGATTACATTTTTAATGAGCAGTTCCCTTCATTTATCTATGACAGCCACCAAGGGGTTCTGACCTCATTAGTTGCGGTGAAAGGACCTGTATTTCTAAAGCTCCTTGTCTCGTCTTTTGTTGTCCAACTCCTCATTCACCCGTCCATACCTATTCGCACACCAGACTATAGGAGCCGCCTGGCTTCAACCGAGATCGAACTGCCCATCTTTCAATTGGGAGATGACCACCCCTCAGCCAAAGCCATTGTCAGTTTGATTGAAGAAATGATGGATAAATAATTAGTGTGCTGGAATGAACATCTTGAACTTTTAGAATTTGCGTATCCAAGCAGGGAGCTACTTGAACTCTACTGGTTCAAGTAGCTCCCTGCTACTGGTTTTCAAAAAGCATCATTAGAATTGATTGTGACAACACTACCGGCAAGATGTTGAGTTTGTTTGTCCATGAGAATATATAATTCAACAACCTTCAATGGTGATGCAGACATGTTTGAGTGAGAAAGCCCCGCAGTGTAGAAAGCTAGCCAGGCTGCGGGTTAACGGATCCCCATGACAATGTTTCATAACGATCTTATTGAAACGGTCTTCATCGTATCATTAATTTGCCAGTGTGTGTATTGCTCAACCGCACACAGAGAATCTCATTAGCAAGGTGGATGAAAGTCAGAAGCAAAATCCTTGGCCCTCAGCAGTGATATCTATCTCGACTGAACAACAATCGTCATCAAGCAGTCGTCGAAGAAGGTTCATTGCAAAACATGGCATATGTTTTAAATAGTAGACATCTGTGAAAGATACAAAACAAAACTCAAATATAAAACAAAGCAAGTATAGGATCATTTAATGCTAGGGCAATGACCTAAAGGTGTTGTTGCACCGATTACAGTACATAAATGTATATATATGACACAAAACAATTCTAGCAGACGCTTCTGCTCATCCGGGAGTCTCGGGCCAAATGCGGGCAGTTAACAGAGCCCCTTTCAAGTCCGCTGTTACGTGACACAGTTTCTATGGATGGAATTACTCTCGTATCCAGCAGCACCGTCAAGATTCTTGGAGTTCTCTTCGACCAGGATATGTCCTTCAACGCTCATATAAAGAAGACTTCAGGGACTGCCTTTTTTCATTTACGTAATACATTGAAAATCAGGAATTTCCTGTCTCAATGCAGAAAAATGAGTTAATGCATTCGTTTCTTCCAGACTGGACTACTGTAATTCTTTGTTAGCAGGGTATTCTTGTAAATCTCTTAAGCCTCTCCAGTTGATTCAGAATGCTGCAGCACGTGTATTAACAAGAACTAATAAAAGACATCACATCACTCCTGTGCTATCTTCTCTGCACTGGCTCCCTATTAATTCAAGAATAGAATTTAAGGTTATTCTCCTCACCTACAAGGCACTTACTGGTGAGGCACCTTCTTATCTTAAAGAGCTTGTAACAACGTATTGCCCTGCAAGGCAGCTGCGCTCTATAGATGCTGGGTTACTTGTTGTTCGTAGAGTTATTAAAAGTAGGATGGGAGGCAGAGCCTTCAGTTATCAAGCTCCTCTTTTGTGGAACCAGCTTTCACTTTCAGTCCCGGGAGCAGATTCAGTCAGTTCTTTTAAAATAAAGCTTAAAACATTCCTCTTTTATACCACTTATAGTTAGGGCTGGCTTAGGTTTGCCTGGACCAGCTCTTAGTTACGCTGTTATAGGCTTAGACTGCCGGGGGACTTCTTAGGACACACCGAACTCCTCTCTGACTCTCACTCTCACTCTGTGCCGATGTGAGGGTCTTGGGACAGAGGATGTCGCATGTGTACAGACTGTAATGCCCTCTGAGGCAAATTTGTAATTTGCGATTTTGCGCTATACAAAATAAAATGATTTGAATTGAACAGAGGAGAGACTCACGGACGACTCGAGGACACTGCAAAGTCTATCTTTGAAAGACTGAATCTGGAAAAACAAGCCTCGCAGGGAGATTAAAATGACTCAAAATATTCTGCAAAACTGGCATCCTCAACAACACACTATATCCTGCTGCCAAGGAACGTTGAGTTGCAGTAATGTGAAATTCATCAGGTTGGTATAAATAAAATGTTTATTGCAGCAGAATTAAGGTAAATAGGATTTCAAAGAGTGTTTAAAGCTTTAAAGAAATAAGCAGACTCTAGATGAGTTTCTGTGGTGGTAACAAGGAGGCACAATTATTGTGTGCACAATAAGCAACAAGAAGCCGCAACAAAAACAACATGCAAAACAAGGTTTTGTGTGAAGCCAGTAGTGAACGAGGGCTTATGTAAACTAAGTGAATGTTTGTTTACATTCAAATCACACAGGAAAGTCACTGCGTTTCCTGAGATCATTTATATTTGTGTACTCGCAGCGTTTACATTTGTCGAATAGACCCATTATCAGCAAGTCACAGGGCACTTTTTATTGCTTTGGATACAACACAAGGGGGTGAATTGTGAATACTCACGAGGGTCCTCTTCTCCATTTCTGTGGTTCATAATTTCCCCAGCATAAATTAAAAAAAACATCTTGGTCCCTCAAATTACAACGTATGAAGAATGAAGGGCGTTAGAGTTTCCTTTTCTTATTTGTAAACCGTGACCCTCAACGGGTCCAATGAGTACTTCATTTCACCGGAATTGTTTTCCAGAACTTGTCTCTCGCCAAAACAACCATGGGGCCATCTTGCCATTAATTACAACTACAAAGTACTCTGGAATGCAGGATTATGACAATGACAGGGCTATATGACACGGTGTCATTGAGGCAAAAATAGGGCCTGGGACATAACATCTGGGGTCAAAGATGACAGCAGGTTCAGGGCAGCAGGTCTAATTCGAGCAGCCAAAAGTTCCTCTTAGTGATTTGTTTTTTCGTCATTGTTGAGTTTGCTTTCTCTGTTGAGTTTGATCCAATTCATATAATGGCCTGAGTTTAGTTGTCTTTAGTTGATACTTTTATGCTCGCTCAACCTCTTTACATATTTTGTTCTTATGTTTATTCCACATTTTGGGTAGTCCAACTGGAATGAGACTAAGTCACACTTATTGCCTGCTATTAAACAACTATTAAACATCTGACTGGAATACTTTCTTTGCACCATTAACGTGTTTACTCACAGCTGATCAATGTGAATGTGAGTGACACACTACCTTCACAACAACACATACACACACACACACACACACACACACAGAGTGAGTCCGATGAAAAGACTTTTACATCTCAAGCGACACATCACGGATGACAACAGAAACCGCCATGGAGATCCAACCCCTCCTGGAGTCTCTTGCTCTTGCTTGTGGCATGCTAAGAATGAGGGCGAGAGACACACATGGTCCAAATACGTGCTTCACATGCATTTTCTCTCAGTCAGATAAAGCATCTTTTGTTACTCACTACCAAAAAACACGTCCTTAGAAACTAGAGAGGCAAGACTAAATGCAGAATCAATCAAAGCACTGGCTGCTTCTAGGAGTTCTGTCTTCCAAAATAAAAAACAAATGTGTTGAATTTTCACAAGATTAGCCATCCCGTCAGGCTTCCCGCTCGATGCAGACCGCATCGCAGAGCTTTTAATCCATCTCTGCCTGAGCTTGAACGAGCGGGGACGTGATTACTAATTGGCAGCCGAGATACCTCATTTCAGAGTAACATCAAAGCCTCAGTGGAAGTAACACTCTCACAGTATGGCTTATTTAGCTTTCACACGCATCAACAACCAATTGATCCCACACGGTTTGCAATGGCCGAACGTGCCCCAAAGCATAAACGCATATTTAAATTCAAGCTTGGCTCATGTTCATCTCCAGTGTTGCAATTATCGCGGAGATTTCCATCATGCACAGTACCTATTGGCAGAATGAGGAAATACAAAAACAAAACTAAAAGCCGGGCACGGTTCCACGGGTCTTCGATTTCGCTCTGACAAGATAACGTTGGATGGCGGAAGAGGGAGGAGCAGGAGGAGGAGAGGAAAGACAACACAGAGGATGATTGATGGAAGGAAATAAGGGAGAGGGAAAGAGGAGTTGGAGAAAAAAGAGAAAAAAGCAATTATCTGCCAGCATCCGGATGCTATGACAGCAGTTGACAGGCAGGGAGAGCTGCAGCTTATTGCTAAGCCTTCATCATCGCTGTCCACCAACCAGCCCCCCCTCAGCTACCTTTGATTACTGCACAAACAGCTCTGCAGCCTGCCTGTTCCTCTGTGTTCCTAGCTTTGTGTGTGTGTGTGTGTGTGTGTGTACACGTGCAGCTGCTAGTTGTCCCCTCGGTGCTAAAAAGAGCTACCCGTCTTTTCATTTAAATCAGCAGAGGGTTGGGTGGGGGTGGGGGGGGGGGGGGTGTTTGGTAGAGAAACACAGACTCTCAGCTCACTTTAAGACGGCACAAGCATTGTCTTATCACACCATGATGGAAAAAAAGAAGTGAGCTGAGCAAGCTGTTACTTTCTAAAGCTGCCACTCGCTTATTAACCGCTGCTGTGAAGTAAAGACCGCGGTGTGTACCTGCGTCAAGCATCGCCCATCACGTGCAAATTGACATGGAACACACACACACACTTCACGGGAATGAATCGGAGGGAAGCCTTTCGCAGCACGGTGAACTGAAACATACATGAGCGTTGGGTGAGAGGTGCTGAATTAAAAATGATAGCCTCTTGATGGGATGATAAGTGGTGTTCTGAACCCGCTGGCCCTTCTGTTATAAAAGCTTAATGCTGCCGAGTAGCTGCTACTCATTCAGCAGACCTTCCTGTTCACATGGCATGTCAGCACCTTGGTTCCTTAAAAGGTACACTGGTTAAAAAATACAGAATGCTTTTGCAGCACTCACACAAAAACACTCATCCCTGGACATTATTTTTCCTTAGATCTTGAGTTTTTTTTTTTTTATTGGAAACAATCGTCCTGAACGTGCTATAAATAACTCCTGGATGAGATATCTCTCAGCTCTGGGGAATGGCATCTCCATAATTTAATGATGAACTCAAAATGGGTGAACACAAATCTAAAGTCGGAACAGTTCGGCCATCACAGACGAGGAGTTATTGTTCCACAAGGTGACTTTGCTGTGGTGGAGTTTTAGGATGACTACTGATAACAGGATGAATGTTGTGTCAGCACATAACTGAATCTCCCCCCCCACCCCCCCGACACACACACACAATCTTATGTACACACAGTACTTCACAGTCAAAGAATGAGTGTAGTGCAGCGTTGAATATCCAAACAGGTGAAGCATAGCTAACATGGGTGAACACAAGCACAGATGTTCTACGGTATTCGTTTAGCACCATGGGATTATCCTACATGGACAACTTCAGGGGAGCTGTGCAGCTGAAAAAGGAGACTTTGATGTGGCCGTCTCGGGTCAGGAGTAAAGCTGATTTGCTTCTGATTGAAGCATCTCCTGTGTTAATCAACCTAGCCTGTCATGTTTTCTATTTTCAGCCCCCGATGTTAAGCAAGGAGCGCACATGAAACGTGAGCCTAATTGCTCCCATCGTAACAGGCTGCCCAGGGGAATTGGGTTTAGTTGGCCAAGGTGCACTAAGCAAGGGTCTTGAATTGAAACTTTAATTTCTGAATATCATGGGATTCAAAATGTCCATTTAGCATTTCCTGAATTTGTGTGTTACAAAACAGTGAGTTTCAGTAAAGAAAAAAAAGGATATATTCTCTATGACTACACCCGAGTTACGGTAAATTGTCTTTTGCAATAGACTGATGTTTTTCAGCAGCTTTCTCCCTTCACCTCTAATTGATCCCCTTGTGTGCTAACGGCAACAGTCCGAAGCGTCAACTATTTGCCTTTGATCTTCAGGGGTCCGGCTAATTGTGCAGGCAACCAAACTGAGTGTAAAACTACATGTGTCCTTCAAAACCACACTGTTAACAAGATCATTATACATGGGCAGATTTATCACAAAAACACATTTGAAGGCATAGTACAGCTCTATTAGGGCTCAATTCCAAATTAAATGAAATACTTGGTGAATAATAAAAAATAGATTTATAAATGAAAGAACTAAGGATGAATGATTCATTAGTGTACTGCAGTAAGCTGATAGCCTGGGTTTTCCCAGCCTGCTTTGCGCGCGCGATTTGTTTCGCGCTGCAAGACAGTCTGGAAACCATGGAGCAAATTTGCCTGTCTGTAGAGTGGCCATATATACCAGGGATCCCCAAACTACGGCCCGAATTTATGTGCCCGTATCCGCGAAGGTGCGCAGAGCCGCCCGCCCGGTCAGCCGCCCCCCCCCCCCGACAGAGGAGGACAGAGGTTATGCGGCTCTCACAAGAAAGACTTTGGGGACCACTGATACATACCTTTTACTCTCATGTTTGCCTTGCATAAACGGCAATAGTCGCTGAACGACTTGTACACATAACTCTCTGACCGATGGCCTTCTTCCCCGTAGAACGTCTCGCTAGGAACAGGCGCATTTGACAGACATTCGTAGCGCCCAATAAACGGCTCTGGGCATTCGTAAACCACGCCTCCAATACGAGAAAATGAACAAGTGGTTTCCAGACCCAGTCTCATTTGAGAATGAAATAATTTGAGAATGAGATCAGGGTATGGCGTTAGCCAGGCTAGTAAGCTGAAGTCCCGACAGCTGAACAAACAAATTATTCATAATCTTATAAGCCAAAATGCAGTTTGGAAAAGTGATTTGTTTAAATTAAAAATGAAATTTTTTGGGATTTGTTTAAATTACTTAATTTGTTTAAATGACTGGACCTGATCTGTTGGCTACACGGTGCACAAGTACCAATGTTACAAAGCAGATGCGGGAGGCCACTGATAACCAGTGAAGGGAGCTACGGGAGTAGTTTTTGAGAAACTTTGTTTAAGGTCTAAAACAGGGGTCCCCAACCTTTTTCTTGTGAGGGCCAGAAGAACTGTTCCCTTCTCTGATCAGTTTGTGATGACTAGCGGTTGCAGGACAGGTTGGGCGGTGAGCGACCTCCACATATATTATATATACATAATAAGCATTAGCTTTAGTTTCAGCCCTCTTCTGCGGTAGCACGTGTGACGTCGCGCCTTACTGTTTGATGGCACGCGATCGACTGGTACTGCCTTCGAGAACGACTGGTAGATCGCGATCGACGTATTGCGCACCCCTGGCCTCTACATGTTTTCTTTTTCATCTTCACAGTTTTGGAATCCAGTCGAGGGCCGGATCAAATGGCTTAGCGGGCCGCATTAGGCCCACGGGCCGCCAGTTGATGATCACTGCTCTAAAATATGTGTGCTGGTTGTCATGGCCTTTTTAATCGAAGTGATTGATCTGTTTATATCAAGATTTTAACTGAAAGCAGCCAACTCTGCAATTACCTTATTATGCAATACTGGGATAAAATCCCTGATTAATCTATGTTAATAAATGAAGGGAACTTGACACTCTGACTCCAGCTGCATAAACAGCATAAACAGGCACGGTGTCACAGTCAAAAGAAGGAAAGGATACATTTCACTAGGGGGACTAGAAAATAGTTCAATGGTGTTCAAGAAACTGGCAGACCAAACCCAAGTATAGTTAATTTGGTAATGGTAATCAATAGTACTTACTGTTACTGTTAATTAAATGGCTGCCTTTCACCAAGTAGAGTAATACACTTTTTGAAAAAGTTGTCAGCAAAAAAAAGGCTTTACCTGGACAGGCGGTTAATGGATGTTGTTGCAAAGTCAAGAATGGCTCAGGGCCAAAAGGTATGGATCGGTACATCCAACCGCTCCCTATCTGTCACAAAAACAAGCCTGTGGTGGAAGTCCTAGATGGATAGAAGGGAAAAATTTAATTGGAAATATTGTTCTGACAAATAACTGTCAATTAATTCCATTCAATGCAACTTTGGCCATGACAGGAGTGCTCAATTTGAGTATTTCCCTAATTTTATACCAGTCTCGACTACCCCAATACTTCACGGTGCTCTCTGAATCCTGCATTCTGTGCTACAATTATTCTACGGATCAGTACCTTTTTCTTCTGTTTGGGGAAATAGACCTGTGAAGATAGCAAACAGCCCTTGTGCAACCGTACTTTCCGAATCCTCTGACTGAAAAGCCTCTGACTATTGCAGCTCCATCTTCTTGACCCAACAATAATCATCATCGAGAATGTGTTTTACAATATGCACAATTCTCTATCAGATGTGTCTAGTTCTAAATATCTGTCTAATATAATGTGCACAGAACAAGACTGGAAAAGATCCTGTCAACAGGTCAAGATAAAATATAAAAACATTTTCAAGTCTGGTAAGTCCCTTAACAGTACACCTCCATCTAGTCACTGGGATTTTTGCATATTCTTCAAGGCAAAACTGCTCCAGCTCCTTCAAGTTGGATGGGTTTCCGCTGGTGTACAGCAATCTTTAAGTCATACCACAGATTCTCAATTGGATTGAGGTTTGGGCTTTGACTAGGCCATTCCAAGATTGTTTCCCCTTAAACCACTCGAGTGTTGCTTTAGCAGTATGCTTAGGGTGATTGTGAGGGTGAACCTCCGTCCCAGTCTCACATCTCTGGAAGACTGAAATAGGTTTCCCTCAAGAATATACATTTAGTACCATCCATCATTCCTTCAATTTTGACCAGTTTCCCAGTCCGTGCCGATAAAAAAACATGCCCACAGTGTGATGCTGCCACCACCATGCTTCACTGTGGGGATGATGTTCTCAGGGTTGACCAAAGTACCTTCTTCAATATACTTGGGGAGTCTCCCACATGCCTTTTGGCGAACGCCAAACGTGTTTGCGTATTTCTTTCTTTAAGCAATGGCTTTTTCTGGCCACTCTTCCGTAAAGCCCAACTCAGTGTAGTGTACGGCTTAAAGTGGTCCTATGGACAGAAACTCCAATCTCCGCTGTGGAGCTTTGCAGCTCCTTCAGGGTTGTCTTTGGTCTCTTTGTTGCCTCTCTGGTTAATGCCGTCCTTGCCAGGTTTGTTGTGGTGCCATATTCCATCAATTTTTTAATAATGGCTTTAGAGGTGCTCTGTGGGATGTTCAAAGTTTTGGATATGTTTTTATAACCAAACCCTGATCTGTACTTCTCCACAACCTTGTCCCTGACCTGTTTGGAGAGCTCCTTGGTCTTCATGGTGCTGCTTGCTTATTGGTGTTGTAGACTCTGGGGCCTTTCAGAACAGTCGTATATACCGTGTCACTGACCCCGACAGCTCCTGAGGTAACATAGCTGGCGCAGGATGTTTAACCTCTGCTGACAGGTTGTCTGATAATGTGTACAGTATTGATTAATTTAATTAGTTTTCATCAAAAAAGGTTTGACAATAAAGTTTATTCGATCTCCGGCCCTGAATAGACAAGAAGATTGATACCACTCACTTATCTGTTGTTTAAATATGAAGCTAGCTAGAGAAAGCAGCTGGTTAACGTGCAGTGCTGCAGGACTGGAGGATAAATCTTGTGAAATGTCAAACTACCATTCTTAAAGATATAACATGTTAATTGGTGAGCTTTAGAGCTGCTGGCAGGTGGATTTTTAAGCTTTCCCCATTTACAGTCATTACGTCACGTAAAGCTAACCTGTTCCTGACTCCAGATTCTTACTGAACGGACATGATGGTCGTATGGATCTTCTCATCTAATGCTTGGCAAGAAAGAGAATTAGCATATTTCTCTTTAAAAAACGTTGAACCTTTAACAAATGTTGTATAACCCGTACGGGGAAAATATGCCCTCTTAAAGTAAAGATGTCCTTGTCATTATATTCCTGCTGCATCGCCGCCGGTCACAGATTAAAAATAATACTCTACTGTATAATATAAGTGTGCATTTTTGTGGCATTCAGGATGACCTGAAAGAGTCACTGCATCACCTGCAGTGGCCCACAGTGGGGGTTATTCACATTTGCATATTGGACAAGTCAACAAAAAAATCAAGTGACCAGATTGAGATACACACATAAATGTCTCATCCTAATTGTGATGAGTTGGCATTTAGTAATTACATAGATATTTTACCAACTTTTGATGGCAATTTGCTGCAGGCCCTCGTGTTAAATTCTGACTGTCACATTGGCTGCCCTTTGCCCATCAATTAGCGTCTGCTGACTAAGCGGAAGCAGCTTTGGTAGATTGACCTTAGCGGATAGCACATGCTCTTTATGCAGAGGATTTATGATGATATAAGGAGAAGTTTGAAATGTTGTCCGGGTCACTCCGCCCTGTACATAGGGCGCCGACTGTATATCTATTACATCACATTACATGTCATTTAGCTGACACTTTTATCCAAAGCAACTTTAATAAGTTCATTTTAATATTTTTTATCAAATAAAGATATATGTATTCATGTACAAATTAGTTAAGCCCATATGAATTTATATTGAGCAATTGTTAAACTCGTGCTGAAGTGTGTGTATACAATACAAATGCTTCAACTGTTCAAAGTCAGAATGTTTCATCGAAGCCTTTTTTATACGTTATTATGCATGGTTTTTGCATGTAGAAGCCTTTGTAGTGAGGAGATGGGCTGTCAACCTCAAATAGTGGTATCCGTGATTTATTTTAACCCATTGGACTCTAAAGTGCCCCGTACGGTGTCGTTAGAGCTCTGACACTCACTACAGACACAGATTGCTGTGTAAAAACAAAACGGATATGCTGAATGCTGCATATCACTGTAAACGTCAGAGTCTGGGCTACAAAGCCATCAAACCTGTTTGAACATGCTCCAAACACAACGAGAGCATTGCACAGAAATGTGAAAAGAAATATGTAAATATAACTCGCAAAAAAATGCCACCACCCTGACTATTTTACTGATTATCTTATTGATGCAAAACCGAGATAGCTAACCGCTAGCCGAGAAGACGAAGAATACGGCAATATGTGTATCATATCCCTCAGTCAAACACCACCAAAGATAAGTCCAAACAAGCACCATCTCAACTTCGCTTTTCAATCACAATTTGTCACTTACGTTTGTTGTTTTCATTCGTTTGTGTCAATCATCAAAATCGAGCCAGGATTGGCTGAGATGTGCCCACAAGACTGATTTTCCAGTTTTGGCCCCTCGCCGGACCACTCTTCACTAAAACCTCTGTAGATTTGCTCTGCTTCATCCAATTAAAATCAAAACTTTGCATAGTGACTCTCTACAACCTGGGCTTTGTAATGGATGAGTTTTTTTTTTTTAGCCTTGGTTCTCAATGTTTTATAGTGATGGATACACTGTGCATTTTATTTTCCAGGCGAACTTTGGAAATTAAAAAAAAAAAGTGTTTCTTTTTGTGCATCTTTATTTATTTATTAATTAGTGACATGTATACAGATATTTCACATCTTCCCACTAATATAGGTTCCCCTTTATCCTACAGAAAGTAAATTGTCCAAATAGACTAAGTATTTACAAGGTTATTCACATTTTTATTATGGGTATGCCATTTTCGGAGCAGAGGCCATAAAAGAGGCTAGAGTTTAAAAGGGTCGCAAATGCTTTAGTGGACTCCCTGTGGTGTTATTGTCATGAAGATGAAAGTCGGCTGCTGAGGCAGAATTAAATGTATATGATATCATCCTATATATACACTACAGATATCGACATTACACATTTGTAGAAATTTCAAGTTCACAGTTAGCAAGCTGTGGTTTTTGAGCCATGACGGTTCTGAACATACTGGAAATATCCAGTCATAAATGTTAAACCATGTTAAGTTTCATCTGTTGGATTCTGCCGTTAACCATGAGACAATTCAACTCAACTGCTTTGGGTTAATATGCGTTCCCCCTGCAGAATTTACGATGGCCGTCATTAGTTTGTTCTGAGCCTTTTGTTCTTTTGGATATGACACTGTGCCAGCTGGAATCAGAGTGCCGTTGAACTAATGGTATAGGTAGTGTCCTCAGTGTTTCCTTATCAAGGCACTCAGGTTTTCTTGCCCAATACTTTGACTTTAAGTGGACCATCCCAATAACAGAAATGGTCAATTCACTTTGTATAAGTTCACTTTGTAGTTCAAATCCAAATGAGAAGTATTTCTCCTTTATCTTTGATCCATTACATTCAACAGAAGCTCTGGTTAGGTCCCTTTATCTGTCTGCTAACGTTTACATTTTTCATGTAGCTCACGCTTTTATTTAAAGCAACTCATGAAACAATTGATCTTGGATTTGCCAGTGCAAGAGTGACTTATCTTAATATGACCAAGTTTTAACTTTAACTTTAACTTTTCACAGCTGTTTCTAAGGACCCTATAACAACGATGAATCAGTAATTTTAACCCAATATTACATTGTAAGCTCATTGCATCAAGTTAAAATATTGATATATACATAAATCGGGGCACTTAACAATTTAAAAGATCATGACAATTATCACACATATTTGAGACCTTCAACAAAGTTTCTCAAAGCATTGTTATTATGCTGTGGAAGTATAATTTACTTTATGATGTTTAGGCCTGCTCATCTCAAGGCAGTTCTGTGATCCAAAGCTTTTGCATGTCGTTGGTGTCAGCCAGGCGTCCTGTGTAGATCATAACATCTCCCGCGTGCCAACACACAGCACCTGAGGCTATGTTATGAACTGCACTGACCGCCTGTTTTCTGACTCACCATTCAGAAGTGATGAGGCAGCAAATGAAACATGACTGAAAAATAATAACTAGTGCTGCTAGCAGAATTGGACGGGTCCTCGCTACTCCGCGCACGTCCGAGCACGGGCCGGACAGCTACAAATGTGGTCGAGGACGTCTGCGGCGTAGGACAACGCGTTCGCCCCGCAGTAGTCGTTAACCATGTCAACTTTTTGAACGTGATAAAGCCCCCCAAAAGGCCCTTAGTTTGTGAGAATAATAATAATAATTCCATCAAAAACAATAGGTTCCTCTCCGACAAAGTCATATCGAGGACCCTAATTACCAAGAGTTAGAGACTTGAACTCCACTTGAAGCTGCAGAGATATGCATACTGTATGCACATGCGAAGCCTGTAGTTAGTATCCTCTTCACACCATCATCTGGCACCTCCTATTCATTGCATCATTGCACCAGCAAGCAAAGACACTTGCACTAACTGCACCTATTTCAAGGTCAGGTCAGAGGAGTTCAAAACCTAAATGAATAATGTATCAGAGGGGGTTTTGGTATATGTATTTGTCAATGCCTGCCAGTTAGGTTTTGTATTTGTTATACACTCAGACACACTCAGAGACAACAGAGTTGCTTGAGTAAACATTGGTTTTTCAAGAGATTAAAAATGAGCTATCACTAAACTTGAATTCAATATAATTAACAGCAAGCAAAGTAAAAGTACTTACATACTCTTATCACCTTTTCCAAGCAGACGCAGCCAGGGATAGCAGAGGGCTAAAATTGCTGAGCTGAGGTCATTGCAACAAACACCGCAGTCACATATTGATTTTTGCTCCCTGTAAAAAGCCAGGCCAATGACTAGCTATCTGTCATTTAAAGCAGCTTCTTTGAAAATAATGGGACCATGTCCAAAACGTAGGTTGGGAGAAATCCCTTGGTCCCTGTTTATTCATGAGAAACCTTAGTGTGAAGGTCTGATTCATTTCAGGTGTGCACTTCTTCTGTCTGAAGTTAAAAAAATCCTAATTTTATGGAAAATAACTTTTTACAGTAATGACATCAAGGTGGGTCAAAGGTGTGTGCGGGTAGAGAGGCAGGACTCAAATGCAAAGTATTTACGAAAGAAAAACGCTCGCCATTCACAGCAACAATCTACAATGACACCACAAGAACCAATATCGCCCTTGAATCGTATCGACAACCACTAATTGTGATATAAATCGAGAGGCATTTGGCAGTGCGTCAGGGGATTCAGGCAACAAACATAGGTTTGGAAAATGTTACTTGGGTTAGGCAAACTTCTTTAGTGTGCATTTATCTAGTACTTAAGCTGTCTCATAATGAAACATCATACAACAACCTGGGCTCTCATAACACCTGAGCAGTGCCACGAACTGATCAACCCCATTCCACGCCGCATTGCTTCAGTAAGTCGGGCAAAAGGAGCCCCAACTAAGTATTGAGTGCTGTACATTCTCATACTTTTCAGATTTCTAAAAATCCTTTCTTTTGTCTTAATATTCTAACTTGCTTATTGAATTTGGGATTTTCCTTAGTTGTCAGTTATAATCATCAAAATAAAAAGAAGTAAACATTTGAAATATTTCAGTCTGTGTGCAATGAATGAATATAATTGACAAGTTTCCCTTTTTGAATGGAATTAGTGAAATTAATCAACTTTTTTATTATATTCTAATTGTATGACCAGCACTTGTATACATATGTGTGTGATTTAACTTTTTAAAAGCTCAATTTGAACCAATGTAGCCTGTTTTATACAATGTGAACCTGTGGAAATAATAACAATTAATATAAAATATGTTTTAGTCAAACAACCTTGTCAGACAGGGACCCTCTCTTGCACATAACACACACACACACACACACACACACGCATACACGTACACACACATGCGCGCGCGCAAGAGGGTCGTTATAAGAATAAGACTGACTCAATAGGCCAGGGATTTGAACAACCATGTTGACGCAGCTGGATTTTAATGAATCTACTGGACGTTTCCACGCCTTTATTCCCCTCGACTGGCTATATTCATAAGCATATGTTTGGACCGAAATCTGATATTGAATGCATTTTCTTTTTGTTGCAAAATCCAATAAAATTGTGGTTATAGCTGACATATTTACATGCTTTATATGCTGTTTCATTATAACATATTAGTTCATGTTTATCTAGACTTAAAGGTTTATAGTCGTTTAACAGCCGTTGTACTCATCTTTTTTGTTTGTCACGTTTGTGGTTTCCTGTGGACTCATGAATCAGTTGTATGGAAAGGATCCGGCGGTCGGCTTAGGCCCAGCCCCTTTAGCCTGGAGGCCGTGACGTCAGCGCGTAGCACGCCGTGCGCCCCTCCGTCATCCGAAGCAGTGTCTCCACCACCCTGAACGCAGCACGGGCAGCCCGCGATAAAAGACATAAACCCCTTTTTATCGGCAAATTGGTCTCAATCGTCACCAGGTTATCAGGTATGGAAGCGGCTTCCTCCACCAGTCAGTGCAGGTAAGACCGAAGAAGCTGGCCGTTGGTTGCCCGTAGCGTCATGTCGCCAAGGCTACCCTGTAGCTTAGTTTTGTTAAAGGCTATCCAGTCGTGTTGAAAGTAACACAGGTCTTATTATCTTTCTGTGGGCTTTTCGGTTCATGTTAGCCAGAGCTAGACTAACATTAGGGCTTCATTCCGAGGATTACTAGTCCTCTATAAGGGCTTCTTTACCAAGATGACGCCTCTTCGTCAGACGTAACCGCGGGTTACAGGTGGTAGATGCCTGTATGTTCTTGAAGGAATGTGATAATTATCCCCCGTGCTCGTTTAACAACCCAGACTTGTGTCTCTACTTGAACAGCCGAAGCTCAGCAAAGAGCTCAGGCTTGTTAAACTGGGAGGAAATTGCGTCTGACAAAAAATGCGTCTCAAAGAGCCTGGGGCCCGTCCCGCTCTCTGCTCAGGCGCCTGGACAGGCAGCACCATGGAGAGCTCCGCGCGCGGCCTGTCCCGTCGTGAGACCCCGCAGCTCCACTCCTGCTCCTCGTTAAACGAAATCTCTCGACTTTACTGTTGAATAACGCAAAGGCCTGTGTGACTGTGACGTGGCTGTCTCGTCAAAATATACACGTCTAGAGATAATTACATAGAGCATATAAAGATAATCTACAAAAATCTTAGCATTTACATGTTTTACCGTATTAGCTATTTCAATATTATTAACAAAATGTTGGAATTATCTAGCTCTCCTGCAAATTTGTCTGTGGAGTCCTAAATCTAAAGTGTAATGCCGTTTTATTAACACTGCTTGAGGCATAGAGAGATCATTGAAAACATTATAGCTTTTCAACCAGATTTAAATCCCACTGTTTGAGACTCTGGATAATGTTGTACTTCAAGGCTTTTCCAATGGAATTGGATTTGATGATAATAACTAGTCAAAAGAAAGTGTATAGGTTGTTCAATGTTGTATTTATTTTTACGCAATCATAACAGTGGCAGTAGCTAGGTATGTGGTTTGTTATTATGGCAAAGACATCCTGCCCATGGATTATTCCAGTAATACAACATAAAATATCCTCCAAAAATGCACAGCATGCTGAATTAAACTTGTTTTCTTGTCAGCAGTTTTTAACTCATGGTGGTTAGTTAGAAAAAACCCCAGTCAGAACCTTCATCGAGGTGTGGACAAGTGTTTGTTCGCGCTACGTTGACATTCCGATTATAAGACAGTTTATTATTTTGTGTACAGTTTGTACACAAAATTTGTTTTGTTCATTTGAATTCCTCCACAAAAAATATAATCTATTTCAGTATGCATGATGTAATATATCCCCTGCTGTTTTCTAGACGATATTTTATCCAACTATTATTGGGGGAGACAGCGCTATACGTTGCCCCCTAAATTAGCTATAATTTAGTTTATGATCCTATTCCCTCTCTAAAGACAGTGTCCTACATTCTAAAATGGCCCTAATGTTAAGTAGTATTTCTATTATATATGGTTTGCTAAGATTGAACATGATTCCTTATTCTTCCTGCTGTCACCAGATACAGTTATGCAGAGTATAAGGAAACAGCAGACTGGCTGCTGGCCCACACAAAGCAGCGTCCTAAAGTAGCCATCATCTGTGGTTCAGGCCTGGGCGGACTGGCTGACCTCTTGGGTGACAAGAATGTGTTCCCTTATAAGGATATCCCACGTTTTCCCACCAGCACCGGTAAGTTATCTCTGACAGTTTGCATATGATCTCATACTCTAATATATATTTGGTAACTTTTCACCAGCGTCGTAGCAGCTTTTCATACGAAATGTGTGCTGTGCAGTGCCGGGCCATGCCGGACAGCTAGTGTTCGGGAGCCTGCAGGGCCGTGACTGTGTCTGCATGCAGGGAAGATTCCACTTCTACGAGGGTTACAACATCCACACGGTACGCTACAGCACATACTGCTTTTGGTACTCTTTTTGTTTGTGAGTTCAGCTGTAAGAAGAATTATAACAATCGTATACAAAAAAGATTCAACACACCATTCAACACACCATTGACTGCGTGATGTATACATCACGCAGTCAATGGTGTGTTGTTAGATGCTACTCAAAGCCTCCTCATAGTAAAAATGCTGATATGCAGTATTTATTGATTATGTTAGCATGCTAACATTTGCGCGAAACGTTTAGACCAATACTCCACCATACCATTGATTAAGCAATTATTACAACTTCTAAAGGAAAAAGAGGTTAACGGGTGCGTCAAATTTCCCTCCAAGCCATGTAATATTGCAATATTACAATAAGAGTCGCAAAGTGTACAACTTTGGGTTTTGTTGGAGAAAAATCCTGGGTATCATCAAATTTTACCGCAGTCCTTTCAAAGTTATGGAGATAGACAGTCTGAACCAAAGTGATGGACCTACCTAGGCTGAAAGTAAATTAATTAATTGATGACAGGACTTGGTGTAAATCATACCGTTGCTCACAATTGGCTAACAATTTACAATGTGTGGTAGCTGATGCTGCAGAATCATGATGACGGTAAGAAAACCACCCAGTCTGTTGTTAACGATGTAGCTTTTGCCCTCTGAAGACGGTGTATCGTGGTTGGATTCCTTATTACCAGCTTTGATGTACTTTCACAGGAAATGATCAATCATAAATTCAAATTTTATGGATAGAGTAATAGAAAGTGAGATACATTATGACCCTCCTGTGCTCAGTGGGGACTTTACATAAGATACAACAGATAGTTGAACCACCAAATGAGTTGAACTTTTGATGTGATGTGTTGCTATCCAACATTTGATAATATCAACAATGTACTTTTTTGGAAAACTAAACAAAATCCAAAACTTAACAGGATCAGACAAGAATCAGTTTGTACAAGCAACACTAGCAGAGCGACACGAGATTTAAATTATTGTATTTCTTTTTACAATACAAACTAAAACACTGACAACAAGGAAGATGTTGGCTGGATTATAATGATTATATACATGGACAACAATGCAAATCATTCACTCAACTCTTAAAATAAATGTTTGAATTGAAATCAAACACCAACCAAGCTTGTTTCCAATATATTAAGTCAATGCTGATATATAGAGGAAATCATAATGTGCACCTTTTGAATGGATGGGATAAAAAACAATGCCATTGACTCTTCTATTGCATTAATTCATGAATAGTAACTGATGGATTTTGGTTACACAAAAAAATAACTACTTGAAATGGTTTAAATAAGACGTCAACCGATGGTTGATGTCTTATTTCCCTAACATGGCCGCACACTCTTAGTCTTGCTCTCTTTTTTCTTTACATGGGTAAATGTCTTTCCTCCATAAGGCCTTTGGCAAATAACTAAAAAAGATTCAACCCTTTATTAACAGTTACTGTGCCACAGGGTAACTACCATCCGTCCTGTCATTACATATGCAGCTTACTGACTAACATTTCATCCCTGGCCTGTCCAAAAGTACACTTACAGCACAGCCCACTGTAATAATAAGCAAAACCCATTTCCAAAAAGGCCAAAAGTGCTGAATTACAGCTTAGAATATTAGTAACTCAATGCAGAAGTTGTCTCTCTTCGAATATTGGCTTTCTCCTATGATGCGTTTTCTCCTTTCCGAGTGACCCCCATCTTGTAAAAAGTCCAGCTTTTTTTTATCGTCAAAGTGATAAAAAGAACAACGTCCTCTCCATCTGAAGCATAGCGCATCTGTCCCTCCAGGTGACGTACCCGGTGCGAGTCTTCTACCTGCTGGGCGTGGAGACTGTGATTGTGACAAACGCTGCAGGAGGACTTAATGGCAGCTACAACGTGGGCGACATCATGCTCATTAAGGATCACATCAACATGCCGGGCTTTGCAGGGCAGAACCCGCTGTGTGGACCCAATGACATCAGGTACAGCACTAACACCGGGGCAGGACTTTTGATAGTGAAGCTTGTGCATCGGCCACATCCCACCATTTGTTTGTTTAACATGTCTCCAGGTTTGGCGAGCGCTTCCCTTGCATGTCGGACGCATATGACCGTGATCTCAGGGCTTTGGCCAGGCAGACAGCAGAGGAGCAGGACTGCGCCGGCTTCCTGCAGGAAGGGGTTTACTGCATGCTGGCTGGACCGACATACGAGACCATTGCAGAGTGCAAACTCCTGCAGATGCTGGGGGCTGACTGTGTGGGTTAGTGCGGCTCACTCCTGCTCACAGCTCTGGGATATTTAAATGGATGTAACTTCATAGTTTCGGATAGGAACAGATGGAACGACCTGAACAAATGAAAACAACATTTGAATTTTGCAGCACTCCAGCAGTGAGAAACATAAGCAGCGAGATTTGGAAATGCAGACCTGCTAAAATTTAATTTGTTGGGAAGTGCAAGGTAAAGCTTTATCTGTTCTGCACAGGTTGTTTTTTTTTGGCAGCTTGCACCAAAAGCTTTGGCGTTGGCCCATCCCAGTATAGCCCAATGCAAGTCGGACTTGTATTTCCATGTTTCAGTTACATTGCTTAACTATTTTAACATTAAACATTTTACTATTAAAACAAACAGCAGAGAACTGTGCAGAGGAAATCCTCCATGTGTCAAATAGAAGTGGGGTGAGTGGCAAACTCACTAAGCTAGGCTAGAACTAGCTGCGTAAAAACAGCCGTAAAATTAATCAAATAACAAGTTTGAAATATATTTCACCTTGCAGGGAGGAGGACAGACAGACAGGAAGGATGTAAAATGCAGAGGCTGTCAATTTCATTAATAATAATTTAATAAGACAAAAAGTCAAACAGAGAAGGAACAGAGGAACTGAGGAAAATAGTCACTGACTAAGGCTACGTTCACACTGCAGGGCTTTATGCTCAATTCTGATTTTTTGCAAGGCCGTTCACATTTCTAATTAAATGCGACCTATATGTGATCTCCTGTGTGAACGTGAAATGACTCAGAACCGACGCGCATGCGCAGAAGAGTACTCAACGGTCAATGACGTCACTTGTTAGCTAAACATGGATGTCAACAGTGGAGTGATATTAAACATATTGAAGTTATTTTGCCAACGTAGCCAGTACAGTTACAATCTTCTTGTTTTAACAAAATCATCAATTCATCAGTAACTTCCGAATGTCCAGATCCATCTTCGATTATGTTTGTGAGCGCCTTCGATTAACTCTGTCACGGGAAGAGACACATCTGCGGCGGCCCATTATGACGTTTGTCGAGTATCAATGACGTGCAGGTCGGATACATGCGACCTGGCCGTTCAGACTGAAGTCGCATTTAAAAACATCGGATACGTAGCGGAATTGGGTCCACATACCCAAGTGGCCTAGGTCGCATTTGAAAAGATCGGTTCTGTGTCGTTCAGACTGTCATGAAAACATCAGATACAGGTCGTATAGGGGCGAAAAAATCAGAATTTGGTCGTTTTAGCCTGCAGTGTGAACAGAGTCTAACAAAAAAATGAGGACCAAGTAAGCCCGAGGTATGCAGGCCTAATGAGGGACCGGTGAAGCTAATCAAGGCAGGGCAGACCAGGATTGGATCAGAATTGTCCAAACCATCGTCTAAAACCATATCATTTATGATTATTATAATTATTATGCTCATGAGACCCACTTCTCCCCTCTGTCTAGGTATGAGCACAGTTCCAGAGGTGGTGATGGCTCGTCACTGTGGCCTGCGTGTCTTGGGTTTGTCCCTTGTCACCAACAAGGTTGTGACAGATTACGACAGCGCTGAGAAGGCCAACCATGAGGAGGTGCTGAAGACTACCCAGCGAAGAACCCAGGACCTGGAGAGGCTCGTCAGCCAGCTCATAGCCAAGATCTAGCACCTTCATCTGATGAATGCAGACAAAATACATTTCCAGTCAATAAATATGTTTGCATTGAACAAAGGGAGGGGGAACGGGTCAGGTATGTGTGGCTACGTTTTTGTATTGCATTGGTTGCATGTATGGAGCGAAGCAAACAAATGTTAAGAATATCAATATGATATGAGGATGTGATAGCTAGAAAAGTCCACAGTATTTGATGGATGCTGCCGATATTAAATGGGGAAATGTGAGTTGCAGCACTGCTCTTAACGTCAATTTCAACGTTTGAATTAAATTTGACTTCTATATAATGAAATGCGATTAATGAGTCTTAAAGAAATGAATCCATTCTTCTTTATTTTTGCAACAGTAAACCAACTGAAAAATAAAATTGGAAAAATGGAGAAAACAAATGATTTATATTTTTTGAGGGAAAACAACTATTTTATCAAGTTTATATATTATAATGCAATTAATTCAAGAGAAAAAAGGTACATTGAGATTCACTGCCTTAAAGGGTGACAGGTTTCACCCTTCTGCTGAAGCATATTTCACTGTGGTTTGAAGCAGGCACTTGTAATCACACCCGTCAGGGATGTCACGGTGCAACGACAAACTGCGCTCTTCTACAAAAAGTAAGGACATAAATCTTGAACTAAAATTTTGAAAATGTTGTTTTTGTATTGGTTACTTATTATTATTGTGCACCCCTCCCTAGATCATCTTCTCGTTTATCCCAGATAACGGATGAGTACATTTGATATGAGCACACTGGTGGCTGTTGTGTATATTGTTGTGCTGCTGGGTCGTTGTCCCAGACAGTTCTGTGATCAGTTTATGCTGCTCCCACTAATGACTAGTGATAACTTTTACATTTGTATGATCTCTGGCTAGCATCCTGTTCTTATGGAGACTCAACATGTTTTTAGTTTGATTTCGCCTTGTTGAAAATGCTCCATATACATTATACACTACATTGTTCACCATTCCATATGTTATATGAATACGCGCTGTATGCCTTATTTGCATTTAACAAAAGTATGTTACTCCAACCTATGAAGGTATCGTTTTATAGCTTAAGTTGTTTTCACTGTGCACTTATGCGTTGGCGTTGACATGTTGGTGCTTGGATAGTTAATAAATATTGTAAATAAATCTACTGACCACATTTGCTGATCAAATCAGTTGCTTATTTTAAAAGTAGTCAAATTAGTTACTCTAAATGTATAATTTTTTTTTTTTTTACTGAAATGGCATGTCAATCCATATCCTTGATGGATGTCCATTTCAAATAAGGTGGGTTAGTTTTCTTATTCTAATTTTTGTGAAAGTCATTTCTGAAATCAAAGGCTAATTGGGTCAAGCAGTACTGATATATGAATGTTTTTCCTCAGTGGATTGCATTTGTATTTTTTTTATTTTTACGCTAAGAAACAATGGCACTGTGATATCAGGACAGGCTGTAATAGCTGTGTTCAATCTTCTCTATCTGGAATTTCCTGCCAGGTCGCCTCAACCGTCTCGTTCATTCGATCTGCAAAGGCCAGAGACAGCCCAAGTCTGCAGTCCACCTCTTCAGCCATTTGTATCAGGCGCAACATTAAGAGGGCTGACACAAGTGTTAAAGAGAAATTCCTCTCAGAGTGAAGCCTGCTATCAGCAAAATGTAAAATTTGAATTCAAACTGCTGCATGCAAAATAAATGGCTATTTTGTTATGTAATTATTATTATTCATTTTAAGATGCGACTTCCATGATCAGTATTTCCCTTGCATTTTTATTTCCAATTTTCTTTTACAAGACGGAATAACTACTAAATGTTTGTTTTCCAGGTCTCAGGTTATTCACAAACAAAAAATGAACCCACAATGTTACTATTGACGTGAAAATAGTTTATTTTAATAGAAAATGTTGCTGCTGTCAAATACAACGTGCCTAGGTGAGTGCATGAGTTTGTCTGTGTGTGTGTGTGTGTGTGTGTGTGTGTGTGTGCTAGTGGACTAGTGGGTCACCTGACCTAATCCCCATGGATGTTCACAAGGAGAACGCGAATTTCTACCGACGACAACGATGAACAGTGAACGAGGCCATAATTGGCAAAATCAGGGAGATAAAGGAGAAGCGCACGCGCACACACACGTCAACTCTCTCTATCCTCACATTTCCTTTCTCAATCCTTCACTTTTTAACACACCTCAAGCAGCCCAAGACGCTGTGAGTGTGAGACGAAGTGGAAATGTCTGTTCTATAATTCATCGACGTAGCAGCCCTTAGAGGTGCGTCCGCTGTGGAGCTGAAATATTTATACAAATGAACGAGGCGGCGCAAACGCAACACACCGGGCTGGGCTGGCCTGCACGCGGAGGATGCAAAGTAGCGGGCTCTGCTTTGAATGGAGGGACGTGGGCGTAGAGACAAGTCGATTTGAGAGCCTAAAGGGAACCAGTCAGGGGAGGGAAGTGTGTTTAAATCGCCCGTCCCCGCAGGCTGGCGACGGGCCAAATGTACCTTTGATCCAGCTGTTGTCGCCGAGCCAGCCAATGAGTGAGGAAACGCACCGGACAGCTGTGCTGACTGGACGCTCTTAAGAACACGCGAGCTCGTACTGTCCACGTGAGCACAGCATTTCTCGCGATACTGATTGTGACTGGTTTGGCGTGGAAGCCTGCAGTACGCAGCACTGCTATGGATGCATCTGTATGCATGACGGTGCCGACTTGGTTCGCGTAGATTCGCTTAATTATTCGCCAAGGTCATTCGACGTCACGTGATCCTGGGCCGAAGATGTCAGTTCCCTTGAACCAGCAAGTAGCTGTGCAGCTAAAATCACCTGAAATGCCTTGGTCTAATAATATAATGTATAATATAATAATAAAAGTAATAATAATAATAAATAATGTGTAAATTGAATCTTTGCTAGATTAAACTGATACAATTGTTAAAGCCACGTTATGTAAACTAGGTACTATTTCATTCAGACGTGTTTAAAGGACACAATTGATTGCGTGAAATGTTGCCTTTCCACAAACAGACATGTTTGTATCTCGTAGCATAAAAATCACAGGAAAAGGGTACTACAATGAACACATAAAACAGTTTTTTTTATGGGCTACTTGCCCTTCTGCAGCTCATTACAGTCGCATTATCTTATCCTGAATATTATCACCTCTGGGAGTTACTTAAGAAATATATACGACTACATTTATTTTAAAAATATATATATCTTCTCAGAATTGAAATAGATTTTGTGGGGCTAATCACTCCTGGTTAGAGGCAGAGTGGGAAAACGTGGTTAATGTGTGAGTTCTAATTAAGTCTGCAAAGCCTCACACAGTGGTAGAACGGCTCGGGGAGCTGCACGCTTAGATACACACACAGATGTAAGGGTGGAACACACTCAATCAGCTCACACACACGTACACAAATGTGGACTGAATCACACAAACTCACACTCACATGCACATGGGATCTACTGTAAAGCATGATGATGCAACAACCATATGATCTGCTCACATCTTTCACATCGCTCTCTCTCTCTCTCTCTCTCTCTCTCTCTCTTATACACACATCAGTCTGTCCACTGCAGTCCCCAAGACATCCTATCACACAGAGCCACATCAGGAGAGGGAGAGAGAGAGAGAGAGAGAGAGAGAGAGAGAGAGAGAGAGAGAGAGAGAGAGAGAGAGAGAGAGAGGATGAGGGAAGCTGCTCCGTGTAAGTGCGCCCCAAGCGGAAGAGCAGCGCCACTGCCGCTTTTTCGGCGGGGTTAAAAAGCGGCGGGCGGCGCGCCGGGGCCACAGTGTGGGGGTGTGTTTGAACAAGAGACACAGAAAAGTTAGCGGTGGAATCTTTTTTCTGTTTTCTGATTCTGCAACCAGCATCCTTTCAAGAAGCACCATGGCCGACAAAGCACAGCAGCCTCCTCACCTGCACCTGGCCGAGGTCACTGCGTCCCAGTTCCTCGACATTTGGAAACATTTCGACTCCGACGGTAGGACACTTTTTGTTTTCTTCCTAAAAGTTATTCCAAACTGAAAAGTCACGAGAGAATACTGGATTACAGAGAATAACACTGCTCTCCAAGATTGAAGGTAGGTTGGTGATAATCATACAGGGACTGTTTAAATGCTTTGTCCGAGAAAAGCAGACTAACTATAACAACACGTTTTTTGCGTATTAAAGCAACTATAGGAAGTGTAACCGTTGTGTTTATTAGCCTATATCAGACCTGATATTCTTACTATACCAACCCCCCCCCCCCCAAAAAAAAACTCTTCAAAATTAATTTATAATCACGTTGTATGAGTTAATTTCATTATATGTCTTTTTTTATTTATCTGCCATGTTAAGAATTGTTTCGTCATGTAATTAAGGTTGTGTAAGGTTACCGTAACATATAATAACCTCTGCCTTATATTCTCCTGCTGATACCCGTTTTGGATGAAACATTTTAAAGTTCCATCAATAAGGACCAATCCCTCATTTTAAGATGGTCTGGTATAAATATGGATTCATGTCATAGAGATGTGATATCTGTCAACATGAAATAGCCCCATGTTTTAGGCCTTCTACTAATTTGTTCATTGTCCCGTACAGATTGTGCAGTTCATTCTTTCTTTGGGTGCTCTTGAAAAACATCTCTGATGTGCATGTATTATTTTTTCCTTAAACAAATTCATCAAACATGTCGCTGTTGTGAAAGCCTCATTCGTGTGATTAGGGAAATTCTTTTCTTTGGATTAGGGGTATTTATGTGAACTAATGATGAGAAAGGAGATGCTCCAAACACACCTTGAAAACAAAGGCGAGTGTGTGGCTGATATTTGTTTCACACACAGGCTCTGGGGATTTCACTGTTTCGACGCTTGCACACATGCTGAAATGTCTCTGTGGGCAAATCAGGGCGGAATGAGGAGTTGGTCTGCATGGGGCTCAGCAGCTGGGCTCCTCCACATAAGCCAATGTGCAGACAAAGTTGTCACAACCCTGTTGTTTTTACATCTTTTGTCCCCTTAGAACGCCAGGATGTCAGTCACCACCCAGCTGTCATAAGTCCTGAGGTGCTTTACATATTGTGCTTTGCAACAAGCCGCTTTACAAATCAAATACAACCAGTGAGCTTCAACAGATTTTGCCATTTAAATTCTGCTCTCATTACTTGAGGTGTCTCCTGGTTCGGCAGAGAGAAAGAGGAGAGCTACGTTGATTGCTCAGATTGAGTAAACATCTCCTTAGTTGCGGAAATAAAATACACAGGAGACAACAACCTAGAGATGATGAAACCGAATATTCCCCTGTTGGCCCAGGATCAAGTCTCATCTGGATTGCGTCTTTCGCAGCAACTCTCTCTCTCTCTCTCATCTCTCTGTCTCCGTCAGGACTTCTCTTTTCATGCACTTCAAAGCTGCGAACCACTGCAGTTTCTTTTGCTAATTATAGAGACTTTGCTGTCAATTATTGTTTTTTTACTAACCTGCGTATGGAAATTTGCCGGCATTCAGCAAAATCAACTTCCTGAAATGACCCAGCCGCCGTCTCATCACAAAATATTTGAATAGACAAGGCTGAATTTTGAAAAGCAAATGCAGTTAAATATGTCCCTTAGTGGGCACAGCTTTCCACTTCCACTTCCACAGAGAGTCCTATTGTGTTGGTGTTGAATTTTAGAATGAATCGGCTCCCCTGGGATTGTAACAAGCCTGCATCCAAAACAGTGCATTTGGGCCAAAAGTGGTTTTGGGAACCTCTCATTTTCCTCGCTGGTGCAAGTGTTAAGGGTTTGCGCAGAGGAACCAAAGTATATGAGAGCATGTTGAAGGGAGCGCCCTCATTACGACATATAGAACTGGTTCTCGACATTTAGGTTGAATGATGGGAAGTGCATTGAAGCCAGCCATGAGTGTTCTGGAAGGGATGCTTGATGTGTGTGCTTGGGACAGTTTACTGCAACATTTCAGAGAATGAAAGGTACCTTAAGCACATTGTAGTGTCATAAAGACTAAATGGGAAATTGAGCATTCATCCTACAGAAATGAAAAAAGCACAGAATTAACAGATATGCCCTTACACACAAAAGTAATGGGGAGCCTGCTCTGTGGCTGCAGTCACTGAAGGTGTGCGAGCGCTCCGGAGTAATCTGGTCATAAATCCATTTTTATTTCCATTTCATGTAGTTTGCCTTGTAGTTAAAATCTTGTTTAATTAACAACCGGGCCATTCCTCTCCAGAGCGCTAAATGTCAATAAGACCCACAGGGAGGAGGCTTGATAGCAGCGAGGCGTTTTACCGTCCTACTTATTGAAACAGCAGCGCCTGCATTCATGACTTTTGATAAGATTGCTGAGGAACCCATTCAAACTACTCCCCCTCCCCCCTTTAAAGCACATGCACATAGATAGCCACACAAAGCCAAGATGCTGGTGGGATATGGAGAGAGAGGGAGATAGAAAGAAAGCAGATGACAGAAAGTTAGAGAGAGAGAAGAGGAAGTTGATGGCATAATAATCTTCGTTAGTGTTTAATGAGGCAGCTCTGCCTTCCAGGGTTTTATTGAAGCAGCTAGTCACATCGTTTGGAGCCATCTGTCCAGCCATTTAGCGTGCATGTTGATGGGATGTTGGCACGGGCTCACAGACTACCTGGGTGAAGCGGGCACACTCATTTGTCCTCTGAATAGCTAGTATCAGGGCAGCCGAGCAGCAGGAGTAGCATAAGATAAGAAGAAGAAGACAATCGACTTTACTGTCCCTGAGCTAAATCTTTAATGACAGAATCTAAAAAAATGTGTTCTGCTGAGGCTGGACCCCTGTGGATAAAAGTGGCACTTTGTGTCAAAAATATTGACAGCATTCTGTAAATAAAGGTTGAAACTTTTTAAAACATCCATTGCTCTTGACAAAAAAAAATCCATCTAAATTTAAAAAAAGAAAACTACTAGAAATTGTCACACTGCATTGTTATCCATATTGATTTTTACCATTTGCTGACACCAGTATGGGTCGCCGTGGATTATCACCTTTCAAAACCAAGAAAAGCTTCTTTATAGAGCCTCTTCATACATACAACACCTCAAAACAGAGTCTTTAAGGAGTGTTCAGGTTGCATAGTGTCAATTCAAGAGCCTAATCTGTTGTGCCAGAAGGGATGAGAGTCGCTGTTAAAAGGCTCATTTTTCAATAAATACTGGGTCAAAAGCAAGCCGTGCTGGGATACGTGGGATATGTTTGTCACTGAGACCACATCTGTACAGTTTCCTTTATTTTCTTATTCTAGCAACACTGAAATGCACCTTTCGTGCAATGGCATAGGTTCATGGCTATGTGTGTCTCCCAGGTAATGGGTACATCGAGGGGAAGGAGCTGGAGAACTTCTTCAAGGAGTTGGAGACGGCCCGGAGAGGAGCTGGAGTGGTGAGTTCAAGGACTAGAGATTACATATAACACATGCAATACTGGCCACTCATGTTTCATTTGTATTAAGTACAAATGTTTTCCAGGACCCAACAAACCCCATATTCAGGGAAAAGATGAAGGAGTTCATGCAGAACTTTGACAAGAACAAGGACGGACGAATTGAGATGTCAGAGGTAAGGCCGAGGGAGCGTTTCTTGTTTTAGGTTTTGAAAACTATAGTTGTTGTTGTAGATGTTGTTCTTTTTTGTGCAAGTGGCTAATTGTACAATATAAGAAAAGGCAAAATATTAACTACTTTGAACTAGATTGATGCCAAAAAAGAAGGAAAAAGAAGGTGATATCAATATCAATATTACATGGCACATGGAAAATCTGACAAAGAGTTAAAGGTTCAGTTGATCAAAAATCAAGCGTCAATCAAAGGCTTTGTTTGAATCTAAATTTGATTTCTAAAGAATCCCTAAGCACAGTCCGGCTATTATTTATGTCCAAGTTGGCCATTTGAGGCTTTGCAGACAAAAAGCTACTCAGTCTCCATTCTTTCTACTATCAACCACACCATCTTGCGTTCTCACCACTCCCCTTTTCTTGTCATTTCTCTCTTTAGCTGGCCCAGATTCTCCCAACAGAGGAGAACTTCCTGCTCTGCTTCAGAGAGTTTGTCAGCTCCAGTGCTGAGTTCATGGCGGTAAGAGTGTGTTTCTGAGTGTGTGTGTTTCTTTCTGAGTTCTGAGTTTCTTTAAAGGCAATCATTTGAACGGTTGACTTACAATGGCTTTTTGTTCACTCAGAATGCCATTATTCAGGACACGATTTCTTTAACCAACAATACTTTATAGACCTAAGTCGGTCAGCCATGGAGGGAGACAGCCTGCAGGTTCTCACTCCCGAGAACACCAAACTGATTTCTCGGATTAATCCTGTTTATTGTGGAAGGTGTACTAATTTGGAAAATCACAAATGGAGTGACTGCACTCCTGAACATTGACTGAACCGAACAGTGTTAATACTTGAATGCTTGCTGTAGTTGTTAAGGGTAACCATAGAGATTTGCAGAGGAGCAGATGTTCAGAAGTCCCAACTTCCAATGCACAGTGTGAACATTAATCGTGACTGATTCAAATTATGCCAGGAGAGATAAAAGGGAACCAAAAGGCAATGGCCGCAGGCAGATTTTTTTTTTGTTGGTAGGGCCAATCAATCAGTTTCGGTAAACCTATAGGATTCAATGACTTTATGAATTCAAAAGTTCTTTTCGAGTTTGCGCATAACGTCTACAGTTGGAAGGTGTCACCAACCAAATATTGAGTTAGAAAAGCACCAAATCAATTGTGAACGAGTATTTACACACTAGCTACGCACAAAGCTAATCGTAGGTGACTAGTTACTAGCAAAACCTTGCTATAACAAAAATGGTTCAGTGCTGTTGTATTAAAACCAAGTTGTATGTTTAAGAAACCATTTATATATGAAAAGTTAAACCTATAATATAGTTGTATAAACAAGTTTGGTGCAGATGTTAATAATGAATAATGAAAGGTAATAAAAAAACGTCCTCAGCACAGCAAGGCGTGTGATGAAATGCACTCGAAAAGAAGAAGTCATTAATTCCACAAAATAACTAAAAGATAAGGAAACAGCAGATTGCATTGACGATATGAAAGAATGGCACCAATTAGAAACCAATTACATGTCTGCAAGAAACTGCCCTTGTCTCCTCTGGCATATTGAAAAGGAACAACGCAATGAGAAAAGGAGGATGACTGAAGGGGAAGGTTTGGAGAGAAGGAAACAAAGGGCAAACGAGAACGGAGGAACCGAGAGGACGTAAATGAAATGTCGATGGGAAGTTGAGCAGCAGACTTTGAAAGAATAAAACGAGAGGGGATTAAATCTGCTTTTGTTGCAAGGTTCAGGGAGGAGGAAGTGGGCAGAGATGTTTTTAAAGGGTTCGAATGAGGAAGCACAGCCTTCTATTTTCAGAGTCATATATAATGGATAACAGCACTGTAACTCCCCTTTGACGAGCCCAGAGGAGGAGCAGAGGGGTGGAAGGAGAAGGAGAAGGGAGGCCATCTATCTTTGATAAGGAGCCCTTCTTCGGACAGGGACAGCTGCTAGATTAAAACATTTGTTAAAAGGACTTTTGTTCCCTCTCTCATTTCGGTCTCCCTCTGTTGTGTATGCCGGCAAATGGGATTGTATTGAAGACCGAGTGATTACAGCAAGGGCCCGGCATCCGTCGTCCGTTTCTCCTCAGCAACAGAGGGAGGAAGGTTTATACAGGGAAGGAAAGACATCCCCTATATCAGTGCATCAACTGCTTTCAATCCAGTGTTTCCTTTGTTCTGGTGATTTCTTACAGGCATGGCGGCGATATGATACAGATCGCAGCGGCTACATTGAAGCAAATGAATTGAAGGTTTGTTGTGACTCAGTAAACATATTGCATACCTGAGATACATGACAATATATATTCATTGGTCTCCCAATGAGAAGCATAACTAATCTTAGAATACCTGGTATTTATTCATATGTTTACTTTGTCATACTTATTTCTCATTTCATTGTCTTTTTTCCATTCTTTTCCCCCAACACACACACACACACACACACACACACACACACACACAATTAAATGCTTATTAGCAGAGCTCCCAACCCAAACAGTAGCTGCTTAAAGCATATTCATAAAGCATACAAGTCTTTTCTTGTATTTTTTTACATTATATTTACATATCTATCCATATCAATACCACTGTTTTAGTGGTGTGTTTATGTTTTTATGATATTGGTGTAGTTCCTACCTTTAATTGATATGGAGTGTTAAAGTTCAGGTGCAAACTTTTCTCTCTATCCCCTCCAAGATGCTATATTGCTTTGCACCAATAAAAGAAAGGAAACAAACAAACAAGAATATTCCCCTGCTTTTTGTGTGTTATGATGAAGTGTGAAGTATTTATAAGTAATGATTCCCCTATCATAATGATTTTGAATAAGCTGAGGGAATAATTATGGGAAATAGATGGGGAGTATGCTTATCTGCTCTCTTTTATAATGTCCACAGATAACCCAAATACAAAATTATAGTCATCTTTTCCTTTTAAAAATCCTTTGAGCACGTGGGTCAGTAAAGCCTGGCAGCTGATTTGACTAAAGAGAGTCACGGTGCTGCTCCACAGGAAATCCCCTAATGACCGTGAGTGTTTTTTCCAGGTGAGGATTCAGATTAAAAAAACCTTTTCAAAAATAAAAAAACCCAAGCTGTTCTTCACTTTAATACTCTAGTGAAATGTTTTTTCAAATTATATAAAGGAGAGAGTCGGCACTTGGGGAGTTCACCATTAATGGGGTCAGCAATCACGTGTGAAGTACAGAGCGGGCTGCTTGGGTTGATAGGGGATCACATTTCTTCCACCTCACCAGATGCAGTCGAGTTACTCAGGTGTGACCTTTGGACAGCTTCGGAAACGTTGGAGATGAGAATATGCGATTGTATCTCAAGAGCTGAAGTGATGTGAGATAATGGCTGCTGCATTTAATGTACCTAAAGCCTGTAGTCACTATTACCTCTGCGGATTAGAATTTTGAATACAGAACTCAAAATCACATAAAATAACCTCACTTTTTCGTTCTCCATCGTTTTCTTTCTGTTTACTTGTTTTCGTATACACTCCTTCTGTCCCTACTTGCCTCTGCACTATATTGTATTATTTTAACACGTCTTTGTATTTTCCTTCTTTTCTGCTCTTTCTCGTCATTCATCAAGCTGTAGAGACCCAAACATTTTATTATCTAAACCATGCGGGTTTTAAAAAAGCAAGGGAGTTAACAAAAAACATTTCTTATATTGCTGCTCTTTATTTAATAGTACATGCCATGCCTATGCATGTTCTTCCTCATTTCTTTTATGTATTACTAAATATACTCTTGCCTCTATCCTCAGGGCTTTCTGTCAGACCTGCTGGAGAAGGCAAACAGACACTACGATGACAAGAAGCTCCAGGAGTACACACAGACCATAGTATGTTTGATAAATGATTTTAACTTTTGATGCTCCCACATTATTCAAGAAACGTTAAATATTGTTCCCTTGCATGTTTCAATTTGCACAAAGTAGCCACGCCCTAAGAGCATTTAATAAACCCATGTTCATATAATAAATCATGTGAGAAGTAGGCTCATTTACCTAAAGATTTCTATACAAGTGGCCTGATGGCCATTAGAACGACTGCAGGTTTAAGCCACTTGATGAATATGATGCTACCCGGAAAAACCACACAAGGTACTGATATGCATCAGTGCCTCTCAAAATGTTAACAAACAACTATAAATGGCTAAACTTAAATACAACTGAAATCCCGGAATCAGCATTGAATCCTATAGTGTCACGGTTTGGTCCTTTTATTGTGAAGTTTCATGTTTCTGGTTTCCCTGGGTAACTTCACTTCCTGCCTTGTCCTGTCTTCCCCTGCGATTGTCTGATTGTTTCCACCTGTGTCCAATCACCTGCACCTCCCGTCTGTATTTAAGCCCTGTGTGTCTGTTAGGGGCGTCATTGATGTAGTTGGTGTCTTCTGTAGAGTGTCTTAGTCTCGTTTCTCGTTCCCTGTCCCCGATTCCCCGATTCCCCGATCCTGACCCTCGTTTGTGCCTACCTGTTTTTGGAAATCCTGAGTTTGCCTTTTGACTATTGAAGTCCCTTTTTGTTTGAAGTCTGCGTTTGCGTCTCACCTCCTTCCGGTCCACCTACACCGATCCTGACATATAGAAACACTGCGAGCCAAATGCAGTCTTTATGAAATGAATATATCAAGCGTTCCTCTGCCCAGAGGTACTCAGGCCTATTGTGTTGGTGTCGGTACATGTCCTTCAGGTTGTGGCTTTACAGCACAGATGTGCTCACATCTGCTTTATCCTGGAAGCCCTAGAGCTGACCTGACCTGATTTTTCTGACGCAAGTTTCCACACTCGGTCGTTGTTGTTTCTCTATGCCCTTATTATAGCCGCAGATAGTACAGATATAATCAACGGAAAGAAGCAAGATGATTTTCACGCACTAATAATAATAATAGATTCAAAATAATACATTTTTGATTCACAGGCACCAATATCATCTTCTTCTGTTGTGAGTAGCATATTCCACTGCAGAACTACTAGTATAAACTTTTGAAATAGGTAATTGTCAAATTGTCCCAAATGTTAATGAATTGATATGAGACTGTTTATATATCAAATATGTGTGCAATAAAAATGTGTACAGTAGTCAGACATTTGTCAAAAATTACCCAAGGACATCACTTCCCTCCTTTGTCCCTTCTTGTGTCTGCTCTGCTTCTACTTTGTAGCTCAGGATGTTTGATCTGAATGGAGATGGGAAGTTGGGCCTGTCAGAGATGGCCAGGTAATGTGCAATTTGTCTTAACTCTGTTCACCATATATGTACTTGTCGAGAGGCATGGCCTGCTGATGTTAATCCACAGCCAATGGATTTGAATTATTCAATCGTGTCCGCTAACGAAGTCCTTCTCTCCCCAGGCTGCTCCCCGTTCAGGAAAATTTCTTACTCAAGTTCCAGGTATGGCGCAGAAAGAAAGTCCATGCAAACAAAACGCCTACACTGAATTCACATTGATGAAAAACTTGCCTTAGTGTAGCAGTGGTTGAGTTTTTGTCTTATTCTGTATTTTTCTGCAGGGTGTCAAATTGACCACTGAACAGTTCAATGCCATCTTCACCTTCTATGACAAGGTAGGAGACATTTCATTCAATGGAGCAATAGATAAACACCAACAAACACCAAGGTGCAATCATGCAAAATAGAGTAAACCCCAGCAATACAAGGCTTCTGTTTCAAAATTGAAGAATGTGTTCATTATTTAGAGCTCTACGTGAAATGAGAAATGATCATGGTCAGGAGACCCTCTTTTTGACTGAATATGCTAACACGTTGAGAGGATGTAGCAAGTGAACTGTAGAATTTTGCTGTAAAAGAAGGACAAACTGCAACAGAGCTAGAAAGAGAACATTGTTTGTTTCCTATTTTTGTAAAATGATGATTAGGAAAGTTTCCTTTTTTAGGGCACTCCTGAATTATAGGGAAATTGGTCAAACTTAACCCACCTGTGCCTTTGGAAACAGATCATGGTCTGTGAGCACTGGTTCAGTTCAGTTAATGGGTTCATTATCCAAATTAGCAGTAGATTGCTGGAGGGGCCACAGGGAGCAATATGAGACAGAGGGCAGTTGCTTGTCTTTTAAACCCTGGGTTCTTGTTTATGATATCTTTTGGAGCTTTTGTCAGCACGAGTGACCTTCCATAATCTAGGTAGCTGCGGGACGGCTGACTCAACTTTTGAGGACGCACAGCACACCGCTTAGTTCCACTACAGATGTAATTCTACATGTCCGGACTGAGGGCTTACATTTTGTGCTGAGGGCTTAAATTTCCTCTGTAATGTGTTTTCTGCCTCATCACAAAATGGTTTATTTATTGTCTTTAACATTTACTATGTTTTGAAAACAAGCATAATGCAACCATTGGTGTATGTTCCCAGTGAAGTATACTTACGGCATTGGAAACCTACTACCAACTGCTTGAGATGTGATTTAAATTTGCATCTTATTTTTCCTTACACATCAAGATAAGACTTTCAATCGGTTGCATTGGATGCAGTGTAATTGACATTCTTTCATTTTCTACCTGAACAACATTTTACTGTGTAACTGTGGCTTATGGCGCTGTCAGCATTATTAAGTGGATCATATAAAATATTTGGTGTTGAATTGAGACTTGTTTACTCTGTTGGAAGACAACAATTTGGAGTATTTTGAGATTCTAACCTGGAGAGGTTCGTTATTTGGTTTGTGAGTCAGGATATGTAGAATTACATCTGTAAATAACATAACTGTTAATAGAGTGAAATGAATGGTAAAAAGCCTAATAATTGGCACATGAACATTTGGCTCTCGGAATAAACCAATCCGACACTGTAGTTCAATGGCTTTAGAACCTTGAAAAAAATGCTTATTTTCCAGAGCAACACTGCCTATTACTACCAATGAAGTCTATGCAATACAACTAAAAGCTCCCCTCGGCCAAATAAGAGAAGTATACATCTCTCAGATTGGACTGACGTCAAGCCCTCTATGTACCTAATTCACTTGCAAAGGTCAGAGTTGAATGGGAAAATAACATCAGTGTAGACTCGTTCATGTCGACTATTTGTGGGAATATAGCACTAGCATTTGTGGGTGTAATTCGTCCCATCATTATGTGCTCGGCCCCTTCAGCTGAAACACAAGCAGCTGCTGTCACTGAGAGATAACATGGCCCACGGTGCCACCAGCCCAACACTGTCAAAACCTTTTAAAATGTCTGAAATTGCAAGATGCCGTGCTACTTGGACCCGTTGGATACCGAATGATGCTTTCCCTTCCCATATCTCTGTAAAGTTGAAGTTCTTTCATCTTTGAAGTGTAAGTAAATAAAATTCCCACTTTATTCCTGGCATCTTTGGATCTGGGACACTTGAATCTAGGCTTATCAACATCAAAGACAGTCCCTGAAAGTAAAAAACATGACTGGCAAGCGGCTCAGCTCGGAAGTCTTCTTGAGACTGAGCCTAGATGTACAGAACATGGTTTTGTTCCTCTTGCCAAGGGAAGATTTCCAACAATTTGGACTCATTTCTTGGCCCCAGACTCGAATCTCTACTGTGAGACATAACTCCTTAATTAGCAAAGTGGCTCCGTATTGACTTTGCAGACAACAGAGTTGTGAATGGGGAAGTCTTTTATCAAACGATCACCCATGAATGGTCATTGGCTGGCACATTCCTGAAGGCTGCCATACAATATTGAATGAGCACCAGAGCAGAGCACACACATGAGGAAGCTCAGAATCTAAATATAGCTGCTCCACGCTGTTAGGGAAGGAATATTTGGATGAAAACAAGAAACAAATTCCGCCGTAGAAGGCAGCGGAACATTGTTCAGCTGTAGTTCAAATAGCTTCGGTTTAATTATGTTTTAAAGTCGGACGTCTCCAGATCTCTACATTGTCTTTTCTTGTAAATGTTTGGAGATGAAAGTAAAATCCGTGGCATGCTTCTGTCATTCTCTTTCAGGATGGGAATGGCTACATTGATGAGCTTGAGTTAGATGCTCTGCTACGAGACCTTTACCAGACCAACAAGAAGGTGAGATGACGTTTTGCACACCAGTACACGCTGCAACCCTGTGGAAAACAAAATGCACCATTTGCTTTTTGTGAGCTTGTATCATCATTACTGGGTGTCAGAATAAAGTATACGAAAAAGGAAAGGAATCTTAAACATCTTTAATACATGCTGCGTCTGTATCTTAGAGTTACCATACAAGAAGTGAACATAAACAAGCTGCATGTGATGTTACAAGTTCACACCACGCTGCTAATTTATTCAGTACTTTCTATATTGATCCTGAACTGAGGATGCGTTCACAAATGGGTTGCGCTCGCTGAAACCAATGTTTGACACAGCTGCCTGCCCCATTTCAAGGTCCATTTCACAAGACATAATGCACTGATCACAGATCACAAACATGCCAATAAAGAGTGCAATCAGGCCCATTTTGGGGATAGGAGCAGGAATACATTATTTGTTAAGACAATAACCTTATTTTTCATTTGTTTATTTTCTTGTTTCCCAAAAATGTACGTGTGGGGGAGTTTTATTAATTTATTTTTCACGGCACGACTGCCTCCTGTGACTGCATCCCAAAATTATTGGTCACATTCAACCTTGCCCTGTTCACTGGGATGTCTAGATGTGAGACTTGACTTACGACTAACTCTCTAAAGACGCTCCTAATTTTACTAGCTTTCTGGTTATTACCACCTCTGTCAATTAGACTGTTCTTGCATTTAGTCTAATTTGCATACAAAGGGACCATATTAGCACACTGACGATGGCTTAGGCCGACCACATTAGCATCACATGCCGGCATATTACCTGATTGAAATATGTGAGAGCAGCACAGGTGCACCAAGACGCTGTTTGCTTGGGAGCCCAGTTCGTGATGCATTGAGATTGGAAGATAGGAAGGTGCTTTGACAGTTATTATTAGAGAGTCCTTTTTTTACGACCTCTGTCTGAAATCTCCCATTGTTTCCCCACAACCCCCTCTCTCTCGTTCAGGAGGTGGATGTGAAGAACCTCACGGGCTACAAGCAGAGCATCATGCGCCTGTCCGACGGAGGGAAGCTCTACCGCGGCGAGCTGGAAATCGTCCTCTGCAGGGAGCCCATTGTTTGACTCTTCTTCTTCGCTCTTGTTGCGTCTTTTTCATTTTCTCCGCCTACCCCCCGTCCTTTCTCTACCGAGACCACGCCCGCGTCCAGCTGCCTGGCGACATATACCGGGCTGCATGTGCCAGACACCCCTCCCCCGAACCCCTAAACCCCTCCCGGTCCCAACGTTACAACATCTGAAAACGAACAAGTGCACCGTCAGCACGCAGAAAGGCTCTTCCTCCTCAAACTCTTATTTTTCTGCCACCTGACCTGTGTGAAACCTCTACAGTAGCTTTTCACCTTTATAAGTCCTCACCCATTTCCTTTACTATTTCTGACCTCATAAACCTCCCCGCCATCCATGCCGTGCCTGACTTGCAACTCCTGACCCTTTGACCCGTTGATAACCCTTGAACCTCGACCTCTCCATTCCCTCTCTCTTTCAACTTTTCATTAGATACAATATATATATAGCAGACAGCTGTGTTTGGATTCATCTAATTTATAGTCTGTAATGGCCTCTTGGCCCTGAAACCCTGCTGTTCCAATGCCATGATATGATTTGAAATTTTCAATGTTTGTTTTTGGCTGGTAGTCGATTGGAAATATTAATAAAATGTCTTAACATAAACTTGTTTTTGACACTCTATGAACATGATTTTGTAACTGAGAGTGTTGGTCATGCCTCGGTGGAGAAGATTATCTCGCGAACTAAATATTTTAGAGCGATGCAACGATGCGTCATTCTCTCAAAGGGATGTTTCCTTGCGCCGACCTTCTGCATACCAACTTCATTATTGTATCAATGCCCCCCAGCTATATACTGGTGCCTCAACTTCAACTCACTAGCGTAAACGTAAAAAGGATTAAAGACTGGATGTGGTTGCAACAAAAGCAAGATTGTGTACAATTTGAGTTGCTGAGGCAGACCTGAACTGAAGCAAAAGTTGATTCAAAGTTCTTTCATTTACTAGCGGTTTCTAATGGATTTACAATTTAGCGCCTGTCATTAACTTTGGAAGTGGATTTATTTTAAGAGCATCAGGCTTAAAATGTTTATTGTCCAAAAGATGATGCGCTCTAGTTAAAATGGTTCCAACAATGGAAAATCAAATTGGGAAACCCTTCAGGACAGGAGTTATGATTTTCGAAACTCATAAATGACCAAAGTAAATCCAAAAGGTAGATAAAAATAAACAAAACTTTGATGCTTAGAGGCTTTAATGTCAATAGAAACATGAATGCATAAAACATGCAATTCAATATAACAAAAAAAGAAAACCTTAACAATAACCTGAACTGACAACCAAAAACATTTGTCTGAAATTGCAGTGGTGCTACTGAAAGCGAGAGATGTTACTCCTGACATAGTAGGACAGGAGTTGATATATCTCGTAAAAGCCTGTAATTGAGTTGACATGCTTTTAAAGGCATCTGAATAATACAGCAACTGCACAAGCCTCTATCTAAATGTGTAGCTGCTAGCAAGCCGCATTAATTAATCAGAGCCATTTAAATGTTTATGTGACATTCAGCTGCTCCAAAAAAAAAGTACACTAAAGTTGCAATAAGAATTTAGATGTTAAAAAGTCCAATTAATATTGTTTCAAAAGAGACCGTGTAACAGGGAATCATTGCAAATGATTGCAAAATAAATTAAATGTTGCACAAGGGTCAAGAAAGTCAGGACGCTTCGACATAAGTGGCCAAGAAACACACGACTCTGTCTCATGTTTCGGGAAAACATGGAAAGCGCTGCTTCTTCTGTGTAGGTGAGGTGTCGTCCGTGGGGCTGAAACACAGTGGAGGAGATCAATATACAGACAAAAAGAGAGAGAGAGAGAGAAAGGAGCAGAAAAGAGATGCAATTAGCTGTTTCTATGTTTGTTCACAGGCTAAAATTAGCCACCATATGCAACTGCTGATGCTGTAAGAGATAAAGAAACTACTATATCCTGGGAAGATTTCTGTCAGAGCAAGTAATCTGTGAATGTTATTAAAAGTTAGAGATGAGGTGTTACATAATCATGCTGTGTTTTCTTCTGTATTTCTTGAAATAACAGTGAATGTCATGGAGGTTTAGCCTCAATGAAATGTAATTGTTTCATTGCATTTTTACAATCAGTCCAGTGGCCACGTGCACATCCCTCACCTGCCACACAGAGCTACTAAATGAGAAAGGCTTCAACACACCGGTGGGTTCCCTGAATCCCTGACAACCGCCAAAAATCAGCACGTTTCTCCCCCACAACCTACTTGACTATCGAGCTGTAGGACATGAAGAGATCTTTAAATGCATTCTGGACGGCCCAGTCAAATAAGGTGAGTCAGATGTTGTCGCCACACTTTAGCACAGTCGAAAGCGCTTCGAGAACAAACATAAAGGATTACTGAATGGATTGCATTGGTGCGCAATGATTTCTTACAACACCACATCAAGGGGGTGGTGATAACGTTTGGAAAGAAGGGAATCTAATCAAACATTTTGCAGAAGATCCAGTCGTCGAGACATTGGCCAACCGTGGGTACCCTGATGCCATTCTCGATAATTGTCTTTCCTCATAATATTGTTGCCGTGCTCTGTGCCATCAGATTGGCATCAACAATCTGAAAAAAAGGCACCGCAGAAGGCAAGAGGCATCTACCATCCCTGAACACAGTCTTACTAAGCGCTGCCTTCTGGTCCCATCCGGGAGTAGATTTTACATTTTAAATGATTCTGATCTCCAGCAGCTGCAGGATGAAATCTGTTGTCTAGCTGTAAATCTGCTCAAAAGGGGAAATGACAACTAAAACACATACTATATGACAACATTTGGTAGGTATTTGTTATTTTATAGTTGTTTTCCAAAAGAGTTGAATCTCAAATCTATTTTTTTGTTGTTTTTTTATCATAAATGTTGTCTCTTGTCTTTACAATGTCCTGTATATACTGCATGTTATGTTGACATACATCAATAATTGCAAAGACATTTTAAAAGGAGAAAACTCTATTCTCCTCGGCTCCTTTATGTCGATGGTTTGGTCTCGTCCATGTCTTATTGTGAAGTTTCGTGTTTCTGGTTTCCCTGGGTAACTTCACTTCCTGCCTTGGCCTGTCTCCCCTTGTGATTGTCTAAGTGATTCCACCTGTTTCTAATCACCTGCACCTCCCTTGTGTATTTAAGTCATGTGTGTCGCTTGTCTGGTTTGGGTTCATTGTTTGTTGAAAGTCAGTGGTGGTGAGGGTTCGCGGTCCTCGTTCACAGTCTGTTTTTACCCCCTGTTGCGTTTTTTGAGTTCATGTGTTTTTGACTATTAAAGTCATTTTTTATTTCGAATACTCTGCGTTTGAGTTCTCCTTCCTGCTCACACTTTAAGTTTAATTGTTGATGAATGTTTTCCTTTGAACTCATTGGTAAGGGCACCAAATCTGAACAGATGTCGTAGCTATGCAAGACAACCGTAACATAAAAAAACACTGCATTATGGCCACATATGTGACGTGAATTCCTAAAATAGGGGGAATTCACCTTCAGCAGTTACGTATTAGAGGTTCATTTCACTTTCTGCTGATGTGGTTTTTACTAATTTGCACTATTTTCTGTTTTGGCACAAATAATTTTTTCCTCAGGACATAAAATCTTAAATTGTGTTCACGGTTTCTTATCATGGGGTTTTTGTTCACAGTATTTACGACAGCCAACTAAATCTGTGAACAGCTGAGTAGACAAAATAACTGAAGGGTCATCATTTTGCATGTAAACATATTATAATACATCACACAAGTATTCCACTGTGTTAAACCAATGAGATAATGACTGGAGACAGAACACTGCACTGTGTGCAGGGGGAAAGGAGAGCAGATAATATAAATGTCGGAAGATAACGGCCATGATTTATGCATTGGTGAAAGGAAGCCTAGTATTTTATTTATGATCTCCTTAAATATAGCTCAGGTGAATTAAATAAGTGATTGAAAATGGATGTTACAATCTAGATGCCCGGGCAACCCACACAACCAGGCACATATACATGCACAAACACACAGACACTGAACACAGGCATATGCACACATATGTAGACGAACACACATCACAGCGCAATAAAAGCACACATCAACAAGCAAAGACAAGTTAATGAAGGCTATTTAAAGAAGCCTTTGAGTGTAACACTGTAACACAAAAGCAAAGTCCTACTGCAGCTATTGACTGCTCTTGAAAAAAATAAACCGTTCTGAGTGAGACATGTGAAAACTTATGAGTTTACTGTCGTTAAAAAGCAGAACTTTCCATTTTTTCAGAATTTTTCTCACCAGAAATGATTCAAAGAAATGAGTTTGTCATTTGGGGAAATTTCTTAATTGTCGCTGTTTCTAGGAATTAGATAAAATGATCACCCTCACATCATGAACCATCACTCTTGTACCTGTTATTAAATAAATGTATAGTCTGACCTATAGACCTTACCGTATCTGAAACACTGAAAATAGGGAGAGACACCGTTCAACGGTAAAATAAGTAAGTGTACCACTAAATATACAGAGAAAACGTTGAGTTAGTGGTGGGGATTATACGTTTTTCCTGCTGCCACTACCTGCATCCAGCCTTAATGCAAGCGGAGCAGCAAACCTGCAATAACTAATTTTAGCCACTCGGGGCAGCATTGAACAACAGTGATATACTGTATCTTCTTTTAAGTTGCAAGGGCTGATTTGTCATCTAACAGTTGCTTATTTACTAGTTACAGAGCAACATGATTGCATTTGAGATTTTAGCTCAATGGTGATGAAAGGGGGGACAAATTAATAAAAAACCATAAAGTTGAACTGAGACTTGTTGTGAAGCAGTGTTTTTTAATTGTTTTTTACGCTTTCATTTAAAATACTTTGTTACTCACACAGACATTTAAAAAGACTTAACCTGTGTTAAACTAGAACTAAATATGATAATAATGCATATACTTAAAGGTGGCAGCATAAGTCTAAAAGTGAGTGACCCACACTTATCAAATGCAAATTCAAATGCAAAATGTGGTTTAATCTGACATTGCTGCAGAGGACCTATGATACATCATCGACCATGTCTTCAATCTGACAATTTCACTTGACCTCTCGGTTATTGTTGAAGCAGAAAGGCACCAATGGAAAAAGTTGTGGCAAACAGCCACGGTAAAATATTTGGTCAGTTGCCCATTAAAGTGTAGTTGCAATTGTAGCACTCTGAAGAAACTCAACTCGGGTTTGAACTGTTGCCTTTGTACGAGTGTTGCTTCGCCTTCTCGGCCACTTCCACTGTGAATAATGCAGTTGAAGATTGAAGTTCACCAACTATATTCAGAGAACTTGTCGGTCAGTCATCGTCAATAAAGCTCTGAGGCAGCTGTTTAACCTTTTAAACTCTAGCCTCTTTTATGGCCTCTGCTCCGAAAATGGCATACCCATAATAAAAATGTGAATAACTTTGTAAATACTTAGTCTAGGCTAAAATCCATTTCAAAGCCCAGGTTGTAGACAGTCACTCTGCAAAGTTTTGATTTAATTGGGTGAAGCAGAACTTTTTATTTTAATCGTCAGAGTCAATAGAATTGAGGTAAACGCCGCTAAAGGAGACTGGCAGCTCTTTTAGCCAATAAGACGCAGCTATGGAGAAAGTCCGTGTTTTCTCGCAAATTGACTGGCCGAGACGAAAAACCCCTCATATCTGAGCCGTATATGCACGTATATGGATTTGTTTTCACATCCGGGTTGAAATAACACTTCCGGGGAACCTTTAGCGTCTAGCAGCGAAAAACAAACGGGATAAATCATTTCTTTTGCATGAAAACAACAAACGTAAGTGACAAATTGTGATTGAAAAGCGAAGATTGGCTGGTGCTTGTTTGGACTTATCTTGGGAAAGGTTTGACTGAGGGATAATACGTTATCTGTGGGCTCTCAGCTAGCGGTTAGCTATCTCGGTTTTGTTGTTCGCTCAATGCGTCGCCCGGTACTCGGTGAAATAGTTAACATGGTACCGTTTTTTTGCGAGTGATATTTACATATTTCTTTTCACATTTTTGTGCAATGCTCTCGTTGTGTTTGGAGCACGTTCAAACGGGTTTGATGGCTTAGCCCAGACTCTGACGTTTCCAGTGATATGCAGCATTCATGTATCCGTTTGGTTTTCAGTTAACAATATGTGTCTGTAGTCAACAGTTGTGAGCGTTTGCCCCCCAATTGGGCGGCCCTCGAGCTTAAAGGGTTAAAGTAACACCCGTGCTTTTGTGATTCTGTTAGAAGAACTGTTAAAAAACAAAACTCTTTACTCCGCACTGCTTTACTCTGCACTGCTCAACGGACGGTTAACGATTTGGATAGACTTCTAATCCAAACCGCTAACCGATTGCACATTTTTCTGTACACTCAACCCCCCACTATTGTGAGGGCCCAGCAGAGCCAGTTAACCCCCTCCAGCGATGTGGCACACATTGTGCCCACATTGTGCCACTACCACCCATCATCTACAATGTGCGCTTTGTGCCAAAGTAATGTGTTTGTAAATGGAGCCATTTAAGAGCCAGAATCCAAATGTACTGACCTGAAGCAGACCAGGGATACTGGCTGCCAGCGAGAACCGGGAAGCTTTAAGAAAATCTGCAATCAGGTGGCTGCCAGAGAAAACATCTGTGTGCTGTGACTGCATAAGCTCTATCAGCTGTGCTGTCACCCTCATCTCCACACCTCAATCTCAGCTTCAATATTTGACAACCAGGCAAATGCGGAACAAATAGCGGATACCTCTCTCTTTGGCAACATTTGAATTGATGAATACCAGACTATCTAATCATACACAACAAATCGATCAGGAAAATACAATTTATTTATTTATTATCTATTTATTTACCCCCGAAAAAGTGCCTCTTTCATTTAGTCAAGTAGACTGTTATAAAAGAAGAATGGAAGTAAACCGATTCTATAACCTTAGGAAACTACGACAGTAACTACGACAACAACCGACGCTTACGGCAGAAAGTGGCCAGTTGACAGGGTCGCCTGTTAAACCGTAACACCAGTACAGAAAATAAACCTTGTCCCCCCCCCCCCCCCTCCTATACTGAATATGTACTTGTGAACAATGACACAATGTTTCTGACCTACAGAAACTTAAGGAACTGGCAGAGAAACATCCCAACATCCACATCATCACTTTGGGTAACGCAGCGAAAAAAGAGCTTTGTTGTTCACTAACAAATGTGTGACATTTACAAAGAAAACGGCATTATTAGTTTTATTGTATGTGAAAAACGAGCGTGCGGACTGACGCTGGATTCGCCCTGGAGACTAATGCTGTGTGGGAAACATCATGTACAGTACACACTAGAAATATGAAATTAAACTGAAAACATCACTTTTCTATTCATACAGCATGTGTATCATTAAGTGTTAATTAAATGTGTCCACTAAAAGACAACATCTTGAGTGCATATCAATCATTGCAAGGGGATTAGTAAATCATAATTTCTTGATGTATATGCTCTTCATTAGGTACATCTAGAGGAAGCCAAAGCAGTGTAATAGAACATCCTAATTTTCAAAAAGGTTACAATGTTCTGCCTTTCTCTGTTGCATTGAACTGATGGGTGTTTTTCTTTTATTCAGCTATTTAATGAACAGGGAGGAAAAAAGTCATAGAAACACACTACATGGTGTAACTATTTCCTTTTAGAAAAATTGATAATACAAAGATGAAATGTCTGAGTTGGACATGCTGCCAGCAGAGGGCACTATTGTTCTTCCTCCCCACAGACAACTGTACATGGTAAAATGTGATCAGGCTGGAAATGCTCTGGAGTTGCACCCTAAATTTAAGATTTGACAATCAAATAATTTTTGAGCCGTTTATCCCTAGATTTCATAATGTTGTAAAGAGACGTAGTAAAAAAAAAAAAAGTTTTGCCCCCTCAGGCTTTCCAGCCTAGAAACAAGCCGCATCTAGAGGAGGAACCGGCATAAGCATCCAGAGGGCAGCGGTCATCAACATGACGTCTGTGCTGGGTTCTGTGGAGCTCAACTGGGGCAACCGGTCCAACAACATTAAATGGTATCCCTACAGCACGACCAAGGTATTTCCACCAATGGACATCCAGAGTTGCTTGATGCAAATTCATGAAAAAAAGTCTGTCTGTTAATGCATATACAATGCCAACTCTGCTTTGGTAATGAACCGAGATCGGAAGCATGGTCTATTTTAAATGCTTGGCTATTTAATTCCTCACCCGGTAAGTGAAAGAGCGTCTTAACAACTTTTTAAAATGTATTATTTACGGATAAATATAAGATATCAGCTGATCTTTCCACCAAATGGATCAACTTCCGTGCTGTTGTCCAAAACTTTACTATAGTGGGTTTCAGGATTGCATTGTTTGTGTTTACTGTCTCAGTGTGCCCGGGGGCCTGTACCATGAAGCTGATTCAGGTGGCTAGCCAGCTAAGTTTCAGCTTAGTTTCCACCGACCCTGGGTTTACGGTACTATGAAAGTAGCTCGGCTTCAATCGGTATTCGTTGCCATGGTAACTTACGCTGCACGGCTAACCTGCTCCGGGGCAGGTTATGTTCTGGATTCGAGCTCTCAGTCACAAGTTTGACCAATCAGCGGTGAGCAAAGAAACAGCTGACGTAGTTAATTCCTAGCTTCTGTTCTCTGTTGCGATCATTGCGGCTTCACCTTTTCTTCCAAATCCTGTGGCCATCTCACCGCAGATTGTTAGAAGAGCAATTCGTAGAGTTTTTAGGGACAAAATCCCCTTGACTTTCCTGATACTTCCTTGTGTGAAAGATACAGATATTCCGCGGAAGGAATAACTCATCTTTGCGAACTTGTTGAGCCGCACATAACAAATGTGACTCGTCGAAGCCGCACTTACTGTACCGCAAATGGTTTGAATTATATTTTTATACATATTTTTTTAACTTACGCATTAACTCATCGATCAGCAATGTTCCTGTAATATGGTTCTCTTGCTTTGGCAGCAGAGAAGGTGTTACTGCGTGCTTGAAAAACATTTTTACATTCTTCATATTTCTGAAGAATAATTTCTTGCTCCTCCGCGGAAAAATATATTTCTCTCTCTCTCTCGTGCTCTCTCTCCATATTGAACGTGATTGGTTGTTCGGTGACAACGTCACTCTTTCATGTCCACGTATAACCCCTATGATGTGTCCTCTTTCTTTTCTATTTGTAGTTCTGGAGCTCCTGACAAAACAGCGGACACAAAAGGAATTGGGGATCACTTGTCTCCTCTTTAATCCTCATTTCAATGGAACAAACACTTCGTACGCACGATCGTATAGTGGTATATATTAGTCATCTGAACAAACTACAACATACCTGACAAAACAGCGGACACAAAAGGAATTGGGGATCATTTGTCTAGGAGGACGACATAAAATGGGTGTTAGCTAGCTAACCAACATCATTACAAACAATAAAACGTGTACAAAGCATATCATTGATTAATAAAACAAGGCAAATATAAACAAAGATAACGAAAGGACAAAATAATAAAGCTAGCTACACCATAAATTAATTGTTAAAGTAAGTAAACATTGTCCACGGACATACAAAAAACCCGCTACCTCCTCTTTAATCCTCAATTCAATGGAGGATTTTCCCACAATCCTCCTTGACCGTTGGTCCGTTGGTCCGTTCAGGTACCTTGTTTAGACAGCAGATGGCGTAGTTCAGCCATTTTAGCGGGATTTATCCCAAACCATTTTAACTATGTTACACACGCACGCCCAGAGTAATCAGAGTTTAGGATCAAAGCCTGGGTTGACAAAGTCAGTTGATGAGCAGCATCATGGTACCAATAAAGCCTGATTGCTTCGGGTTGGTTTTGTCAATTCTGAACCAATTCTGGAACCCTGAGTTTGTTCAACCAGCTTCATGGTACAGGCCCCTGAACATGGTGAGTCGCTGTGTGGCTTTAGACCTAAAGCCTGATGGGATTCTCTGTATGGTCATACATCCTGGCTGGGTTTGCACCAACATGGGGGGTCCTGAGGTAAGAGCCTGACGTAAGATCTTTTCGTGTCTGTGTGTGTGTGTATATTTCCATGAAGTGTGTCTTTTAACAAGGTTTCTTGCGTCTCTTTTCAGGCCACACTGAGCAAAGAGGAGAGCATCTCTTCCCTCCTGTCTGTGATTGGAGGACTGACTGAAAAGGATCACGGGTGGTTTCTCAATTTCACCGGAGAGATTTTGCCTTGGTGATTCCTTTTTCGTAAGCACGTCCAACAGAATTGGCTATATATTTTCATTATGATCATCTTCAACTAGTGAAACGAGGAAAGTTGAATGACTCCGAAGTCAGAGTAAAATAAAAGGTGACGAGTCTGAGATAATGAGAATAATAAAAGCGTAACGGAAGGCAAATTACATTTAACGTCCTTTGAATGTGCCAGTTGAGCGTCTTATCAGTCAGTTTACAGCACCTGCTGGTTTGAGCACACGAGAAAGCAGAGCACAAGTTGAGTGCTTTACTTAGAAAATGAACATATCGAACATATGCAATGTAAAAACATTTAAATGTATGGGTTACGTAAATGCTCTGTGGTGAAACGGAGAAAAATTGCGCTGTAGGAAGGATGCTGTGTTGACTGGGGCAGTTCTAGTGCTACCTGGTGCAGGGGCATGCCTCGACTGTTGAAGCCATCTGACTGCAACACAGGAGTCTTTAAGAGGAACACAGGTGAAGGAGAGGGCATGCCATTCAGATCTAATCAGACCAGTTTGCCTAGACTGCTGTGCAGGAAGTCCTGTGCTTTGTGTGTGGAGAGTGAGAGGAGAGGGACAGTGTGCACACAGCGCCTGCAAGGATACGGTGCTGCTTTAGATGTGTCTTGCTAACTAGTTATTTTATGTTTGTGAGAGCCCTGCATTCATTGCGTGAGAAGATTCTTGCATTCCTGAAGGAAAAAATGAACTTCCCGTCACTTACTACAGGCAAGTGTTTTTGCGTGTCCTTGATGTTATTTTTTCATTTGTTTTGAAAAACTATTTCATAGTTTGTCTGAATTACCTCTTTTGTGTTAATAGGAATGCTACTACTTACAATTTTGTAGGCTTTCTCCTGCAACGCCCTTGCTGATTTGCATGCAATATGAGGAGGACAAGTGCTATTTGACTAAACCGTTCTCTGATCGCAGATAATCATCTCTTTCTGAACATGCCACAGTTCTAGTTTTATGCTCATTCAAACGCCATCCAGACTCAAGATGAGAGGTTATTTTAAATAGTATTTTATTGTTTAAACTGCAAAATAGCTTAAACAAGCAAGAACAAAAGTGATAGATGAGTAAATATCGACTGATCTTGTGAGTTTTTTTTATACATCTTTAATCCTTAATGTTTTCAATGTATACATTTTAGTACGAGTCTGAAAACACATGTGCAGTCCTCTTTTTTTTTTTTTTTACGTCTCCAATGCTTCACTAGTTATCCCGTTATCAACGTCAGATTGAAAGTCAGCATCAAAGGCAGAAAGGCTCCAAATGTCTGCATGAGAGCGTCAAACACTCAGACACTTTTTAAGGTAATTGATTTGTCCAAAAATTGTTTACAAAAAAGTTTACATTTTTGAATAATTTCCTGTTCACTCATAGATATTCACTAAATGGGTATGAAAATTAGGGAATCGGCATGTCATCATGTCAGAAAAACTTGACTAAGTGTTTGATGATGAAAGATGATTGACTAAATGTTCCAAATTCCTTCTCCTCCTGCGTGACTTTGTGTGAGTGTCCCGGATCAGGGCTGTGTGCATAGTTGTCACATGCAGCTGTAATGCTGACGTCAAACCGCAAGAATGAATACTAGTGTTTCCATCCGCTTCAGCTTTTTGTAGTCATATTCGTGCTGCTTTATTCCGGAACCTCCAACAGGGCTGCTAAGAGACCCATTCTGCGGTCACAGAATTCTAATCTCCATTCCAGCCCCTCACGTGGTCCATCCCTGTCATTTTGCAAAGGCTGAGAAATGTTATGGCCACATGCGGCTGGCGAATGAGAAGTAGACAGATGGACTATTCGGCCAACGAGTGGCTGCTGTCGACTGGTGCGGCGCTGAGAATGCCGTTCTCCGACACCGTCAAGTACTCCATCCTGGGCATCTCGGTTGCTCTCCTTCTGCTGGCGCTGGGCATCTTGGTGTGGCAGGCCTTCAGATGCTGCACGGGCGGGCAAGGCACAATCACCCGGCAAGATGCTGGTGAGTAAACTTTGGTCTTTCTCCAACTGTCCTCCCTTGGGCTCCTACCTTTTTGTTCCATTGACCAGTTTTTGTCTAATTTTTATTGCAGTAAACAGGGATCTGCCGTGCTCAGTCGAAAAGTCAAGAATGGTGAGAAACTACTCAGGAGCTCCATGCACTAGGGTAAGGAAGTGTGGATAGAACGAGTTATCTATTAAGGGAAACGGATGCTGTTATAGCCTTAATGTAATTTGTAGGCTGTGGCCGTCATATTAAATCCAGTGGCCCAGAGTTCAAAGCAGCCCCCTAAACTGTATAACCTTCACTACTTCCTAACCCTGTAATTCCAGCGCCCTTGGGCATAACCCACACATGTTCTTAAAACACCCTGAATATAATACCACTTCATATGAAAAAACACAAAAAGCCAACTCAGCCTCTTGCCACAATTGACTATTTCTATCCTGGCATTGATGACATTAACTGCAGTATTATATCAGCGAGAGGAATCAGTTTTGATCTACATAACTCAGTCCCATTTTATTTGGATAGTCGACTGACTTCAATTCAATTAATTTTATTTTGTATAGCCCAGAATCGCAAATTACAAATTTGCCTCAGAGGGCTTTACAGTCTGTACACATGCAACATACTCCGTCCCGAGACCCTCACATCGACACAGTAAAAACTCCCCAAAAAAGGAAGAAACCTTAGGGAGAACGTCAGAGATAGGATCCCTCTCCCGGGATGGACAGACTGCAATGGATGTCATGTGTACAAAATGACTCGTACAGATGTATACTACATTAAATTCCTAAAACAGAAATTATTCAAATAATGTATGGCAGGACCACTACAGGGGCAACCAGCATCAGACAGAACCACCATCCACAGAAGACTGGGGAGGAAAAGCACAAAGATTTTAGGAAAGGGTAATGTTGGTTTATGATGACAGGGATAGTAATATGATTCATATTTAAAATAATGACGATGATAGCAGCAGCAGCAGGTGTCAGCAGGGCCACGGCCGGAGTCAGGACCAGGTTCCTGACGGAACTACGATCTGCAGAGACCTGCTCGGCGAGAAAGGACAAAAAACTCCCGGGAAGGAGCTAAATTAGTCATGTGCATTAATGCAACATGGATTTTAGTAGAAGGAGAGAGTGAGAGAGGAGCTTGGTGGGTCCTAAGAAGTCCCCCGGCGGTCTTAAGCCTATAGCAGCGTAACTAAGAGCTGGTCCAGGCTAACGTGAGCCAGCCCTAACTATAAGCAGTATAAATAGGGAAAGTTTTAAGCTTTATCTTAAAAGAACTGACTGAATCTGCTCCCCGGACTGAAAGTGGAAGCTGGTTCGCCAAAAGAGGAGTTTGATAACTAGAGGCTCTGCCTCCCATCCTACTTTTAATAACTCTAGGAACAACCAGTAACTAGGGGTGTAACGATTCAGCTGTTACATCGATCTTAATTCCTCCGATCCAACTACATCGATCTGTGCTCGGCAAGTTCGCCTTATGGACGACATATCGATCTAAAATCGATTTAAAATGTCATAAATCGATTGTATCGATACTAGGAAATAACCCATTGGATTTAAGCACGTCAGACTTTATATGGATGTTTTTTCTTAGCACTTTTAATGATAAAGGATTCTATTGTTGATTTACTGTATTTTCCGCACTATATAAGGCACACTTAAAAGCTTTTAATTTTCTAAAAAAATGACAGTGCGCCTTATAATGAGGAGCGCCTTTTTGTATGAATGGATGAGCAAAAGATAAATGAGTGGCTGAGAGAAATTTATATCAAGTGACCGGGTGGTTTCCACAAAGCTCCGTTCCTATTGATCTACGACTCCATGCGCGCCCATATCACAGATGCTGTCAAAAAACAAGTTTGCCGTCATTCCGGGTGGATTAACTAAAGAACACCAGCCGCTAGATATTGGTGTCAACAGCGCGTTCAAAGCCTGACTGCGAGCTGCGTAGGAGCAGTGGATGACCGAAGGCGAACACACATTCACCAAGACGGGGAGACGGCGCCGGGCGACTCACGCCACTATCTGCCAATGGATCGGGGATGCTGTAGTATTTGTGTGTGTGTGTGTGTACTGACATTTAATTGTCAAAGTATAACACGTAATACTAGTTCTTAGTTGTCGGCGCTGTACGCGTCCATCTTTATTCATTTTTTACTGCCGGATATTAGTGTTAGGCTAGCTTGTCTGTTGCCAAAGTATTTAGCTAATGGCGGAATAAACTCTGAACTACCAGGCAACAGCAGCGACACTGACTCTGATAATGACGAGAGGGAGCCGGGCAGGTTGGATGCAGTAGTCGCACAACTGTTCAATTCGGACACTGAAGAAGAAGAATTCGAGGGATTCATGGACGCGGAATGAACTGAAAAAGTGAGCTTTACGTGTTATAGGTAACTGAACAATGTTGAGTTAAGCACTAACGTTTGATTCAGTGGTATCAGACTGTTTCTTTTACTACGTGTTTACTGAATTAGGGAAAAGTTCCCCTCCACGTTTGGGAGAGGAGTGAGTAAGGCTGGGAGATATGGTTAATATGCACATTAACGTTTGAACAACGTTACCATGAGTGAACGGAGTTGTCAGAACGCTTTATACCGTTTGACTTCATCTGGCTGTTTGGTTGACATTCCCTTTAGCACGTCTCCATCTAGTGGATGCATAACGCAACCCCATTCAAACGTTTGACTGCAGGATCTTCTATTCTATGCGCCTTATAATCCGGTGCGCCCTATACATGAAAACAGTTTTAAAATGGGCCATTCATTGAAGGTGCGCCTTATGATCCGGTGCGCCATATAGTGCGGAAAATACCGTAATTTAATACACTCGATGGCTGTACCACAGTTAATGTTGACATTAGAGAAAAAAAGAAAAAAAAGAGTTGAAGATTAAGGCTGGATTTAAGGTGTGCCGGATAATACAATATTGTAGATTTATCTATACTGGTATTTTGTCCAGACCCTGAAGTCTGTGGAGATGTTCTAAATATGCCACATTGTCTATGTAAATAGAGATTAGGCTGAACTTGTGCAAACAAAGGCTTGTTGATGCTCTTCACAAGTCAAATAAAAGCCGGAGGTGCCGTAGTGACTAACAATGCCTCTGATGTGATGCATGCTCCCCAGATGGAGAATGTCAGCACAGAGGTCTGCAGGCTCAGCCGTTGTCTGTCGGGGGCCTCAAATCTCGCCTCGGGTTCCAGACAGGTGGACGGAGAGGAGCAGGATACCATTAAAAAGGTAGCACATTGCTCTGTGACCCAGTCGTGAAAATACAAGCTGTCATAGATTTATGTGCATCCTAAATTGAAGGAACTGTGTGAGACCCTTTTCCTACTTAAGTTTTATGGGAGGCTTATGCAGTTGTTGCAGGTGTAATAGGATAATCATCCAACTCTCATGTCTGATAAATAGCACACTAACTCACCACACTGTTGTTGAATGCTACAGGCGTGCAGGTCCGTGAGGTTATACTGAGAAACAAAGGGGAATTTTAGCTAGATTTGAACATTCGCAAATACATTCAAAATGTAAAAAAAGTTTAGCTTGTCAACGTGCTAACATGAATCGATTAGTACCAAACTAAAAAGTCAAACTGAGGCTGTAGTATTTGGTCAAAAAATGTTGCCGACGCTGGAGAAAATATAAAGGGATTAGTGTTTTAAGAGACCATGAATATTCTTTGCAAAATGCACCGCAATCTACCTAATAGCTGTCATTATATTTCAGTGTAAACCAAGGATGTCTCACATCATTCAGGAGGTTGATGCATAGATTTACTTTTTTTGTCGCTGGAGGAAATTTGCTTTCACATTTCCAGTTACTTGTGTTTTGTTCTCTTGTCACTAGGTTGATGGATCAATTCGTTTTTCCATCTATTATGATCAACTCCAGTCCCAGCTGGTGGTCACCGTCCTGCAGGTAGAAGGGCTTCTGGGGCCAAGCCAGACATGCAGCCTCCGACCATTTGTTAAGCTGAGACTCATGTGGGCAGGTTCAGTGGGAGTGGAAGTGGACGACTGTACGGACAAGGAGGTTTGCCTTCTTTTGTCACCATGTGAAGTGTGTTTGTCAACAAGTGACTTCATGAATTATTGGGTAGAGAAACTACAGCATGGTACTGTGCCTTTGTTGTGTGTGATGGTGTTGTGGATTACTGTCCCCCAGGGCAAAGAGACTGCACCCATCTTGTGGACAGGTGATGCATGAGTGGCGGACTCGCGTTGTGAAAGGCAGCTGTAACCCTTTATTTGGAGACCAATTCAGCTGCGTCATGCAGGACAAGGAGTTTCATCATATCAACCTCAAGATGGAGGTACTCCAGTGAACTAATCTATGTCCCTTTATTTCTTGAATCAATGGAAAATGCTTTTTGACAGTTGACAAAGAAAGCTTCAAGTACAGAAAAGGCCATGTTATATGTGTGGTGTATTTAAACCTCTGTCTGTCACGTGTGCACCTCAGGTGAGGCACTTTGATAACTTCTCTAGACACACAGTGTTTGGAGAGGTGAGGGTTCCTCTAGGGCAGCTCAACATCTCCTATCCTCTTGAGCTACAAGAAGATCTGAAGCCACCCCAGAAGGTACAGTTAAGACACCATGTGCGCAAACACACACACGTTGTCAAACATGTCTCCTTTCGCATCTTTGAGTTGAGAAGAGTGAAAGACTTCAATTCATACTATTTTAAATATTAAATGCATGAAGGGATCAATTAACATATGACTGTAGCAGTCTTTTTATGAATATTCAAATATGTGACGAGGCATTTGCAGAGTTAATAGAAGAAGGATAACCTGATTCTTAAACTAAAACAAGTACATATGGGTAAATTAGCAATCTGTAATGGTATATACCTGTGTAAAACCATTTGCCTATTTGGGTTGAGGGATAGCTTTTTCACTTGCATTTATATTGATTTGTTTTATTTTTTTACATTGCATTTACCCTGGTTATTTTCAATTTCAGTAAACACTACTAAATCAAAGAAATTCTAGATCCAATGAAATCTTTTGAATTACATTTTTACTGTAGAAATGAATGTTTCATTTTGAGTTGCATATTTCATACTACTCATTTAGTATTTTTTTTTGTTATCCATGATTCTACTAAAAGAATCAATTTACTTCCTACATCCTATAGAAACAATTTATGCAGACTTGTTTCTCTTCCCACTATCTGGACAGGATCTCGTAGGAGAGGTCTTACTCACTTTAAAGTTTCTTCCTACCTCTCAGAGGCTTGATGTTGGACTACTTAAGGTCAGAACGGTGCTCACAGAAATATGCTCAGATGGAGGTAAATATCAAACACCAGTATAAGAATCAAGACATGGTCAAAGTGTTGTCCCTGATGTGCCTCTCTTCTCTGTGTTGCACAGCCCTGTATGCCAGGATCGGTGTGCAGTGCAACCAGCACAAATTGAGGTACCAAAAAACCTCTGCTGTGGCCCATTCACTGGTAACCGTCGTCAATGAGGTCCTCACGTTCGCCCTGCCAGAGTTTCCCCTGGACCAGTGCAAAATATCAGTTTCTGTGTATGAGACTCACATGACCAGGAAATTACCAAAACATCTAATTGGACAGTTGACTTTGGGGAAGGAAGAAAATTCACAAGACGAGCATTGGAGCTTAATGATGTGCTCGGTTCGCCAGCCAATAGCAAAGTGGCATGGCCTACTGATATGACTCGTATGCAAATACTCACCGGCAGTGGCTTGATGTCAACACCTGTTTGTAAATGACTGAAAGCTGTAAGTGCTTGTGTGTCGGCCTGAAGGATCTGTGCCTGCTTAGCAGTATGCCAAAATCGACCCCTCCGCATCCTGACGCCTTAGTGGTAGAAAGATCTTTCAGTTCCAATTCGGTCTGCGTAACAGCCCAAATGAAAACTTGGGTTGCTTGTTTACCAAAAATTTTTGTATTTTTTTCTGTCTACTCCAATTCTCATCACATTGAAAGCGCTGGATCGGGCGTTTGCACTCTTTATTGCTAAAGAGCTCTTTTTTCGCTCACCCTGTGCATAACTGCGTGGTTTGTGTCAGCCTATTAGGAATGGAGTTGCGTGTTTCTTTTAGTTTGCGGTGATTGTGCTATTTTACTGTATTGCATGATTTTTGTGTGAGTTAGAGGGACTGCTCTCACCCTATATAAACTTTGGTTAGGAATGGGTGTGTTGAACAATGGTTTATCTGTAAGGGAAAGAATAAAATGACTAACTTCAACCAAAAATCTAAAAGGTCAATAAGCCTCACTCTGGACTGAAACCAAGAAAGAAAACAATTATTCATGCTAGGGCTGAGCGATATAACAACTTGTAGCAAATTTCCTTACGGTATGAGTTTTTCATGTACTGTACTGTCAAGAAACTCACAGAAAAGAGCGACGCAGGAGGAACAACGGGAGACCACAGATGCACCAACACAACTTGTGCCCATGAGATGAGCTGTGTGCTTTTGTTGAATGAGGTGTGCAAAGTTGGTTACGCCGCTGGTATTGCCTCTGATGGCAACGCTAACAGTTACTTATTCTCCGGCCTATCTCACACTACATATGCCCCTCACTCGCAAACAATAGCCCTAGGTACTTGAACTCATTCACTTGGGGTAAGGACACATTCCCTACTCGGAGTAGGCAATACATCGGTTTTCTGCAGAGAACCTTGGCCTCAGACTAAAAGGATCCTCATCCCAACCGCTTCACACATTGCTTTGAAACCAGTGAGAGTTGGAGGTCATGATAACAAAGTAATGCAATGAGGTAATGCGGAAAAGTGATGCGACAATCCATCGCCGTAACGCGACAACTGTTGCAGTTGATTTGTTCTGGCCCCAAACGCACACACAGACTGCAGAGTAGGTGTAAAAAGTTCTTTGTTTTGGTTCGTATGTGGATCCAATAGCGAATCGAGGTGAAGTGGTGAGGCGGTGTAAAGCGCTGGCTGGCTCGTCCATCCATCAAAACATTTATGTCCTCACCACGTTCAGCTCAGGGATTGGGCGAGACCGCTCCTCCATACCTCTACAAACCCACCTGCCCCCTTAAATGACTTCCTAACTTCTGACTGTGATTTACCTAATAGAGTTTTAGCAGTCAGCTTCCTCCTTGCCCCAAGCTGTACCAAACGCCAACTTCTTTACCTTTTGCCCACCTAAACTTTGCCCTACTCGTCCCTCAAGGGAGATTATTCACCTCCTAGTATTAGCCCTATCCGTCCCATCTCTCCTGAATTTCATCCCACTGGACAGTTGGGGCAACTCCGAACTCTCCAAACCTCTCCAATTGGAATGGGATTACTTTTTCTACAACCACACACTAACACATGCACATGATTCATATTTGTATGTCATGGGGTGGACAATCAGGGACAATTGCATGTATTGATTAACAATTGCATGCTTTGAGTAATATGTTTATATTATTACTATTATATTGTGCTAGAGTTGTTTTGTGTGATACTTTTACCAATTAACAATCAGTGGCTAATGGACCAATGGGAAAATGCCAGGAGTGGGACTTTTTAACCTTTTAAACTCTAGCCTCTTTTATGGCCTCTGCCTCGAAAATGGCATACCCATAATAAAAATGTGAATAACTTTGTAAATACTTAGTCTATTTAGACAATTTCTTTTCTGTAGGATAAATGGGAACCTATATTAGTGGGAAGATGTGAAATATCTGTATTCATGTCACTAATTAAATAAATAAAGATGGAACACTTTTTTTTATTTCCAAAGTTCGCCTGGAAAATAAAATGCACAGGGTATCTATCACTATAAAACATTGAGAACCAAGGCTAAAAACTCATCCATTTCAAAGCCCAGGTTGTAGAGAGTCACTCTGCAAAGTTTTGATTTTTAATTGGGTGAAGCAGAGCAAATCTACAGAGGTTTTCGTAAAGAGTGGTCCGGCGAGAGGCCAAAACCAGAAAATCAGCCTTCTGGGCACATCTCAGCCAATCCTGGCTCGATTTTGATGATTGACACCTCATTTTAATCGTTAGAGCCAATAGAATTAATGTAAACACCGTAAAGGAGACTGGCAGCTCTTTTAGCCAATAAGACGCAGCCATGGAGAAAGTTTGTGTTTTCTCGCAAACTGACTGGCCGAGACGAAAAACCCCTCACATCTGAGCCGTATCATAGATTTTCTAATATGAATAGATGTGGCACTCTCGTTACTTCCGGGTTCTGGACGGGCTGCAGTAACACGTCTCTGTCCACGCGGGGCGCTCGTAGGCGAGTGCAGAATGCATTGGACCCTATGAGGCTTCACCCCCTAAAGTCCACTTTTCTCAGGATATAATTTTTTGTCAACCAATTTGAAACTTGCATTCAAAAGGGGGGGCTAGAATAATACACTAAGCTAAAAATTGAATTTTTAAGTTCACTCATCTGTTCTAAACATCTGTTCAAAAAATGCGATGACGTCACATATTTGCATACTGCCGGAGGTGCTGCTTTACTGCTATTTCTTCGGCGATCTCTTTCGGCACTTCCGAATCATGGCTTCCTTTCTCATGGCATCAGCAACATGATCGACAACGATAACCCAAGCTGCTATTTCAGGTAAACTTCGACAGAAAGTCCTCCTAAACTTTATATTTCTAATTCTGCTTTAGCTTCAGCTGCCATCAAACGGGGTCTCTGGTCGTAATCGTCGCAATCCGTCACTGACCAATCAGCATTCATTAGCAGAATGCTAGCGTGTTCCGGCCAACAACGGCCCAACCTGTAAGAAATCGAAAGGACATAAGTACTCATTCATTCAACTTTTGGTCTATAATCTATATTGAACTTGCGGAATCAAGCAGGAGAAAGAGCGAAATTTAGCCGTCTAGCTCCATAGAGTCCAATACGATCTGCACTCGCCTGCGATCACCTCCAGTGGAATTTAACGGAACTGCAACCAAGATCGATACAATGGGCCCGAATAGGGAGTGCCAAGGCTCTCCTTAGAGGGCTCTGGCCGTATATGCACGTATATGGATTTTTTTTCACATCCGGGTTGAAATAACACTTCCGGGTAACGTTTAGCGTCTAGCAGCGAAAAACAAACGGGATAAATCATTTCTTTTGCATGAAAACAACAAACGTAAGTAACAAATTGTGATTGAAAAGCAAAGTTTGGCTGGTGCTTGTTTGGACTTATCTTGGGAAAGGTTTCACTGAGGGATATGATACACATATTGTCGCAATCTGTGGGCTCTCGGCTAGCGGTTGGCTATCTCGGTTTTGTTGTTCGCTCAATGCGTCGCCCGTTACTCTGTGAAATAGTTAACATGGTACCGTTTTTTTGCGAGTGATATTTACATATTTCTTTTCACATTTTTGTGCAATGCTCTCGTTGTGTTTGGAGCACGTTCAAACGGGTTCGATGGCTTTGTAGCCCAGACTCTGACGTTTCCAGTGATATGTATTCATATATCTGTTTGGTTTTTAGTTAACAATATGTGTCTGTAGTCAACAGTTGTGAGCGTTTGCCCCCAATTGGGGCCACAGGAAAACAGGATACTGAAGGAGAAGATTGAACTGAACAAGGAGAGGCTGCTTTACGGCCATAGCGCTGACGACAGGTTCAAGCTCCAGGTGACCAAACTAAGGTCGACTCTGAAATCGTCTTTGGAGAAAAGACACACTGCGGTGTTAAGAGAACGCTGGAGATGGAGCAGCAGAAGTGGCAACAACAACAACTGACAATCTGACGTCTCAACCGGTGGACTATATACGTGCAGGACTTTGCACTGCTGGTAATAAACCTGGACGGACTATTTTAGCTTTCAATCTATATTTTAATCATCGTATTAAAATAAATACCTTTTTAGTATTTCCTCCCCTGTCTCCTCTTGTCTCACTGCTCTCTCCCAAATAGAACCTGGTTTTAGTTAGTTATTTGAGTTCCTAGGGCTCTTTGCCCTTATCTAGGTGGCGTTGTTGGCAACATAATGTATTTTTTACCTCAGCCGCTGACATGTACACCAACATTCTGTTGGTCTTTGGGGTGGGTCTTCTACAACAGTATTGGATTACGGTAAATGGCCTTCCAAGCTCACGAGACATTGCCTACCAACTTCCACTGCACACTTCTACCCCATCATAGCCGTTGCCATTCTGTGGTGCCAAGAGTGCCTCATTCACTCCGAAAACCTCCCAATAGTTGACATATCAACAAGGACTATCCAATGCGGCGTCCATTATGCCAGGATCAGAAGCTGGCCCCTCTGAGGCCGATTTCTCCATATTCATTACTGACGTTCAACTTGTAAACCCCTCTTGTCATACTCAACAGTTCGAAGCGCTTCCACACCTTCTAGGAACATAAAAAGTACCTTTCCCATCGTTCAATCTGGTCTCCTGAATGTTTCTTCACCTTGTCATTCCAAGATGGCCATTAGACGTACTTCCACCCTAACAATAAACATGCGCCGCTATGCTTTCATGCAGGCCAGTCGCGACAAGGCAAGCAAACCAAGCAATTGCTTGGGGCCCTGAGCTGGCCTGGGGCCCCAAGCACTGGTGGCAACTGGTTAAGAATAAAATGCAACGACAAACTGTGTGAGCGCCCCTTTGATAGTCAATGCAGTAAAGTGTAATGACACTGTTATCATGATCCCCCCTCAAGGGGCCCCTCTCATGATCTCTGCTGCCGGCAGAATACAAAACCTCTATCGGCAGTCATCATGAAGCGGAATTATGCTTCAGGAAGCATAAAGATAAGGAAGAAGAGGAAGAGGATAAGAAATGCTCAGTGAAAAATAGTCACCAAATAAACTCTTACCCGCTTTCTTCTCGCACGGAACTCTTCGCTTTTCCGTCCGCAGTGAGTTTTCCTGCGGGGCTCCGGCGTGCCGTCTCGTATACGTCTTACAGGAGGCTGGAAAACAATTAAATGAAAGTGGTATGAATTAAAATTAACACGCAAGTCACCGTAACATTAAACAAGGAAGGAGAAACAGTAAAAAAAAAAACAGGACAGGAGAGGCTCGAGAGAAGAAGAGCACATGGAGACACGCAGCCACGCGCCAGCGATGGCTGAGTTTATATTTAATAAAAGACTGCCTTGCACGTTCGCCATGCCTTGGTGCGTTCATTCCCGGTCCCCTAGCCACCCACGCTGTTAAACCCGCACATTGCCGTGAACAGCCGTAAGCCTGAAATTCCACAACAATCTACAGTGCCACATACTGCTGAAAATCCCACTTTTCATGCAATGTCTGTTCCACGTATTTAATGACTTAGGTTTAGGTTTTGTAATAGGTTTTGATGAAAGTGGCATAATGTTAGCATGCTATACTAACTATTCCACTGTGATAATCTATTTACCAAATGGGGGGTTAGGAAAACCACACAATGAAATCCGTGCATCAAACTTTAGCTTGGACTTTATGGCTATGATGAGAATGAGAACATACGTCATGGTAGTGTGGGATGTGGGGTTCTCTGTGTGTGTCTTCTTGTATTTACTTTTTAGCTTGTAGAATAGATGTCCGCTCGTAGGACAGATGGCGTGACCGGATCGGTCCTTATAAGGCAGACCATGTGAATGGTGGAAGGGAGAGCACAGGAAAAATGAAGATAAAATATTATCTGAGATAACACACCTGCGACCGAAGGGAGAGCCAGTTTGAACTCATTTTCAGGGCAAGGCCGAATGCTACGTGAAGGAGTACCAGGCACCCATTGTTCGGGGAAGGCAGAATGTTACAGAAGGATGAACTGGGTTGAACCAACGTTCAAGGGCACAAGAGGTATTAAAACAGGTCAGTGTCAGAAGGCAGGCAGACTTTGGAAGGGACTTGCTTGCGATGCGTATTTCATTGTCTCCAGATATATCTCCGGAGAATTGCTCATGTACAACTTTTTCTCTTCTAAATAAATGTAACACTTTTTAACTAATTTCCTGTATTGGATTCTTCTCGTCAACCAACTCGGAGGGATAAGAAAAATCCCAACAGTAGCTTGTTACATCACGATTTGGGAGGGGTCTAAGCCCGTCCACCATTTTGGTGTACCTACACCATCGGCTGCCAGGGGCAACATTGTTTGAGCGAGCGTCACAGAGACAGACCTGGAAAGACCTCGAGGAATTCTTATCACTAACAAGAAATGGAGAAAAAGGCAGCCAAAGAAAAAGGACCTTACAGGTACCCCTTTTCCACCAAAGCAGAGCTGGCGCTAGTTCAGAGCCAGAGCCTAGTTCCAAATCGGTTCTTTGGTTTTCCACCGCCAAAGCACCAGCTTTATGTTTCTTAAGTGCTGCTTAAGTGGTTCTTAAGTAGCACCATATCATTGCTGGGCTAGAAGTAAGAACCGCTTATGTCAGCGGCTGGGGGCGGGGGTTACCGTGAGACGAGAGAAACTTGTGACCGCCATTTTTTAAAATGTCCGCCTACGAATAAAGACGAGCCGCGCGAACACGTTGGATCCGCCGTGTTTGGATGCCGATGTAGGTCCGCAAAGCCATGAATATCAATAGCAAAGCAACAACGTCTGCCATTGTTGATGATGTGTTTGTGTTTGGCGCCACCGCGCTAACGTTGCGGAAAGATGAGACGTAACAGCAGAGGTAAAAGTAAGTCGGTACTGTCCGGCGTACCGGAAAGAAAATTGTACGGTCTCAACTGCTATTTAACTACTAACGGCGCGTATATTGCCGGTCAGCCCGGCCCGTACCACCAGGAAATAAAAACTACTCCCCCCCCCGCGCGCAACAGTGACGTAGGACTCTTTAGCCTGTAAGCAACCGGTTCTTTGGAGGCTCCTCAGTTGAACCAACTCTAAACCGGCACTAGCTCTGGCTCCGAACCAGCACCTGGTTTTTGTTGGTGGAAAAGGGGTAAGGAAGAAACTTACTACGAGCGCTAAGCAGAGGTATTTAGAGAAGCTGGCTGATATTAACAACGTCGATCCATACGAGCTGCCTGCAGCAGATTGGAACAGAGACCTGGACTCTTTACCACCTTGTACCTACATGGAGATTGTTAATTACTTGTTTTTTTGGCATCAGTTACTAGACTATGCAAGAATTCAAAAGCATGAAATCCTTGGAAAGATACGAGACTTTCTGCTGCAGCTGGGTGCAATACTTGGTCATCTACATGCCCCCAAACATGGCATGATTTTATTACGCTAGCCTGGTATGGTATAGGTGATTTCTCCTAATTCGGTTAATTAAGGCTTAAGATCAATGCTGCTTTCCATTTGTCTCGTAAATCCGCCTCCCGAGTTGGAAAGTGACGTCATTGCCGGTTTCGTACCACTTATAGAGTTCCAGATGTGACTTACGAGTTGGAAAGAACATGGACGCCACAAATGCAGCAGCTGCCATGCTAATGCAGGACGTTTTCGACAAAATACTATAGTAATCTTATAGGCATCTTATAGAAATACTATCGTATTTTGGGACATATAAAACTACTATAGAAATCCTATAGCGACTTTATAATAATGTAGAGTTATTACAGAAACACTGACATTTTAAGTAATTCTATTATTGCAAGTCTTACATTTCAGTAATATTTTGCCATTTTCGCCTATTTCATTTTATAAGAAGTGCAGTCGCGTTTTTCTCGAGCCACCGGTGGCAGTGGCAGGCTAGTTGTTGTTATTGTTAGCAACGTAGCCTTTTAGCAAACCAGTTCGAAAACAAAACGTTACATTGTATTGCACGCACAGCAAAACTGTGCAATGCATACATTGGTGACCGGACTGAAGCAGCAATGTAAATAGGTGTGTAAGAGTATTTAAAACCGACATTAAAACGACCAACGTAGTACAAATACAAATTTAATTCATATCAACTTCCATGTAATGTGGGCGCAGACATCTTTGTTTTGCAAGTCGTACGTTCGTAAGTTGTTTACTCGGGGTACTCTCAGAATCCCGAGTCGGACTCCCAATATAGCGACCTAAAGGGGGCGTGTCTTCCCAAAATGCCGCAAGAAAGCTGGGTAATTTACACTTTCCGACTCGGGCGGCGGATTTACAAGACAAATGGAAAGCAGCACAATTTCCAAATGGTATTCCTCTTTTTAGTAAACTTTAGCATGGGTGTATTCACTTATGCCTAGCTAGCATTGTAGTTAGCTAGCAGGCTATGCAACGTTAGGTGTACTACTTGGCTTTAAGAGCCGACCACGTAAACACATTTAAATATATTTTAAGAGAACTTAACCGAATGAAAATGCAGAGAACACACTCTCATTGACGGGGGGATGCGGTCAAAAGTGCTGTCATTTCTTCTAATTGCAGCCACCCAAGAAATCCAACGTCTCATTGTCACATTGGAGACATGCTCTCCTTCATGCTGTTTCCATGAAGGGATACGAAAAAACTCTGACACATGGTTCCTATCGTTTCCACGAAAATCGTGTGTGGAACTGAAGCAGTTGTTGACACAGCAGGGTCTTCCAGGCATTCTAAAATACTTAATTTTCCTGAATCTAGGCTAGCAAAAAACAGATGAACCTCCTCTGCTACCAACACAAACAATGAACACATTCAGCTCAAAATGGCGGAAGGGGGATCTCTAGGGGCGGGGAGCTGTGCTGTGACGATATATTCTCATTCTCAATAGGCTTTGCGTGCGTGCGGGGCGAGGGATTGGGGGGGCCTATGTCCATTTTGCTTGGGGGCCCCAAATTCCTTCAAACGGCCCTGCTTCCATGTCCGACGCACCGCTATGCTTCCATGTCCGACTTCCTTTCAGAAGACACCATGACATTCTACCTTCCCTAATTCCCCCATGCTGGTACAGTCCTTGGCTCAGGACTCTTGCATAAAAGCCAACTCCACCTTCAGCCTCATCTTTTGTCCAACCAGAAGTCGCAGTTTTTTTTCATAGTTTTCATAGCCGGGGGTGCGACGTATACTGTCGCACCCCCGGCCAACAAATTTCACACATAAGCGACTTATGTGTGAAATTATTAACAGATTATTATATCATTTCACATGTTACTTTCACACTAAACCACAAGAGGGCGCTCTAGGCCTGTGTTGATAATTTCAACATAGCCGTTGCAGCCCGTGGGAAGATGGCGGAGCGCTCCCGCAGGAGGTGGTTGTTGCAAGATTGTGATTTATACCCCAGTGCGACTTATATATGTATTTTCCTTCTTTATTGCCTGTCTATGGCTGGTGCGACTTGTACTCCGGAGCGACTTATAGTCCGGAAAATACAGTGCTTTTAGTTTGAGCAACACGGTAATCACCTTCAACATGTATGGCACAGTCATTGTATTACCCCTCTCTCCAGATCCTAGATCACATATGTCAAACTCGTGGCTCGCTTTGATACCGGCAGCGCCACCCCTCCGTCTGCCGTACCGTTTAACAGCCCGTCAGCACACATGTCGTAGACGTGCTTGAAAGCAATGTTATTTCTGGGTAGTTGGACAGGCAGTTGCAACCTTCTGCCATGGTTCATCTAGTAGGTCTCTGATTGTTATTGTTTTTAAAAGGTGTCACTCCTTAAGACTATCCTATCTATGGGTGCTTTGAGCCTCTGAAGAAGGGAGCTTTATTGTATGGATGAGTGAGGCATGAATTTCTCAGTGGTGGACCTATTTTTAGATGTATTTTATGACTCAAGTCCTACCTAGTTGATTCAATGTAATCACTAGCACACACGATTTAGGGATAGTTTAGAGAGACTAATGAGCCGTTTTCAACTAATGAAAAAAAGATAATTCTACATTGGGAAAAAAATTTCAACGTTCAAACCAAAGTTTGTGTGTTTCATAACAGCACAGTCATAAAATTTAGTCTATTCAGAAGGGTAACTATGTTAAAAACTAGAGACTTAAACCTAGTAAGACCAACGCAGAAGCATAGCTGTTTACTAAAAATTAGAAATAGCTATTGCTTTCTCTCTCATGTTTTTTTAAATCAAATGGGCATCTGGGTAAGCAGAGGTACCCTCTGAACTTGGTTTTACAATTATAAAGAGACATTATAAAGGGTAACTAGGACTGCGGGGACAGTACTGAACGGGCCTGAGCCGCTTGTCGGGGTGGCCAGCGGTCGGCCGGACATGCAGTCAAAAGGTGAAAAAAGAAAATGAGAAAAAAAAGGCCCTAGTGTGTGTGTGTACAATATGTTATTATCCGGTAAAATATTAACTGTTTTTGTTACTGTATCCAAACTCCTCTTACTCCTCTTAGTATTACTTAATGTAATACAGCTGCTCCTCTTCACCTGCTTTAAAAATAATGCAACAACTCTGATCTGATCCATTGAGTTTTTTTGCCTTCACTCTTGACTTCAATATTCATATTTATATATAATCATTTATAATTGTAAATGAAAACGAAGCTAAAGCTTGATATTAGTATTAAAAGATATTAGCAAGACAGCTAAGGTGGTGACGTCATCAAGTCAGCTGCTGTTCCAATTGCAGAAATGACCGGTCTCCGTTTTCTCCATATAAAGCTAAAGTAAGTAGACACGAATGGACACATATGGTACAGCATTGTTATAAGTTATTCACAGCTAATCACGCCACTTCTGCTCCATCAGAAAATAATAACTCATGAACTACACAAGCTGTGTGGCTCCCTGAAGAGAGCAGAGCTTGGCTTTAATCAAGAAGATAATTTCTCTCCAGTGAGAATGTCCGGATGACTGGAGCTCTGTCCAGTGTAGAGAATGTGTAGAGAAGTTTCTAGGCTGCTTTATCAATACGTGAAGGTGAAGCTATTGAGCCAAAATGCCATTAGGTAGCATTAAATGCAGCTGGATCAGAGCAGCTGCTGGTCTGCTTCATGATAATGTGTAGCGCAGTTGCTAGGACTATTTGTCAACATGTGTAGGGGAAGCCAAAATGCCATTAGGAAGCATTGAAATCAGGAGGTAACTCACATAAAAGTGTAAACCTTTGCCAATAGGTGGCGCTATATATACATATATATTAAATCACTGATTTTAATCCTAAAAGGCCTACGCTAGCATTATGAATATTGAATTCCAGCCAGAAATATCAATGTTCCTTGCAGTTATAGCATTTTACATTTTCAAGAAAATCGCCCAAAATGGAGGGCAGCTCATGCCCTGGTAGTTTCACGAAAACTCTTGATTCTGATACCGAAGGACCACACAGGTGTTAGGATCCATTTGCCTGAATTTGAAATCGATCGGGTGTAAACTCTCAGAGGAAATTGTTCGTATGTAAACCCAAAAATACGCAAATTATCGCCAAAAACGGGCGAAAAGTGCAAATATTCAGCAATCAATAACAGCGCCCCCTAGTCTTCAAATATTCTGAAAATATTTGGGTGTGTTCCGGGAGGTAACCCGAACATGTGATATCAATTTGGTGAGGACAGGCCTCGTAGTTTTGAGGATCTGAGTCTTTAAGTAAGGAGCCCCGCACCTTAGAAGTCCATAAAATCGTAACCAAATGGGATATCAAAAATCCTTCGATATGGTCAGATGGCAGTAAGCCAATAATGAATTTCTGAGATTTTCAGGTCAATCGGATTTAGCGTCTGGGAGGAGTTTGGTAAAACAGGTTTTTCACAAAATTCAAAATGTCGGAAAATCTAAGTAGGCGCATTTGCATACCATCATTGACTTTATTGTAGAGCATGTCCAAGAGCACCTGTGTGCAAAATTTCAGGTCAATCGGTCATCGGGGGTATAAAGTAAGCTAATAGGGTCAAAACCAATATGTAAAGGGGGCGCTAGAGAGCTTTTTCATTCTAAGACAAAAGCGCGACCCCAAGAATATCTAAATTTCACGCACTTCCGATGTGCGTGCCAAGTTTCATGAATTTTTCAATATGATAAAAGCCTCAAAAGTGGTGAAATAATAAGAATTCTTCGAAACACAATAGGGCTTCGCCTGACTTTCAGTCAGCTCAGGCCCTAAATATGCCATTTGCATGCTGACGTCAACATTCGTTGATGGGACATGGATACCCAATTTCCCATTACGTCCCTGATTTTTCAGAAAAGACAATGCAAAAGACGAAAGAGGCGAATGGCAAAATGTATTATATTATTTAATAGCATACTTCACATCATATTGTATGATAAGAAATCACTCATCTGGCAGTGTCCTTTACTCGGCTGCTTCTTTGGCCTAAAATGACACAAAGACCGTTTAATTAGATTGATTTAAATCAAACTTAATTCACAGAAACTCTGTCACATGAACTATTCAAATTCTATTTGATTGAATTGTGTAGTTACCTTGCCAGAGTCACGGCTTTTTGCCCTCAGCTTGTTGACCTGGGACTCTGCAATGTCTGCACGCTCCTCAGCCTCCTCAAGCTCATGCTGAACCTTTCTGCACTTGGACAGATGAGTGTTGGCCTGTTCCTCCTGGAATAACACAAGTAGAATTTTGAACACTGGATTGACTAAATCCAAAACATGTAATCTTTTGTATGTATAATGATAAGGATATTGTATGACTAATACATTTTTGTTAAAACCTTTTGCAATCATTCTCATTAACATCATTTATTTTTTATAATTAACTTTTTTCTTTTTTACAATGTCAGTTTTGCTTGATATTATTGCTGTTAAGCAGGGTGCGATTTGACAAAAAAGCAGAGGGGGGGATGTTTTTTTTTTATTATTCATAGACAAAAACATTGGACTTTTAGCTTATATGACTAGGGAGAAGAACGCAAAGGGTAGGGTGGATTAGTCCCCATCACAACATGGCAACACTTTTAATGTTAATTTAGTTGTTTTATTATTGGGTCCTCAGTGCCGGCGCTCTCCACACGCACCACGCACTGCGGCCAAAAAATCAGGGACGTTGAAAATCATTACAGTCATTACATTACTACTAGTATAAAAAACAAATAAAATGTGTCTAAAGCATGTTAGTATGCAAAAACAATACAAAAGTAATAGGCCATCACTCACAGTAATGCAGCTCCGTGCTGCTCTTATTATTAAAGAGCTGGTTACTATTCTTTGCTACGGAGACCCCCCCCACCCTTCAGCGCGATTACATTTTCGCAATTAAATGGATCCAAAGTCCAACTGGCTTGATGCTCACTTTTACGCGCACGGACGGTTTGGCTACAAGGAGTAAACAGAAGCGGCGCGCACGAAGAGGGGAAACCGATCCGCAGCATGAGCACACGCGCACCCCTGCGAAGTTCCCGTTTTACTAAAATGTTACAATGTTTCTGTGTTCGATGACGTTCAGAAATATGCGTCATCAGCCAGAAGGCTACTGAATAGCTACTCTGATGTATTGACACTGAAGAGCGTTAGATTTCAAGAGTTTAAGTAGGCTAGCAGTTAAGTTGCATTCATTGCTATCAAGGGGGGGAAATCCTTGTCCCCCCCCCCCCGCCCCCCACCCGGAGATAAAAATAATTTAGCAGAGGGGGGATAGGAAAACCAGAGGGGGGAAAATCCCCCCCCCCCCCCCTCTCCCCCATACACCCCAACAAATTGTACCCTGCTGTTAAGTATCATTTTTAGTTATTCTAATTTACATGTCATTGTAAGAACTATACAAATATTTTTGGCAGCATCTGTTATTTTAGTATCAGATTACTTATGAATGAATGAATAACAAAAAAATAAAAATACATTTTGCAATCAGAAATGGATCTGTTCAAAGTATATGGTAGAGTGTGTTACATCCTTCTGAATTTGTATAAGTGAAAAGTGAAATGTTTAGTCCTTACCGCCTCCTCAGCCTGCCTCTTGTAGGCCTTCACCTTCAGTTGCAACTTGTCAACCAGATCCTGCAGCCTGGAGACATTTTTCTTGTCCTCTTCAGTCTGTAATGGATGGTGTTGAGGCGCAAATTAAAATATTTGAAACAATAATAGATAATTTGGTCCCGTTTATTTTTATTATCAATGACTGTACCTGATAGGTGAGCTCCTTCACTCTCCTCTCATATTTGCGGACACCTTTAACAGCTTCCACTCCACGTCTTTGCTCAGACTCAACCTCGGTCTCAAGCTCACGGACCTTCAAAAATGATGAGAAAATGAATGATTCTCTATAGTGTTTGAAAGTCTTGCTGTAGCTGTACAAATCACAAGATGACTTTCTTACCCTGGACTCCAGTTTCTGGAGCTGCTTCTTACCACCCTTCATGGCCAGGTTCTCAGCCTCATCCAGGCGGTGCTGCAGGTCTTTAACAGCGACTTCCAGATTCTTCTTCATCCTCTCAAGGTGAGCACTAGTGTCCTGCTCCTTCTTCAGCTCTTCAGCCATCATAGCAGCCTGGAGAAGACATTATGACATGTTGTTTGACAAAAACTAACAAAATACATTTGAGTAAAAAGAACAACAATGGAATTCAAGCCTACATCAGTGATGGCCTTCTTGGCCTTCTCTTCTGCATTCCTTGCTTCCTGAACAGTGTCATCCACTTCCCCCTGGACCTGGACCAGGTCAGTCTCAAGCTTCTTCTTGGTGTTCATAAGGCTCGTGTTCTAAAAGATGCAACCATTTTAATTAAATACCATATTGTTACGTTATCGTAAATGACTTCATACAATAAATGTATTGAAGAAATTAAGGGAGTTTGTTCACCTGAGAGTGCAGAAGTCCAACACGCTCACTGGCGTCCACCAACTCCTGCTCTGCTGTTTTGCGACTTCTCTCTGTCTGTTCCAGAGCAGCTCTAAGTTCCTCAATTTCAGCCATCATGAGACCGTTCCTGCGATCCACCATGGCAGCTTGTTCTTTGAAGTCATCCTGGGCTCTAATGGCATCGTCAAGGTGCAGTTGTGCATCCTGGTGGAATAATATCATGACATGATGAATGACATTATATCCCTTTACTGACCATAGTTTGTGGAGCCACTCTGTCTTACGATACCTTGAGCTGTGCCTGCACGTTCCTCAGCTGCTTCTGGGACTCAGCAGCCTGGCGATTGGCGTGGCTCAGCTGAATCTCCATTTCGTTCAGGTCTCCCTCCATCTTCTTCTTGATCCTCAGAGCATCGTTTCTGCTCCTGACCTCAGCGTCCAAAGTGCTCTGCATGGAGTCAGTGATTCTCTGGCTGTTCCTCTTGATCTGCTCCATCTCCTCATCTTTCTCTGCCAGCTTCCTGTCCACTTCACCCTTAATCTGGTTCAGCTCCAGCTGGACACGGAGGATCTTGGACTCTTCGTGTTCCAGAGTTCCCTAAAAACGTTGATGAATGAAATATTGATCTCAGCCTTTAAAACCTTTATAGTTCGTCAAATTATTTACAATATCTTTTTGGATTGCTAACATTACCTCAGCTTCTTCAAGAGCTGTCTGGATCTCAGACTTCTCTGTTTCCACCTGCTTCTTGGACTTCTCCAGCTCATGGATGCTCTTTCCAGTCTCACCAATCTGTTCAGTCAGATCTGAGATCTCCTCTGCAGATTGATACATTTGTTTAAGAGTAAAAACATAAATACAAACGGTTAAACATGGGTTGAATTCAATGTAACTTTAAAATTATGTCAAACTCACGTTGTAGGTTCTTGTTTTCACGCTTCATTGTCTCCAGCTGATCCAGAGCTTCCTCATAAGAGTTCTTCATCTTGAACAGCTCAGTGCTGAGAGAACGAGCCTCTTTCATTGCTCCCTCAAGCTCGGCCTGACCCTCCTCGTACTTTTGTTTCCAATCTGCCAACACCTTAATAACACAATTACAATAGTTCAGCATAGTCTGTGGTACTATAAAGAAATATATATATATATGTGTATATATATATATATATATATATATATGTGTGTGTGTATACCTGTTTCTATTTCACTAACTATACTACCTTGTCAAAGTTCCTCTGCTTCTTGTCAAGGTTGGCAGCGAGACTGTTGGCCCTCTCCACGTCAATCATGAGGTCCTCCACCTCACTCTGGAGCCTCTGTTTGGTTTTCTCAAGAGAGGCACACTTAGAGTTCACTGCCTCAATCTGTTCCTCAGCCTCCTGGAGACGCTGAGCCAACTTTTTCCTGGTTGGAAAATATAGTCACTTTTTTAAACACAACTGTGAGTTCTTAAGAGACTGGGGACACTAAAGTATTTTAAAGGTAAAAGTCTTCGCATTATAAAAAGAATAAGCGTTGGATAAGAGGTGCGGGGGCCGTTTTCATATTTAGGCCATTATGGTAATGACATAACTTTAGAATCAATTTAAAAATATGTAAGCAGATCTGCAAAAATGTTCGAACGGAAAATTATAAACAAAGTCAGTCAGTTAATAATGCTAAAATACTGCACTTTTTAAACTCATGTTTAAATGTTACTCACTTTGATTCCTCAAGCTCCTCAGTGCGCTGAATTGCATCGGTTTCATACTTAGATCTCCACTGAGCCACCTCACCGTTGGCCTTGGACATTCCACGCTGCAGCTCAGCTTTGGCCTCCTGCTCCTCCTCAAACTGCTCCCTCAGCAGATCACAGTCATGGCGAGCAGATTGCATTCCATGGGCAAGAGCATTCTTGGCCTGTTTGTAAAGGTAATTCATTAATCTATGCAACTTCTAAATTCTAAAAAAATAAAACCTATACACACATACTCAATAGCCTCATACCTTAACTTCCTCTTCAACCTGTCTCTTGAGTTCCTCAATCTGCTGTGTGAAGGCCTGTTTGCCTCTGGTCAGCTGGGAGACAAGGGCTTCTTTCTCTTCAATTTGACGGCTGAACTCACCTTGGGTGAAAGATATCATGATAAATTAGTTTTTCTTACATTTCTCAATAACATGCAAAACAGATCATTTAGAAATAGTTTGTACGTACCATTTTCTGTGAGGAGACGTGCTTTCTGTGCATTTGAATCATTGATCTGACGAACATTTTCATCATTCTTGGTCTTCAGTTCGCTGAAATTGGTCCTCAAGAGTACGGCACATCTTTTCAAGGTTTCCCTATTGAGTAAAAGAGAGATGAGATCATTGATTAGATTGAATGCATTATTGACAACATCAATTTGGGTACTAAATGGTATGTCATGCATGTTGTACCTTTGCTTTAGCAACATTCTCCATGTTGCTGGAGAGGTCATCAATCTCCATCTTGTATTCACTCTTTTCCTTCTCAAGCTTCTGCTTCACCCGCTGGAGGTTGTCAATCTGCTCACCCAGCTCAGCAACGCTGTCAGCCTGCTTCTTGCGGAGAGCAGCAGCAGTAGATTCATGCTGCAGAGTGGACTCCTCAAGGTCGCGACGGAGCTTCTGGAACTCAGCCTCACGCTTCTTGTTCATCTCGATCTGAGCAGCAGTCGCGCCACCGGCCTCTTCCAGCCTCTCACTGATCTCCTCAAGTTCCCTGGAGAGGTCAGCTCTCTGCTTCTCCACCTTGGCACGAGCAGCACGCTCAGCCTCAATCTCCTCCTCCAGTTCTTCAATGCGGGCCTGTTGAACGTAGGTGTCCATCTTTTTCAGTAAGCTTCTACTGTTGATCGACACAAATGCATGACATGGGTGCAGTAATGTTTTGTCAAACACAATGTCACCTGAAGCTCCTTGATCTTCTTCTGAAGCTGAGCACCCAGAGACTGCTCATCTTCAATCTTGCTAAGGAACTGACTGATTTCAAAGTCCTTCCTGAGATAATTACAAATAAAAAACACATAGTTCATGCCGTTGATTATGAATTTAAAAGGAATGGTTGTTTTACAAATTCAAAAAGTACATTACTTTTTAATCTTCTCATCAGACTGCTGCTTGTCATTCTCAAGATCCATGATGGATTCTTGGGCAAGTTTCAGATCACCCTCAAGCTTTCTCTTTGCTCTCTCAAGGTCCATACGAAGCTTCTTTTCTTGCTCCAGAGAACCCTCAAGCTGATCAAATAAAAATAGTTATTAATTAAATTAAAGAGAAATCTTTCTTTTCCAATCCAAGTGTTTTTGTCAACTTACATCATCCACTTGTTGCTCAAGCTTGGTCTTGGCCTTGGTCAGAGTGTTGACTTTGTCTTCCTCTGCCTGCAGGTCATCAAGAGTCTGCTGGTGAGCCTCCTGAAGGGCTTTCTTTTCCTTGGTTAACTTAGCAATGCTCTCATCCTGAGAGGCCATCTCCTCAGTGAGGTTCTTGACCTAAGTGTGCAAGAAAGATCTTGTCAATAATCGCTCATCGTTATCATTTTACTTGGTATTGTGATTAGATTATAATTTACAAACCTTGTTCTCAGTGGCATGTTTCTCCTTCTCTACTTTGGCCAAGGTAAGCTCCAAGTCATCAATATCCTTCTTGAGCTCAGAGCATTCATCCTCCAGCTTTCTCTTTTTGGCAGTGAGCTCAGCATTGATTTCCTCTTCATCCTCCAGTCTCTCAGTTGTCTCTTTGAGTTTGGCCTCCAGCTGAATCTTGCTCTTGATAAGACCCTCACATCTTTCCTCAGCATCCGAGAGATTATCTCCTTCCTAGTCCATTAAATATGATTGACATTAGCACACCAACAACTTACAACATGAAAAATATCTGATGATGGGTACTCACAGCTGCTACTTGCATCTGCAGATCATTCTTCTCCTGCAGAAGGGACACCATCTTCTCCTCCAATTCCTTCTTCTTGGCCAGGGCCGTAGCTAAGTCAGTTTTCATCTTATCATAGTTCTCCTTCATGTTTGCCAGCTCCTTCTCAGTTTCAGCCGTCTTCAGCAGTGGCTTGATCTTGTAGTACACCTTCATCCATGGCCAGTGTTTCACGTTCATGAATGAGCGTATGTTGTACTGGATGGAATAGATGGCTTCCCTGCAGAATAGAAATAGCTGTTATGAACATTGTTTCTGTGATTTTTCATTACTTCATTCAAAATTAACTGTTTTCAACGTGCCTCCTCTCTGTCATCTTCACATATTCCTTTCTCATGAGGTAACCTCTGCACAAAGCCTGAGTCATGGTGACCAGTGATGCTAGTTTTTCATCTCTCATCTCCTCAAGGGTACCCAGCAGACCGGCCTTGAAGAACACCTAAACAAACAAAAAATAAATTATCAAAAGAATAACATTTTCAAATAAAACATTGCGTCACAAAAACTTCTCATGGTCTTTCTGCAAAGTATCTTATTGAGTGGATCCAACAAAAATCAGTTCCTTTCCAAATCGTGTCATAGGTATTCTTCACTCACAAATTAACAAGGTGTCATTTTATCTATGAAGCGTTCCCCCAATGGCCTCCCAAAAATTATGTATTCTGATGTCAGCTTCGAACAGCTAGAGTAATGAAAAAATATGCTCTCCTGTTGACATGAGGCAACACTCTTTGCCTTAGTCCACGCTTAAAGGAGGTTTTCATTTGCAAAAGTGACTACAGTTTTTCTGCCTTGCACACATTTTTCCCCGGATAACGGGATGCCTTTAGTATCCAGGGCAGTTTGTGAATCATTTTTTTGCGTTTTATTGGACAGTCCAAACTAAAGCAGATTTATTCCAATATTGCCAATTGACCAACATCTTAAAAGTAGTGAGGAATAACCCCTAGAGTGATGATATTCACTCTAGGGGTTGATATTCACTCTAGTGATTCAATAATAAACTTAAAAAATTTAGTAGAATGTGAGAATAGCTGTTGACAGACTAAAAGAAGCTATTATTTGGTTGTATAAGGAAAGCAAAGTGCTTACCTTCGTGTGTCCAAATTTGTACTCATCATGAGGAACATCAATTGACCCAAGCAGCTTCTCTGAAGCCTTCTTGTTGTCCATGAACTGGCCGTCAGGAATGACACTGGCATTCAGTACCTTGTACCTATTAGAGACATAGAGTTAGAGAGTTAATTGTCAATTTGTAAACTTTATTTTTTGATAAAATGTCTGAAATATACCTTTGCTTGAAGTCAGCGTAGAGAATTCTGCTGGGGAAACCTTTCCTGCAGATTCTGATACCCTCTAGCACACCGTTACACCTGAGCTGGTGGATGACCAGGAAGTTCTCCATGAGACCTGGGTGAAAGGGTTTTTAGTAGTAGTTTTTCTATAGAAACATGTAGACCATGACAACAAACAAGTCAAAGAGTGTTTAATTATGTTGTCTATTTACCTGGAGTCTTAGACTCATTGGGAATCAGGCAACGCACAAAGTGAGGATGGGTGCTCCTCAAATTAGTCATCAGCGTGCCCAAGTTCGCCTGTGAATCCAATATGGTAGAAATTAGTGTATTAGTGTATTGTGTATAAATTAAGATACATAAGGTAGGTTTGCAATTTTAAGCCTTACCCTAAACTGTGAAGACACAGTCTGCATAGAACCACCCTTCTTCTTGGCTCCCTTCTTGCTGCCACCAGTCTCTGTTGATGAATTAAAGTAGACTAGAATTTTTAGACCAACATGTACATTAACATGAAGACATGCTACAGTTGAAAATACACAGTATTAATAACTTTACAATGTGTTTTAGTTTACTCAAGTTACTATCATACCTTCTACTACAGGGGGATACAGGACGGGCAGCAGTTTCACAGAGGATTTCTGGTACAGCTGGATGACAGACTCGTTCAGTGGGTCCTTGTTCTTGTCCAGCCAGCCAGTGATATTGTAGTCCACGGTACCAGCATAGTGCACCAGGGAGAAGTGGGCCTCAGCCTTGCCTTTGGCAGGCTTTGGCTTCTCAAATGCTTTGTTTTTGCCAAGATGCTGGTCATACAGCTTGTTCTTGAAGGATGTGTCTGTTGCCTTGGGGAACATGCACTCCTCTTCAAGGATGGAGAAGATACCCATGGGCTTAAAGACAGTGGGAAGAAGTCTGTGATTAGGACACGCATCAATTTAACTTAAAAAAATGACGTAAAACTAAATTAACTAATTACCTTTTCAATCAGCTCAATGCAGGCAGCCAAGTCCATGCCAAAGTCAATGAACTCCCAGATAATACCCTCCTTCTTGTACTCCTCTTGCTCCAGGACAAACATGGTGTGGTTGAAGAACTGTTGCAGTTTCTCATTGGTGAAGTTGATGCACAGCTGCTCCAGTGTGTTGAACTGCAAGCACCAAAAGTTATTTTTGTCATGTATTAAGATGTTACGCATTAAAAGCAAGTGAATTGTTTGATTGTTAACTTACATCAAAGATTTCAAAGCCAGCAATATCCAGGACACCAATGTAGAACTGCCTTGGTTGTTTAGTGTCCAACATCTGGTTGATGCGAATGACCATCCACAAGAACATCTTCTCATAAATAGACTTAGCCAGGGCAGGTACAGAGTTCATCACCTAGAATACAATAAAGGATTTAACTTCATAATTTTACCTAATAATGCACTATTTGATGTAACTTATATAATGTGTGTGCTTTCAAATAGTAGTATATGAATAATTTATGTGTACCTGAGGTACTGTCTGTCCCTTGGTGACATACTCATTTCCGACCTTCACTCTGGGATAGCACAGAGCTTTCAGCATGTCAGCAGAGTTCAGACCCAGCAAGTAGGCAACTTTGTCCGCTTCTGAAAACACAACAGTGATTTCCATTATGACATGAACATAACCCAGTGTGATTAAGAACTCTATTCATCTTTAAACTGATGTTCCCAAGCTACTCACCCTCTGTGCCATCAGGCTCAGCCTGCTCCTCACGCTGCTTTTGCTTGAACTTCATGTTACCATGGTGGAGCACTGCACCAGTCATCTTGTAGATGCTCATCTTCTCTTCATTTGAGAAGCCCAGGATATCAATAGCATTCTGAATTTAAAAGATATGTCAACAGAATTGTTTTAGAAAATGAACATAAACCGACACCATTCATTTAGCATGTGATGTACAAATACACTTAAATAGTTTATAGATCACTCACATCAGTGGCTTCCAGCTCTACTTTGTCATCAATACTGGCCACAGTGATCTGCCCCATGCTGCACATGGGGAAGTCGTAGGGGTTGGTTGTGATGAGACACAAGTCTGGTGATCAAAAAAAGACACTTTTGTTAATAAACTGTATTTGAAAGTAGCTGAACTACTACTACTACTACTACTACTACTACTAACATCTAAATTTTCTTACCCATCAGCTCAGGTTTGTGGCCAGTCAACATCTGGAAGAAGATATGGTAGCCTCTTTCATCAGGAAGCTGGTATGTCACTCTAGACTTTTCCAGCAGATCTACAAATTGTTCATAAGTCAGATTCATAGCAATATTCAATTTCAGTCATTTGTATGGACTCAAAGTATTTTTGCTTACATGTCTCAATATCAGCACTAGCCAGTTTGCCAGTTGTGCCAAAATGGATTCTGATGAATTTACCCTGTTTGGAAGGAAGAGTTTTTTAATGTCCTCATACATGGACAATCAGTAAAAGGCCTTACAAATGTGTAAAAGTTGTTTCATACTTACAAAACGAGAGGAGTTGTCATTCCTCACAGTTTTGGCATTACCATAGGCCTCCAGCAGAGGATTAGCAGCAATAATCTGATCCTCCAGTGACCCCTAAAATCGAGTATTAGCAGTGGTTTCAGAAAATTTCTTTGGAAAGTGAGCCATTGATAAAGAAATACATATTGTAATTATCAGGATTATACCTTTGATGCATCCCTCTTGGGTCCACCAACTGAGATAGTTGCAAAGTACTGGATGACACGCTTGGTGTTGACAGTCTTTCCTGCACCAGATTCTCCACTAGGCATAGACAAAGAATTTGATCAAGATATTTAACCATCTTCAATGAAGTCAACAATTGTAAGTGAACCAAACTTACGTGATCAATACAGACTGGTTCTCCCTATCTGTTAAAAAAGGAACAAAATAATTATCCAGGTTTCACTGCAACAGAAACATCATATAATAATTTATTTTATGTTGTAATGATACTGACTTACCAGTTGCCATGAACTGGAAGGCGTTGTCAGAGACAGAGAAGATGTGGGGTGGAGCCTCCATACGCTTCTTGCCTCTATAGGCAGATACACATTCAGCATCGTACACTGGGAGCCACTTGTAGGGGTTTACAGTGGCACAGAACAATCCAGAGTAGGTCTGAAAGTGATCATAGAGATTGGGGTTAGGGTTAGGATAATTTAACATGATTTATCCTGAAAATACATTGTAAAGAGTTATTTTTCCCATTATTTATAAAGTCCTACATAGATCATCCACGCTGCATAACGCTCTTTGAGATTATACAGCACAGAGGCTTCGTTGAGATGGGTCATCATGGCCATGTCCTCAATCTTGTCATACTTGGGAGGATTCATTGGATAGACATCGTCTTCTTTCACTGTCCTCTCCTGTTACGAGACATTTGTCACATTTAGAACTGATCATGTTGGAATCCCAACTGTCTATGATTTTATGTTACCAACCTCCTCAGTGGTCAGGACTTTGACGGTGACTTTGCCAGCATCTTTCTTGAGGATTGTGGCCTTCAAGTACAGCTCCTTAACATCAGCCACGTAGCAGGCACTCTTGGCATCAAATGGTGCGCTTTGAGCCTCGATCCTCTCCCTCTCTGGCTTACGAAGGTAAATCGCAGCTTTGCCATAAGCGGCCATCTCCGCGTCTGTACTCATGGTGGCGCCTTATGTCTGTTAAATAATTACATTGTAACTGCAATGACTAATCTTGTATGTCACTATAATCATTTTTACTTAAAATACGTGAACGAATCAACATTGGAGCCATATCCATGTATGATTACGGATGGGTTTCAAATATACAACTATGCTCACTTAAGTCTTGCTCAGACTTTGTTGTTGCAGAAAATTCATTTAAACACATTTGGTTTTGGAAAAATGTTTGGAAAGAAAACCACGCACATTAAGTGAATCAGAAACCATTTTCATATGTTTCAAATGCTTGCAGAGACAAATTATGAATGTAATAGTCATCCTTACCTGACCCCTTCCCTCTTGACAATATTCCTCAATCCTGTGAAAAACAGTTCTGTTGTTAGAGTAGGTTTTAAAAACAAAATGCATGCAACTTTCCAATTGCTTCTTTTCTCGTAAGTAATTGTTAAAAGAAGAACACATTCAAAGTATCCCGATTTTAAGAGAAGACAGTATTACCAAAGGCAGAAACTCAGGTCTTCAGTCTCACAAATGGTCCTGTCTTTGAGTTGCCTTTATACTGAATCTTGTTTTGATGACACAGTAAAAGTTAAATATGGTACACCAAATTTGGTAAGGCAGACAGCCCACGATGAAAGATATGTAGTAATTATATCACGTGATGTTTCATGTTACAGTTTATATGGCCAGGGCTTGATTTTTGCTTAATCATTACTTCAGCAGACGTTTATTTTAGGCTCTTGACCGCCTCTTCACTTTCAAGAAAGTAAAGTATTTTTAAAACATCTTAGTGTTTTGTTTCTTAACAGTTTTTATACTTTACAGAATCTCATAGCACTTTTAAATTAAAATAACACCAGTGGGTTAGGGTTCGCACACAGATGCACACAGTTTCTCTTTTTGGAGTCGGGAGTCTTGAAAGTCACTATCATACCTGAAGACATGAAATGTAAGAAACTGTTTATGAAGAAAAAAAACCTTTTAAAACACATCAGGACACTCTCTAAAAAAATCCTATGAAACTCATTTTACTCTTCTCTTACAAAATCTGTGACTGCATGCGTTTTGAGGGTCCAATGTTTGTGCTTCAGAGATGCTTTAGGTATTTGAACTGTATAGTTCAAAAGTATTGGCATCCAAAGATGTTTTTTAAGGGAAAATGTATATTTAATTAAGCGAAAAATTAAGTTTTGCTAATGCAACATGTTCATGTTGAGATTTCAGTAACCTGGAGAACGAAATAAAAACAACAAAGACAATGCAAGTCAAGATTAAAAACTATTTTATTGTTGGGGATTTCACATCATATTTTATGATTAGAAAAAAATGTCAGCCAAAGCACTTTACTCAGCTGCCTCTTTTCCCTGTAAAAAAAGCACAAAACTATTAATAAATATACTGCATATACACCAACATTGACATCAACCGTTGAGAGGGATTTCTCCTTACTCAATGAAGCTTTAAGTCTATGTTTTTACTTTTTTTTTGTCAAGCTGAATATTAGTTACCTTGCCAGAGTCACGGCTTTTAGCTCTCAGCTTGTTGACCTGGGACTCTGCAATGTCTGCACGCTCCTCGGCCTCCTCCAGCTCATGCTGAACCTTTCTGCACTTGGACAGATGAGTGTTGGCCTGTTCCTCCTGGAAAGCAAGAAAAATGAATCATACATAAAACAAAATATATATATTTGGAAAAGACCCAGTGATCTAGTGTCCATGAAATAATTGTGACAGAGTAGTAAATTTGCTTGGTTTTAAAAACAATGTTTAGTCCTTACCGCCTCCTCAGCCTGCCTTTTGTAGGCCTTCACCTTCAGTTGCAACTTGTCAACCAGATCCTGCAGCCTGGAGACATTTTTCTTGTCCTCTTCAGTCTGTAATAGATGATGTTGAGGTGAAAATTTAAATAGTTGAACAATAATGAATAATTTGGTCCTGTTTATTGTTACTTTCAATGACTGTACCTGATAGGTGAGCTCCTTCACTCTCCTCTCGTATTTGCGGACACCCTTAACGGCATCAGCTCCACGTCTCTGCTCAGCCTCAACCTCTGTCTCAAGCTCACGCACCTTTTAAATACAATGAGAAAATAAATGATTCTCCGGATTCTTTCAAAGTCTTGCTGTAGCTGTACAAATCTGAAGAGGACTTTCTTACCCTGGACTCCAGTTTCTGAAGCTGCTTCTTACCACCCTTCATGGCCAGGTTCTCAGCCTCATCCAGGCGGTGCTGCAGGTCCTTAACAGCAACCTCCAGATTCTTCTTCATCCTCTCAAGGTGAGCACTAGTGTCCTGCTCCTTCTTCAGCTCTTCAGCCATCATAGCAGCCTGGAGAAGACATCACGACATGTTGTTTGACAAAAACTAACAAAATAAATGTGAGTAAAAAGAACAACAATGGAATTCAATCTTACATCAGTGATGGCCTTCTTGGCCTTCTCTTCTGCATTCCTTGCTTCCTGAACAGTGTCATCCACTTCACCCTGGACCTGGACCAGGTCAGTCTCAAGCTTCTTCTTGGTGTTCATAAGGCTTGTGTTCTAAAAGATGCAACCATTTTAATTAAATAACATATTGTTACGTTATCGGGAATGTCTTTATGCAATTGAATTATTGAAGAAATAAACTGAGTTTGATCACCTGAGAGTGCAGGAGTCCAGCACGCTCACTGGCATCCACCAACTCCTGCTCTGCAATTTTGCGGCTTCTCTCTGTCTGTTCCAGAGCAGCTCTAAGTTCCTCAATTTCAGCCATCATGAGACCGTTCCTGCGATCCACCATGGCAGCTTGTTCTTTGAAGTCATCCTGGGCTCTAACGGCATCGTCAAGGTGCAGTTGTGCATCCTGGTGGAATAATATCATGACATGATGAATGACATTATATCCCTTTACTGACCATAGTTTGTGGAGCCACTCTGTCTTACGATACCTTTAGCTGTGCCTGCACGTTCCTCAGCTGCTTCTGGGACTCAGCAGCCTGGCGATTGGCGTGGCTCAGCTGAATCTCCATTTCGTTCAGGTCTCCCTCCATCTTCTTCTTGATCCTCAGAGCATCGTTTCTGCTCCTGACCTCAGCGTCCAAAGTGCTCTGCATGGAGTCAGTGATTCTCTGGCTGTTCCTCTTGATCTGCTCCATCTCCTCATCTTTCTCTGCCAGCTTCCTGTCCACTTCACCCTTAATCTGGTTCAGCTCCAGCTGGACACGGAGGATCTTGGACTCTTCGTGTTCCAGAGTTCCCTAAAAACGTTGATGAATGAAATATTGATCTCGGCCTTCAAAACTTTTCAAGCATGTCACATCATTAAGAATATCTTTTTGGATTCCTAACGTTACCTCAGCCTCTTCAAGAGCTGTCTGGATCTCAGACTTCTCTGTTTCCACCTGCTTCTTGGACTTCTCCAGCTCATGGATGCTCTTTCCAGTCTCACCAATCTGTTCAGTCAGATCTGAGATCTCCTCTGCAGATTGATACATTTGTTTAAGAGTAAAAACATAAATACCAACGGTTAAGCTTTTTCCACCTGTTCCACCCGGTTGAATTCAATGTAACTTTTAAATTATGTCAAACTTACGTTGTAGGTTCTTGTTTTCACGCTTCATTGTCTCCAGCTGATCCAGAGCTTCCTCATAAGAGTTCTTCATCTTGAACAGCTCAGTGCTGAGAGAACGAGCCTCCTTCTGTGCTCCCTCAAGCTCGGCCTGACCCTCCTCGTACTTTTGTTTCCACTCTGCCAACACCTTAATAACACAATTACAATAGTTCAGTATAGTCTGTGGTACTATAAAGACATATATATATATATATATGTGAATACCTGTTTCTATATCACTAACTATACTACCTTGTCAAAGTTCCTCTGCTTCTTGTCAAGGTTGGCAGCGAGACCGTTGGCCCTCTCCACGTCAATCATGAGGTCCTCCACCTCACTCTGGAGCCTCTGTTTGGTTTTCTCAAGAGAGGCACACTTAGAGTTCACTGCCTCAATCTGTTCCTCAGCCTCCTGGAGACGCTGAGCCAACTTTTTCCTGTTTGGAAAATTATAAATATGTTACTAAGTGAAATTCTTTTCAAATGAGAATCTCTGGAATAATGCACTTTTGTGATGGCCATTTCATTATTTGAATGTTACTCACTTGGATTCCTCAAGCTCCTCAGTGCGCTGAATTGCATCAGTTTCATACTTAGTCCTCCACTGAGCCACCTCACCGTTGGCCTTGGACATTCCACGCTGCAGCTCAGCTTTGGCCTCCTGCTCCTCCTCAAACTGCTCCCTCAGCAGATCACAGTCATGGCGAGCAGATTGCAGTCCATGGGCAAGAGCATTCTTGGCCTGTTTGTAAAAGATATTCATGAATCATAAAAAAATCTAAATCCCTCAACGAATCAAAACAAAACACACTTACTTAATGTTTTCTTACCTTAACTTCCTCTTCAATCTGTCTCTTGAGCTCCTCAATCTGCTGTGTGAAGGCCTGTTTGCCTCTGGTCAGCTGGGAGACAAGGGCTTCTTTCTCTTCAATTTGACGGCTGAACTCACCTTGGGTGAAAGATATCATGATAAATTAGTTTTTCTTACATTTCTCAATAACATGCAAAACAGATCATTTAGAAATAGTTTGTACGTACCATTTTCTGTGAGGAGACGTGCTTTCTGTGCATTTGAATCATTGATCTGACGAACATTTTCATCATTCTTGGTCTTCAGTTCGCTAAGTTGGTCCTCAAGAGTACGGCACATCTTTTCAAGGTTTCCCTAAAGAGTAAAAGAGAGATGAGATCATTGATTAGATTGAATGCATTATTGACAACATCAATTTGGGTACTAATGGTATGTCATGCATGTTGTACCTTTGCTTTAGCAACAGCCTCCATGTTGCTGGAGAGGTCATCGATCTCCATCTTATATTCACTCTTTTCCTTCTCAAGCTTCTGCTTCACCCGCTGGAGGTTGTCGATCTGCTCACCTAGCTCAGCAACACTGTCAGCCTGCTTCTTGCGGAGAGCAGCAGCAGTGGATTCATGCTGCAGAGTGGACTCCTCAAGGTCGCGACGCAGCTTCTGGAACTCAGCCTCACGCTTCTTGTTCATCTCAATCTGAGCAGCAGTTGCACCACCGGCTTCTTCCAGCCTCTCACTGATCTCCTCAAGTTCCCTGGAGAGGTCAGCTCTCTGCTTCTCCACCTTGGCACGGGCAGCACGCTCAGCCTCAATCTCTTCCTCCAGTTCTTCAATGCGGGCCTGTTGAACGTAGGCGTCATCTTTTTCAGTAAGCTTCTACTTTTAGACACAAATGCATGACATGAGTGCAGTAATGTTTTGTCAAACACAATGTCACCTGAAGCTCCTTGATCTTCTTCTGAAGCTGAGCACCCAGAGACTGCTCATCTTCAATCTTGCTAAGGAGCTGACTGACTTCAAAGTCCTTCCTGAAATAATTACAAATAAAAAACACATAGTTCATGCCGTTGACTATGATTTTAAAAGGAATGGTTGTTTTACAAATTCAAAAAGTACATTACTTTTTAATCTTCTCATCAGACTGCTGCTTGTCATTCTCAAGATCCATGATGGATTCTTGGGCAAGTTTCAGATCACCCTCAAGCTTTCTCTTTGCTCTCTCAAGGTCCATACGAAGCTTCTTTTCTTGCTCCAGAGAACCCTCAAGCTGATCAAATAAAAATAGTTATTAATTAAATTAAAGAGAAATCTTTCTTTTCCAATCCAAGTGTTTTTGTCAACTTACATCATCCACTTGTTGCTCAAGCTTGGTCTTGGCCTTGGTCAGAGTGTTGACTTTGTCTTCCTCTGCCTGCAGGTCATCAAGAGTCTGCTGGTGAGCCTCCTGAAGGGCTTTCTTTTCCTTGGTTAACTTAGCAATGCTCTCATCCTGAGAGGCCATCTCCTCAGTGAGGTTCTTGACCTAAGTGTGCAAGAAAGATCTTGTCAATAATCGCTCATCGTTATCATTTTACTTGGTATTGTGATTAGATTATAATTTACAAACCTTGTTCTCAGTGGCATGTTTCTCCTTCTCTACTTTGGCCAAGGTAAGCTCCAGGTCATCAATATCCTTCTTGAGCTCAGAGCATTCATCCTCCAGCTTTCTCTTTTTGGCAGTGAGCTCAGCATTGATTTCCTCTTCATCCTCCAGTCTCTCAGTTGTCTCTTTGAGTTTGGCCTCCAGCTGAATCTTGCTCTTGATAAGACCCTCACATCTTTCCTCAGCATCTGAGAGATTATCTCCTTCCTAGTCCATTAAATATGATTGACATTAGCACACCAACAACTTACAACATGAAAAATATCTGATGATGGGTACTCACAGCTGCTACTTGCATCTGCAGATCATTCTTCTCCTGCAGAAGGGACACCATCTTCTCCTCCAATTCCTTCTTCTTGGCCAGGGCCGCAGCTAAGTCAGTTTTCATCTTATCATAGTTCTCCTTCATGTTTGCCAGCTCTTTCTCAGTTTCAGCTGACTTCAGCAGTGGCTTGATCTTGTAGTACACCTTCATCCATGGCCAGTGTTTCACGTTCATGAATGAGCGTATGTTGTACTGGATGGAATAGATGGCTTCCCTGCAGAATAGAAATAGCTGTTATGAACATTGTTTCTGTGATTTTTCATTACTTCATATAAAATGAACTGTTATCAACGTGCCTCCTCTCTGTCATCTTCACATATTCCTTTCTCATGAGGTAACCTCTGCACAAAGCCTGAGTCATGGTGACCAGTGATGCTAGTTTTTCATCTCTCATCTCCTCAAGGGTACCCAGCAGACCGGCCTTGAAGAACACCTAAACAAACAAAAAAGAAATTACCAAAAGAATAACATTTTCAAATAAAACATTGCATCACAAAAACTTCTCATGGTCTTTCTGCAAACTATCTTATTGAGTGGATCCAACAAAAATCCGTTCCTTTCCAAATCGTGTCATAGGTATTCTTCACTCACAAATTAACAAGGTGTCATTTTATCTATGAAGCGTTCCCCCAATGGCCTCCCAAAAACAATGTATTCTGATGTCAGCTTCGAACAGCTAGAGTAATGAAAAAATATGCTCTCCTGTTGACATGAGGCAACACTCTTTGCCTTAGTCCACGGTTAAAGGAGGTTTTCATTTGCAAAAGTGACTGCAGTTTTTCTGCCTTGCACACATTTTTCCCCGGATAACGGGTTGCCTTTAGTATCCAGCGCAGTTTGTGAATCATATTTTTTTTTGTGTTTTATTGGACAGTCCAAACTGAAGCAGATTTATTCCAATATTGCCAATTGACCAACATCTTAAAAGTAGTGAGGAATAACCCCTAGAGTGATGACAAGTATTTGAGGATCCATTCAATAATAAACTTAAACATTTTTGTAGAATGTGAGAATAGCTGTTGACAGACTAAAAGAAGCTATTATTTGGTTGTATAAGGAAAGCAATGTGCTTACCTTTGTATGTCCAAATTTGTACTCATCATGAGGAACATCAATTGACCCAAGCAGCTTCTCTGAAGCCTTCTTATTGTCCATGAACTGGCCTTCAGGAATGACACTGGCATTCAGTACCTTGTACCTATTAGAGACAGAGAGTTAGAGAGTTAGTTGTCAATTTGTGAACTTTATTTTTTGTTAAAATGTGTGAAATATACCTCTGCTTGAAGTCAGCATAGAGAATTCTGCTGGGGAAACCTTTCCTGCAGATTCTGATACCCTCCAGCACACCGTTACACCTGAGCTGGTGGATGACCAGGAAGTTCTCCATGAGACCTGAGTGTAAAGGCTTATTAGTATTAGTTGTACTACTGAAACATGTACACCATGCCAATTAAGAAATCTGAGCCACTGTTAAAAGATTGTTTAATTATGTTGTCTATTTACCTGGAGTCTTAGACTCATTGGGAATCAGGCAACGCACAAAGTGAGGATGGGTGCTCCTCAAGTTAGTCATCAGCTTGCCCAAGTTCTCCTGTGAATCCAAAATGGTGGAAACTGTGAGTTTGATTATAAACTGAGATACATAAGGTAGCTCTGCAATTTTAAACCTTACCCTAAACTGTGAAGACACAGTCTGCATAGAACCACCCTTCTTCTTGCCTCCCTTCTTGCTGCCACCAGTCTCTGTTGATGAATTAAAGTAGACAAGAATTTTTTAGACCAACATGTACATTAACATGAAGACATGCTACAGTTGAAAATACACAGTATTCATAACTTTACAATGTGTTTTAGTTTACTTAAGTTACTACCATACCTTCTACTACAGGGGGATACAGGATGGGCAGCAGTTTCACAGAGGATTTCTGGTACAGCTGGATGACAGACTCGTTCAGTGGGTCCTTGTTTTTGTCCAGCCAGCCAGCGATATTGTAGTCCACAGTACCAGCATAGTGCACCAGGGAGAAGTGGGCCTCAGCCTTGCCTTTGGCAGGCTTTGGCTTCTCAAATGCTTTGTTTTTGCCAAGATGCTGGTCATACAGCTTGTTCTTGAAGGATGTGTCTGTTGCCTTGGGGAACATGCACTCCTCTTCAAGGATGGAGAAGATACCCATGGGCTTAAAGACAGTGGGAAGAAGTCTGTGATTAGGATACGCATCAATTTAACTTAAAAAAAATTACAAACAAAATTAACTGATTACCTTTTCAATCAGCTCAATGCAGGCAGCCAAGTCCATGCCAAAGTCAATGAACTCCCAGATAATACCCTCCTTCTTGTACTCCTCTTGCTCCAGGACAAACATGGTGTGGTTGAAGAACTGTTGCAGTTTCTCATTGGTGAAGTTGATGCACAGCTGCTCCAGTGTGTTGAACTGCAAGTACACAAATAATCACCCAAAGTTCTTTCTGTCATGTATAAAGATGTTTACGCTTTTAAAGCATTAGCAAATGAATTGTTAGATTGGCTTACATCAAAGATTTCAAAGCCAGCAATATCCAGGACACCAATGTAGAACTGCCTTGGTTGTTTAGTGTCCAACATCTGGTTGATGCGGATGACCATCCACAAGAACATCTTCTCATAAATAGACTTGGCCAGGGCAGGTACAGAGTTCATCACCTAGAATACAATAAAAGATATAACTTCATAAGTTAAGCTGTTTTATAAAATAGTGGGTTATTAGAGATTTTAATGACACAATCCACTATTTAATAAAACTAATATATGTGTTTTAAAATGGTAGTATATGGATAATTTATGTGTACCTGAGGTACTGTCTGTCCCTTGGTGACAAACTCATTTCCGACCTTCACTCTGGGATAGCACAGTGCTTTCAGCATGTCAGCAGAGTTCAGTCCCAGCAAGTAGGCAACCTTGTCAGCATCTGGAGAACGTTCAGTGATTTCCATTATGACATGAACATAACCCAGTGTGATTAAGAACTCTATTCATCCTTAAACTGATGTTCCCAAGCCACTCACCCTCTGTGCCATCTGGCTCAGCCTGCTCCTCACGCTGCTTTTGCTTGAACTTCATGTTACCATGGTGGAGCACTGCACCAGTCATCTTGTAGATGCTCATCTTCTCTTCATTTGAGAAGCCCAGGATATCAATAGCATTCTGCATTTAAAAGATATGTCAACAGAATCGTTTTAGAAAATGAACATAAACCGGCACCATTCATTTAGCATGTGATGTACAAAATACACTTAAATAGTTTATAGATCACTCACATCAGTGGCTTCCAGCTCTACTTTGTCATCAATACTGGCCACAGTGATCTGCCCCATGCTGCACATGGGGAAGTCGTAGGGGTTGGTTGTGATGAGACACAAGTCTGGTGATCAAAAAGAGGTAAAAAAGTTCAACACTTTTGTTGAAATTAAACTGTATTAAAAAAGTAGCTGAAGTACTACTACAACTACTAACATCTCAATTTTCTTACCCAGCAGCTCAGGTCTGTGGCCAGTCATCATCTGGAAGAAGATATGGTAGCCTCTTTCATCAGGAAGCTGGTATGTCACTCTCGACTTTTCCAGCAGATCTTCAAATTGTTCATAAGTCAGATTCATAGCAATTTTCAATTTCAGTCATTTGTATGGACTCAAAGTATTTTTACTTACATGTCTCAATATCAGCACTAGCCAGTTTGCCAGTTGTGCCAAAATGGATTCTGATGAATTTACCCTGTTTGGAAGGAAGAGATTTTTAATATCCTCATACATGGACAGGCAGTCCAACACATTTGTAGAAATTGTTTCATACTTACAAAACGAGAGGAGTTGTCATTCCTCACAGTTTTGGCATTACCATAGGCCTCCAGCAGAGGATTAGCAGCAATAATCTGATCCTCGAGTGAACCCTAAAATCCAGTTTTCAACGTGGTTTTAGAAAATTACTTTGGAAACTGATCCATTGATGAACAAACCCATGTTCTAATTGTCAGTAACATACCTTTGATGCATCCCTCTTGGGTCCACCAACTGAGATAGTTGCAAAGTACTGGATGACACGCTTGGTGTTGACAGTCTTTCCTGCACCAGATTCTCCACTAGGCATAGACAAAGACATATAAGACTTTGATCAAGATATTTAACTATCTTCAATGAAGTCAACAATTGCAAATGAACCAAACTTACGTGATCAAGACAGACTGGTTCTCCCTATCTGTTAAATAAGGAACAAAATAATTAACTAGGTATCACTGCAATAGAAATATCATATAATTTTGTGTTATAATGGTAATGACTTACCAGTTAGCATGAACTGGAAGGCGTTGTCAGAGACAGAAAAGATGTGGGGTGGAGCCTCCATACGCTTCTTGCCTCTATAGGCAGATACACATTCAGCATCGTACACTGGGAGCCACTTGTAGGGGTTCACAGTGGCACAGAACAGTCCAGAGTAGGTCTGAAAGTTATCATAGAGATACAACATTTAACATGATTCATCCTGAAAGTAAAGTCATTTTCAATAGTTATTTTCCTGTTAATTGGATTGTCTTACGTAGATCATCCAAGCTGCATAACGCTCTTTGAGATTATACAGCACAGAGGCTTCATTAAGATGGGTCATCATGGCCATGTCCTCAATCTTGTCATACTTGGGAGGATTCATTGGGCTGACATCGTCTTCTTTCACTGTCTTCTCCTGTACGAGACATTTGTCCCATTTAGAACTGATCATGTTGGTATCCCAACTGTCTATGATTTTATGTTACCAACCTCCTGAGTAGTCAGGACTTTGACGGTGACTTTGCCACCCTCTTTCTTGAGGATTGTGGCCTTCAAGTACAGCTCCTTAACATCAGCCACGTAGCAGGCACTCTTGGCATCAAATGGTGCGCTTTGAGCCTCAATCCTCTCCCTCTCTGGCTTACGAAGGTAAATAGCAGCTTTGCCATAAATGGCCATCTCCGCGTCCGTACTCATGGTGGCAGTTTACTTTTCTACGGTTTTAATAAATAACACAAATCATGTCAATCTTTTTTCAAAAGTATTTTCAAGTTATTTCCTTCAACATCAAAGAACCAAATTCAATATAATGATTGAGTGAGTAAAAATTTAACATTTTTGCAACTGAATGAAATGTTTTACATAGGAAACAAACAATGAAATATAATGGAAAGATGTTCATACCTGACCCACTCTATCTGAAATCTTGATTTGTATTACACAATCCTGTTTGGAACAATATTTCCAGCTATTAGTAGAGGTTTGTAAATTTGTGTTTAACCAAACACATTTTCTCAAATATAGAATAAATTCTGTAAAACAGGTACAACTCATGCTTACCACAAGCTGAAGTCCCCAAGGGTCTGCTACCACAACTGCTCTGTGGTGTTGGGCTGCTTATATTGAACCTGGCTCGCTTACGCAGCATTGTTTAAATATGGGCACATGCCAAATTTGGTATGTGCTAGAGTTATCGATTGAGACAGGTGTTGGTGAGATGTACATCTAGTGTTTTGGATTCCTGCCAGTAAGGCCAAACATATGTATCATATTAACTAACTCTAACTAGAGCGGTACACATGCATCTGATCCATTCCCTGGTTTTGCATTTACGCTTCCAAATTCTAAATTGATCCAGTGATTACCATTGTATCACTGCAGAAGCCTTTTTTTCAGCTGCACATTTGTATTATTTGTTTGATGCATTGATGATGTATGAAATGCTAACATCTTTAATGCGTACACATTTCCAAAAAAGTTGCATAGCATCACACTTTTCACTATTGCTTTACGTACGAACACATTCAGCTATGTTTTACCTTTACCCCAGAGCAATGGATGGAGCATTGTATCACTGATTCTTTTTAGTAAAATAGTTGTGCCCTCTCAAATGAAAGTATGTATAATAATATATCATTGCACTGTGTAATAAAACTTATTCAACACATGTAGCAGTGGATTATGCTACAGGAATGCTTTGAGGCATTAAGACCTGTGTACGTTATGTTATATTTAGACATGTTTTTTTCTGTTAGTCACGGCAGCTGCCATGAAGCCATGTTGACTACAGCTGTCATTGTCCTAAGCAAATGAGCAAGATGGTTGATGCCTACATGTGTTGAGCATAATGTAGGGGAGGGGAGTGACACAGCGCTATGATGCAAAAACAACACAGAATGTTTGGGTGTTAGGAGCGATCATTATTTTGAAAAATGCACATGTTTGTGTGCAATGTATAGTTTTTTTCAGCTTTGGAGCCAACATGTAGGTTAGCTGAGCACAGCATTTAAAACCAAAGAGCATGATAGTGAGCTTATACTGATCCCACATCATGTTCAAATAGGCCTACTAGGCCTAATAGACTACTGACTACAACTAGTGTCATCCGCTCTGCAGAGGGTGATCGGCTGCAATCTGCCGTCTCTCCAGGACCTGTTCGATTCCAGGACCCTGAAGCGAGCTAGAAAGATTGCTGCCGCCGACCCCTCTCACCCCGGACAAAACCTGTTTGTGCCCCTTCCATCTGGCAGGAGGCTGAGGTCCATCAGGACCAAGACCTCCCGCCACACAAACAGTCTCTTCCCCTCGGCAATGGGGCTCATCAACAGAGCCTGTGTGCCCCACTGAGTGACTCTGTCATCTCTCTGGTCACTTTTCTCATACTGCACATGCACAAACACTTTCATTTGTCTCTTCCTGTTTGCTGGTGCACTTTAGATTTTATAACTTTATTTTACTTTTTATTTACTAACCCCTAGCCTTAGTAACTAACCCATAGTACTGTATTCCTTGCACTATGTTGTCCATTGTCTTGTTGTCTTGTTATCCATTGTCGTCCATTGTCGTCTGTTGTTCTGTTGTCATGCACCAAACCCCAAGTCAAATTCCTCGTATGTATAACGTAATTTGGCAATAAATGTTTTCTGATTCTGATTCTGAACACATTGCATTTCATCAGTTTTCAAAACTATATAAATCTGCATATTTTACAGTTTTAAGTGTTTTTGGGTTTGTGTTGAAATCTACGTAACAAGCTCCTAATTCTTGCTACTTTTTACAGCCTTATCCAGGCAGTGCTGCGGCTGCTCAGAGACAACCTCCAGGTTGTAATGATTCACTTTAACCAGGACATGACTGATGGGAACATATTATTTGATTTGTGAATTAGTCACAGAATGTTTGCATGCACTGACCAGCATCATAAGCTGCTCAAACACTTCACGACCTCTCTGTCTATTTCAGTACCCTTTAGATCCTCAATTTCCACCACCTGTTGACTGACTCTACTCATAGTGTTAATTCCGTCAATGCTTAGTCAATCTAATTGAGTTGCACTTTCTTCCTGTGTGGATTAGATAACACTTGTTGTGCAAACCTACCCAACATGCTTGTAGAATAATTAGAAAATAACGTATGCTGAGTTAGTTGAAAAACATTGCTTACATTCTGCCAGAACAGATAATGTTGTATTACAATGCTATTTGGACTATTGTGGTCTGAAGCATAAATTATTTCCCCACAAACATGAGCCTCATAAATCTTCTACCTCACTCTAGTGGGAAGGGAATCCAAATGCTGAACCTGTTTTGCTTGCCAGGCAGAAGTTAAATGTGGGACACATGCCAAATATGGTAAGTTTCACAGCTGTTGCTTACATGAGCGGCACTTGATGCTGGTACATCTTAGGTTTCAGGTTTCCGTTAACAAATGCACCTCCTCAATTTGTAATAATCCCCACCTAAAATAGTAAATTTATATTCTATAATAAACATGTATAAAAACCTAACTTGGTATTTAATTTTTTTTATTTGTTTGTCTGATTAAAAAAATACTAAGAATACACTTAAAAAGTAAATCATTTCAGCAAAAAGTGTTTACATTCAGTTTCCCAAGAAATAAATGCTGAAAAATAACAACTACTGTTTAGGTTTCCGTGGAAGTGATATGTCTGTGCTTTTCACACTCATATGTCAAGCTATTAACACTTCTACTGACTCTGCAGACATAGCTTCCAGTCCATTTTTGGCTTCTTGCAGTGCATGTTGAATGTCAACCACGGTCCAGTTGTCAAGCAATATCATTTTTAAATGTCACAGGCAATAGTGTTGAACTTGAAAATGTGATTTTAAGTGACATGGTTTTGTAATGGTTTTGCAATCTGATAAAAACCCTAATGTACAAAAGATTTGTGAAGTTTTCTTTGATCATATGTTTTAACGTAGGTGCACACATTGTTTTTGAGAATGGTGTAGTAGAGTATAGTAATAGTAAGAACCACTCGTGTTGTACATGGTCTGACAAGTTTGTCTTCTGCCTATTTAACTAAATATTTCTTTAGCTATTATATATAATATACATTTATAGATTTTGGTTAACAAGTGCGGCTGATCAGTCTTTTATAAGAGACTTATACAAGGTTCTAGGGCTCTTGGGCAGCCTCAGCCCTGCCTGTGGCTTCCAAATGTAGACTGTAAATGAGATTATGCAATTAATGTATCTATATCTGTGCCTAGGTTAGGATTAAAGTGAATTAAGTGATACTGTTGTTTGTTTGTTTCCGTTTCAGCTGCCTACACCACCTTCAACTCAAATAGTAAGGACCTTTTTGGTATTTTCGGTCACTAGTTGGTTGAGAATGTTTCAATCACCCCTAACCAATGAATGTTGTTTGAATGAATTAACAGTTTAGATTTGATTGCACTAACAAAATCAATTCGTATTAAATAATGTCTGTAAATCACGTACCCTTAAAGTCTATCTTTACCCTTAAAGTCTATCTTATCTTTGGAAAAGATGTAAAAAAAAAGGTGTCGTTCATATCTCATCTCAACCTCCTTTATCGGGAAACAAAATGGTAAAGAGTACTATAGACAAAATCTCAGAACAACAGCTTTACCTTTATTGTTTTGTCATTAATTATATCATATTATATGATTTAAAAAATGTAACACTCAATAAACTTTACTCAGCTGCTTCTTTTCCCTGTAAAAAACAAATTGAGTGTGATCAATTAATCAATTACTTTTACAGTATATAAAAAGTATGATACAACTGCCTTGAAATGTAAAAATAGTACTGTAGAGAATTTTCTCTGAAATTACATTTAATTACCTTGCCAGAGTCACGGCTTTTTGCTCTCAGCTTGTTGACCTGGGACTCTGCAATGTCTGCACGCTCCTCGGCCTCCTCCAGCTCATGCTGAACCTTTCTGCACTTGGACAGATGAGTGTTGGCCTGTTCCTCCTGGAAAGCAAGAAAAGTGAATCATACATACAACAAAATATATATATTTGGAAAAGACCCAGTAATCTAGTGTCCATGAAATAATTATTACACAGTAGTCAACTTGCTTGGTTTTAAAAACAATGTTTAGTCCTTACCGCCTCCTCAGCCTGCCTCTTGTAGGCCTTCACCTTCAGTTGCAACTTGTCAACCAGATCCTTCAGCCTGGAGACATTTTTCTTGTCCTCTTCAGTCTGTAATAGATGGTGTTGAGGTGCAAATTGAAATATTTGAAATGGATAACAATAATGGATAATTTGGTCCTGTTTATTTTTACTATCAATGACTGTACCTGATAGGTGAGCTCCTTCACTCTCCTCTCATATTTGCGGAGACCTTTAACAGCTTCCACTCCACGTCTTTGCTCAGACTCAACCTCTGTTTCAAGCTCAAGCACCTTCAAAAATGATGACAAAATGAATGATTCTCCTATAGTGTTTCAAAGTCTTGCTGTAGCTATACAAATCACAAGATGACTTTCTTACCCTGGACTCCAGTTTCTGGAGCTGCTTCTTACCACCCTTCATGGCCAGGTTCTCAGCCTCATCCAGGCGGTGCTGCAGGTCCTTAACAGCGACATTCCAGATTCTTCTTCATCCTCTCAAGGTGAGCACTAGTGTCCTGCTCCTTCTTAAGCTCTTCAGCCATCATAGCAGCCTGGAGAAGACATCATGACATGTTGTTTGACAAAAACTAACAAAATAAATGTGAGTAAAAAGAACGACAATGGAATTCAAGCCTACATCAGTGATGGCCTTCTTGGCCTTCTCTTCTGCATTCCTTGCTTCCTGAACAGTGTCATCCACTTCCCCCTGGACCTGGACCAGGTCAGTCTCAAGCTTCTTCTTGGTGTTCATAAGGCTTGTGTTCTAAAAGATGCAACCATTTTAATTAGATACCATATTGTTACATTATAGTAAATGTCTTTATACAGTAGAATTAAGGAAGAAATAAACTGAGTTTGATCACCTGAGAGTGCAGAAGTCCGACACGCTCACTGGCGTCCACCAACTCCTGCTCTGCAATGTTTGCGACTTCTCTCTGTCTGTTCCAGAGCAGCTCTAAGTTCCTCAATTTCAGCCATCATGAGACCGTTCCTGCGATCCACCATGGCAGCTTGTTCCTTGAAGTCTTCCTGGGCTCTAACGGCATTATCAAGGTGCAGTTGTGCATCCTGGTGAAATAATATCATGAAAATATTCCTATGAATGACATCACATCCCTTTACTGACCATAGTTTGTGGAGCCACTCTGTCTTACGATACCTTTAGCTGTGCCTGCACGTTCCTCAGATGCTTCTGGGACTCAGCAGCCTGGCGATTGGCGTGGCTCAGCTGAATCTCCATTTCGTTCAGGTCTCCCTCCATCTTCTTCTTGATCCTCAGAGCATCGTTTCTGCTCCTGACCTCAGCGTCCAAAGTGCTCTGCATGGAGTCAGTGATTCTCTGGCTGTTCCTCTTGATCTGCTCCATCTCCTCATCTTTCTCTGCCAGCTTCCTGTCCACTTCACCCTTAATCTGGTTCAGCTCCAACTGGACACACAGGATCTTGGACTCTTCGTGTTCCAGAGTTCCCTAAAAACGTTGATGAATGAAATATTGATCTCAGCCTTTAAAACTTTTAAAGTTTGTCACATTATTTAGAATATCTTTTTGGACTCCTAACCTCAGCTTCTTCAAGAGCTGTCTGGATCTCATACTTCTCTTTTTCCACCTGCTTCTTGGACTTCTCCAGCTCATGGATGCTCTTCCCAGTCTCACCAATCTGTTCAGTCAGATCTGAGATCTCCTCTGGAGATAGATACATTTGTTTAAGAGTAAAAACATAAATACCAACGGTTAAGCTTTTTCCACCTGTTCCACCCGGTTGAATTCAATGTAACTTTTAAATTATGTCAAGTACTGTTTTCTAACGGTAAAACGGATAGAATACAATGTAACTTTTTAATAATGTCGAACTCACGTTGTAGGTTTTTGTTTTCACGCTTCATTGTCTCCAGCTGATCCAGAGCTTCCTCATAAGAGTTCTTCATCTTGAAGCAGCTCAGTGCTGAGAGAACGAGCCTCCTTCTGTGCTCCCTCAAGCTCGGCCTGACCCTCCTCGTACTTTTGTTTCCAATCTGCCAACACCTTAATAACACAATTACAATAGTTCAGTATAGTATGGTGTACTATAAAGACATATATATGTGTATACCTGTTTCTATATTACTAACTATACTACCTTGTCAAAGTTCCTCTGCTTCTTGTCAAGGTTGGCAGCGAGACTGTTGGCCCTCTCCACGTCAATCATGAGGTCCTCCACCTCACTCTGGAGCCTCTGTTTGGTTTTCTCAAGAGAGGCACACTTAGAGTTCACTGCCTCAATCTGTTCCTCAGCCTCCTGGAGCCGCTGAGCCAACTTTTTCCTGTTTGGAAAATTATAATTATGTTACTAAGTGAATTTCTTCCATATAGTTTTGAAAGTGTAAAATACATAACCAGTATAATCGTATAATAGCAGCGCAATGATCCCCAATCTTTGGTGCAAACTAACGAACTAACTGATTTTGAAATAAATAAGTAAATTTACTTGAATGTAATGGTTTAACAAGGCAATACATTTTTCAGATGAGAATCTCTGCAATAAAACACTTTTGTGGTGGCTATTTCATTATTTGAATGTTACTCACTTGGATTCCTCAAGCTCCTCAGTACGCTGAATTGCATCGGTTTCATACTTAGATCCTCCACTGAGCCACCTCACCGTTGGCCTTGGACATTCCACGCTGCAGCTCAGCTTTGGCCTCCTGCTCCTCCTCAAACTGCTCCCTCAGCAGATCACAGTCATGGCGAGCAGATTGCAGTCCATGGGCAAGAGCATTCTTGGCCTTTTTGTAAAGGATATTCATAAATTAAAAAAAATCTAAATCCCTCAACGAATCAAAACAATACACACTTACTTAATGTTTTCTTACCTTAACTTCCTCTTCAATCTGTCTCTTGAGCTCCTCAATCTGCTGTGTGAAGGCCTGTTTGCCTCTGGTCAGCTGGGAGACAAGGGCTTCTTTCTCTTCAATTTGACGGCTGAACTCACCTTGGGTGAAAGATATCATGATAAATTAGTTTTTATTACATTTCTCAATAAAATGCAAAACAAATCATTTGTAAATAGTTTGTATGTACCATTTTCCGTGAGGAGACGTGCTTTCTGTGCATTTGAAGTCATTGATCTGACGAACATTTTCATCATTCTTGGTCTTCAGTTCGCTGAATTGGTCCTCAAGAGTACGGCACATCTTTTCAAGGTTTCCCTATTGAGTAAAAGAGAGATGAGATCATTGGTTAGATTGAATGCATTATTGACAACATCAATTTGGGTACTAATGGTATGTCATGCATGTTGTACCTTTGCTTTAGCAACATTCCTCCATGTTGCTGGAGAGGTCATCGATCTCCATCTTGTATTCACTCTTTTCCTTCTCAAGCTTCTGCTTCACACGCTGGAGGTTGTCGAATCTGCTCACCCAGCTCAGCAACACTGTCAGCCTGCTTCTTGCGGAGAGCAGCAGCAGTGGATTCATGCTGCAGAGTGGACTCCTCAAGGTCGCGACGCAGCTTCTGGAACTCAGCCTCACGCTTCTTGTTCATCTCAATCTGAGCAGCAGTCGCACCACCGGCTTCTTCCAGCCTCTCACTGATCTCCTCAAGTTCCCTGGAGAGGTCAGCTCTCTGCTTCTCCACCTTGGCACGAGCAGCACGCTCAGCTTCAATCTCCTCCTCCAGTTCTTCAATGCGGGCCTGTTGAACGTAGGTGTCATCTTTTTCAGAAAGCTTCTACTTTTGATAGACACAAATGCATGACATGAGTGCAGTAATGTTTTGTCAAACAAAATGTCACCTGAAGCTCCTTGATCTTCTTCTGAAGCTGAGCACCCAGAGACTGCTCATCTTCAATCTTGCTAAGGAGCTGACTGATTTCAAAGTCCTTCCTGAGATAATGAAAGATAAAGTACACCTAGTTCATGCAGTTGACAATTATTTTAAACAGAAAAAATGGTTGTCTCCCCATTCAAATTCAAAAGAGTGCATTACTTTTTAATCTTCTCATCAGACTGCTGCTTGTCATTCTCAAGATCCATGATGGACTTCTTGGGCAAGTTTCAGATCACCCTCAAGCTTTCTCTTTGCTCTCTCAAGGTCCATACGAAGCTTCTTTTCTTGCTCCAGAGAACCCTCAAGCTGAATCAAATAAAAATAGTTATTATAATTAAATTAAAGAGAGAATCTTTCTTTTCCAATCCAAGTGTTTTTGTCAACTTACATCATCCACTTGTTGCTCAAGCTTGGTCTTGGCCTTGGTCAGAGTGTTGACTTTGTCTTCCTCTGCCTGCAGGTCATCAAGAGTCTGCTGGTGAGCCTCCTGAAGGGCTTTCTTTTCCTTGGTTAACTTAGCAATGCTCTCATCCTGAGAGGCCATCTCCTCAGTGAGGTTCTTGACCTAAGTGTGCAAGAAAGATCTTGTGAATAATCACTCATGGTTATCATTTTACTTGGTATTGTGATTAGATTATAATTTACAAACCTTGTTCTCAGTGGCATGTTTCTCCTTCTCTACTTTGGCCAAGGTAAGCTCCAGGTCATCAATATCCTTCTTGAGTTCAGAGCATTCATCCTCCAGCTTTCTCTTTTTGGCAGTGAGCTCAGCATTGATTTCCTCTTCATCCTCCAGTCTCTCAGTTGTCTCTTTGAGTTTGGCCTCCAGCTGAATCTTGCTCTTGATAAGACCCTCACATCTTTCCTCAGCATCTGAGAGATTATCTCCTTCCTAGTCCATTAAATTATGATTGACATTAGCACACCAACAACTTACAACATGAAAAATATCCAATGATGGGTACTCACAGCTGCTACTTGCATCTGCAGATCATTCTTCTCCTGCAGAAGGGACACCATCTTCTCCTCCAATTCCTTCTTCTTGGCCAGGGCCGTAGATAAGTCAGTTTTCATCTTATCATAGTTCTCCTTCATGTTTGCCAGCTCCTTCTCAGTTTCAGCCGTCTTCAGCAGTGGCTTGATCTTGTAGTACACCTTCATCCATGGCCAGTGTTTCACATTCATAAAGGAGCGGACATTGTACTGGATGGTATAGATGGCTTCCCTGCAGAATAGAGATAATTGTTATGGAAAATCTTGATTGGAATTTTTCATACTTCAATCAAAATGAACTGTTATCAACGTGCCTCCTCTCTGTCATCTTCACATATTCCTTTCTCATGACGTAACCTCTGCACAAAGCCTGAGTCTGGGTGACCAGTGATGCTAGTTTTTCATCTCTCATCTCCTCAAGAGCACCCAGCAGACCGGCCTTGAAGAACACCTAAACAAACAAAAAATGAACTTACAAAAGGTTAACATTTTCAAATAAAACATTGCATCAAGTAAAACTGCAAAGTATCTAATTGAGTGGATACAACACAAATATGTTCCTTTCCCAACGTGTGTTGGAGGTATTCTTCACTCACAAGTTAAAATGCTGTGAATTTATCTATGAAGCGGCCCACCAAAAATAATGTGTTCTGATGTCAGCTTCCAACCGCTAAAAAACTAAACAAAAAACTGTTGACATGAGGCAACACACCTTGCCTTAGTCCACGCTTAAAGGAGGTTTATATTTGCAAAAGTGACTGCAGTTTTTCTGCCTTGCCTGCATTTTTTCCAGGGATACGTGATGCCTTTAGTGTCCAGGACAGTTTGTGAATTATATTTTCTGTAATGGTTCATTGGACAGTGCAAACTGAAGCAGATTTATTCAAATGTGGCCAAATGACTAACAGTTTAAAAGTAGGGGGAAATAACGACTCGGTTCTTGACGATCCACTCATTATTATCAATTAAACTTTTAGCAGAATGCAAGAAAAGCTGTTCACAGACTGAAAGAAGCTAACAACAACTAAACTAAACTGAACGTACTTTGTAATTATTATTTGGTTGTATAAGGAAAGCAAAGTGCTTACCTTTGTGTGTCCAAATTTGTACTCATCATGAGGAACATCAATTGACCCAAGCAGCTTCTCTGAAGCCTTCTTGTTGTCAATGAACTGGCCGTCAGGAATGACACTGGCATTCAGTACCTTGTACCTATTAGAGACAGAGAGTTAGAGAGTTAGTTATCAATTTGTGAACTTTATTTTTTGGTGTATGAAATATGAAATATACCTCTGCTTGAAGTCAGCATAGAGAATTCTGCTGGGGAAACCTTTCCTGCAGATTCTGATACCCTCTAGCACACCGTTACACCTGAGCTGGTGGATGACCAGGAAGTTCTCCATGAGACCTGGATGAAAGGGTTTTTTAGTATTAGTTTTTCTATAGAAACGTGTAGACCACAGGTGTTAAACTCAAGGCCATACGGCCCCCCGGATGACTTTGCTGTTGTGAGAATGACAGAAAGACATAAATTGCATTTCTATAAAATAAGCTCATTTTTCCAAGAAGTCCAAAGGGGGTCAGACTCTGTGAGTGAGCGCATTCGTTGGACCAGGGGGACACGGTCGTTCACCAACGCAGTGCTGATAGATCTCTTCCATTGGAAGAAGTCACCACGCATGCGCGATCGCTTCTGACAGACGAGAGGCTTGTTGTGTTTTGCACTCCTGGTATGCAGCGCTGTTGTTCCGTTGGTTCCCGCTACTGCTCGTAATTATAACTCTTCAGACGAAAAAGTGTGGGAACCCCTGCTTCAGACCTTTTTAACGACGGTGTTTCTCCAGGCAGCAGCGCCCGCTTGAAAATGACTGTATCCCCCCATTTCGACCGTGGCACCCCCCCCGTCGGCTCGACAATCCGCACGGCCTCACCCACCCCCTACATGGTCTGGCCAACTTGGGATCAAAGTGGGCAGTATCTGGCACAAACCTAAATGGGTTTGAGATCCCTGTTTTAAACCAAGACCACTCTTAAAAGATTGTTTAATTTGGTTGTCTATTTACCTGGAGTCTTAGACTCATTGGGAATCAGGCAGCGCACAAAGTGAGGATGGGTGCTCCTCAAGTTAGTCATCAGCTTGCCCAAGTTCTCCTGTGAATCCAATACAGTGGAAATTGTAAGTTTGAGTATAAACTAAGATACATAAGGTAGCTTTGCAATTTTAAGCCTTACCCTAAACTGTGAAGACACAGTCTGCATAGAACCACCCTTCTTTTTGCCTCCCTTCTTGCTGCCTCCAGTCTCTGTTGGTCATTTTAAGTAGACAAGGTTTTTTCAGACCAACATGTACATTAACATGAAGACATGCTACAGTTGAACATACACAGTATTCATAACTTTACAATGTTTTTTAGTTTACTCAAGTTACTATCATACCTTCTACTACAGGGGGATACAGGACGGACAGCAGTTTCACAGAGGATTTCTGGTACAGCTGGATGACAGACTCATTTAGTGGATCCTTATTCTTGTCCAGCCAGCCAGTGATATTGTAGTCCACGGTACCAGCATAGTGCACCAGGGAGAAGTGGGCCTCAGCCTTGCCTTTGGCAGGCTTTGGCTTCTCAAATGCTTTGTTTTTGCCAAGATGCTGGTCATACAGCTTGTTCTTGAAGGATGTGTCTGTTGCCTTGGGGAACATGCACTCCTCTTCAAGGATGGAGAAGATACCCATGGGCTTCAAGTAAGTTGGAAGAAGTCTGTGATTATGATACACATCAATTTAAGGAAAAAAATGACATAAAACAAAATTAACTGATTACCTTTTCAATCAGCTCAATGCAGGCAGCCAAGTCCATGCCAAAGTCAATGAAATCCCAGATAATACCCTCCTTCTTGTACTCCTCTTGCTCCAGGACAAACATGGTGTGGTTGAAGAACTGTTGCAGTTTCTCATTGGTGAAGTTGATGCACAGCTGCTCCAGTGTGTTGAACTGCAAGCACCAAAAGTTATTTTTGTCATGTATTAAGATGTTACACATTAAAAGCAAGTGAATTGTTTGATTGTTAACTTACATCAAAGATTTCAAAACCAGCAATATCCAGGACACCAATGTAGAACTGCCTTGGTTGTTTAGTGTCCAACATCTGGTTGATGCGGATGACCATCCACAAGAACATCTTCTCATAAATAGACTTAGCCAGGGCAGGTACAGAGTTCATCACCTAGAATACAATAAAGGATTTAACTCCATAATGTTACCTAATAATGCACTATTTGATATAACTTATATAATGTATGTGCTTTCAAATAGTAGTATATGAATAATTTATGTGTACCTGAGGTACTGTCTGTCCCTTGGTGACATACTCATTTCCGACCTTCACTCTGGGATAGCACAGAGCTTTCAGCATGTCAGCAGAGTTCAGACCCAGCAAGTAGGCAACTTTGTCCGCTTCTGAAAACACAACAGTGATTTCCATTATGACATGAACATAACCCAGTGTGATTAAGAACTCTATTCATCTTTAAACTGATGTTCCCAAGCTACTCACCCTCTGTGCCATCAGGCTCAGCCTGCTCCTCACGCTGCTTTTGCTTGAACTTCATGTTACCGTGGTGGAGCACTGCACCTGTCATCTTGTAGATGCTCATCTTCTCTTCATTTGAGAAGCCCAGGATATCAATAGCATTCTGAATTCAAAAGATATATGTCAACAGAATCCTTTAAGAAAATCAACTTGAACAGACACCATTCATTTATGATGTGATGAACAAAATACACTGTGGCGGCCCCGCCCAACCCCAACGCCTGGGAAGATGCCAGCTGGAGGTAATCGGGACATTCTAAAACGCTTAACGTGAAAAAGCTTAACGTTGCTTAAGGTAGGAAAACAACGAGGGATCATCACCAAATTTCGCATGGCCGTATCTTGTCATGAAGACTTAAGCCTGTCAAAAGAAATAAACCCAAATCCAACGATTATAGAAGATATCTCACATTAACGTTTTCTTCTTCATTGGCGCCTATGGCGAGAAAAAGGCTTAACGCGGTTTAATGTACCTAAACAACGATCAATGATCACCAAATTTCTCTCATATATTGCTCCTAATAAGCACATAAAACTATCAGAAAATCAAAACCAGAGTCTAATTATTATGGACGTTATATGACATTAAGCGCTTCTGCTTCATTGAGCCACCGCGTTAAGCTTTTTCCTTTTAATAGTCCTCAATGAAGCAGAAGACGGCGGAGGAGATGCGCAAGTGGTTGGCGGCCTTCGAGGCGATAGAGGCCCGTCGGTAGGACCAGCTGAGACGGCTCTCGGCGGAGCTCGAGCGGTGGACGGCCGAGCAGAGCGCGCGGAGGGAAGACGGCGGCGCACGGTAGGTCCAGGGGGACCCCTCGATGGCGGAGCGGCCCATCCCAGCCCCTCGGCGACCGGCGAAGCGCTCAGCCGGCAGAGGAGCATGCGCGGAGGGAAGACGGCGCCGCACGGGAGGTCCAGGGGGACCCCCCGATGGCGGAGAGGCCCGTCCCAGCCCCTCGGCGGCCGGTGGAGCGAAAGCCGGCAGAGGAGTGCGCGCAGGGGGAAGTCGGCGACGTGCGGGAGGTCCAGGGGGACCCCCCCGATGGCGGAGCGGCCCGTCCCAGCCCCTCGGCGGCCGGTGGAGCGACAGCCGGCAGAGGAGTGCGCGCAGGGGGAAGACGGCGACGCGCGGGAGGCCCAGGGGGACCCCCCGACAGCAGAGCGACCGACCCCTGCCCCTCGGCGGCCTGAGCAGCGGCGGCAGCAACGGCAGCTGCACCCGGAGGCTCGGCGCGAGCGGCGGCGGCAGCGACGGCGGCGGCGCCCGGAGGCTCGGCCTGAGCAGTGGCGGCAGCGACGACGCCGGCGCCCGGAGGCTCAACTGGGACAGCAGTGGCAGGGGCAACGGCTGCGCCCGGAGGCCCGACGCGGGTGGCGGCGACAGCAACGACGCCTGGGGGCCTGGCGAGGGTGGCGCAAACAGCGACGCCGGCTGCGCCCGGAGGCCCGCCGCTCCAGCACCCTTCACCGGCCCAGGAGGCGAGGCACCGGGCTCCGGCGGGTGGACGATCCGGAAGCAGGGGACGCAGAGGGTCGCGGCGGGTACCCCCCCCCCCCGGGGGAGTAGGCTAGGCCGGACGGCTCCCCGCCCTAGGTCGGGCGGTGGGGATGTGTGGCGGCTCCGCCCAGCCCCAGCACCCCGAAGATGCCAGCTGGAGGTAATCAACCTCCAGCTGGACTAACGTGGTGCCGGCGTGGTGACGTGGTGACGGCGGCGCACGGTAGGTCCATGGGGACCCCTCGATGGCGGAGCGGCCCATCCCAGCCCCTCGGCGACTGGCGAAGCGCTCAGCCGGCAGAGGAGCATGCGCGGAGGGAAGACGGCGCCGCACGGGAGGTCCAGGGGGACCCCCCGATGGCGGAGAGGCCCGTCCTAGCCCCTCGGCGGCCGGTGGAGCGAAAGCCGGCAGAGGAGTGCGCGCAGGGGGAAGTCGGCGACGTGCGGGAGGTCCAGGGGGACCCCCCCGATGGCGGAGCGGCCCGTCCCAGCCCCTCGGCGGCCGGTGGAGCGACAGCCGGCAGAGGAGTGCGCGCAGGGGGAAGACGGCGACGCGCGGGAGGCCCAGGGGGACCCCCCGACAGCAGAGCGACCGACCCCTGCCCCTCGGCGGCCCGAGCAGCGGCGGCAGCAACGGCAGCTGCACCCGGAGGCTCGGCGCGAGCGGCGGCGGCAGCGGCGGCAGCGACGGCGGCGGCGCCCGGAGGCTCGGCCTGAGCAGTGGCGGCAGTGACGACGCCGGCGCCCGGAGGCTCGACTGGGACAGCGGTGGCAGGGGCAACGGCTGCGCCCGGAGGCCCGACGCGGGTGGCGGCGACAGCAACGACGCCTGGGGGCCTGGCGAGGGTGGCGCAAAATGCGACGCCGGCTGCGCCCGGAGGCCCGCCGCTCCAGCACCCTTCACCGGCCCAGGAGGCGAGGCACCGGGCTCCGGCGGGTGGACGATCCGGAAGCAGGGGACGCAGAGGGTCGCGGCGGGTACCCCCCCCCCCGGGGAGTAGGCTAGGCCGGACGGCTCCCCGCCCTAGGTCGGGCGGTGGGGATGTGTGGCGGCTCCGCCCAGCCCCAGCACCCCGAAGATGCCAGCTGGAGGTAATCAACCTCCAGCTGGACTAACGTGGTGCCTCTCCCAGGGTTTAAAAGGGAAACACGGGAGAGGCACCGGGGGAAGAGCACACGGAGACACAGAGCCGCGCGCAAGCCACTGGCTTGCACCTTCTTCAGCGTTCTCCTTCCGGGTCCCCTGAGTACCCACCCCGTTACATACAATTAAATAGTTTAAAGATCACTCACATCAGTGGCTTCCAGCTCTACTTTGTCATCAATACTGGCCACAGTGATCTGACCCATACTGCACATGGGGAAGTCGTAGGGGTTGGTTGTGATGAGACACAAGTCTGGTGATCAAAAAAAGGTAAAGTTCAACACTTTTGTTGAAATTAAACTGCATTTGAAAGTAGCTGAACTACTATTACTACTACTACCAACATCTCAATTGTCTTACCCATCAGCTCAGGTTTGTGGCCAGTCATCATCTGGAAGAAGATATGGTAGCCTCTTTCATCAGGAAGCTGGTATGTCACTCTAGACTTTTCCAGCAGATCTACAAATTGTTCATAAGTCGGATTCATAGCAATTTTCAATTTCAGTCATTTGTATGGAGTATGAAGTATTTTTACTTACATGTCTCAATATCAGCACTAGCCAGTTTGCCAGTTGTGCCAAAATGGATTCTGATGAATTTACCCTGTTTGGAAGGAAGAGTTTTTTAATGTCCTCATACATGGACAATCAGTAAAAGGCCTTACAAATGTGTAAAAATTGTTTCATACTTACAAAACGAGAGGAGTTGTCATTCCTCACAGTTTTGGCGTTACCATAGGCCTCCAGCAGAGGATTAGCAGCAATAATCTGATCCTCGAGTGACCCCTAAAATCCAGTTTTCAAAGTGGTTTTAGAAAATTATTTTGGAAACTGATCCATTGATGAACAAACCCATATTGTAATTGTCAGGAACATATCCTTTGATGTGTCCCTTTTGGGTCCACCAACTGAGATAGTTGCAAAGTACTGGATGACACGCTTGGTGTTGACAGTCTTTCCTGCACCAGATTCTCCACTAGGCATAGACGAAGACTTACTAAGACTTTGATCAAGATATTTCAGTATCTTCAACAGAGTTAACAATTTAAAAAAATGTTTTAACTAAACTTACGTGATCAAGACAGATTGGTTCTCTCGATCTGGTAAATAAGAAACAAAAGAATGTCATTTAATGATATACGTATTTACTGTTTATTTTTCCTGGTCGTGAAATTCCTTGTATTTATAACATATTTTGGCAATGAATGTTCCCAATTATGATGATTCTATTTCGTAAAGATAAGGACTTACCAGTTGCCATGAACTGGAAGGCGTTGTCAGAGACAGAGAAGATGTGGGGAGGAGCTTCCATACGCTTCTTGCCTCTATAGGCAGATACACATTCAGCATCGTACACTGGGAGCCACTTGTAGGGGTTCACAGTGGCACAAAACAGTCCAGAGTAGGTCTGAAAGTGATCATAAAGATACAACATTTAACATGATTCATCCTGAAAATAAAGTAATTGTCATTAGTTATTTTCCTGTTAATCAGATTGTCTTACGTAGATCATCCAAGCTGCATAACGCTCTTTGAGGTTGTACAGCACAGAGGCTTCATTAAGATGGGTCATCATGGCCATGTCTTCAATCTTGTCATACTTGGGAGGATTCATTGGAAAGATTTCATCTTCTTTAACTGTCTTCTCCTGCAACAAGACATTCGTCACAATTAGAACTGATCATATTAAATTCCCAACTGACTATGACTTATGTTACCAACCTCCTCAGTGGTCAGGACTTTGACGGTGACTTTGCCATCGTCTTTCTTGAGGATTTTGGCTTTTAAGTACAGCTCCTTAACATCAGCCACGTAGCAGGCACTCTTGGCATCAAATGGTGCGTTTTGGGCCTCAATCCTCTCCCTCTCTGGCTTTACGAAGGTAAATAGCAGCTTTGCCATACATGGCCATTTCTGCGTCCGTACTCATGGTGGCGCCGTATGTCTGTGAAACCAGTCAAACAATAGCATCTTTTTCTTATCTTCTTGTTGTTGAATAGTGCCCAATTGCATGATGTTGCACTGAACAGTTACTGCATTCAAACTTACACAATGTTTTGCTTAAATTCATATTATCATAAGCCTCGTAAAAGCCTTTCAAACTGACAGGCTGATTGTTTAAACAGCAAATATAGTATGTTTCTCCGTTCTGTCTACTCTCCTCAATGTTTCTCCTTTCTGTCTACACACCATATAAAACACTTTATTCGCTCCAGTGAAATAAATTTCCCTTCAATTGCTCTCTCTGATGAGTACTTGAATTTTCACCTTATGGTGCATGGTCTGAGATGCGGTTTTAAGGACATTGTTCTATGCAGTAGGCTATACAGATTGTAAAACCTCTTGAGGCATATTTGTGACATTGGGCTATTTACATATAATTGATTTGTTTTAACTGATCAACCCTAAGCACTATTGCCCTGAGGTCACAGATTAAACAGACATATAAATATGATTAAATAATTAATAATTTGTAAAGGTTTAACGTACCGTACTCGTTCCCTTTGTGAAAAAAATAGAATTCCACAAACCTGGTGACAACAGATGGATTTTTAGTTGGTGCAGCGATCAACCAAAATCAATTGTTAAGATATAGCTACACACACTATATCATGAATTTATTAGAGAAATGCACATTTAATCTTTTGCCAAATCAAAGCACAACGTGTTATTATTATTGATTACGGTAAAGTGCACTATCATTTGTAAAATACATGAATACACAACTATGTGAATACATGTAAATGGCAGAAAGCATAACAGTAGACCACCTCACCACAAACTGGACCTCCACTGGTCTTCCACCACACTGTCTGTGGCTGTCCTTGCACTCCTTATATTCAGTCTGATTTGCTTACAAAGCAGAGGATCAAGCAGGTTAATTTTCCAAATATGGTGAGGATGACAGCTGAGTCTTAAAGCGTTTGAGGTATTTTTTAAGGTACTAAATTTGGGAGAATCCCTACCTTAAGCCGGAAATGTTTAAGTTCTTATTTTAAAACACACATACACACACACACACAGCAGATGTAATCATTTATTCATTCATTTCATGTGAATACAATTTCCAATTGTTTACATCCATCAGAAAGGTGTTGTAATTCTTAAGGAGTAAGCATATATCGATAGATATTAGAAATCTTTGATTGACAGAAGCTCTCTAATTACGGAATAATTTGGCAGATTTTAAATTTATTTTAGGAACTTGAACTTTGACAGTTGACAGTTGGACAGCAAATACATGAGATGTATAACAGTTGACACCAGGTCTTTAATTATTTTGTACTGGTCTTGTAATTGTGCTGAGGTGAGAAGAACCTTAGAGAATGATTTATTTCTCATATAGGTCAGGGTCACAGTTGTTTTGGAACTTATTTTGGCCTGACGAGGTGGGGAACTTCATTTTCAAAGACAATTGTCATCCTTAGTTGACTGAGGAACCAACTCTTCGAACAGAATAAGATGTTTGTCCCGTAAATTGTATTATTATGAGGATTTAATTGTACATTGTTCATTTAAAATACCCAGATAAGAGCCGCATCCGCATCATCCGCATCAACCAGACGTTTCATTTATACAATTAAACGTATTGGTGCACTAACCTTTTCCTAATTATTTATGGTTACCACAATTGTGTGAGTAAAATAATTACTGCATCACTGGCTCCTAGTTTTCCCCAGAGAAGGAAAAAAAAGTATCATGTACGGTATTATCTGCTCAGTTTGTACAACAGTCAGTGTTATGTGAGGTATTCATTTTCGTTATAGATTTGCTAAATATTTTTTAAGCTAAGACTTGATGTGCCGCATCTATGAATACACTAACTGCATGTAATTAGATAGATGTCGTAGTGCTGGGAAGGAAGTGATAAGTCTGAGGTCAGTTGTTGAGCTGCAAGGTGGTGGTGATCCACAAGGACAAGACAGTTGTTGAATCTTCTGTGAAAGGCCAGTCCACTGAGAAGTCACCAAAGTGAGATCGCATAAGCGTAGAAAAGCTTTGACTACTGATGGTGTAATCTATTTGCGTCTCAAAAAGCGGAGGTAAAAGGCACTGCAGACAGCTCACCAAAGCCTGAGAGGTGAGGCATCTATGTGTAACTCACCAGACAATTGTTACCATCATTATAGCTTTGTGTCTGATTCATGTAATCATAACTGATATATTGATCAGCTATCAAACAGGTTGATATGCTGAGGGACCCCAAAATGCACACTTTCTTTGATAAAATTACTAAAACATTTACACAGGATATTACACAGTCCAACCGGCTTACAAGTAAACCCACAGGCTGCCACTGCTGACCGAGGATACACAAGATAAATTATGAAATAACAAAAAGAAAAAAAAATCATACACAATTAATATTATAAACTAGATTTCTGCATTTAGTTGATCTGTCACAGTGCTGGGTTGATGAGGCAGGAAGCAGGACCCAAACGCAGAGTTCACAGAACAAGTACTTTATTAAATTCAATAACCGGATGCCAGGGGGGCAAACCACAGACAAGGCTCCAATGGCGACAACCGACCAACAGACACACAGAGCTTGAATACACAAGGGAGGTGTAGGTGATTGGAACAATCAGGGAAACAATCAAACATGGCAGACAGTCACAGGGGAAGACAGGCCAAGGCAGGAAGTGTAGTTGCCACAAGAACACCAGAAACATTAAACTACAAAATAAGACAGGAAGTGAACCCAAACTGTGGCATGATCATTCAGACGTTTTCCGTCAGAGCCTGTCTGCCAGAAAAAGATGACTCTAAAACCAAAGCATGATCATTCCCTAAACACAGTCAAATTTGTTTTGCAGCCTAAACCTAATTCCATTCTGGCAGAAATCCCATTAGAAAGCGAAACCAAAACGTTGTACGCATCACCTTTTGGTTTCGTTTTCATACAACAGATACTCTGGCAGCATATATATGGAGTCTAACAGTTGGTAAGTGCTTATTTTATTCATGTCAGAACGTTCCGTGCATCTTGTCTGCGTCTGGGGCTGCAGATTACATGTAATTTAGCAGACGCTTTTCCACTCGACGACTCATCCCACTGTGGCGCTAGAAATCATTCAGGACAGGCTTGAGGGGCGCTTCTTGCCCTGGCAGATTTTAATGCAATTCATTTACACGGAAGTCATTGGCCGTCCAAAAGTAAAGTGAACAAGATTTGGACTTCAAGGTTCAAAATCATTTCAAATCGACAGCATAATACATCAAAAAATGTACTTTTGTTTTTTTGCTATCATTCATAACTAGCTGTGAAGTTATTGCGTATTTTCCACAGTTGCACTTTACGGTCGGTGGGCCCTTGTTTCACATGCGACAGGACAATGCTTCGTCCAGCTCGCAGACAAGACCATTCTGGTAAAATGATGGTTATTTAGCGTATGCGATTCGTCGACATTGTATACGCTTTCAGAGTGTCGATTGTGTTTTAACACTGTTTTGATGACTAACTCTTGAACCGGTAGGTCCCAATCGGTGAATAGTTTGCCAACTTTACAAAACTTCGCAAGCAAGTGCCGATGAAGCTTTGTGATGATGGACATGTACGCTGCGGTCATGTGGATCGACGCAGTATATGCCCGACCATTCAGGGCGTTACGGTAAACGGCTTATTCAGCCCAAAAGACACTGATCTTCTTTGATAGTGTACACTCGATGTTCACTTTTATTCTCATGATTGATTACTGTGCAGCTTTGGAGTGAATCAAAGGTCTAAAATAAAATAAAATATACAGGGGCATATAGGAGGTCCTCTATAACAAGAATCAATGGACAATAGAGTGTAAGCTTTTATTGACAGTTCGAAGACAGGGTTAGGACACTTCAAAGATAAGAAAGCTCCTTTGGGCTGTGCAAGCCTCTTTACCGTAACGCCCTGAATAGAAGTGCATTTAAAAGAAAATGCGGTCCACATGACCACAGTAGAATAGATGGCGTTGTCTGTTTCTGAATTGTAATGCAGTGAATTTAGAATTGAAAGAGAAATATTTAATCGTAACACATAACAACAGGAAAATTGACAATATAAAAAGGTTAGAGAGTCATGTTAAACCAACTCTGACACAAGTTGGAAACTTTTCCTGACAAATTAAAACAAAATATGTAATGTAGGTGGCTCCCCAGTATTTTACATAAGGGTTTTCGCCTTTGGTTTCATATGGTTCCTCTGCCAAAACTGTCCCTTATGTGTGGCACTGTGGGAATTTAAACGTGTGCTTGTTTTCTTGTTTGTTTATTAGTTTATCAGCTGATGGAGACTGACCATGGACGAAGGGGTTGATCCCTGTAGTGAAAATGTGAACTCTGTATTGGCTCAGGAGTCATTGGAACTGCTCAACATTCTGAGCGGCCAATCGCCTGCAGTCATCATGAAACTGTGCCAGATGATGCCAAGTGATGCTGGTTGTAACATCAACCAAGACTCCTCTAACCCCTCTTCAGCAGCAGTAACAGATCACATTAAAGCCCTGTTGGAGTACTTCAGAGTGGCCAATGCTGCAGATTGCCGCACTTTCCTTCAGAGCATGTGTGTCCTGTGTGATAACATCCCCATGCACCTGGAGTCCAGGCTCATGTCAGCTGCTGAATATGAAAATAGTGAGTGGAAAATTATGCTCTGAATGATTCTATTCAGTGGTAGAGAGTGACCAATTCAAAACCCACTTCACTTCAGTGGTGCATTCATTCAAGTTATCAAAGGTAATGCTTAGATACAAGGCAGAAATAATGTCAAATGAAATGTAATTTTGTAAAAGGTTAATTTAGTCAAAATGACCCAGAGCATGAATTCAAGCTGCATTTCTCTCAATGGACTGAAAAAAACCTTTTATTGCAAAATCGATGCGGTTAGGCTAAAAGTCTATTTTCCCACTGACTCTTATAATAATACTCTTACTCTGCAATAAGCATAATGACAGCCTTATCAGTTTGTGAGACAACATTTATCATTGCAAATTGAACGCTATCCTTTATTTTTCTTTTAATGGTAACCCATTTAAAAAAATGTTGTGTTAACCTTTTTTTTGCGCTCTAGGTGAGCAATCCAATCAGAGTGTAACAGCTGGGAAGTCGTCCTCGCCGCCTTTGGAGCAGCTCATCAAACGCCCACGAATTGGTAGAACATACACAGACACACAATGCCTTAACCCTGTTGTATTGCAGCTACAAACTAACATAAGAACAATGAATGTTCCTCTTACAGTTTTTCTCGATTGTTTACACACATTTTCTTAAAGCATGCCTCATACTCTCAGAACTCTACACACATTTTCTACAAACACACACAATGGGCAAAACCCCTCAATACTCCTGCAAAATGAAACTCTACATTCAAAACAATGTTATTTCTTCTCAAAATGGTATTTCGTTTTCAAATGACACACACAGACCATCATATGAGTAGACATTTTTAAGAACCAGTTAAACACTGATGTGCTCAATGTAAAACACTATGATGAATAGAAAACACTTCTCCATTCATCATAGTGACCTAGACCTTTTTCTTTGTTCCGTGTTACACTTACTACAGACAGTACATACTGTACATACGTGTGTTGTAAAATATTTTAGAATATTGTTTTTATACTCAGAACACACAAATACACGGTAACAAATATATTTTATTTTCTCAACAAAAACAATGTACACAGTGTACATCCCAACCAACACAAAGTTGCAGATAAAGTGGTCTACATACAAAACAACAGAAGAATTTACCGTATTCCGTTACAGTAAAAAAGCATCAACTGCTACGTCTCCACATGCGTCTTCCACAGCTTGGATGCGTTTGTGGACTCGGTCATACACTTTCCATCTCCTATCTCTGATTGCTAATTGTAACACTGTGAGACAGGTGTTTGCCCATGTGACGAGTCAGTGTGCATAGTTGAGCAATTGACTTTAGAATTTTGAATGGCAGTGTGTTCCTTGTGAAAAGAAGAATTTCCTTCATGAAAATTGTGCCAAATGCAGAGAATTGTGTGTAGTGTTTTGAAAAAAGTGTGTTTTAGAACGGCAATTTGAGTGTAAAGCAGGAATTGTGCTTGTAGTTTAGCAGAATTGGTTCAGGGGGTTGGTGAATGAGTTACATGTTGTGGTCATTGTGTGTCAAGTACCAGAATTTGTGTGTAACCAATCGAGAAAAACTGTAATGAGGTCATGTGATTTTTACTTCTTCTACAAATTACATGTTTTATCGTGTATTTTACCGGCAGATTACTGGATGCAGTACATTGCTGAAGTGATACATTCACTGCAGAAGAGGTGGGAGCGAGTCAGCGAGCGGCTGGTGAGTGAGGTCCAGCTGGGGAATGTGTGGGTTAGCCTGAGAACGGCTAACAGAACCAGGGATAGACCTGATCGAACCCCTGGACCAGGGGACAAAGGAGCCAGAACACCAGGTCAGAACAAATTCCTCTTCCTCTTTTTGAAGTTTTGACGTATTTCAAAATATGCTTGATTTCTTTTAGTGCAGCTTGGTCTTGCACATGGCGCTGTCCTACCCTACCTATTCATTTTTCAATACACTCAGAGCCTGATTGGGATTATGGGTCTATGGATTCCCGAGTTACATTGGAGAACTTCCTCCAGGGATGTGCAGGGAAGGTGACAGTTCTTGTTGGCCCACCTGGATCAGGAAAAACTCTGCTGATGTCTTGCTTAGGACAACAGTGGGCACATGGACTAGTAAGTTTGCAATTCTATCACCAGCTCTTTTTTTTGTGCAAATTTCCATAATTATCTTGGATCATATGTGCAGTTGGAATATCAGTTGGATTAATGAATTATGATAATAGATTAATTGGTGTAACGGTTTATCACGTATTAGAACATAACTCATTTCAGTTTCAAACATATTTAATTCATTTGATTCTGCACTTTTATCTGAGCAATCCAGCTGTTGCCTGATACTTTAGGCCAAGCGTCACCTGGCTATACGTCACCTGAGAAATATTTCTGACGCAACGTTGGGAACATCTGAAACATCCATCAACCAATTCCACTGCAGGCGTAGCACCATACATTTTATACGTTAGTACCAGTGCACAGCCTGAAAAGTGTTTTTGTGGCAGACTCGCTTCTTTTTTTATATCTAAACTCCCATTTTTTTTTCATTTTCCTACCGTAAGTCACCCAATTTCATGCAGCTTCCTCTCAACAAAGAGAGGAGTGGCTTCATACAACTTTTTTTCTCATATGCAGTACTCCATAAGAACTGTCCACCTTAAACTGTTCCTTCTGTGATGGTTCCTTCTCTCAATTGTTCCATACGCTCACTGTTTTTGTTCCATCCCCTGTCCTGTTGTATCATTAAGGGCCCTGTGCCTTCATCTTGCCTGTTAGTCCTGCTGGAGTTTCGTCAGCTCAACGTACTGTCCCGCCCTATCTCCCTGTCTGAGCTGCTGCTTCGACACTACGTCCCTGTGAAACATAGTGACCACGAAAAGGTATGCAGGTAGCAATGCTAGAACAGTACCTTCATTTGTGTGGACTTTTCTGATTTTTTTTTTTTAAGTAACATGATATTACAATGATTATAACAGCCACGGCAGATACCCTGTACTAAAATCCTGTTCAAATGTTCAGACGAAGGCTACAACTAACGATTATTTTGAAAATTAAAATTAATCAGTCGGTTCTTTTTTCGGTTAATAAAAAACAGCATTAAAAAAAGGATTAATTTCCAACCCTTTATTCTACAACAAAACAAAAGTCGGCTCATCAAGGACTTCAACATGCTTTTGTTTTAGATGCTGAATTATCACTGTGGTGTTCCCGTGCCATGTAATGTTGATTTGGCATATTCTGCCATTGACACGTTCTTTCAGTTTATTTTTTTAGTGAAATGGTCCCACGCTTTGGACAACTTAAATTGAACAGACTACTCTACACCATGTGATACACAACAACTGCCGCTGCTTTTTCTTTTTTTTGTGTCTGTGCTCACCTCCGCAACTCACTGAGTGACGTAATAATTGCGCGACACAACAATTCGATAATGAAATCCTTTGCCAATACTTTTAATAATCAATTTGTATTTGATTTGATTGATTGGTTGTTGCAGCCCTAGTTCAGACTGTCTGAGGTTCACGGGCAGGTCATAAAGGGCAGTATTCATGAACAGTGGCGGGTAGTGAAATTTTCTTTGGACCAGTTTCAGTGAATATCCCAGTATGCTGTTAAAAAAGGCATCAAACACGCATTATTACTTTGCAGTTAAACATTTAATATTTATTCCAAGAGTTTAACATAATTCGATCCAATTCATTGTATTTTGCATAGCCCAAACTTCTCCACAGAAGCTTTGCATAAATAACTGTAGTTTTATAAGCAGACAACATTCTGCAAAATAGAAAATCTATTTAGGATATATAATAGGAGCTATGTAGTTGAGTGCTACAGACAAGGACATTTTCAGTTTTAGAAGAGACACATGGAAGTTTTAGGCTATTCAAGCGAACACTGTAATTTCCTGTAGTCAAATACATTTTTATCAATCTGCCAAATAATAAATTCTTTACCTGGTCATGGTGCCTTTATAAAAATTAGTTTCCATTAGTAGTACAGTCAGAAGTTTTGTGTAGAGAAATGTTAGAGAGCAGTGTTTGGATCATATTTCCTTATGTCAGTTTAAATACTTTATTTTGAACCATTTGTTTGTTGGAATCTGTATTGACAAGCAAGTAGACCAAACACAAACAAACAAATAATGTATTTATCTCCAAGCAGGTGAACTAAATAATACTTTTGCTCTGTTGTTTGTCATACATGTCTGTGATCTGAGCAGGAAGCCATTGTGGATTACCTTCTCTCCAATCCAGAACAGAGCTGTTGGGTGCTGGATGGCTATGATGAATTTCACAAAAAAATCACCAAACAAGATTTGCAGATAGAGCTTTTGGACCCAGAAAAGCCTCTGCCTGTAGCAGACCTCATATCTGGCCTGCTAAATCGTCTTCTTCTCCCAGGATGTACTTTGATGGTCACCTGTCGTGTACGAGATTTACTTGATTTGGAAGGCATATCAGATAAAGTTGGGCAGCTGCTGGGTTGGGACTGCCAGGAGATCAAGGAGTATGTGGATAACTATTTTTGCAAAAAAGGTAAAACCATTTATTTCCTGTTCTGCATATGGATAAATCCACATGTGTCTATCTGTATTAGAGATGTTCCGATACCATTTTTTCCCTCCCGATACCGATACACGTCCTGTGGGTATCGGCCGATACCGAGTACCGGTGTCCCCTTAACTTTGGTAAATTCGTCGTGCTCTTTAGCGTGATCCGTCTTCAGATGTTTGATTAAGTTGCTGATGTTGAAATTTGCAACACTCATGCCACCCCTCGAAATTGCTTCTTTGCACATGATGCATGTCGGCGTCCTGGTGGGGAAAGCCACTGTAAAGTACTGCCAAACCGCCGACATGATGCGCTAATGTTAGCTCTTGAGCTAATGTGCGAATGACACAAATGACAGAGAAGACAGACCGAGCAGCACCGAGACAAAACGGCCGTTTACAGTAGCGGTTACCGACCCGGGTAAGCGGACCCGTAACAATAACAGTTCAAATCTAATGTGTTGTTCGGTACAGTGAAAGTTTCCCGAGACGAGTGCCGGATAGCGTTAGCTAGGTTCGTTTGCCGTGCGTGACGTTCCACAAACCCGGTTCACGTTAGTAAAACGCTGGATCTCGCTAACGTCAGCTTCTGAGCTAACGTGAGCTCACGTCAGGCGCTAACGTTAACGTTAGCTAACGTTAGCTATCGGATCGGTGCCTAGGACTCCAGTACTCACCGATACCCGATGACAGCATTTTCTGCAGTATTGGAGGCATTTTCGATACCCGTATCGGATTGGAGCAACTCTAATCTGTATGCTTCATTTTCAGAGATAAACCCACGTAGATTCAATATATACTTTATTGAAGTCCAATGTTTTATGTTTTTGCAGTTGACCTCTGTGTCCAGTGTTTTGTGTTTTTGCAGTTGACCTCTGAGCTACAACATGCATGGTATTATTTAAGATCCCTAGACTTCATGTAATTATCGTAAAAACATGAATGACAATAGACAGTATAAAGAGAGTTGGAGATATCCCAATCAATGCGTGTTTGAACATGGCCACCCAGATGTAGAAGAGGTCTGATAATGCAAAATGAAAACACCTGTGTGTCTACCTTACATTCATACAGGCTTAAAGTAATTTATGTCTCAACTGCAAAGGTCACTCAGCAAACAGAGCTCTTGTGGTGAAGGCAGCAGAACTCCTTGTTTCGAGTCAGCACCTACTCGCCATGTCATCCCTCCCTGCTCTCTGCAACATCAGCTGCATCTGTCTGGAGTATTTACTTCTGGAAAGCAGAGATCCAGGAAGAACGTCGATACCTAAAGAAAGAAGTGAAACAAGGCTAAAAGCAGGAGAAATTGAAAAAAAAGAACAACAGATTCAAGAACAAAAATTCGGAGAAGACAGTGAAGGAGGGGGTTGTGTCCAAAGAGAAGATCAAGGCGGAAGAAATGGAGAAATGATGATGGAGGGAACAGTCAAAAGACCTCCGCTAACTCTTACACAGGACCAGATACCCTCCACCCTCACCCAAGTCTACCTAACTGTTCTCAGTGCCTTTCTGAGCCGTGACCCCGATACAAGAGGAAACAATGACAAGCTCAATACCATGAAACTTCCACAGTGAGTAGACAAGTCACATATTGCCCCAATTTTACAGCACTGACACGCCATCCCAAACATACAATTTCAAGGAATTCATGAATGTCAAGTCAGAGCTTCTTAAGCACCATTAGTAGTGTAATGTATTTCATATTTTTATAATAGACTTAATTCAAAATCTCACACAGGCTCTGCCTCCTCCAGTCATGGGCACACATTACCCCACTGAAATGTTGACATGTCAATATGCCAACCTTACAGTGAATAAGGAAGCACACAGGACTGCTAAACATCTTTTTTTCTGTCAAGCCGCACATCCTCTCTCCGCTGCAGACGTCCTGAAAACCACGCCCAGCCACCACAGTGATCTTTGATTGTATGAAGTCCAAATGTACCAATCATACGTTTTATTGTCTTTTTGTGCAGCATTCTGAGTCAGCATCGATCAGAGTTGGCTGAGCTCAGTAAGCTGGCCTGGAACAGCTTAGAGGAAAGCAAGATCCTCTTCATGAAAGAAGACATTCCTGAGGATGTTTTAGAGTTTTCAATCAAGAAAGGGCTCTTCTCACAGGTCAGACCTTTCTGTACAGTAATGTGTGAATAGCTGGAGTCAGTCATATTGCGATTGTCTTATCAGAGGCTGTGACATTGCCATTACCCGGTTTGATAGCTGGGGTGGTGAGAGCTGCATAGATAGCAGTGAAAATGTAGTTGTATAAAGCCTTAACACAAACAAATATAGATTGAATCAGAATATTTAGTCTTACATTACATTTTAGAAAACAGTCACATGATAAATACTGTGATAAAAATGAAAATCAATTAAATCACAGGGGACTGAACACTGCTTTGAAGACTTTGTGTGTGTAGAGAAAGTGACAGAAGGAGTAAAAGAAAAGAAGGTGGACTTATTAATAATACAAATGTTTGTCTATATCTTCCTGTCAGGTGGAGCTCAGATGTGAGGATGGGATGCTTGTCAACTCCTACTGCTTTACTCATCTGACTTTACAGGAGTTTCTGGCTGCACTCAGAATCATGACAAGTGACGATGTCAGTGACACACAGCTTAAGAAGAGGTATGGGAATAAGTTCAGTGAACCTAAATTGAACTGTGCTCGGTCCTGTACATGGAATGTATTATACCGTATTTTCCGGACTATAAGTCGCAGTTTTTTTCATAGTTTGGCCGGGGGTGTGACGTATACTCTGGAGCGACTTATGTGTAAAATTTTTCGAACATATCATGTAATTTCACATTTTCACACTAAACCGCAAGTATTTATGTATTTTTCTTCTTTATTATGCATTTTATGGCTGGTAAATACATTAACCACAACTTTCATCAAATTAAATCATCAAATCAGTGACTCACTGCAGATATATAATATATATATATATATATATATATATATATATATATATATATATATATATATATATAACTCACCTTTATCAGTAGTGTGCCAGAGGTACCGGATTATCTGGATAACGACACAAACCATTTCAGCATATCATGTAACACTATACTAGGAACCTATTAGGAGTAATGCAACGAGGGAACAAGATGACCAGGGTAAATTGAGCACAATATGACCTCTTTCCCTAAAAGGAAACCAGGAATGTACTGTTCCAATAACAGCAGTTAAAGGGCGAGGGGGCTAACGGAGACAAGAAGTCGTTGCACAGCAGGACGTGAACACTGTCACCTAGTAAAGCCTTATTGTTAACAGTGACATTATAGATTATGTTACGGGTGTGTTTCTTTCTGCGTATTGTGTAGATCGAGTGTTTTGCCACCACTTTACCAGTCACATTAAACACAACAAAACAAGAATGTGTTGTTTCTTACTACACAATGTTGCAAAAACCCTCTTTAGAGCCCTCTAATATACATGTTTAATTTTAATCAGTTGTTTCTTTTTAAACTCTTGCAGTTGGTCTTAATCTAAATTGGAAGCAATTGTCAACATAGGAATGCACCATAATCGTCAACCAAATAAAATGCAGACTTTTTCTTTTTCTCCATTGCGCTCAGATTCTGTTTGAGAACTCGCTGGATGACCAAGTCAGACCAGAGGACAGTCTTCACTGATTCCTTGCACCTGTTTGTATGTGGACTGGCCTCTCCGTGCTGCACTCCAGCCTTAGTTCAATTAGCCAGGACCCCTGGTGGAACAGGAGGCCCAATTTGGGTGAAAAAAAGACAATCGCTGGTTTTGAACCTGCTAACAAAACTTTGTCAAAGCATCAATCTGACCGGACCAAAGGTGAATTCCGACAAATAGATGTATAGTTTAACGGTTAACCCTTCTCTTTCCATACTTATCAATCCGTCTCACGTATCTTCTTAGATATTGGAGCTTTGCCACTGTGTTCAGGAGAGCCAGGACCACCAACTAGCTAAGCAGGTTGTTGGTGTGAGACCCACCTTGGAACTGCGCAACATCCGGCTACTACCTAATGATATCGATGCTCTGGCTTTTGTAGTTAACTCCGTAGGTAATATTGGCATTGGATTGGACTTTAGAGCATGCTCAATGGAGTCAGAGTGTTTAGATGCCCTTCCTAGGTGTCAGCACATTCACAACCTCAGGTAAGTCCACACAAATGCATAGGAAATCTCTTATTTGAAATAGCTTCAGAAGCTCTAAATTTCATATTATATGCACCACTGGGGGAATTTAACTTAAATAGAGACTGCTACGTATGTAGAGTGTTGACAGCCAAAATAACAACTCCTAACATTTGGGCATCTGAGGCTAGGAACATTTTTTGAACCAAAGGCATGTTGCACTTGAGGGGTTATAAACTGCCCTTGTAATATATGTGAATGGGACAGTGAGGCGAAAGTTGTTGAGCCGTCGAGAGTTGGTAAACCGGTGCTCGGCTTCTGCACGTTTAGAGAGCAGTTGAGCAGCGGTGATGAGTGTGGCTCTCGGCAGACTCGCCACTTTTTGTTAGATGTTTTGTTATACATATTTGGTTCTCCTTTGCAACCTAAAAGATTGTTTGATGAATATGTAATTTCTCTGTCTGCCTTCAGTTTTTGCAGCCGCAAGTACGCCGACAAGTTTGCTGAGAAGTTGTCCTCCGTTTTGCCAAAATTCAAGTCCCTGAGGAAACTAGAGTAAGATTGAATTCGTCCGAGTTTTGATTCTACTCTTTTTTTTTCCAGTCTTTTGAATCCCTCCTCAGTTCATACAAAGCTTATCAAGAGTTGTTTAGCATGAAGGTTGTTTACTTTTTCCAGACTATACTCACGTATGAATGTAATTGACTTTGAAATACTATAAGTGATGTTATAGAAATCAGCCCTTTAAACCTTCACAACAATGAGTGGGTGATTTTGTTTTTGTCCTCTAAGGTTTTGTGGTGCCAGTCTGACTTCCACAGGAGCAGCTAGTTTGGCCGCCGCTCTACCGAGTTGTCCAGAAGTCACTGAAATCAAGTATATCTGATGCAACATCATCCTTCTGCTACATCAAATAACATGTCTTCTGACAGTTCTATTGAGTAAATGTGTGAACTGATTCTTGTGTCTCTGACTAAATCGAGTTTTACCGCCTTATACTTAATGTTATGGTGAATCGGTTAATTAAGTACAGGTCTAAACTTTAACATCCTCATTTTGTTTTTGCATTACAGCCTGAGTGACAACAATCTGAAAGACGAAGGGATCAAACACATAGCTGAGATTTTTACCAAACAGCCGAGACTGGTTTTAGTGAAGTAAGTATATACTGCCAATAAGATGCTGTTTTTAAATTACCCTAATACCTCAAAATTGTCAAGGATTTGTTGCTGATTTCATGTGTGTCTACACACCTTGCAGGCTGGGTCAAAACAACAGCTCTTTGGAAGCAGTTGACTTTCTCATCGGGAAAATGTGTTCGTTCTTGAACATCCGGCAGATTCATGCAGAGTAGGAAAACACCTTTGCACACACGCACACACGTGCAACAGTTTGCCTGCCGCTGTGTCGCAAAAACTCATCAGCATTATCACGCTGACCCTGTCATCGCTGTCATCCGTTATTTAATTGCCGATCAAATTGGACGTTTTGATGTAATTTAAGTAGGGCTGTCGATAGATAAAAAAAAACGTTCAAATTCATTAATCACTTTGTTTTTCTTGTAAGACTAAATCTTACAAGTTACAATTAATCACTTTAAAAAGCGTGTATTTTAGACACTATTGTTTAATTATATTTTAAACACAAAACTACACACATGTGATCAGCCTGTCCGCTTCCGGTGTGCCGGAACAAAGTTAAGTTAACTGCATTAAAATATTTATCACATTATTCTCAGCCTCATTGATCGCATAGACTAACGCATTCATCATGACAGTCGTAAATTTAACAATTTTTTTCACACCACTGTGGGATGAGTTAAGCGATCAAATCTTTGTACATAAAGGAATCTATGGAAAGGTTAACATTATTCACTTCCACTATCTCTCTCACTGCTGTGAAACCAGCATGTACTTCAAAACTACAACCCAATCCAAAATCCAAGCAAGAATAGAATGTGAGTCCGTGTGCGTGTCCATGCAAGTTATTGTCCTGCTAACGGACTAGTAAATTACTCCAGAGGAGGGTCACCTGGAGGTCACTCACACACACTGACACACACAAAGTACACCGTTCCACATTTTCTCAGTCAAATGAACTAACAAGTATTACAAACTAACTTTATAGACCTGAATTGTGCCTAAATGAAATCAAAAAGAAAGCAAGTAAACATTGTTGTACTGTTTGTCTTTTGTTTTTGCAGTGGGATGAAGGAATTGACAGTGACTATCTCTCAAAATTCAGATTTGGACAGGTGACTTTAATGTTTGATGAACATTTATGAAGAGATACAAACCAGCAATGAAACACTCAGAATGTCACCAAAGGAAGACTGCATATAAAGAAATGTGGTTATATTTATGCTTTTCCATCTGCAGCCATAAAACTAAGTCTGAACCAACAATCAGGTAAGCCAGTAGATAATAACACCATTGCATAATACAATCAGTGCTTTTCTCCTACTATGAAGAAGGTGCTTCTTTCACAGGAACGTCAGTTTATTTTAACGTGCTGAATTCGTTTTCAGTTTATTGTTTATATGTTTTAATTTTGCTGTACAATTTGTTCTCCAGCTTGTTGAACCAAAAATGGAGCAGGTCAAATATGCAACAACTGGCAAATTCACTGGCACGTTGCCCCGCCTTGTCCATTCTGAAGTGAGTTACCCTAAATACACCTCATGAATGATGCCTTACTGAATAGCCAGTTATTGAGGTATTCACTAGCTAAGACCACGCCATCCAACTGAAGGCGTTTAATGTGAGTGAATGTGTCGTTGATCAATTCAGACTGGTTGGTCGGATGGGTTGTGGGGAGCTTCGTCGTGGCACGGCGAACCCCTTCAGGGCCCTACGAAAAGTTGGAAAAAAAAGATGGAGAGAAAAAAAAGAAAAATAAAAGGGGTCGGAAGGGTGGGGTTTCAGAATGCGTACCCACGAACAAGAAGAGAGGGCTGAGCTGTATTTGTAGAAATACCGGAAGAGGCGGGTTGGAGGCGTGGTCTTGCTCCCGAAACTACGCTTCCATTGTTTTTACCTTGTTCCTAGCTTAACCCTCCTGTTGTCCTCATTTTCTGTATACACACCCCGTGTCTTCCTCGTCAAAATGACCCGTCTTCACTAAACGCCCCATATAAGCAGCTTAATTGAATTTTTTTCAACCACATTTCATCTTGCTTGAAGAAACAACTTGTCATTTACCACAAAATGTGTGACTACCGGAGTTTTCCCTTTTCACTTGACCCCCAGGACCCACAAGGTCCTGGGAGTCTGCCGTGTTGCTCAGATGCTGCTGAGGACCATGTGTTTTGCTATATTTTTTGAAAGGAAAGTCTCTCTTTCAGCTTCAGGGTTGGTTGATCTGAGACACAACTAAAACATTGCAACATTTTGTGGTGTTTAAACAACTCTGTGACCTTGATTTCAACTTTATTTGGTAATTTTGACCCGAAGACCACCTTTGTAACTTTTTTTGTACAGCTTACATGGAAATGTGAATAAAAGCAACATTTCACTTTTTGTACTGTTGGGGCCAATCTAGGCAAAGTCATAAAATTTCAAGTTAAAAAAAATATCGTTTAGGGGATTTTTTTGAAAAAAATATCGTTTAGGGGATTTTTTTTTTTTTTTTTAACACAGTGGCAGGTCATTTTGACCCGAAGACAACAGGGGGGTTAACTTCAACCAATCAACCCAAAAGTAATTACAATTTATTCAATGTAACTAGTTGTTATAGAAGTATTTCCTTTAATGCGAGTCATCACTTTCTATATTTCCATCACAGCAGGCTTCACCAAAACTGACATTTTAGATGCTGTCATCCAATAACATTCCACACTCATTCTGTGTGTGTGTTTATTTCCTAGTATTTCTGGAGGCCACTTGGAAGTTGACACTCTGAGGATGCTAATTGAGTTCCTGCCAAAGTTCAAAATTGCCAAAAAGATCATGTAAGACTCGACTCATACCAAATACGACGTAAAAGCTATCTGTACTGTACAGATATTTGCTTTACTGCTTTTGCTATAAAAAATATTTTATGTAGCTAACCACTTAATATGTTGTGATTAATCATAAGTGTTTTATTGTTTCCATCAGTTTGAATGACAGTGGCTTAACAGTGGAAGGTTTGGTGAGTCTCACTGCTATGCTGTCTGATTGTCCCACTGTGGTGGAGCTTCATATCAGGTACAAGCAATACAAATACACATATCTTTAATCATGCTGTACCAATTAATTACAGTTACTCACATTCAGTTAATTCTTAGGACGATTTTCTCCATCACTGTGTAAACTAGTCAGTAACATTTGTATTGGTTAGCGTCAATGGTAAGCCCCATACAGATAATCAAATGAATTAATCAACTGCCACGTGAATGTATTTGTTTAATGTTTCAGGTTACAGAGTCCAGTTCAGGTGTCTATAGCATTTTCTGGAGGGAGAAAAAACACCAATGGAGTATCTAAAGTGCTCTGGTACGTGTTAAAATCCAAGGGTTTATAGACTCTCTGAGTCAATTCTGCTCTTTGTTGCATTTTTGGGTTTGGAATTAGTGTAGAATAAAAATAGTTTCTACTTGTTGAGAGGGAGCAATATGGTTCCTTTAATCTATGCAATCGTGTTGGAAATATTTCCTACTTTAGAGCACCACTGAAGGCTTTTCAGTCCCAGTTTTTAAGGTTCCGTGTAACAAACTACACTGCATGAAAAGTGGGATTTTCGGCAGTATGCGGCCCTGTAAATTGTTAAGTAAGACCAATCTGAACCTGTGAGATAGCTATCTCACTGGTTCAGATTGGTCTACTCAGGTTTGTCCAGAATACAACTATAGTTGAGAGCAAAAACAGTGGAGTAAATAATCTTAAAGATCCTCTTTGGACACACAAACTTCCATAGACGATGATGATGATGATGATAATCTTGAAATTGTTCCGTTAGCCTCTGTCACTGTGGTCTACTGCCGACTCATCTGGAGAGAGTGTGGAGGACTTTGGGAACCTGCCCTGATCTCATTTTCCTGGAGTAAGATACACAACAAATATATTTTCTTCACACTTAGTAAATTCAGAGGTGTTCATGAATCATGGTACAATGTTATTTTTACGACCTTTGTCACTTGTGTTATTTTCCGATTACCTAAATGGTTAACTAAAAGTTTCTGAAATTCTGAAAGTATTCCTTCATAGTCGGTGTGAAATTGTGAAATTGTTCTTTATTCTAGATTCTCTTTCCTGTCTCTGACATTTTTTTAAATCCCATATTTTTGTCTCAGTCTGTCTAATAATTGTTTAGGCAACAGAGGTCTGAGGAAACTGTTGGACATCCTGCCCCGTCTCAGTGGCATCCAGGAAATAAAGTAAGACTTTCACTAGAAGTGATAACAAAAGTCACACAAACAGTCAAATGTTCTAGTGATTCTTATAGCAATTATCCAATATAGGATTTGCAAGATATGCATTCAGGAATGATTTACTCTTATTAGGATCGGCGGACTGGTTTTAAAAGAAAGATGAGACTGTTTGTTGGTTGTTTTTTTTTGTTGTCATTAACAACAGGTTTCAAACAAATGTGCTGGCACATTTTGTATGAATGGCCTATTTGGAGGGAAATAATTTCCTTGTCTCTGGCTTGTTGTTCTTCTCTTATGTGCTTTTCAGTGCCAGTAACAATGGGACTGGCAAGGAAAGAGTTGTGATGCTGGCTGGTGCTTTGTGCTCCCAAAACAGCTTAACAGAAGTCCACATCAGGTATTCCTTGTGGTACATTTTTCTCACATTCATGAATTTCATTACATGAATTTAGTTGGAACAGCAACAAAGTGAAAACCTGTTTCGTTGGTGAATCATTTTAATACATTTGTCTTAAAATGTACACTGTTTCCATGTGATGGCGGACTGTTGTTTTAACAGTGACGGAGATGCAGAGCAGTTAATCCTGAAGTTCTGCCCGGATGAAAGGTAGAAGACTTGAAATCCCCCTCACATCTGCATACCAGTACCTGTGTCTGCTCTTTTTAGTCAGCAAATGAACTAATGCTTTGCCTTTTTAGGGATGAAAATCAGCAGAAAAAAATGTTCAGGTACATTAATCAGATAAAAAGTTTGAGAAAAAAACACTTTCCTAAAAGACGGTAATATAATTCAAATTAGAAATAAAAAAATAATAATAATTTCTTCTTTAAAACTGTAGGATAAACAACAGCAGCCTCCTACCATCTGACATGACCACCCTCTGTAAACGATTGGTCCAGTGTCATTGCTATTTGGAGTTAGAGTAAGTGTAATTCATGTATATTCACACATTATCAAATCATCATTATGACCAAACAGGTAGGCATTGATATCATTTCATTTTGTGTGGCAGTTTGTCTCACTGCTCATTGACGGTCAAGGCGATTGAGAACCTGCTGAAGGTCCTGCCCAAGATGACGTCACTGCAGAGACTCAAGTGAGTCGTACACACATGGATAAATGAATTAGTGTGGAGGATTTTGGAAGACACAAAAATAAAAAATGAATATGTTTTAAATTATGTTGCAGCCAGTTTAAAACAAAGCACTGTGCAACTTTACAAGTGTTAAATACTCGTTACATAACACATTGTGGTATTTTAACAGCATGAAGCGTCAATGACACCGCAGTATTTCATTTGATTAGAAAAACTTTAGGTGTGGAATCAAGGTCTTACAAGGTTCTAGTTTAATCTCACGACCAATCGGCTGTTGCCTTATGGGCGTCCATGCTGAGGATTGTGAAAAGGACTTTGCTTTAATTCAACTATTTTAACTTTCACCAAACAATTGCTTGAATGGTAAAAAGCCTGATTGAATACATAATACGGAGAATGAAATATAAAATTGAATAACATGCACGTTTCATTATTTTCTACATATAGATTATTCCTAAGTATTTTGTTTGCTTGGTATTCTTGTATTATCACCTTTGCTTCCTTTTTCTGTTGCATCAATGTTTTTTTATGTCAGTTCTATGATTCCATCTATTTAGGAGAAATTTCACAAATTATTTACTAGATAATTTAAAACCACAACCTTTAACATTTGAACGCAGCACCTGTTTCTTGTATTATTGTCAATTACCACCTTCACATTTCATTTTGATCAACTCTATTGTGTTCTTCTTTAGTGCCAGCCACAGTATCACTTCCACATCGGAAGCCCTGGCGCTGGTTCGATGTTTGAATGTCAGTCAGCGAGTCACCTCAGTTGAGCTCAGGTACCATTTGTTTTGAGCTTTTCTCTTGGTCTCAAGGGAGTCTTTTTATGTTACAACTACAATAATACAAAATATTAGAACTGCTCATGCAGGAATTCTTTCATCTGTCTTTTTTCTGTAGTTAATTAGTATACGGTACTGATACTGCTTTGCCTTCTTTCTAAGGCCTGAAGCTGAATCCTTCATTACGTTTGACAGTGTGAAAGCCAAAGAAACCAGCTGCAGGTCTGTGATCAGCAATCTAGTTTTTTTTTTACAAACCTCAAGGTTGTGAATTTTAAATATGATTTGAAAACTTTTCCAAGAATTCATTGTACATTTAAGAAAACAAATCTAGCTTGTTCATGCACATGTACTACTTCTCAAATTGTAAATATAAGAATCTTTTCATTTTGGGGATTCATTTTTATTTTTGAGTTTGAGAGAAAAATAGCAATTTTTTACCAGAAGAAAAACTAATTTAATTTACTAATAATACATCATTTATTTTCTTCTGAAATTGGTTGCAGTGAGAGGTGTTTCCTCTGCATGCTCTGTTACATGTACTTCTTAATCAGCACAAATTAAGAAAGAGAAAATTAATGAAAGGGGAACACACTGTAACTGTCTTAATGTAGCGCCTGATAGTTTCACTGTGTGCACACAGGTTAACTCATTGTAGCTTGGAAGATGGCAACTTGGAGAGACTGCTTGAGATCCTGCAGCAGGGTCCTCAAGTCTCTGACCTGGAGTACGTGCCATATAGAACCCATTCTTACTCATACGTTAGCTGACAGATGTGAATACATGGTGTGGATGCTGGGTTATTCTTTATTTTGACTGCAGTTTATCAAGTAACCAACTGGAAGATGAAGGAGTGAAGAAGTTTGTGGATTGTCTCCAAAAGCTTAAAATCACAAGCTACGTGAAGTAAGATACATCATGTCAAATACTGAGTTTGATCATTTCCAGTCCAAAATAATTTGCACCAGCTGCACATAACAAATAAAACAAGTTCAGCTACTATTTTATTGAAGGGATTGTTTGAAATAGAAAAGATGGGAAGTTTACTAAATCCCTGTTACATATATTTAGGACTGCAGCTAGACTTACAAGGTGCAGGTGGAATGCCACAAAATAGTAAATCAGTAGTTTAATAGACTACAGCCTGATGTTGTCTTTTACCCTTGAAGATCAATAAGTGATTCGACAACTAAGTTCAATCACAACGTGTATTTTGAGAACTTTTGACACTGAAATAACACATATGCCAGTAAATGGGATTAATCTTGAATGGCACTTTTGTGGTCTTTAATGTGTCCTTATGTACAGTTTAAGCAACAACGGCCTGACTCAAAAGGGGCTTTTGGATGTGGCAAGCACACTGTGCACCTGTAACAACGTCTCTGCCGTAGAAATCAGGTGGGGAAATAAGTTAACAAAGTGCTAAGATGAATTGTGAAAATAACAAAACAAAAAGAGATGTCGAAAACATCTTTTTTTCCCGGTTCTCTTTGTCTATGAACTCAAATCTCTGCCTATAGTTTGACAGCAGAGGGCAGGTGTGTCTTCTGGTTTACACAATATGAAGATTGTGAAAGAACGCTGAGGTAGGATAATAATCCATTATTACCATAGTACGAGTAAGTACTGAAGCATTTAAATGATGAAGTAGGGTTGTATGAAGTACTTATCCATGATCAGTGTATTACCAACAATGTATAGCGGAGGTAGATGGACATTTTAATTATTATTTTTTTATTTAACGGTTATAAAATCTAAAAAAAAAATATTCTAGATATATTGACGCCTCAAACTGATTCTTTTGGGTGGACTTTTCTGATCTTGTCCTCAACATAACAACAATTTTCTTCTATGTCAGTTTCTCCAATTTACAAATTGGTTACGCCTCGTTACAAAGAGGCGTTTACTGTTGGTTACGATGGATAAGAGCCTCATACAACCTAAATCGGAATTTTCCTTTTAACCGTAGCCAATGTTTTTCAAACTGATATCTCTACACATGTTGCATTCCTTGCAGTGTAAACTGTGAAAAGTTTTTATGTGTATGTCTACCATCTCTTCTGCCTCTCGGCCAGGGTCACAGACAGTGGTTTGGAACGTGACCATCTGGTCAGATTAGCAGAGATCATCTCCGTCACTCCAAGTCCAACAAAACTAGAGTAAGTACACCTGCATGTTCCGACGTTTTAATACTGCGGCTGTCATAAGAAAAGCTCCTCTATTCTCCACAATTTAATCTTTTAAGGATTTTGTTAAGGAAGAAGGTATTTTTGCTTAATTTACTTTCATGAGAACTTCTTTGTCTTTTGAGACCCGTCTGTAAAATAATGTTTGTTTTGCCATCATCATTGACATTTTCTTGATAAACCTAATGTGAGTATATGAATAAAAATGATCCGTAGCACATCCACTTATTTCCGTGTCCAGATCATTTGATTACTCAGAGGTTTGCCTACAGGTTCCAGAACAATTTGCTGCAGTCGGATTGGATTGAAGACTTTCTAAAACTCTTAAACAGCAGTCAGAGAAGTTTCAGCATGAGGTAAGAAGAAATACATTTTACGTTGTGTGTGTGGCAATACTTCTTACGTAGCTGGTTCCTGAGCTGTATCACACTGTCTACATTTCAAGTATTGATGAACGTTGGATCCGATCTGAGGAGGCCGTTAGTTTGTTGTGCCGTTGTCTTCATCTCAGCAGCAACATACACACCATCAGGTATGCAGTTGCACACGGAACATGCAACTCTCTTTTAGATTAGTCACATTATGTTTAACTGAGGGTACTAATTGTATTTATTTTGCAGGGTTCACCACACCACACTGCATCTGTCTTTGATGGGGTCCACTGAACTGACCTCAGTCAGGTGATATATTTAAATTAAATCTTTAAAAACAGTACCCTCCCAAAATATGTCTAGCTAATTCTGCCTTCCCTCTATTGCTAAATAAAGGATGTATATGTTAAACAATACACCAGTTTTATGAAGTCTTTTCTGTACTTAAACTTTAAAGCAGCAGACGTCACATTACTTATTATGACTTATTGATCTATATTTGATATAGACTTTTTTCTTCTTAGTGAAGACTCACAGATATGACTCCATTAATGGCCACAAAGTAAATTGGGTATTTATTTTCCTTGTATGCTCAGTACTGCAAAGTTATTATTTAGCAGTGATGCAGGATTCCTTTGCAGTCCTGCTGTGTGACTGGAATAATATCAACTTAAAATAAGAATAATGTTGGCCTTTAACAAGGAAGTACAATGCAATATCTCTCACAAACAAATCAAACATCCGCCGGCAAAGGTATCTATTGTCTGACATGGACATCGTTTTTGTAAATTGTGCTCAAGCAACACTAAATATTTGCAATTTGGGAATAATTATTTATTTTGAAAGAATACTGGGGAAAAAAAATGCTTGCATTTTACTTTCTGGCAGTGGTTCAGTTCCTTTTCCTCCACTGTCTTCCAGCCTCGTGGACTGTGCAGTAAAGGGGCATCACCTTGCACCAATGAAGAGCGTCATCCAGAGGTGTCCTTTTCTGACAGAGCTAGAGTTAGTACTTTCTATTCTCTGTATGAATATTATGTACTGAAAAAAAGATAAAATATCAACAATAAAATGGGATAGGAGTTAAAGCAATATGTTTTTCTCTCATCATCACAGTTTTTCCCACAACAGCCTGGGCATAGACGGCGCCGAGTTCCTCTGTTCTGTGCTACCCTTGCTGCCAAATCTCACTTCACTCAGGTGAGTTCTTCCAGAGACTATTTATTAAGGAGACATGCCACTTCCCTTAATCCTCAATACAACTCCCGTAGGAAAACCTGTAACGGGAAAGATGGCGGTTGTATGCACATGTCCCGCCCCTTCCGCTGGAAAGCCAATCATCTCCTTTTTAACAGTCAAGCACAACACCGGCATTCTGGATAGAGACTTGTTGGTGTCATGAAGCCAAAGTCATCAAACTTTTTCAGCGATTTTTATCATATTCTACTGCTGTTTCTATACATGTAGTTTTTATGTCCCGATGACCCGTGAAAGTGCAGTTCTGACTCTCTGCCCATTGATTGAGATAGGAGGCTGGTCTTGTTAGAGCGAAAATAGCTGCCCGGAGGCGTTGCAAAGATGGCGGCGAGTGGCATGACTTGCCTAAAAGGACTTTGGTTCTTCTCACATTAGACACCAAGATAAATGGGTTTTTTAAAATCCTAGCTTGCCAAGCAAATACTTTTGTCTTCTACAGCATTGGTTCCAGAGAGGCTTCTGTGGCTGTGGTTGAGAAACTGTCGGAGGCCTTGCTGCAGGCTACAGCCATTCAGTGCTTAAAGTGGGCCACACACACACACATTTTCTGACCTGTCGGGAGCATTTTGTTAGATAGAAAAATCTAACACTGCCTTACATGTTCAGAATTGAAATTTTGAAAATGTTTCCCTCTCCTAGTCTGTCAGGTCATGCGGTCAGTGACACGGCAGCAACGACTATGACCAGAATGTTGCCTCGCCTAAGATCACTCAAGTAAGAGTAACAGTTATATTACATTAATGGATCAATCGCCACCATCAAAATTTTATAACGTATTTATAGGATGCATTAGTTTGTTTAATACACGCTCAGACATCTCGTTAGTTTACAATCAGTAATGTTGGCGTTGGACTCCTCTAGTCTGTCTCACTGTGGGTGGTCTGCGTCCGGAGGGCTGCAGCTCATCCAAACGCTGGGAGAATGTGTCAATCTGGAGGGCCTTTGGTAAGGGACACGCTCACACACCGACATTTAAATGAAGGAATATGGATGCAAACGTCTGAATATTGGGATGCCTTGAAGGTCTTAGAAGATCGGTGCGTCTCTGTTTTGTGTTTTCATTCATTTTCTTTGTGCGCCCCCAAGGCTGGACTGCTTGCAGCTGAATGAGGAAAGCAGGATGGCCCTGGCGCAGGCTCTAAGGAAAATCAACTCCATTCGCAGTCTCAAGTAATACACCTTCGGTCCTACGGTAGCTTTTTCACTCAGAGCCTCTGACATTTCCGTGTAATTGCTAAGGAAAATGGATCTCTTTGTAAATACTCATTAAGTATTTATCCAATTTACGGAGCTATGCCCGCGCAGCTATTTCCGGCAGGTGCTGTTGCATCGACTACTCTAGTGATACAGAGACACTTGGCTGACACGTATCAAGTGGCACTCTGATAATCTGGTCTATTTATGATTGGGTGCTGCCACTGTAACTGCCAAGCTCACTCTCCCTGCTCACAGGGATCGCCATACCAGTCTGTCACTGAGCAGAGGGGGGGGGCTGATCCCACAATCCTACCTCCTCGAGGGGGAGAATTTATAATTCCCTGTACTCTCATAGTGCTAAGTTTGCTAAATTGCTGTTCAATGATGAGCAGCAAGGATCAGAACAGAGACTGCATATGTCAATGTTGTTTAAATGCATGTCATACTTACATGGATAATCATCCATGTAAGTATGATATTGGAACCAATTCAACAATTTCACTGAGCATTTCATTGCACGGCTGAGAAGTAACTTTCAGCCTTAATTTACGCATGTTGTGTGTGTGTGTGTGTGTGTGTGTGTGTGTGTGTGTATATGTTGGCCAGGCTAAATAAGATTGCCACAGCAATGGGACCATCACAAACAAACGGTGTGCTTGATCTTCTAGCTTCTATGGAGGGGCTCACCCGAATGCAGGATATAGAGTGAGCATAATGCCTATAAACAAATACGATTAACTGCATTTTAGTCCGTCATGAAAGGCGCGCCGGCGTGAGTGAGGCTGGATGTGTTTTTTCTGTCGTTGTTCCAGGTTGAAGGGGTGGATGATGGCCGATAGAGGAATAGAAGAGTTGACCAGACTCCTTCCGGGCTGGATGGAGCTCAGGAAGATCAGGTATCAGCTCAGTTTTAGAAAGACTTTTGATAAAGTGAGGCCAAACCATAGTCAAAACCATATTCATCCCGAAAATATTTTTCATCCACTTATTTTTATTTTGAACACAGTATTGTATTTTTTAATGTTCAACAAAACCTTCATGTTCACGTTTTGTTTTTCAAATGAACAAAACTTTTGATCTGGATTTGGCTCCATACTATTCATGCAGCGGTTATCGGAACAAGACAGAAAAAATGCCCATATCCAGATCAAAATACATTTTTTGTTTTTGCTTTTTATCTTAAAATTATACAAATAATTGGATTTGGTATCATGGGCTAAATAATTAATATATTATGAATCATAGCCTTGCCCATTGCTTGAACCTTCTTGTGTGATGTGAGCATTTCATTGGACTGACATCACCTTCTTCATGTCGAGCAGCTGCTGCCATTAACAGTTGGTGCTTCCTTTGTCAAATGTTGCAAACGCACGTGGCCTTTTTTGTGCTGTTGCATTTGTTTGCATTTTGGTATTGCTCCTCTACTGGTATATCCTTTATCTTTTATATTTATTTAATTCATTTTGTATTCCTTTATTTGAAAAACATTTACTATAGGGAGTTTGCTTCGTGCTCTTATTTTTCCTACGTGTGTTTGTTTCAACTTACCCTTAGTGCGGCATGTGTGTTTAAAATGTTTTACATAATCCTACCTTGACTTTCCAGTGTGTTGGGACTGCAACTTGCTTCCTTGTCCTCTATTATAATTTGTGACCTTAGCACCACCAAGCGGTGGTATCAAAGAAGAAATTGCCTTCTGCCTCCTAACTATTCATTGAATCACAGCACGTTTTACATTTACTGTTTTGTGTGTGTCCATGTGTCTGCTTCCAGTCTATCAAAGAACCTCATCAGCGACCAATTGGGAGAAATGCTACTGGAGGCTTTAAACAGCTGTACTCATCTGGAAGAGCTCCAGTAAGTACAGGATTAAACCTGTTTTTATATGCGGCTCTTTTCTGTAAATGCTTTTCTTAGAGATGAGAATGATATCCTGTCTTTCATTCACGCATGCATTGTTTGTGTGATGAAACCTTGCTTGTTTTCAAATTGTTCACTGCTGCAAAACTATTATTTCCCATGTAAACTCTTCAGCTGTAGTATTTATTGTTGTATTATTTCTATTTTTTGTATTTTGTAAGTTAGACACACATCAGTACAGACAGAAAACTGTTTGCGCTTTCTTACAGTCTGTCTAGCAACAGTCTCGGTGATGTCACAGCCGCTAGGATGGCCCTTGTTCTACCGTCACTGACAAACATCACGGTGCTTGAGTAGGTTACACACACACATTTCTTGTTGACGTATATATGTGTCAGTTTTCACTTTAGGTTTATGTTCTTAATGCACATTTGTGTCCTTTTCCAGTGTTTCAGAGAACAGGATTGGATCTGAAGGATCAGTCAGCCTGTCCAAAGCAATAATGTGCATGAAGAACCTCACCAAGATCTAGTAAGACTCTCAAGCTTCTCCTGCTGCTTTTGGAAATCACAACACCGGTGAATGACTAGATGTACTGATCATAAGCTTTCTCCGATTGTCTGGCAGTCTGACCTCTGTTGGGACTTCAGAGCTGTGTCCTGTAGCTGCCAGTCTGGCCCACTGTCCCCTCCTGCAGGAAGTGGGGTAAGATGGAAAAAGGATAATCTAATACCTTTGTTTTAAATAATGAGTAAGACCAATATTCGAGGCACCCCTCTAGTTTGTCTTTAAAGGGTCACAAAACGACATTGTGTAGTGTAGTGGCATCTAGTGCTGCAACAACGAGTCTGAGTGCAGACTAGAGCAGCGGCCCCCAACATTTTTAGCCACACGGACCACACAACAAAAACATCTTTGGATGACACTGGAAATGTGTCAAGAGTCACAATCGCATGTCATTTCTCTGGTCATGTTTCAAAACCAAACAACCAGATGCTGGAAAAATACGTTGTTTTTATCTTTGTGCAGCCTGGTATCACTGATGTAGAGAACACGTTCTGACATTTACTGATTTGTATTTTTTTTATCTTTATATATGGTTTATTGTTTAGTTGAGGCCCCTTTAAACAAAAATACGTACGTCTGTTTGTGAACCTATACATTTGACAACCGGCACTTTCTGAAGACTTCTTTCAGTTCTGTTTTTGAACAAAGGTTGGAAATGAATAATATTTTGTTTTTGTCTCTTAATTCATTGATTTTTTGACAAAAAAGATTAATCAATTAATCAAAATAATCGTCAGTTTTATCCCTTTCCAATTTGGAAAACAACTGTCTGATTGTTATTAATCTACACAGAGTGCATTTGACTATTACAGCGAGCCTTAGCCTCCTTGGCGCTGTCTATTGGACATAAGCATGATGAATTATGATTTAAAAGTTTGTCAGCTCTGAGCTGAATGTTAGATGGATTGATTGTCTCTTTCTTTTTCTAGTCTGGGATGGAATAATTGTGGTGATAAAGTGGCACTGGAGCTGGTCAGAGTTATGCCTCTGTGTAGGAAGCTGATGCGAATAGAGTGAGTGTTTGAACACACACGCGCACACACACACACACACACACACACACACACACACACACACACACACACACATACCGGTGTTAGTTGTTTTCAGTTTTTAGGTGTTGTATACAATAGATAATAGAGATTTGTTTTGAGATTTTGGTTTCCTAAAATCAGGCTTATAGTTTTTACATTTCTCTACTCTTCATTCATTGATTGGTTTCTTTTTCTAAGTTTCTTTTTCTAATTTTATTCGGTTTTGTCATCATTGCAATTTAAAGAAATTGGTTGCTTTTGGCTTTTGGCTTTAATTCAAGTTCCTCCGTAGTTGACTTAATCTCCACACACACTAACACTTTGAGGCAATAGAACGGTACATCCGTTCAGTATGTTTTTTATTTCTGCCAGTCTGGAGTCAAACGCCATAAGTGTCTCTGGAGCGGAGGCCTTGGCTAAAGCCCTGCAGTCGTGTCCTGCTGTGCAGGTCATCAGGTAAACTTTCTGTCATGGGGTCTACCTTGTTTTTTCTTATTACTGTCTTGTAACAGCCATCGTAATGCTTCAAATCAGCTATACAGAGTTATATATAAACATTGAGAATATAAAATCTTCACAACCACCAATGTGCTTTTCAGATTGTGGAGGAACAACGTCTCCATCTTTGAGGCCCAGACGCTCAGTCTGAAGGAAAGGAGACTAAACTTCTCTTCCACCTAACAGGATCTGGATTGATGGATCCACCATCAAAGAGACTTTGTCTGCTTCCTCTGAATTACGACCACATGGAAGTATGAGGAATGATCTTACAGCAAATAATTAAGATCACTATGTCACATGGTTTGAATACCTTCAATCAGTTGTGTATCTGAGGACCGCAGCAACAAATCTTATAGAAGGTTTTGGTCAGTGCTCCTCTCTTTGGTGGCTGATCCTTGTGTGTGTGTGTGTTTGTGTGTTATGGTTGTAGCGAGATACATCTTTTGTGTGTTACATGTAGACAGACAATTACCATTCAGTAACTGGACTGAATGTGTATCTATATACTATGTTAGATAAGCATCAAGAATGATTGTAAAGCAACTAATTTAATTACAGACAAAATTGTGAGTCCAAAAGTTCCCAAAGGGATATCATGTTAATATTCTAAAGGGCACAACATCAATGAAATAAGTGAACTGTTGCTGATTTTTTGATTTAATTAATATTGCGCATAACATGAACATTTAGTTCTCTTAGCTTATAGATAGCTGGGTTATTTTGAATCGGCCCGACAATTTCAGTCTGGTTGCTGTGGGGTTCATGCAGACAGCACTGCTCTTTTCTACGCTATGAACCTTAAGGGCCACGATGTGTCGTGTCCAGTAACTTGAGATAATGGGTATGCAGACTATTCATTATTTTGCACCGTAATGTACAATAATTAGAGGCCACATAAGTGAAAACACAACAAGTCATAAAATTACAGTAAATCTTCTCTAAACGTCATTTTAGGTTGTGGTCTCTATCCAAACTGCGTATTTATTTCTGCCGATATTTTGCTGAATTATTTTGTTAGATGTTATTTAAACTGTATTTTATACAAAGACACAGGATTTGAATGAGCAGGGGCCGAGTAGTGCTGTGGGACTGTAGATCATCTTCCTGAGAGGGAGATGGCTTAAAGGTTTCCGATAAGGCTCGACTTCCGACCTGACAGATCTTGCTTGACAATAAATTATTAAAAACGACTGAAATGAGTGGTGTCCTTTATTTGCACTTTACCAGGTCTCTTTCCTTTTAAACTCTTACCTAAAGAATGTTGTATGAACACAATTTCCTCCTAAGTTATGTGCTTACAACTTAATGTTTTCCTGAAAAAACAATTCAATATAACCTTACTCCTGGATGACATACTTATTTCCTAAACCCAGCACAAAGAGTGTATCATAACTGGCCCATATTTATATGGACAGGAGCAGCTGAAACATCAGCTGTGCCTGTCAGTGACAAACCTTGGCCGGACTCAGTCACGGGGACTTCATTTCCGTCAATGAGGTGCAGTCTCTGTCCGGCTCCTGTATTAAGGCGGTACTCCGCTTATTTTCAGTCATGTTCAGATCACTCACAAAGGGTTCCACTCAGCCAGAAGTCTGTGGTTCTGGAGGGAGCATTTCAAAGTAAGAAAAATTACCCAGTGGTTTCAAAAAGGTTATCTTCACTTATAACTAAAACAGAAATTCTATTACAAAGTGAACAACTGAGATGTATAGTAATCAATGACGGATGCAGTTTTTTGGGGTCAAGATGTCTTGGCATCATATGCCTCATACCTCCAGGTGCCCCTTGAGGGATTCATAGATCCAATTAATCAAATGAATTGCAATATTATAAAAACACTGCAACCGTATTGCCTAAACAACGATAAAGTAGCTTCCCAATCAACCAGCATCAAAGATGAACAGTAATCCAACAATGGGCTATGGATAATAATCATATTATATGTAGAAAAATCACACTAAAGAGTGAAATTATAAGTCATCCTAAGTATTTGCATCAGTTTTTCTAAATGTTGGGGTCAATGCTAAGACTGCTAAGTGGAATAGCTTAATACGTTTTCCACCACGGGTAGCTGTGTTGAAAATTGATTAACACATTTCGGTCGTAATACCTGTTTTAACCACTACAGGGTGACAGAGGAACACTAGATTAATAGATTCCCATTATGACTTAAGACTTTAATATACAATATCCACATAACAAAAAAAGTAAAAGCTGCTCTAAATTACAGTATGTTGCTCGTTTACACAAGACATGTGAGTTACAAACACTGTATCTGGTTCTGTTTACACAACACATTATACTCTTAAAATGGAAGCGCTTTGATTCTGCTTGATGGTGATGCTTTTATTTTGTACGGAGAGCTCTCATTACTTCCGGTAAAGCGATAGCACCGTTAGCTTGATGCATCTCGGTCCATCAGCGCAGAGAACAGAGTGCAGGTGGCTGGGAGGATGACTTACGTTCACACACTGTTGCGCCTCGCATGATTCACGGGATAAAATATGGCAACTGCAACTTCAGTTTTCACCCTTTGGTAGAAAAACCAAAGCTTTGGGGCATTTTATTCCTCTTCACTAAGCAGGGTAATTTAAGACATTTCCAACTGACAAGCGAAAAATAAGTTGGACGTCATTTTTTGAGGTAAGTGTCACGTCAGTTTTCATATTTCGTTTATCTTTGGTATTGATTAGTAGAAGATTAATGGGAGCTGGTGTTTGTTGATGGATCGATATTGAGGGGCTGCAATGACACTACATACTGTAGTATGCTCACTAGTACAAATCACTTGAGACAAAATGTGTTGGTTAGAGAGTTTTTGTTAAATGACGTAATGTTTTTTTCATCTGTGTACATGTGTTAAAGTGAGTTGCTGCTTTTCTGTTTTTCAATTGCAATTGACAAAGTTCTAAATGAAAAGTGTTTACATGGTGCACTTCCTTTCTATTGGCCCCTCCGACCTAAACCTAACCCCTCCTGAGAGACAAGACATATAATTAGACCTAATGGCTGTGTGCAGGTCTCACTGCTACAAACTAGGATTACGCTTCCAGGCTGTTTTGCCATTCCCACTCAGCAGGCTCCCTGTGCTCAGATGTGTCCTCCTGCACAGAGGGGACTGAGGTGTCGATGTGAAGTGTGAATGACGACTGGATGTGAACGTCTTCAGCAGGGTCAGTGCAACCCAGAGACCTGAATAAGGCTGCCGGGCCTCTTGTTGGTCAGGTTTGTGCATCATCTTGCTGGCTGGTCCATGTGTACCAGTAATGCACACAAACAAAAACACAAGGCAGTTCAAAGCCGAGGTGACATCAGCAGCTTTGGGATCACTAATGGAAGACAGGGTTTTTTTCTCTCCTCATTACTTTAGGTAACATCCCTAATCAAGGTAAAACATAAGATTAAAAAGTCATTCCTGTCCAATATATGCAGAATATCCCGCCGAAACACCCGCCCTCTTGCATTGCAACATCCTGTGTCATTCTTATAAGTGGCGCTTGTTAACGACGGGTGCTGACAGACATTTTGTGTCTTTTTGTTCATCAGCTCATATATGGGGAAAAAAGGCAGTGGGATCTTCAATTGATACAACCTAATTCAACCATATTAAATAGCGTAAAGTATTCCAGGTGGGTCAGAGCAAGCCTTTTATTACCAATGAATGAGTGAGCAAAAGAAAAGAAAGCATAACAAAGGTATTTTCAGTACATCACCACTACAAGTGTGACATCATAGGAGTAGACCGGGAGGAGCACGCTGGTTATTACACATTAGTATCTTAGCAACAGACAGCATCCTTTTAGCTTGCCGCTCAGAGAACAAAACCACTCAGATGGACACAAGGGGCTCTACGGTTTATCTGTCCTTAATACCTATACGAGTTACAGGGAACATCACGTTCTGACAAAAAACATTTGACACAAAAATAAATGCATGTTTACTCTATGCGTTTTCATTCTCCATTTTGTAGGTTCTGCACTTGCATTAATTTTGTGGTTGTGTATCTGTGTGTGTGTGTGTGTGTGTAAGAGAAAGAGGCTACAACAAGGTCAATGTGCATTACAGGGCCTTCCATTCTGCGTACTTACAGCAAGGCAGAAGCCTTACTCTTTTAAACTAAAGCCTTGAGGTTGTGTAATTTATCTTTTTTTTTTAATGTTAAACATGTCTTAAGTGAGTAAACCTTATATTGAAATCTTCATGTGTATCTGCCTCTTTTAACTAAACTGATTTCTGTTGGGAAATACGCAGTCTGCCTGGCAACAGATATTAACACCCGGTGTGTTGGTAGCGGCTAATTTTCCTCTCCGAGGGTATTTTTCTGAAATTCATAATTTTGCCTTCGGTCAGTGGAAGAAACACACAGAAACGCACTTAAACTCCTCTGCGTTCCAGGACATAGAGTTGTGACCTCAGAATATGGCCTACACCCTGGGCTCGACCACTGATGGCCTGCCGTGCAGTGTCGGACCTCAGCACTGCGTCACCCGGGTGGAGCTGTCCGTCACCGCAGCGAGCCTGCTGGACCGAGATGTAGCCTCCAAGTCAGACCCGTTCTGTGTTCTCTTCCATGAGGTGGATGGAAACTGGGTGGAGGTAAGGATGGATAATGGTCGGGAGAAAAGCTGACAGATGGAGAGATGAGTGGAGGAAGAGATGGGATGGAGAAAAAAGACGATCAAAAGACAAGACGAAAAGGCATGTTCTGTCTTTTTAAAACAGGCCGTTAAAGGGAGAGGAATCCTCACCGGGATGTAAATGGAAGATTGGAGGGAAAAGGCTGAACATATATAATATATTAGTGTTTGGATCATAAGGAGTCAAACCCAGTTTTGGTGCTTATTCACGCCGTTTACTTTCTAAGTGGAGACATGAAGACAAAACGAAGGCAAAATAAAAAAAACAAGATTTGAAAAGGAAGGATGGAAATTTCTATAAATGTTCAGAAGTGCCTTCAGGTTCACGTCCACCTCGCTGGCTCTTTCAGCTAAGTAAGAACAACTGATTTTGTTTGTTGTCTCCTTTGCTATGTACACGGTAAATGTTGTGAGTCAGATCCAAACGCATGATGTCTTGACCATCTGGCATGAGCCCCTGCGTGCTGAGCCCTGCAGGACTCTGCAAGGCTGGTGAACGTTCTTCAAACGTTGATCTTGCACTGCACAGGCACCATTACGGCTGCCAAGTTAATTATGCAAGGTTCCATGATGAGCCACTACAAGCTCATTTCTAATATATCTAGTGTTTATTGATCTATGGTTCGTACGAATGTATTTAGCAGACGCTCCTCTCTTTAGGTGACAGAGTTAAACCTTGTTATTTTGTTCAATATGTGTTTCATGCAAACTGCAATGGGCTAAATACTAAACCCTTTCTGCAGGGTATTGCACTCACTGTACTTTCCTCCCCTGTTAGGGAAGGACAAGTACTACTACATGAAAGTAGATGAAATGTCACATTTCAAGAAATGTAACCTTCTAAAATTCAAGTAAATTGTTATTATAGATGGAAGCTAAATATTTGCTTAAGATGAAAGCTGAAACAAAAAAGTTCTGCCAGAGTGCTCTTTATTTGCTCTACATTTGGTTTCTTCAGTTCAACGATATGCAACGCAGGTTGCAACCTAAACCAGGATTGAGTGAAAACATCTGTTGATCAACAACAAGACATCCAGATAGGGGACACACAGCTGGGAAGTCCAAAATAAAGGAGACTGTTGTTGCATCAATTTATATAACCTCCTCTATTGTAGTAAAACTTATTCAGCAACAGAGGAACGATTTCAAGGGCTGTTTTGAAACCCCAGGTAACAATGGCGGGTGGTCCATTGAGGGCGAGGGGCGTGGCCCAACCTTTTGTTTATATTAAAAATATATTTTACAAATAGTCAATATATGTGTTTTTGAAACGTTGATTATATACCGGTAATATTTGTTTCTCTTCGCCACCTCGCGACGCGCCCATTTAGCGACACGACAATGGCGAGCAGTGTGCCTCCAACAAGACCAGACCCGAACTCCTACATTCTCTCCTCAGAAGACAGAATAACAGAATAACTTTGTCGGATAAACTGGAGATAAAACAGCTAGAGCCTGATCTCACAATCAGACAACGGACCGGCATGAAAGGGAAGCCGAGGTTTCTGTAGAGATGCTACACCGGGAGGTTTATCTAGCTAGCTAGCTAGCTACATGCTAACGTCGTATATTCGCGCATGGCTGTTTGGTAGTGGAGATTTATATATATATATATATATATATATATATATATATATATATATATATTTGTAATAGTTACGATATCATAGTTATATCCTATTCAGAACATTGTTTTTTATATATATATATATATATATATATATATATATTCATTGCTGGCCCTACCAAAAAATCTGCCAGCCGCCACTGGCAGTTGAACTCGTTTCAATGAACAACATCTTTTGTCCCGTTATTTAATCTAAACCGCGAGTTTGCCTATAACAAGTCAGCCAGGATTTTAGATTAAATACCTTCATTTTCCCTCTTCACTTAAATTTATGATAGCTGCATTGAACCTAATGGCTTACAATACTGACCCAGAACATTAAAGAGGAACTGAGAACTATTGTGACCGCACAGTTGAGTCCACGCATCACTTAGCATTGTGTTAGGACTCTTTTTATGTGGTGCCGTCTCCCATGCGTGTGTGACGTGAATGAGTGACCCAACACAGCATCTACGAATGTGTAGAGAAATAAAAACATGAGCACTAAGTTGCTGCTGCCAAAGAGAAATATGGTAATGAGGTTCTGCTGTGTGTAGGCTGCTGCCTCAAGGCTTCTCTGTAACGAACAGCTGGTCAACAGGGCAAACAGGCCTTTTGTGTGTGTGTGTGTGTGTGTGTGTGTGTATGTGTGTGTAGGCAAGTGCCTCGGATTTGTAACCAGTTGACAGTGTGCAGGGTATGTGGCTCCAATGTGAAATTGCCAACGGCTACTATGGCAACGGGAAGGGAAACAAAAACTTGTGGTACTGGAGGTAGGCAACGATGGAGATGGGGAAATAGGCCTGAACCCTTTGCTCTGATATTATCCAAAGCTGTCACTTTTCTTCCACAGCCCGGCTTTCTCACTTCCTCTGATTACCCTTCTGTTAGCTTTGTCTTCTCTCTTCTCCCTTCACCTTTCTGTAGTTGTCTCTCATTTCTGTCACATTGTCCCTCCTCTGTTTCTCTCCCACTCACTTCCTGTCTGTCCGTCTGTCTATGAGAGAGCGGCGTGAGAAGCAGCTGGGCTCATCAGGGGGAAAGAGAGCTGGAGTAAGAGGGGGAAGTGTTGGCGAGAGTAGGTGTGAGAGAGGAAGATGAGAAAAGGCTGGAGGGAAACAGAGGGTGAAGGAAAAAATTTGTGATAGAAAGAGAGATTTGAGAACCAGTCAAGGCAGACGCAGATAGAGACGTGGGAAAGAACAAGAAGTGTAAAGAGGAGAAGGAAAGAAACCACGATGGGAGATTCTGATTAGAGACACCTGAACTCTACAAAACGTTGCTTGTTTAATGCTTGAGCAGAGAAGTCTTTCCAGCTAAATTTGCCTGTTTTATTTTGACTGGGTAGAGTACAAAGGATATATGTGAGCGTTTTTTCATCAAAAGGTACCGCTAAAAAATGAGGTCAATAAAAGTGGTGGGAGTAAACCGAAACAGTTAAGTTGCATGTCTAAAAGCAAAACACGATATGGAAGAAGTTAAATGTTCCATAGAGCTGCTGCTTTGTCACCATAAGCCTCACATTTCCCACTACACATATTGATCTAATCCATTGTAACATGAAAAATTGGAGCAGCTTAAATAGACCACGGTTCACTGTGTGTTTATTTGAATTAATCTGTTACTTAATTACTAATCACCCAAACTTCTCAAAGGACCTTCTCAGTCAGCTAACCTACCTTGGGCTCCATCTAAATGTGTATATTAAGGCAAGTTTTTTTTTTTTAAACACAGTCCAGTATCACAAAAATGCATCCGACATTGTGCTCCTATTGTACGTGGTAAAAAGTCCTAATAGTGAGGCTTCTATCTGTGTCGATTACACATGCTGATATTAGTACCAGGATTTAAAGTTAATGGAAGAAATAGCCAAAGAAATTGCCAAATTGGGGATGTCAAAAGCTTTTGCGAGGTTTATTCTTTGAGTTTGACTACCGCCTTAAAACACTCATGTTATCATATCCCTGCAGTAACATTGTACCTAAATACCTACTTAGAAAGCTCTTTTTGCATCCTGTTTATATTGGTAATATTCCATCCTTTGTATCTGAGAGGGAAAAAAAGGCTTTTTCAGTTGCCTGTTGTGTTGGCTTCTATTCTGTCGAAATTCTGCATGGACGGATAAAAAAAGAAAGTGCCACAAGGGTCTGATTCACCACCAATATCAGTTCAATTTTAAGCCAAAAAGTGTGAGCGTACTCTCATGCATCAGACAGACGGAAAAGTGTCGTAAGAACTGATCAAGTAAAACTCTTCCCCCGCTCCTCGGTTCCTATTCAGAGAAACCAAGATATTTGCAATATAATCAAATATTAACCAATACCCATAAAGTTTATCATAATGAAAAGAAAAATATAAAGAAAACATGTATGGCTCCTACAACCATCATTGGTGTCACCACACAAAATATCAATGGCCATCTCATGGGTTGAAGTTGTAAAAATAAGCCCACTTATCTCCAAGCATAACTAAATACTGTATTATTATACGAAAACAAACTAATGTTAATCAGAAGGACAGTCATAATTTAGTGTTGACATTGGATGGCCGCATTTTCCAGTTTATCAATCCAATGACCATTTGAAAATGCTTTTTTATCCTCACTTTAGAAGTTCAGAAGTTGTGACAGGATAGACGTATACTGACCTTGTATAATGGAGGATAAGCACACTGAGCAGTCAGTTCAGGGTGAGTCAGACTGGAGAGTAAGTCAGCCATTGAGTATTATTCACCCAACCACTCGGCTTGGAGGAGCCGGGGCAAATTAAATGACACTCAAAGGGCTCTTACAGACACCCACAGTTGTGTCTGTGTGTTGACCGGGTTCTTTTTGGGGCCATCAGGTTTTACTACTTGTTTCTTTATCTAAAAGGGGGATTCACATGGGAAAGGTATTCGAGGATGTTGAGAAAGTATAATAATCATTTTTTTTGTTTTATCTACCTGAAGTCGAATGACTAAGATAAAGTTACAAAGTACATTAGTTTGTGGAGAGACCAACAGCCCTGGACAATTGTTGGATTAGCCTCAGGATTGATTGAATTTACTTTGGTGATCTTCTGTGTTTTCATAAGGTCAATATCCTATTAATGATAATATTTTAATTATAGAGTGCTTTTCAGAATACTCAAAGATGCTTTACAGACATTTAAAATAATCATTAAGATCTACATATGTAGTAAGGCTAAACAATCGTTTATTTGTATAGCACATTTCATCCACAACTCAAAGTGCTTCACTTAAAACCATTAAAACCATCAAAACATAATACAAACGATAAGGAAGTAATTCATTGCCTTGATTGAAACATCAAAAACAGACATTGAATTGATAAACATGCTAAAATAGAATAAAAGTTACAGGGCAGTTTATTTAATCTTTGAATCTGGTTCAATGAAAAGCAAGAGCAAACAGAAATGTCTTCATGTCTTCATCTTAATTTAAAGGAGCCTAAAACAGTAAAATCTTTCAAACTGCATTATTACAATATTAAAAGAAGTTTAATATTACAGGCAGTACAAGCACTGTGGCCATATTAATGAAATGACAGCCTCACAGAGCTGTTAGCGTAGCTGTGGACTCTTTGTATTATTTGTCAGGCCTTGGTGGAGAACTGCAGAACCCAGAAGGTTCCCTGCAGACTAAATACACCACTAAAGGCCTTAAAAACGGAATTAATGTTTCTGTATTAACAGACCCATCGTTTGTTTGTTTGTTTCCAACCAATTTCTCCTTCTGTCTTGTGTTTTAGCTCAGTCGCACTGAAACGGCAGTGAACAACTTGAACCCAGTGTTTGGGGTGAAGTTTCACGTGGACTACCATTTCGAGCAAATCCAAAAGCTTCGCTTCGCCCTGTTCGATGAAGACAAGTGTGCCACACAGCTCTACGAACATGACTTCCTGGGAGAGTTTGTTTGCACACTAGGAGTGGTATGGAAGGATTTCTCTTTTCTCAGTTCAAAGTTAGTTTCTATGAAATGTATTGACCTCCATGTGACCTATGAGGTCAATACCCCTTAGTCTCAATCCTCATCAGGTCAGCTTACTGGGATAAACTAGAATAAAGATGTTCATTTCTCTGTTTTATCCAAATGTAACCGATTTCCGTCCTGTCTGTCCTTCTCTAATTGTCAATCAGATTGTGTCTAATAAGAAACTTCACAGGCCCTTGGTATTAGCCAATGGGAAACCAGCTGGGAAAGGATCCATTACGGTGAGATTCATTTTTGTCTCTCCATCACATGAACTCGGGATTGAATCATGTTATCAATGGGAGCTGGCCATGTGGATGCTGTCACTGCTGTTTGCTGTTATGGCCCCTTTGCAATTGATGGAAGTGTTGATGAATATGTTGCTGAAGCTAATGTTGTGCCATCATTTTATTTTAGATAACAGCTCAGGAGCTGTCTGACAACAGAATCATCACTCTGACCCTGAGTGGGCGTAAACTGGATAAAAAGGTAGGCAGTTGGACCCAAGTGCAAGAATGCTAACACTGTGCACGAGAGACACATACTGCTTTAGAACGTACAAACCAAAGCCCAGTAAGCTCACAAATACACAGAACATGTTTGTATATCCTTCACTAATCAGCGCACAGGTAGTTGGAAAGGAAAACCATGCAGGACTTTTATATTTAGATGTTTCCCATTCTTGAATCGATTGTGTAGCTTACGGTTTACAGTAAAGGTAAAAATGACAGCAGGTTGAAAACGGCACAGTTTCAGTTTGGATTTGAACTGATGTTTGCCCTTTGTTTTAACTGCTGAGTACAGTCAATGCAGAAATGCAGAACACCTCTTTTAGTAATAAAAAAAAAAAAATGTGAAGAAGTATGTTGTTGCTAAAACAAGCTATATCGTGGATAGGTATATAAATTGTTTAGGATAAAACAGGATAAGGTTTGAAATGACAACATCTCTGTTTTGTGCAGGACTTTTTTGGGAAGTCAGACCCCTACCTGGAGTTCCACAAACAGGGAGAAGACAGCAAATGGATGCTTGTGCACAGGACTGAGGTGAGTCAACCATGAGTGGTCATTGTTAAGGTCGTAGTCTGTAACTTTAACAGAGGGTGAAAAGTGTTGATAATTCAATAATTAACTGCCTCTTTTTATCTGCGACTTCAGGTCATAAAGAACACATTGGATCCTGCTTGGAAATCTTTTACTGTGCCGCTAATTTCTCTCTGCAATGGAGAGGTGGACAGAAACATCAAGGTTAGCATTTCATCTGTGACACGCCGGTATAAATTTCTACTTCATTAAATGTTTGCAGTGCAAATGTACCGTGGAAAACCAATCTAGAATGTCAATGCACTGGTTACCAATGCATAACAGTGTGATCATGTTGGTCATTATACGTTGCTAAAATGTAGGTTATCAAGTCCAAGTCCAAATCCATAAAACAATCTATCAATGTTGATGTTGATGAAAGTTAACATTTGATGAGCTACATGGTTTCTCAACCGGACTATGGCCCTGAACCCAAATGCACGACTCGTTGAGGTTTAAAAGGCAGCAAATGAAAATCACTCTCGGCAGAGGAAAAAAAAAAACTATACTTAATCTAATAACAAAAAAGATCTAGAAAATAAACGCTAGGCTGAAATGGGAATCAACAGAAGCAAGCCTGAACTTGGTACAATATTAAAAAAAGTCTTAGCAAAGGACGTGGGTACGCCCGGGTTCTCTGTGACATGGGACAAGACGAACTGGCACAGCACAAAGGAAGACGCAGACAATATATACAAACAGGGTGAAGGCGCAGTGGGAAACAATCGGCACACAGGGGGAAGGAGAAAGTTGCCTGAAACGAGAGGAAGGTTCATTTTCATAATAAAACAGGAAATCACAAGACAATACAGACACGAGACAACCTGATTAGCACCGCTTCTTGGACATGAGAAATGGAGAAGAGTAAAGAGTAGGGGTGTAACCATAGACATAATATACATAGACGCCGCATTAGGCTCGTGGCCGCGAGAAATACGGCCGCCATCTTGGAACGGTCGTACTTATAGCTGCGTAGCAGCAGAAGATGGAAGATGCCGCAGCACTGTGCTGCTTATTTCTGCGCTAATCGGCGGACCATCGCCAGCAGGGCTCGGGGGATTACCTTTCACAAGTAAGATTTAATTTTACCGTACTATTTGTTGTGTTTTGTGAAAAGAATATTTCCAGAGAGTAGAGAAGGAGCAAGTACCTTACTGTACTGAAGTCGCAGTCAGCTAGCTTGGCTTTGTTTACTTCACCGGCTGGTTTTCACCTGAATATGAACTGAGACTTGATAAGTCATATTCCATAACACTTAGATTGAAACTGACACAGTAATGTTATTGTAGAAATATAACATTGGCCACGCGACTTTAACGCATCTTAAAGTAACTTCCTATGTAGTAAACTAGCATACTGCTGTGTTTGTGATTTAGCTTAGCTTGCTGCATTTCACTGTGTAGTAGCTCTTGTGTAGTGAAGCTTTATTCATGGCAGAGTAACTGATAGCTTAGCTGATTCAATGTCAAAGCAACTTGCTCAACAGTGTGTTATTCACATGTAATTCAACAAAAGTAAGATACCTCTCATATCTTATATTAACAGAACATCTGACCTTTTAGAATGGTTTGCAAACAAGCTTATTTACAATTTTAGCAATTTGGTTCATCATCAACAATATTCATTAACATAGGGGTTTTCTTTTAGAAAGGTAATAAGAACTGTGAAGAAGGAAAATAAGCTTGAACTTTGTGAATTGTTTTTGTGTAGACTCTCCCAAATGTTCCGTTGTCATTTTGAAGGTTTCCACTCGATTTGGAGGTCTGGTGGAAAATGCTCCGGTCTACATAGCAGGGTTTGTAGTTCGGCAGATTCTTAGAAAGCTGTCCTGTGAGGTGTGCCGTGCGAGCTTGGTCAGAGATGCTGTACCATTTTCATTTGACAAGAGCTACCACCTTCTAGCGCTGAAAAACAACGACGGCGTAGTAATTCCATCACAAGGCACAGTAAAGGTTTGATTTATCTTTTAAAATATTTTAATCTTTGTATATTACGGTGGCTTTGTTTTGTCTGTTATGTAAAGGGTCTTTCAGCACTGTGTAAAGCGCTATATGAATATGTATTCTTTTTTTATTACTATAAGGTGCTGAGAGCTGCAGAGAGGGTGATCCACCGAGCTTCAACAACACAAGCTCCTACGGTGTCGACAGCCACACACATCGTCCGAGAGGAGATTGGAACACCGGATGCTTTTCTGCTTGGGGAACACATTGAAGAGACACAGTTTGGCATCGACAACCATCATTCGGACTTGTTCTTCTCATTGGTTGTGTCTGTGTTTCTCAAGCTAAGGCTGCACAATTGCAAAAAGGGAGCACGAGAAAGAAGCTCTGCAAGACTGTCCTCTTGCAGGGGTTTTAGTGTGTGTGTGTGTGTGTGTGTGTGTGTGTGTGTGTGTGTGTCTTCGGACCACTGTCGGTTGGTACTCACCACTGCTAAACGGGACCACCTCACAAGCCTTGACTGTTCAGTGATACCCTGACCCAATTGTCGGGCCATAACACTCTGGCCCTTGTCAAAATCACTCAGATCTTTGCCCTTGCCCGTTACTAATTGTAGTGTGTTGACCACAAGAACTGATTGATCGCATAGCCTCTTCTCTACCCAGTCCTCGTCATATGCCCTTACCAGGAGATTATTGATAATATTTGCTTCAATTTCTTTGGCTCATCAGTGTACATACTTCAGACTAGTTCATACACTGAGGAGAAAGTCCAAATACAGGATGTAATTATCTGTCATAAGTCCAAAAATGTATGTACTTTTCATAAGCTCTTATTTAGGGAGTAATTTCCAAAGAGCTGGAAACATGAGCCAAAATACAAACAAAAACACAATTGTGATATTGACCCTCAGTGGATTCAGAATTGTCTGTCCTCTGTTAAACTGTCTAGGTAAGCGTAGGCTACCTTAACATTTCTCTAAGGCCGTTCCAGCTTTAGACAAACCCAAAACCTTTTTTCTTTGGTTCCCTGTACCGGCTTCACCGAGCATCTCTTTTGGCTGCCCCCGGCGCCACAACGCCAAGCGTCACATTGATTTTAAGTTTGTGTGTGTGTGTGTGTTGGAAGTAGGGCTGTGCGGTATGGCCAAAAATCCATATCACGGTATTAAAAATCATTCTGACGGTATGACGGTATATCACGGTATTTTTTTTATATATAAAGGAATCAGAATATAAACATCTTGTATTGTGCAAACTGCAACGTATTTAAAACGGAAGCGATCTTACAGCTTAAACATGGCTTCCTTTTCAAAACAAATATTTTATAATCGTTTTATTAACATTATTTCTCCGGTGTGGTCGTCAGGGAAATATGACGCTTGCAAACAGTGATTGCGCAACTCCCAGTCATCACCGATGAAGCGCACCGTTATGCTGAGGTTTGGCTCCATTGTGCGACTCGACCGCAGGTCCGTTGTTGTTGAAAAGTGGCCGACTGTACGCAGCTCGCTTTGGCATTGCTCGTACAAATGAGGGACGGCAATTTGGCTGAAATACTTTCGCCCCGGTAAAATGTACCATGGATCCAATGCTTTAACCCGTCTTTATCTACGGTCCGTAACGGGACTACGTCCTTGCAGAGGTGGAACGTTATTGCCTCCGTAATGTCACTCCATCGCTTGCTTTTTTTGTCATAAGCATCGCCTCGAGCAAATGCCTCTTTAAGCGATGTCTGACCCTTCCGCTTCCCCGCTTCACTCGCTCCGCCATGACTGGTTGACGGTCTCGAATCCGAGGACCGTAATCGCAAACACTCCAACACGTGTTTTCTGCTAAAGTGATGGAGTAAAATGCTGGTGTTGCCACTAGTGGCGATAACAAAGGCTCGACATACTTTACAATAAACTTTTTTCTGGCAGCAGACACACCTCCTCTTTTGGGTACAAGTTGTTGGTGTGTCTCCCGTCTCTTGTTCTTCCTCCTCCTCCATTGCTCTTGTCCGTTTTTTCAGGTAGTAACGAGATTTGTGATAACTGTACCCAGCAGGCAGTTTGGCGGAGATTATTTTTATAAAATGTACAATTTTGTACATTTATAATTTATTACAACATTTTGTAATACTAATAATTTATTAGTATTACAAAATGTCCCAAGCCGTTGTGTTGTGGGTTCATTGTTGTTATAAAGTTGTAACCATGACTCAATCTCAACACACATAAGACTAAGTAGCTCCGTGCATCGCCGTGATGACGACGTGTACAAATAAAATCCGCTACTTGCCAAAGAGCAGGTTAGCTGTTAGTAACCCCGGTATGACGGTATGCGAGAAATCCATACCGTACGGAAACTTCATACCGTCATACCGGAATATCGTTGGAAGTAATTAATGATTCAATTTGACCTATTTTTTTATTTCTTTGAATTCCATCTGATTTCTGGAGTTATTTGTGCGAGTGTGTGTGCGAATTATAAAATTCTTAAAGTATAATATAATCCTATATTGTTTTTTTTTACTTATTAAATGGCTGACTTTACTACTACTGTGTTTCTGCTTCTCTATCAAAATTATAGTGTGTGATTTTCAAAATACCTATCATAGTCTATGTCACATCATATATCAGAATGTTACATTACTGTTAAGTCCACAATGAATATTAAAATACGCCGAACTATGTGGCCTGTGTCATAGCTGCATGTATGACCTTTTCAGCAAAAAAAACCCGTGAAAATCAGTTCGGTATTCAGTGAGGTATGATTCATTGAATGCGCTCACAGCTCATTGCACCTGCCAAACAGATTACACTCAGCGGAGCGGGCAACCGTTCCAAAATGGCGGCCGGATTTCTTGTCAGTGCCGATAGGCGGTAGCGGCCAATGCGCCGTCTATGTATATTATGTCTATGGGTGTAACGATTCAGCTGTTACATCGATGTATCGATTTATATTCCTCCGATCCAACTACATCGATCTGTGCTCGGCGAGTTGGCCTTATGGACGACATACAGTATATCGATCTAACATTGTTTTAAAATGTAATAAATCGTTTGTATCGATACTAGGAAATAACCCATTGGATTTAAGCACGTCAGTCTTTTTTCTTAGCACTTTTAATGATAAAGGCTGTCACGGACTGAGCCGTAACCCCCCGCCTCCCGAGCCCCGATTTAACTTCCGGCTTTCACGGCAAAGCCGAGGGAATGTTCCACAAGGGTTGAAATATAGGGGTTTTGCGGGGGTTGGTTGGGGAAAACCATTATTGCAGGGGTGTTTTTTGTGTATATCACTAATACAGGTTTTTTTTTCTGCTACACTGCTACAGCAGGGTTTGCACTTTATTCAAATAAAATGTAAATGCATTTGCCATTCATTGTTGTTTACTTGTTTATTTATATTCATAATTAATTGATACCTGATTCCATTACAAGAAACAGGAATCTAGGAAATTTATTTCAGTCACACTGGTTGAATTTTTGGCCAAAAAGTTACTGAATTGATTTCAAGTCACAGAATCGTTTCGGATCGTATCGTTCTAAATGAACCAATATCGTCCTTGAATCGTATCGACAACCACGAATCGTGATACAAATCGAATCGTTGTTAAAACGAATCGTCACACCCCTAGTAAAGAGGTAAAAAATAAGTGTCAAAAAGTAAGCAGAATAAGCTAAACTAGTTGGTTGTAAAATGTATTCTACACAACAGGTCCTGTGTTACGACTATGACAACGATGGAGGCCATGACTTCATAGGAGAGTTTCAAACCACGGTGGCCAAGATGAGTGAAGCCCAGAACGCAGTGGAGGTAAGATATATTTGACATTATTGGGATTGTGTGTTTGTTAGTTCAAAATAACATAATCTGTCACAGGGTGCGTTCGGGCTACAAGGATTAGACCAAAACAATGACGGAGGTGGTTGAGGAAGGTGAGGCAGAGCGGATGGATCAAGTGGGGACAGCTGTGTAGATGGGTGGGGAAGTCAGGTGAGGAGGGAGGAATGTCCTACGTATTTGGTGGATGCAACAATGCAATAAAAGGGTCGGGGAAAGAGGGAATGTGGCTTGAAAGGCAGGAAACAGGCCGTGACCGTTTGTAATTGTATTTAATTGCAATAAATCGTCGATTACCTCCTTGTTAGCTGCAACATTTTTTTTCAGTGCTATGCAATGAACACAGGTATTGAGAATCATGAAATAATAGATAGCAAGTTGTTTTTTTTGTAGCTGCACTAAATTGATTGAATTTAGTGTGTGCATTCACACATTAATGACACTCAGGTCATACAACTGAGCTGGTAAAGAGTAAATACTATTGAGACATATTGTTTTACTTTTGCATTTCTGGTATGCTCGAGCTATAAAGTGGATGCACGGATTAAAAAACGGCTCATTAATTAGTGGCGCTGCGTGTGTTTGTGAGGAAATATCTGTGTGTGTGTGTTTCTTTGTGAAACTGTGTGTGTGAGACAAGGCAGCCTCATGACTTGTTCTCCCACTGAGTCTCTTCATGTGTGGTAATGATGTAGGGACTCAACCACACACAGACACACACATGCAAAATAACGTGAGAGAGAGAGAGAGCGAGAGAGAGCGAGAGAGAGAGAGAGAGAGAGAGAGAGAGAGACTTGATATATAAATCATTAGTTGACTCGAGGCATGTGGATGTGTGTCTCAAATTATCTTTCCATCAAATATATTGCCATCTAATGTGTGTTTTTGGGACTTATCTATTAAAGAAAGTTATTTTTCTTTCATGTTCATCAGGGGGCAAAAAAGTGGTTCTGACTAACAGTACATTTTTATTGAAAAGTGGGTTTGCATATGGATTGAATACTAACTAAACCACTATAGAATAGTTTAAAGCATAAATGATTAATTTATAATTATTGCAGGCGGTGTGTGGAATACATGCAGATTCAAATCACAGCTTCTCAGCAGTCAGTTAATTTCTCCCCTCTTTATTAAACTCTGCTGTCGACTCTACTTTTACGCATCGACCATGCATGTTTCTTTCTAAAGTTGTCTTTTCTGATACTAATCACCTTTATTCGATGTAATAATGTGTTTGTGTTTTTAGGTAGAGTTTGACTGCATCAACCCCAAGAAACAGAAAAAGAAGAAGAATTATAAGAACTCTGGCTTTATCGTTGTCAAGTTATGTAAAGTAAGGATGACTGCATGGATGGATGGATGGATGGGTGGATAGAAAGGTGGATGAATCTGTCTTTTCCTTTTTCTTGTTTTGTCCTTTTTCAGCCGCATTCATATTGGCTTCGCAATCTTAATCTTTGGCTGCATCTAAATGATGACTGCTGGTATTGGGGTTTGTGTTCTCACTGCTATAGATAGCCTGGCACATAATCAGGTGTGCAAAGCACCCATGTCAGCTCTCCCTGTGCAGTTTTTGCATTGCTCTTAGAATCATTTCCTAGTTCTGCCATATCCACAGGTGAGGTATTAGGTGCAATAAATGTATTATTGCTGTAAAGTTCATTATTTAGAAATAGAATCGCTGGCCTTAAATTTTAGTTGGCAATTAATTTTCTGTCACTTGTATGAGCTCTATACCCATTTTTAATTTCAAAAGTAATACAGGCTGTTTTAAGATACCTAAAAAACCCTATGATGTTTTGCATTTAACTTCCATCAAAATTCTAAGCTGAAGGGATAAAATAATCGGCCCGTCTAGTCACCTCATAATGATATATCCTACTACATGGACTCCATGGGACATTTGGTCTGGGTATTGATCAACTTAAACTTCTTATTGGGTGTCTTTCAGTCTTATGGAATATCTATTGAGCCCCACACAGGACACATTAAGCTAAAACACTCCTATTGCAATGCCGTTCGAGCTGTGTGCAGACACATAATTGATTTCTTTTGTTCCTTCCTTTTTTTTTCATTCTCACAACTATGTTCATAGACACATATTGCAGTTTACACGTACACAACCAGCACATGCACCGCTAATACAGTAATTATATTGGTCTGCTGTTGGCAGGGATTAGACTAATGACAGTAAATCCATAACAAATATTAATCGTAATTGGAGTGGAAATTGTGTTGAAACACAATAATAATTAGCGCTCCTTTGAGATTACCATGACTCAGGAAAATATGAGTTGTTTTGTCATTCAAAAAATGCTGGTCATGAAAAGATTAAATAATGTATTTTTGAATATGCTATGTAACATCATTACATGTGTGTTAGAATAAGCTTAGGTTTAGTTGTTAGTTAGTAATTAGTAATTAGTCAGACTTTGGTCTTTAAAGAAGTTCTGATTTTTTTAAAGTAGGGTTGTATGTATGAGGTCACTGTAATACATGAAGCTGGTACGCTCTCCAGTACGGGGAAGCAGCTTAAAGTACCCGCACAAAAGCAATTAAATGTACTCCTCTGGATGAGGGCAACGGTAAAACCCATATTTTAGCGACTTACAAAAAAAAAAATTTCCAATTTGAAATAAATAGTAGAACATTTTCTCTCCTTTACACTGCTGTCTTACGGATGGAAAACTGAAGCCATTGATGTTTTTTTCAAAGCCTTCAGACTCCATTGACAAAAACAGCCGCTTGACTTTATATGAAGCATAGCGCGAATTGTGGTAAGTTAGGTCGAGCTGTACTCCTAACTGGAAGTGTTGTATTAGTTATGCACCTTTTATTACATTTTTGCCCTTTATCCTGTATTTTTGCTGTTAAACTGAATAATTTGCCGTTGCTCAAACAATGCCAATGAATCTGCTGTATATAAATGCTCATACAAACACTTCAAAATATATATTTGGAGCAGAATTAATAGTGTTTAATGCTGGTGAGCTCAATGTAACAATTTAAATGATTTCACCACATTCAAACTTTTGTTTTCTTCTTAAAATAAATGTTCTCTTACTATGCATCTCTGACTGGTCTTTCTAGATTACAAGGGACTACACTTTTCTGGATTACATACTTGGAGGATGCCAGCTAATGTTCACGGTGAGTATACTATTAGCCTGCCGGGTGTTATTGCATCTGCAATGACGTGGTAATGCGATACATGTTTCTGCATGCCTAATTTACATACTGAAAGGAAAAATGTAAGGGACAGAATGAATTAGTGGAGTAGAGAGGAGAAGGGTAATGGGGTATTGTGAAAGATTGAACCATGTCTTCTTTTTTTGAAACGTGAGATCAGGAGGGCAGAAAAACAAAAGGAGAAAAAAAAACTGTCAAATAAATTAAGATTAACGTATAGAGACAGAAAGAGAAAGGGATAGAGAAAGATAATCACCACTGCTGATAGGAGAGACTCTGTCACTGATTTGTACCAGCCAATCACAGACATGACCGGTGTAAAACCAGTGTGGAGTATCACCTTGTCCAACAGGGATGCCCCTTGAGGTTTTCGGATATTAGGATGCTAAATATTAGGTGTCGGTACGTTGTGGCAGATTGTTTTTCGCTCCTTGCTTGTATTAAGGAGCATAATTCCAGTGCAATGGGAACATTTGCCTGTTCTCACACACACACACACACACACACACACAATTTAAACACTGATACCTTTTCCCAATTAACATACACACCTGCATGTAAGCGCAAACATATAACATCCTCGTCACGCAGCGACTTTCACTATAACACTATAACACACTTTACCTGCTTTACATGAAAACCATGATTTTGGCACACAAATCCACACACAATATCTTCATCACACAGGCATTTTGTCACACGTGATTCGGCACTATGTGCACGGTTTCTACTCTCACACACTATGTTTAAACGTGCACCATTCCTGCTTACACATGCCAACAGATTTAGACATGCACAATGAACACGTAATCTCACGCAGACGCTCAGTCACCGCTGACATCTTCTGCTCTCGTACGCACTGCCACATATGTGCACATGTTTTATATATACACACACACATCCAGTGAAGAACCGGCTTGTACAAACACACACATGCAGAAAGAGCCATTTTGCTCTGTTCAATCAGACTTAGCATGGCTCTAATCCTAATCTCCGGGAAGTGAAAATCTTTCCTCGGGGCAGTGGGAGCTGGAGGAGAGAGAGCAGCGTTTCTCCGTAACACACTCCAACACAAAGAGACAGCCCGCCGCTGCTGATGGGCTGTTTGTGAGACTCATTTCAACAAAATTGCGATATTATTCCTATCTTATGTTTGATGTCGTCCAGAGCTGGGTTGAGCGCCCGTGTCCATGTGGATTCATAGAGAAACCAAACATTTTTTTCAATGAGAGAACAGAAAAGGGTCCAGTTCCAAGACACGTAGCTGTTTATTTTCTTCAATTTCTCCATAGATATCACAGATGTCAGGTCCTTACCATTTTAACAATGTGGGGACATGCAACTTGGCCAAAATATTTGATTGTGTTTCATAACTCCCAAAGCCTGACGGTATCTTGATATCTTTTTATATGATTCTGTTTTTTTAAAGATATGAACATTTAAAGGGCATTAAAAGTCAGAACATCTCAAATCTTTTTTTTTTTTCGATCTTTGGGTGTCCCATATTAAGTGATTGCAGTCACTTTGACTATGTTGTTCTTTTGATCAGCGCTAAACTACTGGCACTTAACTCATTTCCTGTGGATGTTTTACATTAGTATGCCTTTTGAGCTACAGCAAGACCGTTATTGCTACCTGAGTAGGTAACTATGTATTCTGTGCTAGAAGTGTTGACTTTGAATTAAAAAGAATCAACACCATGGGAATAATGGGTGAGAAGCGGAGTATTTACGTTGAGGCTTTATGTTGTTGTACTGACTGAAGTTGTGCTGCGAGAATGAACATTCAATAACACCCACCATTGTGGGTTTCGAGACTATATGAAGGCTAATAGTTAGCTGTAACATTTTTAAAGTCTGAGGACGATTTCCCTTCACTCTTAACACATAACCCAAAGATTAGATTCAATTCAATTCAATTTATTTTGTATAGCCCAAAATCGCAAATTACAAATTTGCCTCTGAGGGCTTTACAGTCTGTACACATGCGACATCCTCTGTCCCAAGACCCTCACATCGGCACAGGAAAAACTCCCCAAAAAAATGAAAAAAAACCCTTCCAGGGAAAAAAGTGAAGAAACCTTAGGGAGAACGTCAGAGGAGGGATCCCTCTCCCGGGATGGACAGACTGCAATGGATGTCATGTGTACAGAATGACTCATACAGATGTAGAATAAATTCAATATCTTAACAGAAATTATTCAAAGAATTCCAAGTAGCAATCCAGGTGTAGGTGTGAAAGTGGAAGCTGGTTCCACAAAAGAGGAGCTTGATAACTGAAGGCTCTGCCTCCCATCCTACTTTTAATAACTCTAGGAACAACAAGTAACCCAGCATCTATAGAGCGCAGCTGCCTTGCAGGGCAATACGGTATTACAAGCTCTTTAAGATAAGAAGGTGCCTTACCAGCAAGTGCCTTGTAGGTGAGGAGAAGAACCTTAAATTCTATTCTTGATTTAACAGGGAGCCAGTGCAAAGCAGATAATACAGGCGTGATGTGGTCTCTTTTATTAGTTCTTGTTAATACACGTGCTGCAGCATTCTGAATCAACTGGAGAGGCTTAAGAGACTTACAAGAACACCCTGCAAACAAAGAATTACAGTAGTCCAGTCTGGAAGAAACAAATGCATGAACTAATTTTTCTGTCTGTAGACTTTTCTTTGAAATGTTTTGTGATTTGGCAAGTTTGCTTTAGTTGCAAAGTAGAACAAGATAGAACAATCTGTGAAACAATTTACAGCAAATAATAACATAAAATTTAATAATGGCATCTCTTACTATACTTTAAATAGGATACATGTATTTGATTGTTAAAGTCCCTTTTCAAGATATGATCTAGCCTTGCAGGCAGCAAAACATATCTAACCATATTACAAAAGGATCAATGTTATATCTCATACCACTGCATAGAACTCCAATACCAAGATATATGATTAAAACTGCAACATGATTTTTATTCTTTTGTTTAAAAACACATGACCCCATAATACACAAGGACAAATGTCAATAAACCATAAATAGCCTGCAGCACCTTAGACGTCTGGCAGTAGACGGCAGCTCGTGGTTGTCACCTTAGAGTGAGACAGAAACTGGTCACATGGGCGCCGACACGCTCCCCTCCATCCATCTCTCCTGCTGGTGAGTGCAAACGAGTCTGAGAAGTCCTGCAGTGAGGATTGGTTGATACTTGACGAGCCACAGCTGAGAAGACTTCAATGTGATTGTCAGTATGTAAATGATGTGAAAGTAATGCGGAAGTAGTGGAATCCCTCCAATTTATTTCAGTCAGAGACGTTTCTGTCACATTGATCATAGGAAATGTACAGAAATAAGATTCTGCGCCGTCGCCCCGTCTTCATTTTTCTGACGTTTGCTTGTTGAAACTCTGTGTTTGTCAGGTTGTGTTTTGTCTATTTCTGTGTTAGCAATTACTTATAACTTGGGGCAATGGACACGTTTGAAACAGAATGGTGTCACTCCCAGTGTCAAATTCAACCCCTTCAAGATAATAATATCTCTCTCTGCAAAGGTTACTGGATTAACAATGACGACTGTCAAATTTTGGAGACATGATTTTATGTTCACATGAAAACAAAATGATACAAATAAACAGATTAAATGAAAAATACAATCATGTCATCGTCAGCAGTAAACACATTCATTCATGTGTAGTGTGCAAGCATGCATGCAGTTCATTGTTATGGATTGAAGCGCTAGATACAAAAATGGATTTGAAAATAAAAAAAAAACCTTCGGGGAAATTAAAAGGAGATTGTATTTACAGCAGTATTTAGAGCCACAATTTACATGATCATTTGAATGTGTTTGGAATGACATTTTAAGTTATTTTCATTGCTGATTTTCAGCTTGCATATTTAATATAAATCCAAAACAATTTTTGGTTTGTTCTGTACGATAACCTCTTTATTATCCCTGCACAGATACTTTAGAATTTGCTTTATGCAGTGTTTGTCCCCCTGGGAAATGTTAAAATTTGCCTGATATGAATATGTTCATTTCTAGATGTTTGGATTGCAGTGAAATTGCAGGATATTAGCTTATTAGCTGAAACCTTGTCAGCGGGCTGTAAAATAACTGTTCTCTCAATCATGAACATATGAGAATGAGCCACAACAAGTAAAAGGAAATCCACTCGACTGTTCTCCAATGACTTGCTAAGAGTAGTATGACACATTTTGTGATCTGATTTCACAAATATGTGCTTCCCAGTCTAACACACATGTTGTACTAAATATCTATAAACACCCTATTTCTGTCACCCTGCATCTCTCTGTCCGTCACTGCGGCTGCTCCTGCTGTTCTTTATGCTGTGTCTCCTCTCTCCTGCCATTCGTCATTTGACCAATTTCTTTTCTCATACTCAATAAACACCTTTGCTCTCTCTTCCCACTCTTTCATTTTCTCTTCCCTCGGGTGTTGTCCCCATTGAACCAGAACATTTCTGTGTTATAATACTCCAAACTAAAAAAGAAGGAGATGCTTTAGATCATCTCTAAGCCGAAAGGAAGGAGGCAGAGTTTCTGGGTTGGCTTCTTGTCAGCACACAGACCGTTATTCCCTGCCTGAGGATATTCTTGTCACTCTCAATCTCATATTATGTTAGGCTGTGTGACTTGGGTGTGTGTGTGTGTGTGTGCTCCTTTGTATTTTGGGTTCATCTGTTCAGGGCGTTTCTCTTTGAATATACAGTATGTGGTCGTTGTATCACCCTGTGGTCATTGGTGTATTTTAAGAGAGATTCTATCATTGTTAGACACAGCTGGCTATGATACTTTCTTATAAATCTGTCCGTATTCAAAAAATTAAGTAAACCCCATTTTTTGCCTTTATTTCGTGATCTTTAAGATTGCATTTTAAGTGGAATGAATTCACTTGGTTGGAAAATTGTAAAAGCAACCATGTGCAACCTGTATTGTTGTAAAAGAAATCGCAATATCTACTAAATCGCACTAATTGGCACTCAAAAGGAAATGTCACTGCTGACTTGAACTGTTCTCTCACTCTAAGATAATATGATGTTTCACCTCAGTATCAGTATAAAAACAATGTCAAAAAATGTTTACATTTCAAGGCGTTTCTCTTTGAATATACAGTATGTGTTTGCAATAGATACAATAGTCAAGTGTTGATTGATTGTACACTGGCTATTAGGGGTGTAACGATCCATTAATTACATCGATGTATCGTTTTTAAGGGTGTAACAATTTGTTTTAACAACGATTCGATTCGTATCACGATTTGTGGTTGTCGATACGATTCAAGGACGATATTGGTTCATTTAGAACGATACGATCCGAAACGATTCAGTGACTTGAAATCGATTCAATAACTTTTTAGCCAAAAATTCAACCAGTGTGACTGAAATAAATACCTAGATACTGAACAGTGCATGTGAAGTTTCCTAGATTCCTGTTGTTTCTTCTAATGGAATCAGGTAGCAATTGATTATGAATATAAATAAACAAGTAAACAACAATGAATAGCAAATGCATTCACATTTTATTTGAATAAAGTGCAAACACTGCTGTAGCAGTGTAGCAGAAAAAACCCTGTATTAGTGATATACACAAAAAACACCCCTGCAATAATGGTTTCCCCCTACCAACACCCGCAAAACCCCTCTATTTCAACCCATGTCGAACATCCCGTCGGCATTGCGTGAAACCCCGAAGTTGAATCGGGGCTCGGAACGGCAGTGGGTTACCTGCATACTGCGTGAGCACGTCACGGCTCAGTCCGTGACAGCCTTTATTATTAAAAGTGCTAAGAAAAAGGTCTGACGTGAAAAAGGTAATTTCCTAGTATCGATACAATCGATTAATTACATTTTAAAACGATGTTAGATCGATATATGCCGTCCATAAGGCCAACTCGCCGAGCACAGATCGGTGTAGTTGGATCGGAGGAATTTAAATTGATACATCGATGTAATAGATGAATCGTTACACCTATAATCGAGTTATATTCCTCCGATCCAACTACATCAATCTGTGCTCGGCGAGTTGGCCTCATGGACGACATATATCGATCTAACATTGTTTTAAAATGTAATAAATCGACTGTATCGATACTAGGAAATAACCCATTGGATTTAAGCACGTCAGACTTTATATGGACTTTTAATGATAAAGGCTGTCTGGCAAGGAATGAAACTTGATGATTTAGTGGCAAAAAAAAAAAAATATATTGTCCTATGTCACTAAAAGCCAGGCAAACTAAGGCAGTTAGTTCTACACACTGTTTTTAATATTAAGAGCAAAGGGAGAGCGATGGGATGGCATGCGATCAATGTGGGCCGCTGACAGGGACTCAGCATGCACACGCTCTTCTGGGAGATTGTAGAAATAAAGAATGTGAAAACATCAAATTAAGTTTATGCGTTTATTCTTGCAATTAGAGGCACAAAGTTCACAAAGTCACACAGAGTTTGTGAAGTGAGCACACCAAAAAAGTTGTAAAAAAGTTGAGTTTTTTTTTTGCCACTAAATCATCAAGTTTCATTTCACGCAATCCTTATATGCTGAATAAGCCTACACAAGGGTAGGAGGTCATAAAACATCAAAGAAGCCTTTGAAATACAGTTCTCTACAGATGATCAAATGGCTAGCACATCATTAATTGACATCAGTCCTATAGAGATTATTGGTCAAGATACTTTGCTGTGATGACCTGTATGAATTTAGGGTCAATCCTATAGCTTCTAATGATTCTCCATTTGGTACTTCTTCTCTGACTAGTATAACTCCCTTCTTGGTCTCAGTCATCTTCCATCACATTGTAAAGAACTCAAGTAATTCTTGTTTGAGTATTTGCTACCACAAGCAAAATCTGCATCCGTACCCAATGAATCCTTTTGTCTTCCACATTCCCATGACAGTTAACTGCAGAGAAGGAAACCAATAACGCTTGGCTCCTTATGTGACATTCCTATCTGATGTCAGAAGAAAAATCATACGTTCCTCTGTGAGCTATGTATGTTTTCTCACCGACGTTCCATTATTCAAGTGATTGTCCTCTGTTATTGGTGGTAGACGAGGAAAAAAACAAAGCAGATTGGGCCAATTAAAGTATGACATCACAACAGCTTTCTGACATGACATTTAATGTGTCTCTTCTCTGTATTTCCACAGGTCGGTATAGACTTCACTGCATCCAATGGGAACCCTCGAGAGCCCTCCTCCCTCCACTACATTAACCCACTGGGCAGCAACGAGTATCTCGCTGCCATTTTAGCTGTGGGACAAATTATACAGGACTATGATACGTGAGTATCTTCTTCTTTTAAGTCAGTTATCTAAAAAAGTAAGGTCCCTAATAATCTGTCATTACAGTGAAAGCAATAATATGGACACTGATGTATACAGATAGATTACAAAGCAGAATAAAGCTCACATTGCAACACACAGAATGGCTGTGACTTCATTTTCTGCTCAAGACGCCATTACTCAACCACATCTTTACGTAGCAAGTACTAGTCCGACCCTTCTGTCAGTTTCTTTATGAAGTTCTTTAATCGCTTAGATTGGGAGATTGTAGACAGGCTCCCCGGTTTCAGTTCAAACTTCTTGGGAACAAAGCTGGATTGTGGAAGAATAAATGCACAGATCTGTAGGCGATGGCTTCCCGGGCATTGAACTTGCATTCTTGGTTGAGATTAGACAACAACAGCCAGGGTCAGGAAAGCCTATTGGTGAGGACGTAGACCTCTACAAATCCGGTTTGTAGCACCGTAGCGACGCCGGCCCAATCCTAGCAGCTGAACACTGAACAGGGCCAAGTAGAGCAACAGGATTCCTAATGACTTGGCACCCTGCAGGTTGCTACTACCGCTGTTCTGATTGGCTTGTTTAAATCCAGGAAAATGCAGATTTTTTTTTCAGTGGATTGAGACCACAAATTAGGAAATCCTACTGTCAGCAACTATCCATTTCTTAATTTTGTTGTCAAAATGAAGTCCAAGTTTGTATCACTGAGAACATACTGATGACCACTTTAGATTTTTATGGCTTTTTGTAGGATAATGTAAATATGTTCTTGTCCCAGAGACATTTAAGTTTGAAGGAATCGTGTAAAAAAAAGATAACAGCCTTTTTCTGTATCTTTACCTTTCAGAAAAAGGGGCTTCTCTTAGTGAGAAGCCATTTCACATGATGGCTCCATTTTACTGACAGCTCTTAGCTAGTTTTTTTGCTTCTTTGTGCAAAAGGTCACCTGGATTTCCTTTGCCATCTAAATCCAGTGGGTTGAATTTGGATAAAAAGAAGAAATAGGGTTTGAATAACGTTTCAATCTGTTGTCATGGTTTCCACCTCAGCGACAAAATGTTTCCTGCTCTGGGATTTGGAGCTCAACTCCCTCCAGACTGGAAGGTATGTATTTGTTAATTTGTGTTTGTGTTGTTGTTATTGTTGTTAATGTTGTTTGTGACTATGAGTGTGTGATAGAAACAAATATGAGTGATACATATATAAGTACATTACTGTGTGTATGTGTGTGTGTGCGTGTGTGTGTGTGTGTGTGCGTGGGTGTGTGTGTGTGTGTGTGTGTGTGTGTGTGTGTGTGTGTGTGTGTGTGTGTGTGTGTGCGAGAGAGAGCCAGAGAGAGAAGGATGGTTTGTTGCATGTAAAGTTACACACACATACACACATGGGTAAAACTGTAGTCATCAGACATGAATATCGACATGATTATGCAACTGTCAACCCATCTTTGTTGCCATGGCAATCAGCTTATGAAAAGGACAAAGGAAAGAGAACAGTACACATACAGAAAGAGAGAGACAGAGAGAGAGAAAGAGAGTGGGAGCGATGAAGAGTATCTATTAACTAGGGAAAGAAGAATATTACATTTGTTAAATGGGTTTCTTGTCTTTGTAGGTGTCACACGAATTTGCCATCAACTTTAACCCCACCAACCCCTTCTGCTTGGGTAAGTTAATGTGGGGGACCTTGCTGTACATGTTCACTGTATATGTACATACAGATTCCAAAAACAATATTGTCCACCACAGTGCCACAGGAATGAGTCCCAAATCCATGAGAAGGTTGTCATATTTGCACTTGGGTTTCTTTTTATGTTTTTAGTGAGAGGACTGAAATAAGATCTCTGTTAACAAAACTTTATGTTGTTTTTCTATGATATGAGGTGCTCCAGTATTCTGAATGCCCCTTTAGGAAATTTTGAAGCTTTTACTTTTCTTACGTAAGAAACCTAGCAAACCTAGCAAACAACCAAATGGTAATACTGGGGTTGCAGGGACCTTACACATTATCATGTTGAACACAGGTTCAATGTGGTGACATCCCCACATTATTTTTTTTTCTAGTCTAAAGTTAGCTTTCTAGGTCTGGCAATTATATTTTTTCAAAATATACATAAACTTGGGTTTTCCACATAGTTTACTTTTCGTTTTTTTTATTTGAGGGAATTAGTACGATGCTAACTTTGGGGGTTTGTCTACAACATATATCTTCCCAGCAGCATAGATCCGTCTATATAGTAAATTGAGCTGGGAGTAAAGCCCTGTTGCATAAGTGAGTGTTGCCATTTTGTTTAACAACATCCCATTAAATAACTCTAATCTGGTATGAATTTTATGTTTTCCTTTCCTTTCGCCATTCCCATCAGTCCCGAGCTGTCTGAGCAAATGAAGAGGCCAGCATGCTTAGCAAATGGAGCAAAGATTTTTGGCTAATTGGATGTTACTTTTGTTATGATGAGGAGCCTCACAAAGCTGCTTGGAGTTAAAAAGTCACTTTTAAATATATTCTTTAACAAATATTTCCACCAACAGATCTGTATGTCAACAGTATCTTGCAACTTGTTGTGAGCACTCTTTTTTATTACGGTGCATCAGTAAACGCAACATGAGCATTCAAAATGTGCAAATGTGTTATTTGACGAGTGCAAATGACTGGAGCATCGACTGCTTAGAGAACAACTGTGAGACCAAGAAAATGGATGCGCAACACATATTTCAGCCTGACGGCGGCACGAGGCTAGTCTAAATAAGAACAGCTTCTGTTTGTTTCTTCAGAGTAGATGTACAGTATGTTGTTATTAAAGTGTGTGCCTCCACACACACACTTTCTTTTTAAGGTTGGACGGTGAACTGCTCTTCTACAAAATATGTAAGACAGCATTACAGCTCAGCTTCTCTTGGAAAGGTCAATTCAGCCTCCAGTGCACTCTAAAATTGCTCCTGGCCAAACAAAAAAAATTCTCATTCGGAGGACCTGCACTGCAATATTCTACATCCCAACAAAGTGATTAGCATTAGATTTCAGGAAAATAATTGTTCGCTATGCAGTATGTTATATATTTTGTAATTGTTTTTGTGTTTTAGTAAGATATAAATGAGGAAAAAACTTTTAAAATGAAAGTGAATAACTGGAATCGATATTTAAGCTGAAATGTTGACTTCCTATTTCAAAACAAGAACAATAAAACATGCAGGTGACCTAATAAGTAAGAAAATAGACTCATTGTCTAATTGTCTGTTTGTTTGAGCTCATCGGAGTAGAAAATAGAACTGCCGATGTGAATGATTTTCATTGGTCACTGCCCTCTGTAGAAAATAGTTGACTTGAGTTTGGAGATGTTACTCATCTGCCCTCATCGCATCTCATCCATTGTATTTTTATTGACATTCATATTCGTCTTGTCTGTTTCTCTTTACAGGCGTGGAGGGTATCGCCCAGGCCTACTCCGCCTGTCTGCCTCATATTCGTTTCTATGGCCCGACCAACTTTGCACCGATCATCAGCCATGTAGCACGTTTTGCTGCGCAGGCACTTCAACAAGAGAAAGCTGCGGTAGGTGGCTGTGACGTTTCCAAGTTTTAATTATTCTTCAGTCAAATCTGTATACCACAAACAAGAACCATGAGACAAAAGGGGATAATACAGCATGTAAAACATGTGCTGGCTTTGTTCCAGTTCTTGCTCCAAGCAGTAGCTGCCACAATTGAATGCTTAAACTTAAGCCATTTATCGCAATCTGTCAGCCTTGCTGTGGTAGCGTGGTGGAAAAAGCCCAAAGGTGGATGGGAATGTCACTATTCTGTTTTCAATTTAGCAACACATTGGATTCTTTGGTTTGTACATCTGCTTCTTTTTTTTGTTATGATAACAACGTGGGGCAGCACGGTGGTGTGGTGGTTAGAACTTTTGCCATTTGTTTTTTCTCCACCAAACATGGAAAATTACAGTTATGGTCCGAACCTGTCATTTAAGTGCCTCATATCAGATCATTTAGGCTCTGTTTTTCTTCAAAGAAATGACAAATTAATCAATAATAAAAATAGCATCCCATTAATTTATTAGTCAACAGCTTGTGCATTAATCATTGAAGATGGTGCATTTGTTATTTGGCTGCTACCTGATTCTATTGACACCAATAAATTTGAGTACCTTTTAACTGCACGCATGTATGTACGATGTACAAGATGGAGACATCTACAAGTTTTTCTGACTCTGGATTAATAGTAAGATTCTTCAAATTCTTTCTAAATATCATTACAGCACCTACAGAATATTTAATGCTTCATTACCATCTTTCATTTCATCTCTTTACAGGATTCGCTAGCTTTCTCAATGCTATCAAATAGCTCTTAAAGGTTTGCCTGGACTCATCACTTTTGTCTTCTCCTTCATCTCCTGATATTTAGCTTGCTTTGTTATTAGCTGTACCTTGAACCTGTCCAGGGGCCACTTCCATACAGTATTTGGAGATTCATTGTGTACTTTCACCTAAGCATTTCCATTCAGGATTCTGTCCAGTAAGGATTTTCTCTTCCATCATTGCTCTCTATGGTTTCATGTTTGCCTAACTTTTAGTAGTGAGCAGTGACTGCCTGTCAGGCCAGTTCGCACTCATAATTGTATAATAATCTACTCTAATGACTGACTGGAACAAGAAGTGTGTGCATCTGTTGGCTCTCAGTCCTATTACATTGACATTGAGTGCATTGAGTGCCAGGGAAGACTGGTGACAGACTGGAGTGACAACTTCTGTCCTCTCTTCTTCTACATCACACCTCTTTTGAGCTGAGTCACTGGTCAGGCATGTCACACATTATTGGGCTAAACAGCATAATAATAACAGCCTCCTCTATCTCTGGTTGACTCTTCGATGATTGTGGCACATTCTCTACGGAGGACATTGTTCATCAATCTGTGCACTACTTAAAATGCCCATGTTATGGAAAAATCACTTTTTTCTGGGATTTGGGGTATTACTGTGTCTCTGGTGCTTCCACATACATACAAACTTGGAAGAAAAACCATCCATGCTGTTTTGAGTGAGATACGGGTTTCTGAATTGATCCCCCCTTCAGCCTCTGGGTGAGCTGTTCAAAATCACCAAGGTTTTCTATGTCACAAACCGAAATATTTGAATATTCCCACTCCCTCAGAGAATACGTACAGTCCACCCATCAGCTACAGCAGTAACCCGTTAGCTATCGATAGCTAGACTAGCCGAACGTTAGCTTTCACGGGCTAAACACTGACTAATTTTTTGGTTAGTGATTTATTTTAGACAAAGAACATTTTCCATTTACATTCGCGCATGCACGATTGATTTGCAGTCTCGACGTGGAGCGGTAAACATCTCCTGCACTGACTGCAGCTGGAAGGGACTGCTGCGCGAGTACTTGGCCGCTTGTCAGTGCTTTGGGAAGGGGGTAAGGTTCACGACAGTACCCGCTGCTCGTTGAGAAGAAATGTTGGAACAATATGTTTTTTTCACGTCACCAAAAGTCGCCAAAATTCGCCAATAACGTCAGGAAAAGTAGCTAAATTTGTCGCTGCAGGGGTCTGAAAAGTCACTAAATATAGTTGTATAATGTATAATAAGTTGGCAACACTGAGTGGTGGTAACAGTCAGTGGGGCGTGAGCAAAGATTCTACAAGCTGTGGGCGTGGCCACAATAGCTGCAGATCATGAATATGTAATGAGCAGCAGAAAACAGCACACTCTGAAAGGGGCTGAAACACAGGTGATCATTTCCTACAAGCTATTTCCAGCAAACAACTTCAGAAACATGTTTTCTGGAACTCAAGACCTATTTTAACTTGTTAAAAAATAATCAAAATATGGGCACTTTAATGACATGTAAACATGAGCGTGTTAACATGCAAAACTAAAATTGAGAAGATGTTCCTGTTGCACCCCAAAGCTTTTGTTGGCCTCTGGTCTGAAAAAGCTCATTAAAATCATGTCCTGTGCCTTGATCGAGGATTACTAATCTAGGACAGGCTTTTGTGAAGGCCTCACGGCCCAGAAATAGGAGCAGTCAAAATGATTTGCTGATTTGCTCTCATTCTGACTGTGTTACGTCTTTTTTCCCCTTTCAACCACTTTTTTAAATCGTCTGATCCCAATGGACACGACTAAACCCACGCAGAAATGATTGACAGCTTCCTCAGCTACTCAGAAGCAAAAAATGGGTAGAGCTCAAGAATGACATCTATTCGTGAAATTCAACCCTCTAAAGGCTGGCGCATGCTTCTGTGTCGGCTTCTGCGTCGGCTTCTGCGTCTGCGCCTTGTGTCGACGGACTCGTTTCTATTCATGGTTCCAAGAGGCTTGTGCGCGTTGCTATCCTAGACGACCCAGAGAGAGATGTCTTTGTGTGTGGAAGTCATTGGTTTGTTTATTTTTATTTATTTCGCCTTTTCTTCGCGGACATGTTTGTCCCGTATTTTCCTCCACAACTTTGTTCCCCCCTCGACCGGCAAACCGACCTTTGCAGAGATTTCCCTCCATGAATTGGAGGCCATTTGCGCGTCCTTATAATCCACTAATAACGCGTTGTATAGGTGGTCAAATTTTATAATTATATAGAATTATATAATTTAAAAGCCATTTAGCTTAATGCTGGATATTTGGTGGCTTTTTCTGCTTGGGTTTTGTTAAGATTAGTCTGAGTCTGCTTTTTTCTTTATTGTCATGTTGCTTTGCTTATGGACCGCCACGTGCACAATGTTTGGACTTGTGTTTGGAGTATTTTGCATCATGGCCAAGAATCTTTCGAATGGTAAAAAAAACATTAACCCTAGGGTGCAACAGGTTTATTTTGGGTGAGTCTTATGGAAATTCTAATGTTAGCATTTAGCACAGTCGCTACTGTTGGTAAAAAGTCATACAGATTTTGTTGGGCTGCAACATAAGCAGTGTTCTCATTAAAATCAAGTCTCAAATGGAAAATAGGCCTTTCACACAGCAGCAATATTTTCTAACCACTGGAGTTTTCCATGCAAAAAAATGCACAGAGTGGCAAGAGCTTCCGACATTGAAACTTTTAGCACATGCTACATTTCGCCCTCTCGTATGTGCTGTTTCCAGTGACACATCTCCTGCCTAAATCCAAAGAGAGCGCAGTGGCTTGGTATCATTATGCTCCCACGGGGCTTTTTGTCCATAATTGTATCCTGTCACCCAAAGTAGAACAAATACATGAGCGGAATGCACAAAAGATTTGTACTCGTCTGTGTGTTGTGTGCCAGAATCCTTTGTGTCTGTAAGGAAATGATTGCAGATTTCTTGTTTCCTATTACAGTGAGTTCAAACAGCGGTGGAACATAGTATGGAGCGACACACAAGCGGATGTGAAAGCCGCGGCAGAAGTGTGTGTGGACCACATATTGCGGTGGTCGTTAGACAGGTGTGTGTGTGTGTGTGTTGGGCCAAGTGGTTGGGTAGAAAGGCAGCACAAATCTGCTTCTGTTCACCCTCAATTGTCTTGTTCCTCAGATAATGAGGGAACCTAGGATGGCACAATGTGTAACTGTACAAACACATTGTACAAACACACTTACGTTACTTGGACGTTCACACGTGTTCCAGTGTGTGAGTGACCCTGTCTATCTGTGTTATAATGATTCTCTAAAGAGCACGGCCGTTAGCGCAATAAAGAGACAGGCTTTAGAGCCCTCCCTGTATGTTGTGTGTAGGTGTGTGTGTGTGCGTAACACAAAAGTGTTATTTTGTTCCGATTAATGACAGCGTGTGTCCTAGTGTTTGTTGTTGTTATCATAGGATGGCAATTCGCATTCTAGTGATCAGAACCAACGCACGTTCTTTGTACACGTGTGACCGTCTGCGTGCATGTGTGTGCATGTGAGTCGGTTTGTGTGCCTCCTGTAACCACACAACTAGTTCAGTTTTTTTGACCATTCGCTATGAATGGTCCATACATCCACAAATAAGTGAGAGAGATAGCCACGCCCCTGATTTGCATATAAGAACATGAAATGTAAAAGTCTCTTTAACTAAATAAATGTGGCATTAGGAAAATCAAAGTCTCTTTAAATAAATAAATGTGGCATTATGAAATAAAAGTCTGTTTAAATAAATAAATATGGACTTATTAAATAAAAGTACCATGAAATAATTAAATGTATTTCATATTTATGTATTTATTGCCTCATTTATTTATTTCACGATGTATTTCAAATGCATATTTATTTATTTATTCATGTATTTAATCATTTATTTATTTAATTGTGGCTAAAACGGCATTCCATACCTGTTGGTAGCGCATGCCACTACAGCAGGCTTTATGCATTAGTCTGTTGTTTTCTAATAGACAAAACTGAAAAGGAGTCCTCGCAAAGTCAATGAAGAGCTATTCATTGTTTTTCCCTCCAGTGTGGGCGGGACTTAATCATGCAGCATCCGCTTACTGACCGATAGCAAGCTAACCCACTCACATCACACCTCTTGTTTTGATTGTTACAATATATATATATATATATATATATATACTGTTGAGGATGTTAACCTCCACATCTCTGCCACAAAAAAGCTTGTGACAGCTGTTCAGAACCGTTGTGACCTATGCTAAAGCTGCTCCATGCTGGATACATAATAGGAATAGTGTTTGCTAAAAAGCAAACCATAACAACTGACACATTTCTGTAATGTGTGTATGTAGCCTTTTTCTTCCCATAAATGGACAGAAAAGTTAATTACTACTTTAACAATCGTACTATAAAGCAAGGAATCTGTCTGTCTATATGTAAGCTGGGTGCGATTTGACAAAAAAGCAGAGGGGGGGGAAGCAAATCTGCTGATTTGCTTCCCAATTGGCGGATGTTTTGACGAGGATCAAACAAGTGCATTGTCAAATTTGGTGTGATTTGGACCAGCGGTTCAATAGTAACAATCCTTGTGCACAGATCCATGTATTTTATTAATGTAAGTGTATTTGATAGACATCATTTAATAGAATCTCCTCCCTAGTATGTGCACAGACCCCCAGACTTTCCCAGGTTATAGAGACCCATCCCCTTTATGCATTCATGAAGTGCCACTCATGTATTAATCCAATAAGAAACTTCTAAATGTATGGATTACGACACGCAACAGGACATTTCAGTCTCATGCCGAAGCATAGTCCCTCTCTCTTTCCCATCCGTGCAAATTATTTGATATTTGTTCTTTCTTTATTCCTCTCCTTTTATTCATCTGCCTATTTTTTTTTTTCCGGGAGCGGATGGTGCGCTCTGTTATATAAATGGAACCCATCATGCCGTAATGCAGAAAAGCTTTAATTTCGCCATATATCTATTTTTCATTGGTCGTTCAGCGTCATCAATCTCTCTCTTGTTCCTGAGCACTTCCTGTGTCTTTTTCTCCATCACTTCTAACAATCTCTGAAATGTCCCCCGTTTTTTCTTTTTCATTTCTCCTTTGTCTCGCCCTTTGACCGAGCTCAACGCCTCTAAAAGACCGCATGTCACTATGCGCACTGTTATTGACAGCATAATCACAATGATTGCCACTTGTTGTCCAAGTCTTTTTTCTTGAAGCTGAGTCTATCCAGGGGTATTCAGGTAATTTTTCATAACATTTTTGTCTTCCCTCCCTCATTTCTCTCCCTTCCAAAAAACTTCTTCTCTTCTGCAGCAGTACTTCACTCTCCTCATTATAACAGACGGTGTCATCAGCGATATGGACGAGACGCGCGACGCCATCGTACAGGCGTCTAAGCTACCCATGTCCATCATCATCATCGGTGTGGGCAACGCAGACTTTGCCGCTATGGAGTTCTTGGATGGAGATGCCAGCGTTTTAAGGTCCAACACAGGAGAAGAGGCTGTTCGCGACATTGTGCAGTTTGTCCCATTCAGAGATTTCCGAAATGTGAGTACTGGTCAGCAGGTGGCATGAAACCACCATGCACTTAAATAAGAAATACAACGGCTTCAAGTCACAGTTACAGTTTACTTTAAGGCAACATTTACGAATTTTGAATTGTTGGTCAAGTCTTTAAATTCTAAAAGCTGTATGTAACTTGAGATGTAAAACGTTTTGCACGGCATGTCAAGTTTAACATAATTCCTAAATGCACCTATACTGTACATATACAGACACACAACTGAGGTGTTTTGTTATCTCTGGTTTATGCTATCCTTACATCTGATATGGGGTTTTATCTTTAATAGATTGCAACTGTGTAGGTGTAGGGGAGGTGGTTTGGGCATCTAGTCAGGATGCCCCCTGGGCACCTCCCTTGGGAGATGTTCCAGGCCCGGCCAGCTGGGAAGAGGCCCCAGGGAAGACTCAGGACAAGATGGAGAGATTATATCTCTGCACTGGCCTGGGAACGCCTTGTAATCCCCCAGTCAGAGCTGGTAGATGTGGCCTGGGCAGGGACGTCACTAGGGTTGAAAGACAGGGGGGGCTTAGCCCCCAGGCAGGGTATTTGTAACTTGTGTTTGCATAATCTTTGCACTCACATCTTTTGCTACTGTATTAGCTAGACTTTAGTTTTCCACAGCAAACCTTTTCTTTATTTCGAGAAAACGTAGCTTAATTTAAGCAGGTAATTAAAAACAACATACAATTTCGCTTTTTTATCACACTAAATGTTCCTTTCACCATTAGCGTGTGCATCGGTGTGTTTATGTGCGGGGAGGCTGCATCGCGAGTTCAGACCGAAGAGTTACGACGACACAAGATGAATACCCCAGTTACTCACAACGCTCTGAAAGCTGCCACTTCACACCAATGCAACGAGACGGTGCGGTGCATCATCTTGATAGCACAACAAGTCTTTGTACTTCTGTCCAACTTCCGACTTTTCGGCAATTTTTAAAAAAACATTTGTTGCGTCTAAATATCAATGAGGATACCGTTATTGATAAAACAAATTGTTATTGTCTTTATTATTATTAACATTTAGGGGGGCTTATGAACATTTTGGGGTAGCTTCAGCTCCCCTAAAATAGACCTATCAACGTCCGTGGGCCCGGGAAAGGGAAGTTTGCCGTCCCCTGCTGGAGCTGTTCCCCCCGCGATCCAACTCCGGTTGAAGATGGATGGATGGATGGATGGATGTATGTGTAGGCATGGTTTGATCTGATCTGATTTACAGTTGCCTAGCAACTTGAGCAAACAACCTTGCCAGATTCAGATTTGAGTCTTCCTAAATTTATATTTTTCTAGTCATGGGTCAAGGGGTTCTGATGGTCACCCAAAAGGTTTAATAACCATACAGGCCTTATCGAACACCTTTCAGTCACCATTGGCCGGAATTTACCTACAGCTATTGTTTTGACTTGCTGACATGATTTGTTCTGCTGTAGAGCCTTCACCAGAGTGTGAATGTGTTACCCAACGGCAGCCTGTTGCTACTCAGATTGTAACTGCTCACACACCAGACAGGGTCTGCTAGATGAGGAGAGGTGCATCATTATCTCACACTCCACAGAGACACTGTGAGCTTGTGTGGACGAGCGTACATAACGCACATCTCAAAAGCTTCAATGTGAGTGTCCAAGCCTGTGTGCTGTAGCTAACCACACAAGTCAAAAGTGCACATTTGTTACCAGTGCACCAAAGGACTTACTTTGCATTTTTGTTCATTTTAGTATACATTTTATGTGTGTGTGCGCGCTGTGGTGGAAATTAGTGGGTCGAGCCCTTGTGAGAATTAAAAAGTATTTATTACTAGACTAGAATAAAAGATAAAGAATACAGAAGTCATCAATACTAGACATAAGTACAGAGAGATGTCAAATGACAACAACTCAGCTGGAATGGGAAAGATTGTTCCTTCTCCCTCAGAGGAGCAGGAAGATCTGACAAAACTCACGAGTAGAAAATGGAGTTTTATACATTTCAGAGGGGAGTTTACCGCCCCCTCCGACAGAAGGAATATACAAAGATAGGAACCAGATGTCATAAGAGGGCACCCCAATTGCTTCCCTAATGGTGCTCTGTCAATTACAACGAGACAGGCAACTAAAACAGGATATGGAGCAGTCTAGGAATATATAGAATCCATCTGTTAACCCTGGAGGTCATTGGGGGTCAGGTCACAAGTTCCTGAGAACGGTCACACACTCGATTACTAGGAGACTCATACAAATTTTCCCCCAACACGCGCAAGTGGTGGGTTGATCTAAGTTCCTTTGTAGTGGGAGGAACACAGTGTTTACTGGTTTGGTTCCAATTGGTTGGTGGAAGGGTGAGAGACAGCAACAGACATGATGGAGAGGAAGAAATGGAGCTGAGACAGAGAGGAGAGTCTTATTGATGATAGTGGCCTGAAATGAGGAAGTGTCTGTTGGCCCCCTTCATTAAGTTGGTAGTAATTATTGAAATGAATGTATTAGCCCAAATGACGACAAGATAAAGTCAATCATTTGTAATTGCGTAGAGGAAGTGTCCATGAACTACACAACTGCACTAAAAACCCTCTGTAAGCACGAAGGCACCGGACGGTCAGAAGAAGTGATTCAAAGCAGAACCAAAATACCCTATAATCAACAACTGACCAATTTGTTAGCCTTCATTTTACTTAACTCTTAAAGATGTGCTGTCTTGCTCTTTTTTTTCTTACAGGCACCCAAGGAGACCCTCGCCAAGTCAGTCCTAGCCGAACTACCTCAGCAGGTTGTCCAGTACTTTAAACAGCGGAATCTACCGCCCGCCAACACAGCACCAAAGTGATGCCCCCCCCAATCCCGAGACCACACGCTGTACAATAGCTCAACAAAACATCTCTTTTCATTCACCGCAAATAATATTTAACAGACATCCCTGCCAGTATATTTTCAAAGTTGTAACAGGATGTTTGGTCAGTCCACAATTTGGATCAAGTGGAAAGGATGTTCTCTGTTTCTTAAAGCTTTCCAAAATCTTGAAAATAACGTTTAAAAGACCTTTCACGTCCATAGTTAGGACAGTTGTCTCCAAATGATGTGGAAGTTTATTAACTGGCCTTTTTCTAAGAGGAATTAAAAATATCTTGTTTATGAGGGTGTCATTTTTTATTTCTTTTTTGCATGTGTGTGTTGTGATAGATACCATGTGATGCATACAACTTATTGGTGTATATTTTCTCAGCTGGAACAGTCTCACGGAACCGTTTCAGGTAGCGGATCAGACGAAGACTGTTTGCTATTGTGTTCACGTGTGGCAGACTCTCAGACTGAGACTGACATCAGCACTATTTCTTCAAGTGTCAAAAAGCCAATTGTCTGAAGGGCGAGTTTTAACGCTCCACTATGCTAGTTTGATTTAAAAGGAGAGAATCGGAGGAGGACGAGGCCGTAGTGGCGGCTGTAGCACCAACACAGGATAGATGTGGGACACATCAGGCTTTTAAATATGGGGCCACTTTACTTCCCTTTTATTGGTCATGGTCCAGTTTATCCCGCATGATGCCAATATCTACGCACTGTTTGCAAACTGATGTTCACTGATGCATGTTTGATTTTTGTTATTTCAAATTATGTATTTATTAGATTTTGTAAATATTTGAATGAGATTGTTAAGGATGGGAAGTATATCACAGCAAAGACAGACGGGTCAGAGAAGGCTGTTACGTTTTAAGGAATAGGCAAAGCATAAGCATAGGCAAAAGAGGAGTTTTTGATATACAGTACATTAGGGCTGTCAAATGATTAACATTTTTCAGTGGATTAATCATGATTAATCCACATATGCAACGTTTCCCGGGAAAAATAACCAACCGGGAGGTGATAGGGGTAAAAAACGGGAGCGTTGACCGGTAAAACTCCAAAAAAGTGCGCTGAGCGGGCTGCCTCTCTCTCTCCCCATGGGCGTAAATCTGATCTAACAGTACCCCCTACTGTTAGATCTGATTTACGCCTGATGGACAATAAACATAACATTTCTGAAGAGCAATTTATGAAGAGGACACAAATAATAACATTAGCTAGTTGTAGTGGGGGCATATCCAACAAGCTATTAAACAAGCTGGGTAACATTACATTATATTACACTAGCATAGCAGACTTTTTTGTCATGACTAATTCATTAATTACTCAGCGTCATTTGTATTTGAGAAAAGAAAAACTTTAATGTGAATAAAATAGCCTTAGACCGCCTACTTACTACTTAGTTGCGCTAGCAAGCAGTGGACCAAACCACTGAGGCAAGGGAGGGAGGACTCAAAATGTTTCTAAAGTTAAAAAGCATTTTTGGGGGTTTGTTTTGTTTTACTTCTTACACAGATAGTCTAAAGCCGCGTTCCCACCGCAATTACCAGTAACTATTTGTCTCAGGAACTTTTTTCACAGGAACTTTTTTTGCCCCAGACCGGTTGCTTACTGCGTTCACACTGGGGTCTAAAGTACCGGGCGGATTATGTAATGAGTCTGGTGACGTTAAACTGCGTGCAACTGCTCCTCCCAATCCCAGTCAAAAAAAACTTGCGCTGTGCTGCCGCTCAGCAGCTGCTGTTTTGTACCTGGCGCCTACTTAAAAATGAGCTAGCCTAGCTAGCTAGCCGCCGACATGATACGCTAACGTTAACGATGCGCTAACGCTACGTTAGCATCATCGCTAACGCTACCCACACACACACACACACACGTCCACAGCGCAGCAGGCGAAAGGGGGAGAGAGTATACCGTTTCTCTTCAGGAGACTTGTTTAAATTATGAGAAATATGCTATATACATGTCACTAGATTTGTCTCTAGTCGCTTTTAGACGCGACACAAAAGTCGGGAGGAGGACGATTTGTTTGTTATAATAGTCCAACCACAACTGCATTTCGGACACATTCCTGACCTGAATAATTTGTCACACTGCGCATGCGTGAAATACGTTAAAAAAATTGACGTAATTAACGACAAACATCTAATTAACGCCGTTAGTGCACTATTTTTGAGAGCCCTAATATAGATGTATTGAATTCATATTTATATGATGCTGTTCATGTTCTGACAAGCCAATGTTTTTGACATGTTTTAATGTACTTTTTTGCAGTGCTGAATTGTGTATCTAAACTATTTCAATATGTATTGTTGTGCATCTTTGTACTAATTGTGTTGCCGTTTATTTTCTAAAGTTGTGTCCATGTCCACACTCAGGTTAATAAAGTGATGGAATGGTAACGTTCGCTTTGTGTCAGTGAATATAAGAGCAGCACACCACAAATACACACCAAACTAGAATGGGCACTCGGTAGAGCGCATACCTTCGCCGCAGCTACTTTTGTTTCCAAGAGAGAAGACTACAAGACCTTATTGAAAAAAACTTGATATCATTAAGGAGACATTTGGGTACTGATCATAATACCCAGATTTGGGACATTTTCCGTTATACATAACATAGATATTTGAATGTAATATATTAGGACATTTTAGGCACAATTGAAAAAAGTCATTTTCAATTGTCAATGACGTTAGTCTGATCATCGTGAAAATTGGTGTGTAACCTCCTTGAGGTAGGTCCTATATAATTATATGGTCGAAACTGAAAATCATGTGACGGTCATTTTGACGCACTTGCGTCAGAGTGACGTCATGACGGATGTTGAGTGAAAAGACACAATGGACAGTTAAATCTGTTTAACATGCTTAAAAAAAGGCAGTTGTTTGACAATGCCATTTACTACAGCTATAGCTGACTTAGAAGTATCTGTAAATCTTTTGAAAAACAAGATGCACTGCCTACTTGCTTCCTCCGGTTCTTTATATCCTTTCATGTTGTGTTTCTTTGCCATGTCTTTTTGACTTCATGTAAAGCCCTTTAAAGAGGGCCCCTCTCAGACAAGCTTCATAAAAAACTGCTGTGATGCATTTCATATTTAAATGAAATTAAAATGAATATCGTGTTATCATCTTTCCTGGATTGCCTCCATGGTTTTCAATCTTAATCAACTATCAAAGTAAGCTTCAGATGCAAATTTCTATTGCTGTGAGTTTAATGAAAACTGAACAGCCCAGAATCAAATTACTTTAGAATGTAGTGGAATTTGACACTTCCACGTCCTAATCCATGTACGTCCTGCATGCATTTAAATGAAAGGAAGTAAGTATCTCCTTGGTGCTCACTATTCATATCAAAATGCCCTACAGGTGACCAGAAATTAGCACAAGCCAAAACTGTTGCTAACCACTGAACTAAGGAAGTGATCCCTAGTGAGTATTACACCAAATAGGCAAAAAGAATACTGCAATAAATTTAAAATACGTAGTTGGTGATTCAATAAAAGTTTAAAAACAGTTTGTACATGTTCTTTCTTTGCTTTTCTGTCTTGCATACACACAAACACACACACAAACAGTACAAGGGAAAGCTCTTTATTTCACGTTGCTCAGACAACAAAATAAAGCTCCAACGTCTGAGCAAAAATTCCTGCATCTTTCCAGCACAATGCGACTTTAAAACTACTGAAGAAATTACATCACACAAATAAAAGACTTTGCATTTAACCCGGAGAGCGAAGCGCGTCGGCTCTCTCCTTGTTCGCCTTTCTAAAAGGCGTTAAGTCATTTGACACAGTCTAAAGCAGCCTCTTCCTTGCTCCACAGATGTCAATCACTTTCCCCTCAGCCAACCGCACAGCTTGCAGTCGCTGTGGCTCGGGTTGGGAGAAGGGTTTGGTGATGAGGAGGGAGGGGAGGGGGGGCAGGATGTCGTCAGGGTAGTCAGTGCGGGATTGGTTGCTCGGCTTAAACTGTGTGAGATGTGGTTGGGGGAAGGAAGGGTGGAGGTATCATGTTTGAGTGCCACAATAACAAGAAAAAACAATTAGATACAAGGATTAAGATTAAAGTAGTTTAAAATGGTCTTAATGTTAATATTTATCAAGATTATGTTTCCTGGTTGAACTTTGCCTGATGACAAAAGCAACCTTTCAAATCCCCTCTGAAAACAAGTGGAAAACTAATCATTTTTGCGTAGTGTGCACGTGGCTAGTGTATGACTAACATGATAGGAACTTGTGCGTCCTGCATTACCTTTGTATAAGTGTATATGAGGGACTTTTAAATAGATCTCTGTGTGTATATCTGCTGTAAGGAAACCGTTCCTGACTATTTGTCCTGGCTATTCTGCAGCTGCAGACATACTTCCCTCAGGTGTGTGTGCATTTGCGCGGATGCTGGTGTCTGTCTATCTGTAGGCCCTGCTGTTCCGGGGATACGGCATGATTGCGTCCACGCTACCTTCGCTGTCCGAGCTGCTGTCAGAGTCGCTGCTGCCGGAATAAACCCAGAGTCCCGGTAAAACGCCCACACACACGGCTGCTGAGGGAAGGTGTAATACGCCTTGGCCGGAGCTTGGGGGATCCGAGGTGGTCTTCGCCGTCAAGCAGGGGGCGGTTTGTGGCTCTTTAGCTCCTGCTCCATCATCCTGTTCTGAACAGCACAAAATACTGTCAGACTCAGGGGCCTTCAGAGGCAGACTCCGTGTGAGTCCCAGATACCGCTTTAGATTTGTCTCCCTCAACATTTCAATTCACTCACCGTTCTCTTCAGCCTCATTTCCAGCGGGCTGAGGTTTTCAGTCAAACTGCTTTCATAAACCCTCCGTATACTACATATTAGCCGCACCAAATTGTCGTCAGAAAAACCTAGCAGCTAGCTGGTCAACACATGAAAAGCCTGACCACTTCCACTGGAAAGAGTCAATTGTAAAAGACATTTCCACTCTGTATGTAGTTCAAAAACACACTCTTCAATAATACAATTGAATCATACGTATATATGTTTGTATTGTCATGGTTTCATGTATAGAAGTGGATGTTGTCATCATGACGTCATAGTTGCAGTAAATCCTGTAGCATTCATTAGGATCCATTTAACTTGATATGGACAGTAATTTATGAACATGAACATTATGCCAATTTAAATAAAGACTGGCAAAGATTGAGACCATAAACTCATGTTTACTGAAGGAATAGATCCAGAGACGTCCAAGTAGGGATGGGCATTTTTTAGATACTAGTACTGGTTCTTTTTTTAATCATTTTATGAAGAAATGCTTTATTTTTTGTATGTAAACAGTCATTTTTGAAAAGCAAAAAAATGTGAAGCTATACAATCAGTTAAGCGATAAGCTTTTATTTATAAGCCTATTGTTATTAGCAAACCCTGTATTGCACCGCAAACATGCTTTGCGGAGGATGAGGATGGACGGCTGCCTGGCCAGTCAAAAACTGAACATTTTGTAAACATGGAGAAACTGTTTCAACGGTTTCCAAATTTACATTGTGCTTGTTTTACAAGCTGTTGGCAATAATTCTGATTTGACTAATTTAGAACTGGTTCCAAATTTTAAAACAACGTTTTGGGGTGCATTCCAAGAGAAAAGGACCATTCTCTTAAGTCTTCCACACATGTGATTTCTTTTTGCAACTAGGGGATTGGCCCCTGCTGGCAGGCCTACTTTTGGTAGCTTCAGCTTAACATTTCTGAGCCTCCTGCTGTGTAGCTCTATCATCGAGCCGTTCCAAAAGTTGTCAAAGAACTGCAAAACTAAATATTTGTCCACTTCTGACCAAAATTCCTACCTTTTAAGCCTCAGGCTGTAACCCACCTGTGTTTCTGTCTTGGTTTCCTGCCGTTGCCGTTTTTGAGATTTCCACCTTCTGTTTCTTATTGCTGTCTGAAGACTGGGATGAACTGGGTGAAACAGAACAAAGTGAAGTTCTAAGTCTGCATGGATTTAATGGCGGAGTAGAATGGGAACACTTCATTTGCATAAACAAAACACAAGGAGAATTGACAACAATATTGTCATTATACATTCTCTTTAACACAATAATGGCTAGAAGGAGGGAGGGATGCAAATTGTGTTTTTCTAAGAGCCCACAATTGTTATCATGATTAAGTTCCACATGCTGTGAGTATCAAACTGTATACATTCTTACAACTTCAAATGAATGGTGATCTTGCTTCCATCTTGTGGATGTATAAATGGGCAACCGACAAATTTTATATCAACCATAAATGGTCGGTTGTGAATTTACCGACCAGATTCCAGAACAAAACCAGCTTCTAAAATATGTGTATCTGTGCGACTACCTGCGTCTCTTCACAGCTCCAGCCAATAAATGGGCCTGAGACAGATGGCTGGTCTTTTGCTCCGCACCCGAAGGTTTGGATGCCACCTTCTTTTCAGGCTCTCTGGTGGCCGCCTGCTTCACTACAGCGCTGTGACAGTACAAAGTCAAGGTGAATAAAAGAATGAGGGCGCATTGCAGAGAAGACAAAGGGTGGAGCTCAGAGGCAAGCAGAGTGGTCTATTCAACAAGTCTGTTATCTCCTCCCTTCAGGGGGAGCCATTACATCTCTTCATCGGTGTGCTAGAAAGAGCGACACAGTTCTGAGAGGCTTAAAAAAAACACTTATATAGAGAAGCAAAAGGAGGTGGCACAGATATGAAGCCCAAAAAGTACATCATGGGATGGACAGAGCTCAGGAGACGTGAAATTGGGCTGAAATGCAGGGACAGATGAAAATGGACTAAGAATGACAAAGAACACAAGGAGTAAAAGACAAAAGGGTCAGATGAATGGGCAACATCAGGCATTAGCTATGCATGAGGTACATACAATACAATTCATGAATTTGCACAGCAATAACTAAGGCTAAATGTGTGTCTGTGTGTGCGTCCATGTATTTTGTGTTCACAGCAACTCCTTTAAATGGTCACCGTAGTTACGAGCCTATGATACAGTTTCCACGACAACCCTTTCGCTTCATCGGCAGACAAACCTGTCCGTCACAAACCTTTCTGTTAGGGTTTACAGCGAGGAACAGAAGAGAAGCACAAAGAGCAAGAAGCAGCAAGCTTTCAGACATGTCTGAAATGAGCCAGAACTTCAGATAATGCAGTATCGACGCAGTGTTGTAAAGCACAGAACCTTTGCAGTGAGGTAGTGTGTCCCAAGTAAATACACCTATAGTTTTATAGAGTTATATAATGCAGTAAAGTGATCCAGTTTGGATCAGGCTGATTTCGTACTTTTAACCCGTTGACCACATCTGAGACAAATGTGCCGAATCACACCCGCTTTCTCCAGGTGACGAAACATGCAGCGAATCAAACCTTAGGAGGCACCGTTAAGAATTATATCATTTTGCATATCGCGCTAGCATAGCTACACCGATGAATCGCCTAGGCAGATAGATTTGTTGATGTTAACTTATTGCAAATATAAAAATATATCAGCTTAGAACAAACAAAAAGATGTAAAGAAATGCTCAACATAAAAACAATAAAAAACACAAAGGAAAGAAGAAAAAGGGTTTAATACTCAGGGCGGTCCCTCGGTAATGTTCTCAGCAAAGACCAGCATTTGAAGAGGATGTACATTGATGGTACATTGTACCCAAAGGACTACGTTGCAGTCCTTTTAGCGACTGCCAAGTACGCAGTTATACATACTATTAAGGAGACATGCCACTTCCTCAATCCTCAATACAACTCCCGTAGGAAAACCCATAACACCAAAGATGGCAGTTGTACGCGCATGTCCCGCCCCTCCCGCTTGAAAGCCAATCATCTGCTTTTTAACAGTCAAGCCGGAAAGATTTAAGCCTATCGTCTGGTTCCACTGACGCATGCGCACAGTTGAGGTTTTGCGACAGCGGAGACGATGGGCACAACACTGGCATTCTGGATAGAGACGTAAATGAAGGTTGGTGTCGTGAACCCTTGCGCACGCGTAGTGACCTTAACCGGTGGGGGAAAAAGGCGTTTTAAACCTTATTTTGGGGCAAAGTCCCATTCAATGAGATGAGAGTTAAGTCTTATTAGAGCTGCCCGGAGGCGTTGCAAAGATGGCGGCGAGTGGCATGACTTGCCTAAAAGGACTTTGGTAGAGCGCAGTTGAAGTGGAGCAGACTTTGGACACGAAAAAACAAAACTGTGAAATGGTAAAAGTAAAGTAAAAGAGGGTCATGGGATATTCCCTCTTAGACTAAAAACAAGTCTCAATACTCGTTTTGATACAATGCAGATTATGGTGAAGACACATTTCAGTGCTAATTTTGACCCCCATACTCCCCCCCCAAAAAATCACTAAATGTTCACTAAATTGGGGGGACAGCGTGTTAAATGTGATGACAAAATTGTCATTTTTTTCTAATTAAAATGTTATGTTTCAAACCAAAACATTAAAAGGATATTCTGTATTCCAACAGTTCCTGTTTCTCCTCATCTCTGCGTTGCTTCTCCACCAGACACTGTTGCCGGGAGACCTCGTCCAGGAAGCTGGACTCCTCCTCGTCCAATCCCCTAACCATGTTTCCTGTCACCATGGAAACAAACAGGCTTTGAGCATATGAGTGTACAGTGATTGCCTTTTTCAGAAAATTATTCACAAGAGTCTTTCTTTAAATTCACAACAAATAACCTTTAAGCAAGAAGAAATCAAGCCAGGGTTTGTCCTTAAAGACAAAATGTACAGATGTACATTTGACTTACTGTGGACTCTCCGCACAGACACAGTCAAACATGTGTAATCATACAGACATCTAGTACGATACCGTATGAAGAAAAATGATTGCGTGAATTGAATAGAGACATAGAGAAATCCCTGCTGGAGTCTGAGCTAATGTAGGCTCTGGGCAACCTGACTGGTTCGCATCTCTCACAGAATCCGAATCAGTGGCAAAGATGACAGTATTATGGGATGCTACATAGAAATAGCCTGTTTGCTCTCGTTTATTTACATGTTAAAACAATTGACATCCCATACGGGTATAAGTATTTCAAATATTATGTATTATTATATAGTGTTACTAGTAAATTGAAAATGTCCACACACTGTTACATTAATGTACCAGGGAGGCCATAAAGAAATCCTTGATTAGACATTAAAATCCTTCATTCAACATCTAATAAAAATGAGAAGTTTTCACCAGACCAGAAAGAGACGTCGCTGACGTTTTTGCAGGTTGATGCTGCTGAATGTTGTGAACCCATCCATTTATGGCCCATGCTTTATTACGAAGTACGTTAAGCATTTAAAAAAGCCCGAATTAATACGGCATATTTTTGTGGCACATAGACATGTACCGTGTATGGCCAGGGTCTTCATCCAGAAGTAGACGACAAAGGAACGTCGCGATAAAAGAAACAACAAAGATCGAGAGACACAACTCACTGAATTTAAATTGCTCATCATATTCCTCCTGTTTCTTGTCTTTTTGCTCCTGCAATCGCTCAAAGAGGGAACGTGAATCATACGCCTCCTCTGGGGCCTCTGAGGAGTAAAAACAATAAAATGTACATGCACATTTTGAAGGTATGAAAACGTGTGCGTGTGTGTGTGTGTGTTCTTCTTACCCTCTGGGTCATCAGGTTTCCTAACTTTGTCCCATTCCTCCTGTCTCTTCTTCCTCTTTTCATCAAGCTCAGATTCCGACACAAACTTCCTGCTGAGGTCGACGCCTGTTACAGCTCCTTCTTCCATTACAACTGACCAAATAAAGCAAAACATGGATCTAACCCATTAATACTCAGGGCTGCCATGACCTCTTCACATAAGCCATGTAGGTTTGGAATGGTTCTTTTTTCAAAAAATAGAAAATAGTTTGATCTGAAAAGACAATGTACTATATGCATTCACAAATATATCAGTACAACGGGAGTGATATATTTGTGAATGCCATATGAAATTCTCTTCATGTCACCTGTAGGCCCTAGTAATGTTTATTTATAGGCAATGTTTGTATTTATCAAAACACAATAGCCCCATTAGAGAATTACATTTGATCTATAAACCACAATTATCTCTTAAATTGGGATTTTATGCAGACCTAAACTCCATTTTGTCCAAAATAGGTGTTGAGATGCATCATCTTTTGGGGTGCAGGACATGGAAACCAATTTGAGGTTTATGTTGATCTACGTTACACTTTACTAACTGAACCACAACGGAACGTGAGATTTAAAATCATGGTTAAAACTGGAGTCAACATGTAACGTTAAGGTTTTGTCTCTCTCTTGTGGTCCACTTTAATCATCACAAGCGATTGAGAAGATCGAAATTTGAAGAACTTTTCGTCAAAGGTGTGTTTAAGTGCAGGCGAAAAGCCCGAGGACAGCGCAACCGATTCACCGCGAGCCGACGATCGAGTTCGATGCGAGAAATGCTAAACGGAACAAAGCGTTTCGTTCGAATCGGCGGGCCTGCAGATTAAACTTACCGCCAACCACGGCAACGATAACAACGCTATCAGCTAAAGTGAATCCATGGACGGACACACTCGGCTAACGACACTGTTATGGCTCATTGACACAGCAACCGTTCTGCAGTACAACAGGCGGGCTCATTGGATGCTCGAGCTGGGGAGCTGTGCACCAGAAGGACCCCGGTGCGCTGCAGCCCCCGGCTAGCTTTAGCTTCATTGACGTGTACATGCTGTCACCGTGGTCGAGAGCCGAATATCGTGTAGTGTTAGAAAACCAACAGTTCCTGCTGCACGACCGAGCATGCTAGAGTGCCATACCGGGACGATTTCATTCCAAGCGGGTTCATGTCCGTGTTACTACAACTTACCAAGCTTGGCTAGTCAATATGATGTTAATGCTCCAAATCGATGACGCTTTGTGTCACGGCGAAAATACACCGTCGCTTTTGCACTGCAGCTTTAGTTCCGATCTGCTTTTTTCAGCTGACTGTAGATGAAGTGGTCTGAAAAGACGGCATAGTGGCATCGAATGATGTATATTAAAAAGTCTGTGATTGCAGAAATACGATTCAAATGACAATAACAAAAAGAACGGACTATTTGTATTATTATTTAGTTGTTATAATCGTTTTGGAAGATTAAAATAGGACTTAATGTAACAATGAAATAAGATGCATTGTCTTCGTCGTTTATAAGGAAACGGCATTTTTGGGATGGCAATTGTTGTGAAAGATTTATGAGTGATTGGGCCGGAAATGGTGAGAGAGAGTTTTATGTTGCACGTTTTAGACACTCAGAGAGTAACGAAATAGGATTGGCGGCAAGGTGTGTGATACACACGCAGTATCCACATGACAACCAATCCTGTTTGAGCAGCAGCACAGTGTAATTTGCATACAGGCTATATATAGATACCCTCCTAATTTTGTCGTGTTATCAGCTGCCATTGTAACCGACAGAATATGCCTGAAGTTGTGAAAGCGCCCAAGAAGGGCTCCAAGAAAGCAGTCTCCAAGGCCGTCAGCAAGAGCGGCAAGAAAAAGAGGAAGACCAGGAAGGAGAGCTACGCCATCTACGTGTACAAGGTGATGAAGCAGGTCCACCCCGACACTGGCATTTCCTCCAAGGCCATGGGGATCATGAACTCGTTTGTGAGCGACATCTTCGAGCGCATCGCCGGTGAGGCCTCTCGTCTGGCTCACTACAACAAGCGCTCCACCATCACCTCCAGGGAGATCCAGACCGCCGTCCGCCTGCTGCTGCCCGGCGAGCTGGCCAAACACGCCGTGTCTGAGGGCACCAAGGCCGTGACCAAGTACACCAGCTCCAAGTAAACCTGATGTAGACCAATACAAAGGCTCTTTTAAGAGCCACCCACTTCTTTAAAAGACAATTCCTCATGCTTCTACTGCATAAACTGCAAAAATGCAATTTCACAATCTTGTCAGAGGAAAGCTATGTAACATCTCCTAGTAAGTTTAATAGCTAGGGGTGTAACGATCATAACACACCTATAACTTCTTCATAGTGGTACATTAATTGCTTGTCTATCAATGAGGAAGAATGGCTAAAAAAAAGATCCCCTGTAACCATTTTCTTGTTGGCTGATGATTTAAAGTTTCCCTGTAAAATTTGATACTGTGAGAAAAATCGCACGTTACACAACAATTTGCCCCTCATTCATCATGTTTTGCTCGTGTTTTTCTATTCGACTAAATCAATTAAATATGAAATCTATTCAGTCTGCTGAATAATAAGGGAAAGTGCTCTTTAATTTTGAATTGGGTGGCTCTTAAAAGAGCCTTTTAGAGGTTCTTGAGCTCACTTCTTCTTGGGTGCTGCTTTCTTGGCTTTGGGCTTAGCAGCCTTCTTCACGGGAGTTTTCTTGGCTGCCGGGGCCTTTTTCACCACCTTCTTGGGGCTCTTGGCCACCTTTTTGGGGCTCTTTGCGATCTTCTTTGGGCTCTTGGCCACCTTCTTGGCCGCCGCGGGTTTCTTTGCCTTCTTCGGTGACTTTTTAGCGGCTACGACTTTCTTCACTGCCGCTGCTTTGGGCTTTTTGGCCGCTACGGGTTTCTTTGCTGCGGGCTTCTTGGCTTTAGGAGCGGCTTTCTTTGCCGGTTTGTCGGCGGTCGTCTTGCTCATCTTGAAGGAGCCAGAGGCCCCGATGCCTTTGACCTGGACCAGAGTCCCCTTGGCCACCAGGCTCTTGATGGCGGTCTTGACGCGGGCGTTGTTCTTGTCCACATCGTATCCTCCGGCGGTCAGAGCCTTCTTGACGGCGGCAGCAGACACGCCGCTCCGCTCCTTGGACGCGGCGACAGTTTTCACGATGAGGTCAGAGACGCTGGGACCGACCTTCTTCGGCTTGGACACCTTCTTCTTGGCTGCTTTGGGCGCGGCGGCGGCTGGAGCTGGAGCTACTTCTGCCATTCTGAGTTTGTATCGTTGAGGACTCGAGAGTGTGAGACTGGTGAAGAGCTCAAAGCAGCGGACTGCACTTAAACACACCATGAGAACCGTAGAGACTCAACTCAGCCCGCAGCTCCTCTTGTGGTCTGAACGTCGAGTCACTTGTGTTTTCTCTTCACTGATAAAAGTCTAAAAACTAAATGTGCATCAAGTTATGAAGGCTGACGGTAGAGGAGCCGATAGCGGACTAGTTTCTCTTCATATTCAGGTCATGCAGACCTCTGATGATCCATGTGTTTTGTTTGAGGAGCATCCAAACCTCACCTACTCAGCGCCGTTGACTGCACTGATCAGAGGTTTTTCACACTCATTTCTCCCCTAAAAGTATTTCAAATGCATCATGTCGCCATCAAAAGTTGTTTTGCAACTGATCCAGATGTTTGTTCATGGTCTTAGTGCAAAAACAACTGTTAGATGTAGATCATTTTTCAATAAACTGGTATAATTCTGGGAGCAGCAAACACACTGATCATGGTGGAGGCTTTTGGTGCAGTTCATTCAGGTAGCTTAGCCTCCTGCTCACTGCAGATACGTCTTTTACTTATTAATCTTCATACTGAAAAACAGATGTTGCTTTTTTAGGTAACTTGAATGTCAACAATAACAATACTAATGTGTGCTTCGATGAATGAAGTTGGCCCAGATGCAAAGTTACATCTAAAAAATGGCTATTTATACGTTGTCATTAGAGATGTTTCGATACCATTTTTTCCCTCCCGATACCGATTCCGATATACGTCCAGTGGGTATCGGCCGATACCGAGTACCGATACCCACTGGACGTATATCGGAATCTGAAGACGCGTTTTCAGATGTTTGATTAAGTTGCTGTTGTTGAAATTTGCACTTATGCCACCCCTCAAAATTGCTTCTTTGCACTTATTGCATGTCGGCGTCTTACTGGTGGGAAAAGCCACTGTAAAGTACTGCCAAACCGCTGACATGATGCGCAAACGTTAGCTCCTGAGCTAATGTGCAAATGACACAAATTACGGAGAAGACAGACCGAGCAGCACCAAGACCAACGGCCGTTTACAGTAGCGGTTACCGACCCGGATAAGCGGACCCTTAATAATAAGTTAAAATATAATTTGTTGTTCGGTACAGCGAAGGTTGCCCGAGACAAGTGCCCGGATAGCGTTAGCTAGGTTCGTTTGCCGTGCGTGACGTTCCACAAACCCACGCTAGTAGAACGCTGGATATCGCTATGGTCAGCTAACGCCCGCTCCTGAGCTAACGTTAGCTAACGCCGGCTCCTAAGCTAACCTTAGCGCCTGACGTTAGCTAACGCTCGCTCCTGAGCAAACATTGAACAATTCTTCGCCCCTCTAAAACAGCAGCTGCTGATGGCAGCACAGCACAACTTTTTTTAAAGCGTCGAAGAAGAAGGTACCTGGTATCAGATCGGAGCCACTCCAGTACTCGCCGATACCCGATGCCAGCATTTCGGCAGTATCGGAGGCTTTTCCGATACTAGTATCGGAATCGGAACACTTCTAGTTGTCATCATTCATCTTTTTTAGTAGGAGTAATCATAATTCTTATTACTATGCAAATTTTCAACTTCCTACCGGTCGCTCTCTTTCACATACTTCAAAACTTCACATTTAACTATAAATGACACTTTCACATACACTCCCAGTACACATGTGTACAGTATTCCTATCTGTTTTTTATTTGATATTGAATTTATACTTTATGTTCTCTCGTAAATCTAAAAATGAACCCATGTTCATTTTTCTTATTGTCTTATTGACCAATGCATGCACCGTCCGTGGTGACGGAACCCTTGTATGTCAAACATACTTCTGATAAAGACAGGACAAAAACGCTTTAATAATCGTGCTTTCAAATACCATGATGAAGGTAAGCTTTCCCGATTTCTTCCGCTGCTTTGTGTTGAGTCACGTCAAGCTCTGCCTGACAAAATTCACAGGTTAACCAGGTTAAGATAAACTCACAGGAACAATTATGACCAATTAGCAAGAAACTAGAATATGATTGATCTTTTCTGGGGCCTTACTCGATCCCATAACACAATTATTGAGGTAGATTTTAAGACTTTAGCATGTGATCCTCAAGTTGAGATGTTTGAAACAACGTTAAAGCAAATAAGATGTATTTTATTGCTTGTCCAATGTTAGCTATATGTATATACCCATATATAATGTACACAATAAATAAAATTAATAAATGTATCTCTATTTTGTATCACCATCAGATTGATTTGATGTTATAAGGGTCAAATATATTTACATGGGAACAACACATGTGAAATGTAATAGGACTTCAGTGCATTTATTTTCAGTATCGGAACTGCATCCTTTTTATATGCTATTTTGTTCCATTGTCATTGTAGATTTTCTTGAGACTTGAGAGAATATACTTATTGAATAATGTGTATAATTTGTTTAGTCACAATCAAACCTGCACAGCAAACACACAGGGAACAGTATGACCAGAAGATGGTTTTCAACACATATTGGCTGAAATGGATGCATATACAGTAATGCTGAGAATTTGTCCTTTTTATTGTACTGGGCATGATATGTTTTACTATAGGCTGGATTATACAGTCATCTTACATTTAATTATACATTAATATGAACGTGTTTGATAATATACTTCACGTAATATGAACTACCATAAATTGTGAAATGGAAAGACCATGGCTCATCAGAGTAAGTGTGTGGCCCTTAAAAGGACCTTTTGGTGTCAGGAATAGAAGTCAGTATCTATCCTCCGAAACCGTACAGGGTGCGTCCCTGTCTTTTTAGGGCATAGACCACATCCATGGCGGTCACTGTCTTCCTCTTGGCGTGCTCGGTGTAGGTGACGGCATCACGGATCACGTTCTCCAGGAAGACCTTCAGCACGCCGCGGGTCTCCTCGTAGATCAGACCGGAGATGCGCTTCACGCCACCACGGCGAGCCAGACGGCGGATAGCGGGCTTGGTGATCCCCTGGATGTTATCACGGAGGACTTTACGGTGACGCTTGGCGCCTCCCTTGCCGAGTCCTTTGCCTCCCTTTCCTCTCCCGCTCATTATTACCGGAAAGTTCTGTACCGAGATGGTAGCCAAGAGTGCATTCACACCTAATTTATAACTACTCTGAGGACGTGCTAGAAGACGGAGGCGGGGCTTGGATTTGATGCTTTAGCGCCCCCTCCTGAACCAGGGGCCTGTACCATGATGAAGCTGGTCGAACAAACTCAGGGTTCCAGAATTGGTTCAGAATTGACAAAACCAAACCGAAGCAATCAGGCTTTATTGGTACCATGATGCCGCTCATCAACTTACTTTGTCAACCCAGGCTTTGATCCTAAACTCTGATTACTCCGGGCGCGCGTGCACATAAAAGAGTGACGTCGGCAATGCACTACATACCATTTGCAGTACAGTAAGTGCGGCTTCGACGAGTCACATTTGTTATGTGCGGCTCAACAAGTTCGCAAAGATACGTTATTCCTTCCGCGAAATATCTGTATCTTTCATACAAGTAAGTATCAGGAAAGTCAAGGGGATTTTGTCTGTCTCTACGAATTGCTCTTCTAACAATTTGCGCTGAGATGTCTACAGTATTTGGAAGAAAATGTGCTATTGCAATGATCGCAACAGAAACAGAGTTGCCATGAGATACCATGGCAACGAATACCGATTGAAGCCGAGCTTCTTTCATAGTACCTAAAACCCAGGCTTGGTGGAAACTAAACTGAAACATAGCTGGCTAGCTACCTAAACCAGCTTCATTGTACAGGCCCTAGAGAGCTGCGCCAATAATGTGTTGTTGTCAATAGCAGCCAGGTCCCGTTCTGCAAATCTCGCGCGAACTTGGTCCCATGTACTTAAACGTGGCAGTACGCCCCAAAGTGAAGCAGCACGCAAACCGCCCCCTCTCTCCCACTTCACCCGGCTACACATGTTCAGAGCGAGTTAACTTTATGCAGACAATAAGATCGTTGCGTAACCACATAAATCACCATCAGCCTATAGAGTCGCTTATGCGCAGTGGTTTTGTCCATAGCGGTGGTTAACATTGATTCCGATCCATGGTGCAAAAAGCAGCGATATAGGTAAGACTTGTTCTTGATTTTCAGGTTTACAAGAAAACACTTTGAGGATGAAGACTAAGTGGTTGGTTTGGCAAATGTTTGTTTTGGTACCAACTTCTGCGTAAGAAGCAACTTCGCTAAGGTTGCCTCCATTTTCTGCAGGACACGCCCGAAGGCTCTCACGTTTATATGTTACTGTACCGAACGTACAGAAGTAATACAATTAATTTAGAGAGGTCATTTGGGAGAGTGGCGTACACCGCTGGTGCTAGTGGTGGATAAAATATTCAGGGAATTCCCTTCCAAGCATTCAAAGTAATCTCAACACAGGGAAAACAGAAAAGATGTCGATTGCTATTATAAAGGATTGGATTTTATTTAAAAAATGATTATAGAAATAATTAATACAATTAAAACAAAGACAAATTTTGAGAAGCTGTAAGTGTAAAATGTCATATTTTGCATTGGTCATTATTTATGAAGGTTTCATGGACACTCTTCATATGTTTTGGAACAATAACAATAATTGATTAAAAATATAAAATATATTTATTTCTGGAATGTAGTAGTTGAAGTTGAAGGTGGTAGAAGAAAATACCTCATACAGTAAAAGAAATTGAGTCTATATGTCTAAATATGTTGTATTTTGAAACTAGTTAGCTCTATTCACTTCTATCATCTATCATTGTCATGCTATTTGTGGCAAACTATCAAATATTTAGCGACATATACTCTGATATTTTGTTGAGCAAGTCAAATCCTCGAATGTATGTGTAATGTATACAAGTGTAACGTGTTTCTGTTTGATATTCCCACTCGCCTTTTACCACAGGTGAACAAAATATAACTACAGGAGTCGTCATTCAGAACTGAGAAACACTTGCAGAAATCCAGCAATCTTTACAATCTTTACAATTCAGTCCCTTCCACCATGTTTGCGTCAATAATCCTGCTGGTAATCTGCCTTGTCTTCATCGTCGTTCAACTTAAGTTCCGAAGGCCCAAGAACTTTCCACCAGGACCGCCAGGCTGGCCGATACTGGGGAATATTTTGGACCTGAGCTTAGAGAACCCGCTGAAGGACTTTGAGAGGGTAAGAACGTTGAAAGTAACAATGTGGCTCTTCCAATACATTTACTTGTAATCCTATATATGTGTTATATATATATATATATATATATATATATATTATGTTCGCCAAAAATGTTGCACTGTAAGATATGCTTCTCGGGGTAAAGTGTACTTCCAATAGGCGATAACGGACATTTTCTCTGTACAGAGTTGACTGCCTGTGTACTTAACTACTGGACTATAGCCAACACGTGGCTGAGGCTATGCAAACATATTGGGTGTTGGCTAACTTGCACACAAAGAATTAATTGTAAGGCCCAAGGCCAGGTGCTTGATGCAATGTGCTGTTTGCATTATTTTACGATGCTCTATATGAATTTCATTTTGTGATTAGTCTGCTTAAGTTTGTTCAATATTTTTCATGCTGCTATCCTAATTTCGGAAGTTAGGGGATGAGGATCTAACTAAATCAGAACTTGTTTCTTATTTTATTAAATTGCTGGAATTAAAATTTTAAAACACTATGTTATCTTCTTTTCTCCCAGTTGAGAAAGACCTATGGAAATGTCTATAGTCTATTTCTCGGTCCCAAACCAGTAGTTGTCATTAATGGGATGAAGACCATCAAGGAGGCTTTAGTGACTAAGGGCATTGATTTCGCTGGAAGACCCCAAGACCTGTTTGTTAATGACGCCACCCAGAGGAAAGGTACGACAGACATGATGTTTCAATGGGCAGTGAATAAATGTATCATGCACCATAGCTGTTTTAAATAAAGCCACCCAACATTCCTATGTTAACTTATCTGTTAAGGGATGGGACAGCCTCCACTGTAACTATATATGTTGTTAAAACAAGGGTCAAGATGCAGTTTTCTCATAAACTAGAATCTTTATTGAATGATCTGGCTCATATGGGACAGCAATTCAGTAATACGTATATAGGAGGTGACCTTTTGTGCCACTTTGCCTTTTGTAGGAGTGATTCTGGCAGATTACGGTACTAGTTGGAAGGAGCAACGTCGCTTTGCTCTGATGAGCTTGAGGAACTTTGGAATGGGAAAGGACAGCATGGACCAAAGGATTCATGGAGAGATACAATACACTGTGGACACGCTGGAGAAGAGTGTTGGTATGTGGTATGTCCTCCTATGGATGGCAGCATTCACTTACATCAAGGACACTTGCATGAAATACTATACTGCTATTTGATAATGTTACAATGTGGCGCTTCATTACACATTTACGATTTTTTTTGCTTGTTAATGAATAGTAAACGTTTGAGTATTCTTGCACAATACTCTGTTGTACTTAAGTGGACATTTTGTCTTTTCCAGGCAAATCCTTCAGTCCTCAAAACATGTTTCATAATGCGGCCTCCAACATCATCTGCCAGGTTCTATTCGGAAGGCGCTTCGAGTATGAGGATGAGATTATCAAAACGGTTGTTCGATGCTTTACTGAGAATGGCAAGATAGCCAATGGGCCATGGGCTATGGTGAGTCATAGGCTTGCTTCTGCCTCCAAACGTTTCTCGGAAATATCAGAGACCTCAGACTTCAGTTAAGCTTGCGCCTCAGTGTGGCCGTACTTTATTGATCAGTGGTTATTAGAGCCAACTTTAGCAGCTTTTAAGCTGCAATTGAGCTGCAGACACAATGAGTTAAATTTCCTGACGCGAATGACAGGAGACTTTTCACACATCCATGTTGTCATCCAGAGGAAAATAAATTCATTTAAATTTAAACATATGATGAAGGAAATTTAAAACAGCAACCTGCTCTGGTCCTACGTCGTCTGTCTAAACCGCATATCTAAACTAAAGAGAAAACAACAGTATGTTAGTTCAATAGTTTTATTCAACTGGTCAGGATATTAATTCTGCTTCATGTTACACATTGTCGGTTCTCAGAAGAAGCAGGCATGAGTACTTTCTCTGAACAAAGCACTTGATTCGTGACTAAAAAGTCACCATAGTCAAGTAGGCACTCAGTTTATAAGTGTAAAATATAGATCAGAGTTTTGTTCTCCTATAACGGGCGTTTCCTGCCGTAACCGTTTGTTTTAAACAGCTGGTTGTTAAGTGTTGGAATCAAAGTATTTCTCTTAATTGAATTACATCTGAAAGTAGGACATTTCCCGGAGCCACACTAAAGTAACTGATGGTCCAAATAAACTGTATCTGCATTGTGCCTGTGGATTGTGTGTCTCTGCAACTTTTATTTACGTATCCATACAAACTCTCTTTGACTCACAGATTTGTTTTCCACCAAAGCACAGAATCTCAGCCAATATGTAATAATATTTATTTGATCAAACTGATTCATGCCAGGATGCACAATATACACGTTTGATTTTATATAATCTAAAATGATGTTTGCTTTTTCATTTTACATAGCTTTATGACTCTTTTCCTATGATCAGAAGCCTGCCACTGCCCTTCAAACAGGGCTTTAAGAATGTTGCGGTAGGTTAAGCTCTCTCCTCTTTATCGCTTTCTCTGACTCTTTCTCCATGCATTTGGTCAATGTAAAAATAAAAGTAGAATATAAATTACAAATGTTGACTTGAATGTTTTTCAGACATGTCAGAAAATTGCAGAATCTTTGATGAATGAGCACAAGCAGACGAGAGTGCCTGGAGATCCGCGAGACTTTGTTGACTGCTATCTGGATCGGCTGGATAAGGTACTTTCTGAGCTGGCCCATAAAGTACAACCTCTGCAGGGCCTTTTTTCGAATGGAGTCGATGTTGGAGCCACACTTCAGGTCCTGGGACATTGTGGATCTCAGAAACCTGAAGGTCTCGACAGCAGACACAGTGTTGAGTATGATGATGGGGTGGGTTGAAAAAGTGATTGGGGCTCTTCCTAGAGACCACTGTCGCTCTCCAGTTTTGAGGTTGTTCAGCTCCAGGTTGTTCTGACCACACCATAGGATCAGCTGTTCAACCTCCCGTCTGTACGGAGACTCGCAGACAGTACCGGCTTACTTTCACCTCTGCTGTTACGTTTCATCTTTCCCCGCAACGTTAGCGTGGCGGCGCCAAACACAAACACATCATCAACAATGGCAGACGTTGCTTTGCTATTGACGTTCATGGCTTTGCGGACCTACATCGGCATCCAAACACGGCGGATCCAACGTGTTCGCGTGGCTCGTCTTTATTCGTAGACGGAGATTTTTAAAAGCGGCGGTCACAAGTTTCTCTCGTCTCACGGTAACCCCTCCCCGCTTCTGCTGACGTAAGCGGTTCTTACTTCTAGCTCAGCAATGATATGGTGCTACTTAAGAACCACTTAAGCACCACTTAAGAACCACAAAGCTGGTGCTTTCGCGGTGGAAAACCAAAGAACCGATTTGGAACTAGGCTCTGGCTCCGAACTAGCACCAGCTCTGCTTTGGTGGAAAAGGGGTAAGTAAGGTTATGGCCTGGTTTTACAGGATCCTATCCCCCCCTCTGTAGGCCTTCTCTAAACCGTGGTTTATTGTTGTTGAATGTGCGGAAGGTTTTAGTCGGCACACACATGTCCTCCAAAAACTCATATAAGATGTCTTCAGCGTCTTCAATTCCCTCTAACTTTTCATCCTTTCACCCGAAGTTGAAGTTTCCGCCGGTATTGCATCTACTTTCAGTTTACATCTATGACCATAATAAGATCAGTTTAGAATTTGGTCAGAACAATCAAAAGATCAGAGTTCTAAAAGCTGGAGGTTTCAAGGTTTTCAAACGCCGTGGATATGGTTTGGTGGTCCAACAGGGTGTACCAACGTGTTGTTAAGATTTGTTTTTATAAAATCCAACTGCCCATAGCCTTATGTATATAATAGATTATTCTACAGTGGCTCACTTTTGGGATTTCTCTTAAATCTCTGAAAAATCTGGGGTGGGAGTGTCCCAACCCTCTATGAGTTTAAAGATATGATTATAAATAATTTAATATTGCCCTTAAAGCTTGAAGTTTCACATTTGCATCGTAATTTTCCTCTCTTTAGGCAGGTGATGATAGTTCGTCCTTTTCAGAAGCACAGCTGACAATGTACATCCTAGATCTTCACTTTGCTGGGACTGACACTACTTCCAACACCCTGCTTACTTGTTTCCTCTACTTGATGAACTACCCACATGTACAAGGTATGCAAAGATTCTACCATTGAGTGCTCCATCATTGTTTGTTACAACTGTTTTTTGTAGAACACTATCAAAATGTCTATTTTGTAATTTGTGATTGGACACGTGTACATTACACATAAACATTCACGTACCCATTTATATACTTAAGGCAGATCCTGCGATGCAACGTAGCACCTGCTCATCAGGATCTAATTTTTAAAGAGACAGCCAGCATAGTAATTTGGGGTTAAGTGTCTTGCACTTTGGGGACACTATGACATGCTGATTTAAAATGCCTGAGTGGGAATTATTGTGCTTCCGAATAGATACAAACTGACTCTACCTCTTCGCCCTAACCTATCAGTGACGAGATGCAACTCCAATGACACACCTCACAATGAGATTTACCCTCACAACTGTACCATGGTTGAGGCCTTCCGCAAATTCCATAAAGGTTACTTCCAAATATACTTGCAAGAAGGAGAAGCCAATTCTTCCACAGGAAAACGGGCTAGCAGAGAATTCTGCTAACGTCCAAAACAGAAGACAGAGTCTCCAACAGAAGACATTTTGAAGTAGGAAAAGTAGGAAATTTGCAGATGTAAATAATTAAATCAACAATCACTGAATTCCTATTAACTGCTTTAGTTTCAGGATTGTAGTTCTGTGCAGTAGTTGCGTCTATGCCTTAATAGCAGCTAACTACGCACTTGTATATGGTGTCAGCCAGTTCACAATGAGTCATGTCAGTCTCTGAAAAAATATCTTTTAGTTCATACAGGAAAGTTCCGATTAGACAGATATATAAAATATTTATGTCTTCATTGTTTGGGGTTGAGCAGGGACACCTACTTGCAACGAAAGGAACTAATTTTGTTCACTGTCCCAGCAATGTGATACACATTTTTTTTTTCAGAAGACATTTTAATTAACTTTAACATAGTTATTTATTGGGGACAGCACATATTAGGTTTAATTAATCCCACTCTTGCATAGGTTTAACATTTATCTACTCCTATAATATTATTTTTAAACGTAGTTTTGTCTTCATGTTTCAAAAGTATTGCTTATTATTACTATTATTGTTGTTATTATTATTATCCATGTTTCTGTCAGAGCGTTGTCAGCAGGAGATAGACATGGTGCTGGAGGGAAAGGATCAGGCCAGTTCTGAGGACAGAAACAACATGCCTTATGTCCAGGTAAATCCCACACTTTTCTTACAGCTAATAAATCTGGATTTGATGTTTACGCTGGGGTCCATTCTTGAGGTAAATTCAAGTCACAATTCACATGTATAAAAATCCTTGGGCTAGTTCCCATTATGATGTTTTTTTTGTGTGGCTGATCTTTTGAGAGCCAGTGTTTAAGTATGGTAACATGATAATTCTTTATCCAGGCCGTAATTCATGAAATCCAGAGAGTAGCCAACACTGTTCCACTCAGCGTCTTTCACTGTACAACTAAAGACACGGAGCTCAATGGATATTCTATCCCCAAAGTAAAAAGCAACTTGTCCTGTCTTTTGTGTCACTATTGTAGAAAACAATTCAGGGAAATTCTCTGGAAATTATTTATTAATTTTTTGCTTCATGTCTTGTCCACAGGGTACGCTGATCATCCCTAATCTTACCTCAGTGCTGAATGAGGTGGGAGAATGGAAATTCCCAAATGAATTTAATCCTGGAAACTTCCTCAATGACCAGGGACAGTTTGTGAAACCAGAGGCCTTCATGCCTTTCTCTGCAGGTATGTCAAATCAATCAATATCTATGTAGCTAGGGGTGTTACGATCCATCTATTACATCGATATATCGATTTATATTCCTCCGATCCAACTACATCGATCTGTGCTCGCCGAGTTGGCCTTATGGACGACATATATCAATCTAACATCGTTTTAAAAGGAAAAATAAATCGATTGTATCGATGCTAGGAAATAACCCATTGGATTTAAGCACGTCAGACTTTTTTCTTAGCACTTTTAATGATAACGGCTGTCATGGACTGAGCCGTGACGTGCTCACGCAGTGACCGCCTCCCGAGCCCTGATTCAACTTCCGGGTTTCACGGCAAAGCCAAGGGGATGTTCTACACGGGTTGAAATAAAGGGGGTGGCGGGGGTTGTTAGGGGGAAACCATTATTGCAGGGGTGTTTTTTGTGTATATCACTAATACCGTTTTGTTTTTCTGCTACACTGCTATAGCAGTGTTTGCACTTTATTAAAATAAAATATGAATGCATTTGCCATTCATTGTTGTTTGCTTGTTTATTTATATTAAGAATTAATTGATACCTGATTCCATTACAAGAAACAACAGGAATCTAGGAAACTTACCTGCACTGTTCAGTATCCAGGTATTTATTTCAGTCACACTGGTTGAATTTTTGGCTAAAAAAGTTACTGAATCGATTTCAAGTCACGTTTTAGATCGTATCGTTCTAAATGAACGAATATCGACAACCACGAATCGTGATACAAATCGAATCGTTGTTAAAACGAATCGTTACACCCCTACATGTAGCCCAATATCACAAGTAACAAAATCGCCTAGGGTGACTTCAGAATCTGTGTAATATGCAACACCAGTTGTCGTCTAGAACTTCTCATTGCAGTCTTTGCCCAGCCAAGCCTGAACCAACCAACTATGAGTTTCATTGACAGTCTTAAACCTACTCTTAAAAGTAGGGAAAGTGTTACACTACGTGACTGAAACTTATGAGGGGCTGTTTAGGACTTAACTGTTGAGACACTCTTGTGCACGCTACTGAGACACTCCTACGTTCACCATTGAAATGCTCTCGTGCACACTACTGAGACATTTACATATACATACTCTGTAAACCTATGCACGCGCATATATAAACCATTATATATACTCATCTTAATACGTACATATGAGAAACCCATGCGCGTAGATATATACTGCTATGTTAAATACACATGCATCTCTCTAGTAAACGTAAGAGCATCTCACTAGCGTGTATACCTGAAATCTCACTAGCATACGGAAGGCATCTCGGTGACACCGGAAGGAGGAAGCAAAAAGGGCAGGTTTTGAACATCGAAAAGCACCATGTTACGCCCTTTCTTAATATGCTTTTCAATTCAATTCAATTTATTTTATTTTGTATAGCCCAAAATCGCAAATTACAAATTTGTCAAATCATAATTACAAAGAACTACGATCTGCAGAGACCTGCTCGGCGAGAAAGCACAAAGAACTCCCGGGAAGGAGCTGAATTAGTCATGTGCATTAATGCAACGTGGATTTTAGTAAAAGGGGAGAGAGAGAGAGAGAGAGAGAGAGAGAGAGAGAGAGAGAGAGAGAGAGAGAGAGAGAGAGAGAGAGAGAGGAGTTCGGTGTGTCCTAAAAAGTCTCCCGGCAGTTTAAGCCTATAGCAGCGTAACTAAGAGCTGGTCCAGGCAAACCTAAGCCAGTCCTAAATATAAGCGGTGTCAAAGAGGAAAGTTTTAAGCTTTATCTTAAAGCAGCTGACTGAATCTGCCCCCCGGACTGAAAGTGGAAGCTGGTTCCACAAAAGAGGAGCTTGATAACTGAAGGCTCTGCCTCCCATCCTACTTTTAATAACTCTAGGAACAACAAGTAACCCAGCATCTATAGAACGCAGCTGCCTTGCAGGGCAGTACGGTGTTACAAGCTCTTTAAGATAAGAAAGTGCCTCACCAGCAAGCGCCTTGTAGGTGAGGTGAAGAACCCTAAATTCTATTCTTGATTTAACAGGGAGCCAGTGCAAAGCAGACAATACAGGCGTGATATGGTCTCTTTTATTAGTTCTTGTTAATAAACGTGCTGCAGCATTCTGAATCAACTGAAGAGGTTTAAGAGATTTGCAAGAACACCTTGCAAACAAAGAATTACAGTAGTCCAGTCTGGAGGAAACAAATGCATGAACCAATTTTTCTGCATCACCTTGAGACAGGAAATTCCTGATTTTTGATATATTACATAGATGAAAAAAGGCGGTCCTTGAAGTATTCTTTATGTGAGAGTTGAAGGACATATCCTGGTCGAAGAGAACTCCAAGATTATTGACGGTGCTGCTGGATACCAGAGAAATTCCATCCATAGAAACTGTATCACGTGACAGCTGACTTCGAAGGCGCTCTGGGCCTATCAAGATAACTTCTGTTTTTTCTGAGTTTAGCATCAGGAAGTTGCAGGTCATCCAAGTTTTGATGTCTCCAAGACATTCTTGAAGTCTAACGAGCTGTTCGGTCTCCTCTGGCTTGATCGACAGATACAATTGAGTATCGTCTGCGTAACAATGGAAGTTGATGCAGTGTTTTCTGATAACGTCGCCCAAAAGGAAGCATATAAAGGGTAAATAAAATGGGTCCAAGCACAGAACCTTGTGGGACTCCGTGACCAACATTGGTGGTCTTTGAGGATTCTCCGTTTACAAGCACAAACTGGGATCGATCCGATAAATAGGATTTAAACCAGCTAACTGCAGTTCCTTTAATACCAATCAAATGTTCTAGTCTCTGCAGCAAGATACGATGATCGATGGTGTCAAAGGCGGCACTGAGGTCCAGCAAGACAAGAAAAAAGACAAGTCCTTGGTCCGATGCAAGTAGGAGATCATTCGTAATTTTCACCAGGGCTGTTTCTGTGCTATGATGCACTCGAAATCCGGACTGAAAGTCCTCGAACAAAGCATTGCTCTGAAGAAAGTCACATAGTTGACTTGCGATGGATTTCTCAAGGATCTTCGAGAGGAAGGGAAGATTAGAGATCGGTCTGTAGTTAGCCAACACCTCCGGAGCAAGAGTAGGTTTCTTAAGAAGAGGCTTAATTACAGCTATCTTGAAGGACTGTGGTACATGTCCTGTCAACAAGGACAGATTCATAATATCCAGTAAAGGCGTGCTAATTAAAGGAAAAACTTCCTTAAGCAGCTTCGTTGGAATAGGATCCAAGAGACAAGTAGAAGATTTAGACTTCGAAATTGTAGAAGTCAGTTGATCCAGGGTGATGGAAGAGAAGCCATACAAGTAGGCATCAGGGCCCACTGCTGCACCCAGGGTTCCTACATCCGAGGACGGGTCGGCACTAGTTGAGGGCAGGAGACCATCAATTTTCTCTTTGATAGTCAGAATCTTATCATTGAAGAAGTTCATGAAGTCGTTACTGCTGAGGTCCAGAGGAATACATGTCTCAACAGAGCTGTGACTCTCTGTCAGCCTAGCCACAGTGCTGAAGAGAAACCTGGAGTTGTTTTTGTTTTTCTCTATTAGTGATGAGTAGTAAGATCCTCTTGCGCTCCGGAGAGCCTTCTTATATGTTTTAAGGCTGTCTTTCCAGACTAGCCTAGATCCTTCTGATTTGGTGGAACGCCATAGTCGTTCAAGCTTCTGTACAGTTTGCTTTAAGTTGCGGGTTTGAGGGTTATACCAAGGTGCAAACTTCCTACTTGTTGCCATTCTTTTTTTCAGAGGAGCAATAGCGTCCAGCGTCGCTCTCAGAGAGTCCGTAGCAGTATCGAGAAGATTATCGATTTGGGGACGGACTGAAGTTTTCATAGGAGTCGTCCGGTATCTTGAAACAGGACACTGAACTTAGAGCAGAAGGAATCGCTTCTTTAAATGAAGCTACAGCGGTATCAGAAACCTTTGGCAGGAGGAGGTTCCGGTAGTAGAAATTCAAAGGTTATCAGACAATGGTCCGACAAAAGAGGATTCTGTGGAAAGATTGTTAAATGTTCTATCTCAATACCATACATAAGAACCAAGTCGAGTGTGTGGTTAAAGCAATGAGTTTGTTTATTTACCCTCTGACAAAAACCAACTGAATCTAATAATGAAAGAAATGAAGTACCAAGGCTGTCGTTATCGACATCCACGTGAATGTTGAAATCACCCACTATAATTACCTTGTCCGTTTTAAGGACCAAACTCGTTAAGAACTGTGAAAATTCAGATAAAAAATCTGAATAAGGACCTGGCGCCCTGTACACTATTACAAAGAGAACCGGCTGGAACATTTTCCAGGTTGGTTGCAAAAGACTGAGAACCAGGCTTTCAAATGAGTTATAATCTAGTTTAGGTTGAAAGTTTATTAAAAGGCAGGAGTCATAAATAGCTGCTACTCCACCCCCTCGGCCTGTGCCTCGAGGGATATGAGTATTAACATGACTCGGAAGAGTCGCTTCATTTAAGGTAAAATATTCCCCATCTGACATCCATGTTTCAGTAAGACAAAATACATCAACATGGAGATCAGATATTAGTTCATTTACTAAAACAACTTTAGATGACAGAGATCTAATATTCAAAAGTCCCCCTTTAACTCTCCTATTTTGTTGCACTGTTGCATTAATGGTTTTAACTTCAATTAAGTTATTTAATATAACTCCTCGGTTGTTTACCTTTAATTTAACAAAAGGTGTCCGTGGGGCAGATACGGTCTCTATAAGGTTAATTATAGGGTTAATTATGGTTTGGGTGAGTGACCGCTCAGATGGAAGCGCAGAGAAGTGTGTAAGACTGCGACTCTGCTTCCTGGTCTGAACTCTGGGTCATGGATTAAGTCCACTAAGAAACTGGGTCAGATTGTTAGAAATGAGTTGAGCTCCATCCAGGGTAGGATGGATGCCGTCCCTCCTAATCAGACCAGGCTCTCCCCAAAACGTGATCAACGAAGCCCACATTATTTACTGGGCACCACCTCGACAACCAGCGGCGGAATGACGACATGCGGCTATACATGTCGTCACTGATCAAGTTTGGGAGGGGGCCAGAGAAAACTACGGTGTCCGACATTGTTTTAGCGTATGTACACACCGATTCCACGTTAACTTTAGTGACTTCCGACTGGCGTAACCGCGAGTCGTTACCGCCGACGTGTATTACAATCTTACTGTATTTACGTTTATCCTTCGCCAGCAGTTTAAGATAAGACTCAATGTCGCCCGCTCTGGCTCCCGGTATACACGTAACTATGGTCCCTGGTTTCGCTAACTTCACGTTCCTCAGAATGGAGCTCCCGATCACCAGAGTTGGCTTCTCAGCGGGTGTGTCGCTGAGTGGGGAGAAGTGGTTTGAAACGTGAAGTGGTTGGTGGTTAGCCGTGGGCTTCGACTTAGACTTATGCTTCCTCCGGACAGTCACCAACCCTCCCGGCCGCTCGGGGGTTGCCGGGGGACGGCTATCAGGAGCGAACGCTACGTCTATGTGGTCCGCACCGGCTACGGGTGAGGACAGGTTAACAGTAGCTACCGACTGAGCTTCCATGGTGCGGAGCCGTGCTTCTAACTCACTAAGCCTCGCCTCCAATCTATCAAATATACTACACTTCTTACATGTACCATTATCCGTAAGGGAGGCAGAGGAATAGCTAAACATGTGACACACCGAACACAAAGAAGCAGGAGAGGTAGGGAGGGAAGACATCACTAGGTTAGCTGCTAAGCTAATGCTAATGGAGGTAACGTTGACGCTAAACAACGTCTAAGCAACTATTTTGATCAAAACAAAACACTTGCAAGATGGTGAGGCGTTTAGCAACGCCTCACGTAGACAATAGATAATTCGCTGTTTGTACTGAAAAATACTACGGCACAGTCAACTGAGCTAGAGCTACAAAAAGTTAGGTGAGATCAGGCACGCTGCTAGCAGGAAGTGACTTGCCCGTCCTTGGATTGGACTGTCTGACTCTCCCAGCACCGGGCGGCAAGCCTCATCTCACGCCGCAGAGAACAGCCTGTTCACGGCCAGACTTCTGTGAGAGCATTTCAATAACAAACGAGTGTTCCATTAGTACGCATTAGAGTGTCTCAATAGTTAAGTTCTTCACGGACCCTCACAATACTCAAAATTTGATCCACTACAGTGGAACCAACCATCCTTTCTGGGAACATAGTCTTGCAGTGGGGTTTACGTGGTAGAGAGTAGTTGGGGTATGATACCGTAAGAAAAATACAACATGAAGAGGGTAAGTGCATGACTAAGGGCTCTTTTTGTATATTTTAATTTCCACGTTTTAGGCCCTCGGATGTGTCTCGGAGAGGGTCTGGCCCGTATGGAACTCTTCCTATTTACGGTGACGCTGCTGAGGAAGTTCAAGTTCATCTGGCCTGAGGATGCAGGAGAGCCAGATTTCACTCCAGTCTATGGGGTCACTCTGACTCCCAAACCTTATCGCATGAAGGTCCAACTTAGGGTACCGCAGAAAATCCTAAATTAATGGATGTTTCAACCACAAAACAACAACATGTTGATCTACCTATGATGTGGCCATCACTTACTTATCACTCTTAACATACACACATCACCTTTTAACATTTAATAAAACATACACTTGCTTCAAAAGCATCATCTATTAATGCTATAAACTTAAACAAGTTTTTCTGTGGAACTTGATGCCAACATTTTGCATTTCTGAACACAACACAAGATCTGTTGTTTTATTAATTGAAGCTATATCCAGAGAAAATATAATCTCGTATGAATATAATCTCACTTTTGAGTCTTTCTCTGCCTTTAGCTGGTTTACCTCCTGCCAAAATTGGTTGCATCTGAGCGTGCCCACCAGATGAAGACTGTGCCCATAGGCATCCCCTTTCCACTATTTGCACTATTTTGGGCTTAGCTTGACCCGGAGGAATTCTTATTGATTGACTAAATTGAATTGATTCTCTTGTTTTTCTTCTATGCCTGAATGATAACATTACATTACATGTCATTTAGCTAACGCTTTTATCCAAAGCAACTTACATTGCATATTTTTACATTTTTCCCCTGGGGAGCAATTGGGGGTTAGGTGTTTTGCTTCGACATGAGACGTGGAGCAGACAGGGTTTAAACCACCAACTTTGCAGTTCCCAGAACACCCTCTCTACTCCATGCGCCACCATCAACCTGTACGTGAGCGGCTGGACAGTTCTTGAGCCTACATCAACACTACTCCCCCTTGAAGCTGGCTTGTTGTGTACAGCCTAAAGGGCATCACACCCCAGGGTGGACCTTGCTCGCTGAACTAATATGCCACTTATTTGTTGGTTTGTTACCCAAATAGGTAGCATGTCTAGTGGTAATCATACATCCGTGTCTATCCCCGCAAGCTTTATCTGGATGCTTCCAAAGTCTCTTACTCCTTCTTAGTAACTTAGATCCTTTTGTATACAGTTGCTAAAGCTTGTCCCTTTCTCTGTCTGTATTTTTACATTTCTGTATTTTTCCAGTAGTAAAAAGATGGCACATCTACTACATAGTGGACTAGTCAAAAATTTTGGGCACCAACATATGCTTACTTAATTTGAATAATTGTTTCATTCCATGACATTGAGATTGAGCTGCATCTATAGTCAAATCAAATACTAGTGGAATCAAATTCCAATTGTCGCAAATTGTATGCTTTTGTGTTATGTAATATATATAAACGATAAGATGGACCCCCAAGCGGGGTGGATCTGACGCAGGCTGTCGTCATTAACCCTCCTGTTGTCCTCATTTTCTGTATTCACCCTGTGTCCTCTGGGTCAAAATGACCTTCACTAAACCCCCATATAAGCAGCTTAATTGAATTTTAAACACCAAATTTTATCTTGCTTGAAGAAACAACTTGTCATTCACCACAAAATATATGACAACCTGAGTTTTCCCTCTTCACTTTATTTGAAGCTTAAAAGAAAAAAATGGAAAAAAAGGCGTTTTGAATGAATTTGTATTCATCCTAATGACTCCGTTTTTTTTCTTCTCGTGACAATGTACAATACAAAAATATGAAAAATAACATAAGCCATTCAACTAATTAGCACATGTAGGGCAGTGTGGAAGTGCACAGCCTTTGCAGATATACTTGTTACACCTGCAGCACACAGTATGTGTTTTACAGTACTTCTTTTTAGGGCAGAACTGACATCTCTTCCTCTTACTTGCCCTAGCTGGGGAAGTGGCTGTGGTAGCTGGATCCCCAGGTTGATCAGGAGCTCCTACACTCCCTACAATAGCTTTCACAACTGCTGCTGAGGCTTTCGCCACCTTCTTGGGGCTGTTGGCCACCTTCTTGGCCGCTGCGGGTTTCTTTGCCTTCTCCGGTGACTTTTTCGCAGCTACGACTTTCTTCACTGCCGCTGCTTTGGGCATTTTGGCCGCTACGGGTTTCTTCGCTGCGGGCTTCATGGCTTTAGGAGTGGCTTTCTTTGCCGGTTTGTCAGCGGTCGTCTTGCTCATCTTGAAGGAGCTAGAGGCCCCATGCCTTTGACCTGGACCAGAGTCCCCCTGGCCACCAGGCTCTTGATGGCGGTCTTGACGCAGGCGTTGTTCTTGTCTACATCGTATCCTCCGGCGGTCAGAGCCTTCTTGACGGCGGCAGCAGACACGATGACGTCAGAGACGCTGGGACCGACCTTCTTCGGCTTGGACACCTTCTTCTTGGCTGCTTTGGGAGCGGCGGCGGCTGGAGCTGGAGCTACTTCTGCCATTTTGTCTCATTGTTGCGAGTTTGTATCGTTGAGGACTCGAGAGTGTGAGACTGATGAAGAGCTCAAAACAGCAGACAGGACTTAAACACCACATGAGAACCGTTAAGACTTCACTCAGGCCGTAGCTCCTCGTACAGTCTGAAAGTCAAGTCGCTTGTGTTTTCTCTTCACTGATTAAAGACAAAAAACTAAATGTGCATCAAGTTGTGAAGGCTTAAAGTGGAGGAGCCGATAGCGGACTAGTTTCTCTTCATATTCAGGTCCTCTGATGATCCATGTGTTTTCTTTGAGGAGCATCTAAACCTCACCTACTCAGCGCCGTGGACAGCACTGATCAGAGGCTTTTCACACTCATTTCTCCCCTAAAAGTATTTCAAATGCATCATATCTCCATCAAAAGTTGTTTTACAACTGATACAGATGTTTGTTCAAGGTCTCAGTGCAAAAACAACCATTAGATGTAGATCATTTTTCAATAAACTGGTATTCTGGGAGCAGCAAACACTGATGATGGTGGAGGCTTATGGTGCAGTTCATTCAGGTAGCTTGGCCTCCTGCTCACTGCGGATACGTCTTCTATTGAGAACAAGTTATACAATATTTAAACTTTTATTAATCATTATACTGGAAAAACGTACGTTGATTTTTTTTTTTTTTTTTTAGGTAACTTGAATGTATCACTAATAATGTGTGCTTTGATGAATGAATTTGGCACATCTGCAAGATTGCTAAAAATTATCTTTATTCGTCTTTTTAGTATGAGTACAGTAATCATAATTCTTAGTGATATGCAAATTCTCAAAAATGTTTGGCTTTAACCAAGGCTGTAGTGAATGCTCAATGCCTTTTACACCGCTCTGGAGTTGTGGAAAGAGTCAATGTTTCCTGTGCCTTGTATTCTGCCATTGGAATTATCTCAAATAAATTTGAATCATTTTAAAACACCTTAAATTACATTTCATATTGTTGAACAATGTATACGTTGTGATCTACTGGTAATCTTATGGTCATCTACGCTGTATAATATTCTGTGACTCTCCAGTCAGTGCCTTGCGGCAGCGGTGGCTCCACCAATCATGAACATTGGCAGGGAAATCCATAACCTGTTTCAAAATGATTAATTAGCAGTGGATATCAGGTGCTCCTTGACGGCACAAGAACATAGTACAACTTAAGAAGATCAACTTGTGTTTCTCACCTTGGACAAAAACTGTCTCTTCCATCTGGAGGCTAAAGAGTCTGAGGTCCTCTAAAGACCTTTGTCATCCTGACCTCCTACCGGTCCCTCCCCTTCACAAACCTTTATACTTCATAATTAATTACACATGACACTTTCACATACACTCCCAGCACACATGTGTACAGTATTGTTATATGTTTGCCTGTGCACTTTATTTGATATTCTGTTCAAATTTAAATCTAAAATACTCATGCTCTCGCCCCATGTTCATTTCTTTTACTGTCTTATTGTCCAATGTATGCACAATCCGTGGTGACGAAACCCTTCTATGTCAAACATACTTCTGATAAAGAAAAGACAAACGCTTTAAATAACGTGCTTTCAAATACCATGATGCAAGTATTGGCGCTTTCCAGTTGTCTCGTAAATCCGCCGCCCGAGTTGGAAAGTGTAAATTACCCAGCTTTCTTGCAGCATTTCGCGCAGATGCGCAGAAAACTCGAGCCACCCCCCAGCATAAACCTATGCACCCCACAGTGCATAGGTTTATCCACTGCCCCTGGTGGCACTTTAAAAAAAAAATGAAATGGTAAAAAATGGCAAAATATTACTGAAATGAAGACTTGCAATAATGGAATTACTTAAAATGTCAGTGTTTCTGTAATACCTCTATAATATCCTATAGTCGCTATAGGATTTCTATAGTAGTTTTATAGTACTTCTATAGTATGTTTCAAAATACAACAGTATTCCTATAAGATTACTATAGTATTTTGTCGAAAATGTCCAGCATTAGCATGGCAGCTGCTGCACCTTCCAACTCGTCCTGTAGCAAATGGAATTACCCACCTCTTATTTCACCACTATTGGCCTATAGCTATCCACCTTCCCTGGATCTTTACCCGGTTTAGCAAACGGCAGCACTACCGCCTTCTTCCACCCGTTCGGCAGCACCCCAGTCCTCCACACCTTGTTAAACAGCCCTACAATAGCTTCCATTACATTATCAGGGGCCTTCTTCACCATCTCATAGCATACCCTATCCTCTCCCGGTGCCGAACGCCTACAACCCCACAATGCCGTCAGCTCAAAACTAGTGCCGCATCCATCACCTCATCCGCCACCGCCTTCTTATGCAACACATCTCCCTTCTGTTTTAACATCTCACATCTCCTCCTCTTACTCCACTCACATAGGTGATCACCACTGTGAACCTTCGCAAACGCTACCCCCAACGCATCTGCCTTTTCCTTACCCGTCGTAGCAATAGCATCCCCCCACCACCAACACTGGTATTTCCGCATTTCCTCCTTTTATCCAAGATCTTCCTGAACATTCTCCACACCCTGCCAATGTCCGTCCCCCTCCCCGTGGTAGAGCAGAACTTCGTTCTCCTAGCCTGGACCCTTCTACGTTGATGCTCCAACACCTTCGTATCTGACATGTTTCTCCTCAGTGCCCTAAACGCCTTTTCCCTCTCACATACTCTTTTGGAACATTCATCAGTCCACCACAGTACCACCCTCCTCCTACCACCTCCCTTAATGACTGGAATAGCCACCTCTGCTGCTGCCACTAGCATACTTGTCAGTTCCTGAGCACATTCATTCACTGATCCCTCCAACGTCAGCTTCTGTCCCTCTCTCTCACACAAATACTTACTCCAATCAGCCTTCTCAAAACACCATCTCTTGCCATGCCCTCTGCTCTGCATACACACACCAACCTCAAACCTACCAACAATGGGGTAATGATCACTCCCTACAGTGGAGTCTCTCATCACTCGCCACTCACACCTCCCTACCATAGACGCAGACACCCACATTAGATCTAAACAGGATTCAGTCCCTTTAACTATGTGTACCCTAGTACCACCCCCATCATTAACACACACCATCCCACAACCCTCCATATATTCCTCCACCACAGCCCCATTACCAACCGTGTGTCCACTTCCCCATATCTCATTATGTGCATTAAAATCACCACACCAAATCACCTTGCCACCCCCAACACAGCTACCAATTATATCCAGCTGCTCTGCACAGGCTTACAAGGGTTATACAAGTTAAACACTACTATGCTTCCTTCATTCCTGCACACCTCTATCCAGACACACTCAGCATCCTTTACCTCGACAACTCTGTACGCCAGCACGTCCTTAACAAACGTAGCACATCCCCTACCTACACCCTCTCTCCTATCCTTTCTTACTGCATGGAACCCTGGAGTTACAAACTCTAGCATTGGTTGTAGCCAAGTTTCCTGCACACAAATTGCATTTGGCACTATATCTAACCCTCTAACCCATATACATATCTCTTTAACTCCTGCCCATTAGCTACTAAAGCTTCTTGCATTCCATTGTAACTGGCTGAGCCAGTGGAACACCCCGTGGGGATGTTCCTCGGGCCCCTGTTGGCAGCGGGGAGGCGACCCCTCTGTACGGGGAGAGCCGGTCCCTATGAAGCACCACTCTCCTGCCTTTGGGCGGTAGCTGCACCCGGTACACAACCTCACCCACCCTCTCCAACACTGTGCAGGGCCCCGCCCATTGACTGTTCAGCTTCGGGCACCAGCCCTTTTTACACTGCGGGTTGTAAACCGAGACCAGCTCTCCCGCGCGAAAATGGCGCGTGTTTTGTGCATGTCTAGCCGTTAACACCTGCGACTCGAAGTTCCTCCCCTGGTCGCTGTGTATGGTCTCCGGCACGCCGAACCGGCTGAACATGCCACCCACCAGGGCCTCTACAACAGTCTCTGCGTCTTGGTTTGGTATAGCGTACGCCTCTGGCCACTTGGTAAAATAGTCTATTGCGGTGAGCACATACCGGTTTCCTCCGTCTGAGCGTGGCAGCGGACCAACCACATCCACAGCCACCCTCTCCATTGGTGCACCCACTGGGAACTGCTGCAGCGGGGCATGGGAGCGACTTGAGGGCCCCTTTCGTGCCGTACAGGGGTCACAGCGGCGACAGAAGTCTTCCACGTCCCTCTTGCACTGTCCCAAGTAGAATCCCTGCCGAAGACGCCGCAGTGTCTTGGAGACTCGAAAATGTCCAGCCCCTGCAGCTTCATGCATGGCTTCCAGCACCGAACCCCGCAGGACCTTGGGAACCACTATCTGCCACCTTTCCTCCCCCGTTGCTGGCTCCTTCCATGCCCGTTGAAGCACGCCCTGACTCAGGCGTAGGGACTCAAACTGTGACCACAACCCTTTGGTTGCTCTGGAGAACACTGCCACCTCTTCCTATGGGGGGGCGCCGCTGCGCCTCCACCCACTGCACCGCAGGTTGTGGGTCCACGTCCTGTCTCTGATGTCGCCTCCATTCTGACAGGTCTACCGTCTGTCGATCCTGGACCACAACCTCCTTCAACCACCGCACGGTCGCACCAACTCCCTCCTCCTCTTGCAGTTCCTGCTCGCGGGTCTCTCTCCGTTCGCAGTAGAGGCACTGCCACAGCCCCCGCCCGGTGCAGAAAGCAGTCTTGGGACGGGCCTCCGGGGCAAGCGGCACCTGGTAATATCTGCTGCGGAGGTCCAAGGAAGAAAACCAAGACGACCCAGAGACCAGGTCTAGGGACTTGTCAATGCGGGGCAGCGGATAAGAATCCTTCTTGGTCACCCCATTTACTGCCCTATAGTCCCCACAGAGTAGCCAACCTTGTATCTTCTTAGGGACCATGACCCCTGCATGACTAATTCAGCTCCTTCCTAGGAGTTTTTTGTGGTTTCTTGCCGAGCAGGTCTCCGCAGATCGTAGTCCAGCTGTGGCCCTGCTGACACCTGCTCCTGCCATCATCATCATCATCATCATCATCATCATCATCGTCATCATCATTATTATTTTAAATATGATTCATATTACTATTACTGTCATCATAAACCAACATTACCCTTTCCTAAAATCGTTGTGCTTTCCCTCCCCACAGTCTCCTGTGTATGGTGGTTCTATCTGATGGTGGTTGCGCCTGCAGTGTTCCTGCCGTACACCTGGCTTGCTACTTGGAATTATTTAAATAATTTCTGTAATAGGAATTGAATGTATTATACATCTGTATGAGTCATTCTGTACACATGACATTCATTGCAGTCTGTCCATCCCGGGAGAGGGATCCCTCCTCTGACGTTCTCCTTAAGGTTTCTTCCCTTTTTCCCCTGGAAGGGTTTTTTCATTTTTTTGGGGAGTTTTTCCTCTGCCGATGTGAGGGTCTCGGGACGGAGGATGTCGCATGTGTTCAAACTGTAAATCCCTCTGAGGCAAATTTGTAATTTGGGATTTTGGGCTACACAAAATAAAATTAATTGAATTCAATCTTTATGTTTGAGGCCTGAAACGTGGTAAACGGTTGAAAAGTTTAAGGGGTCCGAATACTAACATATTATCTGTTTCATTGGTTGTGTTTTTTGATCAGTTTGAAAGCTTATAAGAAGGTCTCTACCTGGTTTGGAAATTGATTGACTCCTTGAAGAAGGCTTCTGTGCCGAAACGCGTCGGAGTACATCAAGATTTATGATGACTTGTAATTTTCTAATAGAGTGCCTTAGAGTTTCCTTATTTGTTTCTACATAGCTAGCATATTGTTTAAGCAACAAAATACATTTTATTTGCATTGACGTTGTTTCCACATCTCAACTTAAAGGTTAGCGACAACAAGTCTGGAAAACTACCTCACTAATTGTGTAATGGGACCGAGTAAAGGGGCTTAGAAAAAATTAAATATAAAAATATCATATTCTAAATTCTTGCTAATTGGTCATGATTATTCCAGTGAGTTTCTCTTAGGAACAAAGTTGGGGTTTGGTTGACTGTTTGGTTGACCTACATCGGCAAAATTCCCCCTTTCAGTGGAATAATAATAATACAATAATACAATGATTATACAAAGGTTGGAACCAGGGAAGGTGGATAGCTATAGGCCAATAGCTTTGACCTCAAACTTATGTAAGCTGATGGAAAAGATGATAGTCAAAAGATTGATGTTCTACCTGGAAAGTAAGGGATTGATGAGTGAAGCACAGAGTGGGTTCAGGAGAGGGAGGTCTACTATGGATGCACTGGTGGTGGTTAGTACAGAGATAGCCAAAGCACTTGCTATGAAGGAGAAGATGGTGGTGGTGTTCTTTGATATAGAGAAGGCGTATGACACTATATGGCGGGAGGGGGTGTTAATTAAGCTGAGTGCACTGGGTGTTAAGGGCAGAATGTATAATTGGATTCTGGATTTCTTGGAGGGTGGGTGAGGTTCAGTTATAAATGTATGGACAGGAATTGAGAAGGGTGTTAGAGTTTAATATTTGGGGTTGTGGTTTGATGAGAGGCTTACATGGAGGAGACATGTGGAGTTTATAGAGCAGAAGTTTAGGAGGGTGCTGAATCTGATGAGGGCTGTGGCAGGTGTAGACTGGGGGGGGCATTGCCATTGAGATTGAGGAGGGACAAGTTGGCGCTGGCGTATTGGGGCAGGCTGAAGAGGTGTGCTGAAAGCCACACAAAGGTTGTGGCAATTAGGGAGTATTGGGAGAGGGACACGAGTAATCTAAGGATGTATGGGTGGACAATTGGGCAGAAAGTGATAGAGTATGGCTTGGAGGGGATAGAGATAGGGCCGGCGATTACATTGGGGCCTATCCCGCCGTGGATGTTTCCGATGCCAAGTGTGGATGTAGGCATGATGGAGGAGAGGAGGGAGTGGGGCAAGGGGGACGTGAGCGTGTGTGTGGAGAGGTATGTCTGTAAACGGTTTTATGGTTTTGTAAGGGTGTATACTAGTGATGGCGAGATGAAGCCTCATAAAGCCTCGCAACACTTCAGTCAATTGGTTCGAGAAAAGGTTAATTTCTTGATGCTTCATGTGCACACAACACCACCTACTGGCCAAGTGTATAACTACAGGCAGCTGTAACTGAACCACATAATGTGATGCATTGAATAGTTGTGTCTGTTAGGAATTGTCTGTTGGGAATGACTATGAATTACAAAAATGTATGACCAAATAATTTCTGCAAATTGTGACATGTGAAAATGAATTATCACATGTCAATAAAATATTTTTTGAATGTATTCTGTGTGTGTAATCTTTCCCTAAATGGTAGCATCATATGATATGGCAGGTTGTGTATTAATTAAGCGTCAGCGCTATTGGCCAACACACAGTCTCATCAGCTGATCTGGATTAGTGCACCAGCTGGTCAAACCCCCCTTTTGCTCCTACCTGCTTGTGGCTCGCTTCTCTGCCGCCCGCCACCTCCCCAGCTCCTCCTTGTCATGCATAACGTGGCATTTGCTTCTATGTCATCGTTGCCGCTCTGTTCATGTGGGGGAATAGCTCAGCTCACACAGTCCTAAAACGGTGTGAGTGTTCCCTAATGCCGCTGCTGTCCTCTGACTCCCTGCTATTTCATGGTGCTCATAAAAGGTCGGAGGACTCCCTGAACAGAGCCACACCGCCAAAGATTTAATTCTGAACTCAATACTGGATGCAATCTATCTAATAAAAATGTTTCCTAAATCATTTTTATTTTCATGCTGTTCTTGACTTAATAGACCTGACAGAAATGTTGTTCTGTCACTTTAGGAAAATGGCATGGGCTTAAGCAGGCAGAGGACAGTGAAAGTGCTTGTGGAACTAGGAAGAGGGGACTGAATATGCTTGTGTAACTTGGACAATGATGTACAGGACAGGGGACTTTTTATTCAGAAAAAAACAGTTTCTCAACAGTTTGGGGTTTTAAACGATTCCTTTTTTTTTTGACACAACCTCACCGGCCTTTAAAAAAACACCCTTTCACAGGTACAGGAGATGCTGGCGTGCAAAAAGACGCAAGAGCAAGTCTATATACATTTTGATACAGTAATTCACCCATCTCTTGTTTTCTGGTGGCTGGTTAAAGGACAATAAATAAAGTGTCTGTTACCTGTCTTTATTTGCACAATAAACAAAAGTGAACAGGAAGCAATTGTGATGGTGCATTTGTAATATAGTAATGACTTACCTTGGCTGGGTGAAGCTCCAGTTTCCTCCTTATTCTCATGCAAGGTGTTGTACCCTAACTCCTTGGAGCACAATAAACACCTCACCTTTGAATAAAACAAGAAACTGTGAAAAATACAGTTCTTGAGCAAACCTAATGTGTCTGAAAAATAATTAACCCTATAATTAACCCTATAGAGACCGTATCTGCCCAACGGACACATTTTGTTAAATTAAAGGTAAACAACCGAGGAGTTATATTAAATAACTTAATTAAAGTTAAAACCAGTAATGCAACAGTGAAACAAAATAGGAGAGTTAAAGGGGGACTTTTGTATATTAGATCTCTGTCATCTAAAGCTGTTTTAGTAAATGAACTAATATCTGATCTCCATGTTGATGTATTTTGTCTTACTGAAACATGGACGTCAGATGGGGAATATTTTACCTTAAATAAAGCGACTCCTCCGAGTCATGTTAATACTCATATCTCTCGAGGCACAGGCCGAGGGGGTGGAGTAGCAGCTATTTATGACCCCTGCCTTTTAATAAACTTTCAACCTAAACTAGATTATAACTCATTTGAAAGCCTGGTTCTCAGTATTTCGCAAACAACCTGGAAAATATTCCAGCCGGTTCTCTTTGTAATAGTGTACATAGTGCATTTGTACATTTGTAATAGTGTAAGAACCTCCTTGAGTGCACCCTGTGTGTCGTCCAGACACACAGGATGCACTCAAGGAGGTTCTTCAGATGGGGACCCAGATGGGGGGGAAACTTCTAGATGAGCCAAAGACCCTGGACTTTAAAGACAGCACACATAATCTAAGACTTTCAATCCACTATGTGCCGCACACTCAATGGAAGAGCAAACTCATTGCAAAATATCAGGAGATCCCGTTCTACCAGGTGTGGAGTGGCAGTCAGAGAACTCTTCACTGTACCATTACTCTGGAGAGACTGAGCCTCGCCACCACAGAGATCAGCTGTAAACTGTGTGTACGGCAGGTGGAAGGCGAAGGGCAGATCTTTCAGCTCAGCAACACGTTAGAAGAGGAGGTCCAGTGCATAGACACATCGTTGATGGACCCAGCCAGTAACATCACAACCTTAGTGGGACCCAATGCTTTCCGCATTCCGCTATCCATCAGACAGAAGCTGTGTGGCAGTCTAGAAGCGCCACAGACCAGAGGCAATGACCGGAGGTTGCTGGCACACAAACTCAATCTCGACAGGTACCTGAACTACTTTGCCACCAAGTCCAGTCCGACGGGCGTGATCCTGGACCTGTGGGAGGCTCAGCACTTTCCGGATGGAGACCTCAATGAACTGGCCGCTGTGCTGGAAGAGATGGGCTGCCATGATGGCAGCCTCGCCTCCATGACGACGGAACATGTCTGAGGCTTTGTGGTTACCGTGACAACGACAGAGCTCTGGAGACGATTACAAGCAAATACAGTTGATGCTGAGGCAAGGACAATGGATGAATTCGATGTGAGCAAAAGAAAGTGGTTAAATACCAGGGTAACTATGCCTCCATGGTAACAGGCGATGAATGCTCGAGCTGGTGCTGGAAACTATGTGTGTATCTTTGTGTGTTTACTAGAGCAGTGTTGCAGTACGCTGTGCGACCGAAGGAGACACAACCCAACCCAGAACACAAACAAAAGTCCATCGGGAACAAACAAAACATGCACGCGCCTGGTGAAACACCAGTTGTTTTCTTGTTGCCACTTTATACTGAACAAAAAGAAGCAGAGAAAGGAGGCAGCAGAGGCACTGACCTTGAAAACCTTTATACGTAGGAATGGAACAGAATCATAAAGAAAGAAAAGGTAAACTGATTACAAACAGATAGGGGAAGTTAGAGTGAGGAAAAAGAGGGAGTGAGTCACAGACCAGACTCTTTAGTAAGAAAAGAGTAAACTGAGCGACAGGATAAGCTGATTACTAAAGGGAGGGAAGACATAAACATAAACTGATGGATGGTGGAGGGAGCGGCAGGTGATCGTCTGTACGAACAGGATGGAAAACAGATAATGGGAGGGGGGAGATACGGAAGTGATCCCTTACTTGTGAGCCTTGGCTGTGCGTGTTTTGCCAGTTCAGTTTCTTTTCTTTACACTGTTTCCTAGAGAAAGCTCGATGTATTCTGCTTTACACATGTGAGAACTTTCAATCAAGGATTTCCTGTGCAGATTTAAGATCACATGTTTTCACCTGTTTAACTAACATCATGATGTTTGAATTGGTTTTATATTAAGCATTGTGTTTGTGGCTTCCTTCTAAAACTGATATGAAGCGATCTGGGTCATAGCAGGGCCAGAAGCACCAAGTCTAAGGGCAACTGAACTCGCTGTCCACTTGCCTTTAACTTGTGCCTCTGAATGTCTTAAAAAAAGACCAACAGTGGCAACACTCCTGATGGATTCAGGTTAACATATATTTTTTGTTTTCCATTTTTAGCTATGTATGATTCTAAAAGAAGGCAACACTTCAGCGGTTTATTCAGTATTTCACCCACGATAAACACATTTAAACTGCCGGAAAGTCATTGTCACACATAACATATTTTATGTTCATTTTATTGGCATCAGCATTTACAGAGTTCATTTTTTTTGTGTGTTTTAGCTGTAATGCAGACACAGTGTGGGGAATTTCTAGCTATGGCGATTACATTTGGTTAACCACAACCTCCATTCCAGGAGTGTCTCTGTTTCTGGACATGGTCCGACTCAGAAAATACTAATAGGAAACAAAAAGGGATGAACTAGAAAATAAAACACTAGTATTTTTAAATACAGTCATCTACAAACTACCATAGTATTATGTGATAGTGAGATTAATAGCTCATATCATCCATTACCATTAAATGTACGTAGTATACTGATTTTATCAGACATTTTAGTTTACTATAATATATTTATAGCTTATGAATACACATTTCTGACAGTATTTACGGCTTTTACCATCGGATGCCAGATGTATTGTCCGCAGTCGGGCCTTGTGTGATTTTATATGTGGTCACCACCTTGTCTTGATTATGGTCACTAGCAACATCCTGTGGCTTTTGGAGAATAACAGCATTTTTTTTTATTGTCTAAAATGTGTAAATACATTATTATCATGTTCATTCTAATGACCTTTTTATTATCATACTAGTGTTGTTCGGTTGTCATTTTTGTATTATTTACTTTGTTATTTTTCTTGCCATATTTATGATTTCATAGGTGTGAACTGTATGTAACGGAGCAGTTGGCTGCCTTTATCTAAAACAATGTTCCGTCAGCAACTCACATTCCAACTTGTGCTGTATTTGTTGAAAAAGTTACATCTCAAAACGCCAACTCAAGGAGCCTACTCTATGTAAAATGAAGTGTAAAATATTTGTGTTTTGCTGAGCATATTGTGAGGCAGGGCTGGTCTTCAGACGAATGCTTAGACACAGGTCAACAGTGTCTTACTAAAAGGTTAAACTCCAACAACATGCTTTGATGGAGGCCTTATCGTCTGTGACTTTCAGGGCTTTCAGATGCCTGTGGACAGTTCTATTCACCACGTAGAGGACAAAATTCAGTACTTTCAGTACTTAGGGGATACATACATAAAAACTGGAGTTAAGGTTTTTCTGCTCCTGACCATGGAGAGACACCATATGAAACGGAAAGATGGGTGTGTAAGAGATGCTGAGGAGGATATCGTAAAGACAACAAAGTTGGCCTTTTTGTGCTCATTATCATCTGGCAGCTGAACTTTGAGACACAAATTTGACATTGATTCCCCATAAATATGAAACTAAAAACAGGGGACCTCATGTATCTGTGTAAAACCAGACCGGATGGATTATTAAGTCTTATTAACGAAATTAGAAAAAGGTGTGTGGTCAGTTGATGGTTGATGGATGCTATATATGATACCACAATTTTTTTTTATGAATCTAAAAGATCAAAATATTAAGTAATCAATTCTGAACTTTTCAAAACAAAATCAACCCAATCTCTTATTAAATGCAGAATACACAATCCACCAAGTGCGATGTAAGGATTTGTTTAGAAATTTAAGTTTCAAGTAACTGTAACCAATATTAGATCCTTTTGCATATTGAGGGTCTTGAATTTACGAGCAGAAGAGATCAATGGAACAGCTTGAACAAGGGGGGTTCTCACACGACGATGGCAAACATTAGGCCTCCACAAGGCGATTCGTCTTGATCTGCAAATGAAGAAAGTATGTAAAAAATATTTTGTATCCAGAATATGTACAGTTGTGCACCGTGCATTCGAAGTGTTGGAGCGCTCTGAGTGGTCAGAAGACTACAAAAGCGCTATACAAGTACAGTCCATTTACCATTTACCATTTACAGGGCGCCAGGTCCTTATTCAGCATTTTTATCTGAATTTTCGCAGTTCCTAACGAGTTTGTTCCTTAAAACGGACAAGGTAATTATAGTGGGTGATTTCAACATTCACGTGGATGTTGATAACGACAGCCTTGGTACTTCATTTCTTTCATTGTTAGATTCAGTTGTTTTTTGTCAGAGGGTAAATAAACCAACTCATTGCTTTAACCACACACTCGACTTGGTTCTTGTGTATGGTATTGAGATAGAACATTTCACAATCTTTCCACAGAATCCTCTTTTGTCGGACCATTGTCTGATAACTGTTAAGGCGAGTGGTGGTGTTAGGGACCCCAAAGCGGACACGGAGAAGCGGTAGTTGAACAAAGTCCGTTTATTGACTATACAGTAGACGGTGCGTAGTAGCGGCCGAGTGCAGGCGGGCTGGAGGTTCCGCGGAGAGGCGAGGAAGCCAGACGAGTACCGTTGCACCAGAGGGTTGTGATCCCAGGGACAATAATCCGGCGCTGGCCTGCCGCGCGGACCAGCCCTAAATAGTGGCAGTGATGATAATTGAGAGCAGGTGCGCCTGCAAAGGGAAAACAGGAGGGGAGGGGGAGGGACAGAAAACAGCACACACAGATCCCCACAATAACCTTCGAATTTCTACTACCGGAACCTCCTCCTGCCAAAAGTTTCTACAGTCGATGCCTATCGGATACCGCTGTAGCTTCATTTAAAGAAGCGATTCCTTCTGCTCTAAGTTCAGTGTCCTGTTTCAAGATACCGGACGACTCCTATGAAAACTTCAGTCCGTCCCAAATCGATAATCTTCTCGATACTTCTACAGGCTCTCTGAGAGCGACGCTGGACGCTATTCTCCTCTGAAAAAAAGAATGGCAACAAGTAGGAAGTTTGCACCTTGGTATAACCCTCAAACCCGCAACTTAAAGCAAACTGTGCGGAAGCTTGAACGACTATGGCGTTCCACCAAATCAGAAGGATCTAGGCTAGTCTGGCAAGACAGCCTTAAAACATATAAGAAGGCTCTCTGGAGCGCGAGAGGATCTTATTACTCATCACTAATAGAGAAAAATAAAAACAACTCCAGGTTTCTCTTCAGCACTGTGGCTAGGCTGACAGAGAGTCACAGCTCTGTTGAGCCATGTATTCCTCTGGACCTCAGCAGTAACGACTTTATGAACTTCTTCAATGATAAAATTCTGACTATCAAAGAGAAAATTGATGGTCTCCTGCCCTCAGCTAGTGCCGACCCGTCCTCGGATGTAGGAACCCTGGGTGCAGCAGTGGGCCCTGATGCCTACTTGGATGGCTTCTCTTCCATCACCCTGGATCAACTGACTTCTACAATTTCGAAGTCTAAATATTCTTCTTGTCTCTTGGATCCTATTCCAACTTGGTATTAAAGGAACTGCACTTAGCTGGTTTAAATCCTATTTATCGGATCGATCCCAGTTTGTGCTTGTCACGGTTGAACCTCGCTTCCGGTTTTATTGTGGAGTCTCGTGTTTCTGGTTTCCCTGGGTAACTTCACTTCCTGCGTTGTCCTGTCTTCCCCTGTGATTGTGTGATTGTTTCCACCTGTGTCCAATCACCTGCACCTCCCTCGTGTATTTAAGCCCTGTGTGTCTGTTGCCTCTTGTCGTGTCATTGTCGCATGTTAGGTGTCTTTGTTGGAGTCTTTGTGTTTCTGGCCTGAGCTGTGTTTTGCCACACGTGGCGTTTTTGTTTTGACTTTGGCAATTAAAGTCTTTTGGTTTGGAACCCTGCGTGTGCGTCTCCCTCCTTCCGGTTCTCCCCGACACGATCCCTGACAGTGCTTGTAAACCGAGAATCCTCGAAGACCACCAATGTTGGTCACGGAGTCCCACAAGGTTCTGTACTTGGACCCATTTTATTTACCCTTTATATGCTTCCTTTGGGCGACGTTATCAGAAAACACTGCATCAACTTCCATTGTTATGCAGACGATACTCAATTGTATCTGTCGATCAAGCGAGAGGAGACCGAACAGCTCGTTAGACTTCAAGAATGTCTTGGAGACAAAAGTTGGATGACCTGCAACTTCCTGATGCTAAACTCAGAAAAAACAGAAGTTATCTTGATAGGCCCAGAGCGCCTTCGAAGTCAGCTGTCACGTGATACAGTTTCTATGGATGGAATTTCTCTGGTATCCAGCAGCACCGTCAAGAATCTTGGAGTTTTCTTCGACCAGGATATGTCCTTCAACTCTCATATAAAGAAAACGTCAAGGACTGCCTTTTTTCATCTATGTAATATATCGAAAATCAGGAATTTCCTGTCTCAAGGTGAGGCAGAAAAATTGGTTCATGCATTTGTTTCCTCCAGACTGGACTACTGTAATTCTTTGTTTGCAGGGTGTTCTTGCAAATCTCTTAAACCTCTTCAGTTGATTCAGAATGCTGCAGCACGTGTATTAACAAGAACTAATAAGAGACCATATCACACCTGTATTATCTGCTTTGCACTGGCTCCCTGTTAAATCAAGAATAGAATTTAAGGTTCTTCTCCTTACCTACAAGGCGCTTGCTGGTGAGGCACCTTCTTATCTTAAAGAGCTTGTAACACCGTACTGCCCTGCAAGGCATCTGTGTACTATAGATGCTGGGTTACTTGTTGTTGCTAGAGTTATTAAAAGTAGGATGGGAGGCAGAGCCTTCAGTTATCAAGCTCCTCTTTTGTGGAACCAGCTTCCACTTTCAGTCCGGGGAGCAGATTCATTTAAGATAAAGCTTAAAACTTTCCTCTTTGATACCGCTTATATTTAGGGCTGGCTTAGGTTTGCCTGGACCAGCTCTTAGTTACGCTGGTATAGGCTTAAACTGCCGGGGGACTTCTTAGGACACACCGAACTCCTCTCTCTCTCTCTCTCTCTCTCTCTCCCCTTTTACTAAAATTCACGTTGCATTAATGCACATGACTAATTCAGCTCCTTCCCGGGAGTTCTTTGTGCTTTCTCGCCGAGCAGGTCTCTGCAGATCGTAGTTCCGTCAGGACCCTGGTCCTGACTCTGGCCGTGGCCCTGCTGGCACCTGCTGCTGCCGTCATCATCATCATCATCGTCAAATTTTTAAATATGATTCATATCACTATTACCCTTTCCTAAAATCTTTGCTTTCCCTCCCCACAGTCTTCTGTGGATGGTGGTTCGATCTGATGGTGGTGGGCCCTGCAGTGGTCCTGTCCTACACCTGGCCTACTACTTGGAATTCTTTGATTAATTTCTGTTATAGAAATTGAATGTATTCTACATCTGTATGAGTCATTCTGTACACATGACATCCATTGCAGTCTGTCCATCCCGGGAGAGGGATCCCTCCTCTGACGTTCTCCCTAAGGTTTCTTTCCTTTTTTCCCTGGAAGGGTTTTTTCATTTTTTGGGGAGTTTTTCCTGTGCCGATGTGAGGGTCTTGGGACAGAGGATGTTGCATGCGTACAGACTGTAAAGCCCTCCGAGGCAAATTTGTAATTTGCGATTTTGGGCTATACAAAATAAAATGAATTGAATTGAAAAAGAGTTAGATTAGCCTCTAGACGCAGGGGAAATCCTCCTCTTCCTAGCTGGCTTTATCACCTATCCTTCTCTCCTCACTCTCCTAACTCTCCAAACTATATAAACGCTATCCAAACTCTCAGCTGACCGCAACTCTCCACTAACTACCCACATTTTGAATGGAGCCTGAAAGGTTTATATTGCTGTGAAACCTCCCGGAAAAATCCGAACCACTTCCCGCAGCAGTCACGTGGTACATCCGGGCAGCGAGGCTTCGGACGTCATCATTTTTGGCTCCTCACCTAATGAAGCAAGCCTCGATACGCGCTTTGAGGAAAAGCCCCCTCCATTACTCGCACACATGCCAACCCTCACGATTTTTCTGGGAGACTCCCGAATTTCAAAGGCCCTCCAGAAAATCTCCCGGACCGACCTTTCTATCGAATTTCTCCCGATTTCCACCCGACCACAATATTGCTACACCATCCGTCACTAGGCGCCGTTTCAGACCGAACAATAATAAAGGTTTCACCTCGAAGTCAAGCGCGGCAATCAGAACGGAAAAAGAAGCAGAAGAAGAAGGGGAAAAGGAAGAAAGAAGAGACCATGGCGAATAAAAATAGAAAATATGCCTGCAAATTCCTAACTGAATGGAAAAAAGAATTCACGTTCATCCAGGACAGCTCGAAGGGGAAGGGATATGCTGCGGTTGTGTGTGTCATATATATGACCCCCAGGGCTCTCAAGTGTCACGCATTGATGCTCTCAAGTGTCACGCATTGATCATGACAGTCACTCATTTCGGTCTTTTGTCACGCACTTCATTTTCTAAGTGCAGTCGCGTTTTTCGGCAGAGGCGCCTTTTAGCAAACCAGTTAGAAAACAAAACGTTACATTGTATTGCAGGCACAGCAAAACCGAGCAATGCATACATTGGTGACCAGACTAAAGCAGCAATGTAAATAGGTGTGTAAGAGCATTTAAAATCGACGTTAAAACGACCAACGTAGTACAAATACAAATGCACTTCATATCAACTTCCATGAAATGTGGGCGCAGACATCTTTGTTGTGCGAGTCGTACGTTCTTTCTGGTTCAGCTCGGGGTACTCTTAGAATCTTAGAGTCGGACGGCTGAAATGTCTGCGCAAAATGCCGCAAGAAAGCTGGGTAATTTACACTTTCCAACTCGGGCGGAGACTACTGGAAAGCAGCATTAGTCGAGGCTGGCAGTTATCAACCAATCAAAAAAAAAGGAAAGGGGCTACACAATAGCCGATCAGAAAATAGCACTATTGTATCTGGGTAAGATTTAACGCAACAACCAATGCCATGTGTCATATCTTTTCTTCTGCAAGTCTGAGCAATTATTAACAAAACAATCCAAACACTACAGTGCAGGGGTGTATTAATTCATTAAAATTAATGAATTGTCATTGACGTGAATAATTGTTATATGCACATTTAATTAAGGAGGTTAGGCAACTTCCTCAACAAAAGATGCAAAAGAAAGGGGAAGAGTAAATGATGCTAGGCTGTGCACTGTGCAGACTCAGATATATCTAGAAAAGCTGATCTACAGGAGAATAAATAGATGAAAACAATACAGAATGCCTGAGAGCCTTACTGCAATATATTCCATTATGTTTGAGAGCCCTGGACCCCCCCGGTTCTTCTGAATATCTCCCTAATTCTGAGGTCTCAAGGTTGGCAAGTATGACACACGCTCCGAAGCATCGGCACATCTCGTAACATCACTAGTGTATACTGATGGGTCTAAGGTAGTGAATGGTGGTAGAGTGGGTGCAGGGGTGCATGTCCCTGAGTTCAGTATAAGTATCTGTCAAAGAGTCACTGATAATGTGTTGGTATACACAGCGGAGATGGTGGCTATGATCATTGGGTTGAGATGAGCGGAGGATGTGGTACTATGTAGGGTGCTGAAATGTTCAGACTCAGCAGCAGTGTTGAGTAGTGTTATGGATGGTAGGTCTGACAGGGACGACTTACTGGGAGAAATGATGGGGATATTGTTGGTGTTGGAGAGACAGGGAGTAGTGGTGAGGTTCTGTTGGGTCCCTGCTCATGCTGGAATGGAGGGTAATGAGGTGGCTGACATAGTGGCAAAGGGTGCTGTAAGGAGGACTGAGGTGGATGTAAGGGTGAAGTTAGGGCGTAGTGCGCAGGGAGGTTAAGTCGTTCATACGGGAAGCAGGGATTGCGGAGTGGGGTGAAGGTGGTAAAGGGAGGCACTTCCGGGGTATAAATAGGTCAGTGAGGGAGGTTGTGGGAGTGATGGGGTGTAGGAGGGAAGAGGTAGTGCGGAATAGGTTAAGGTATGGGCACACAGGGTTGAATGGCACGTTGAGAGTCGTGGCAAAACATGACACAAGTTTGTGTGATAGCTGTGAGGTGGTGGAAACCACCATATGCACCTTTACGTTGGTTGCGATCTGCCATTAAATTAAAAGGTCATTAATGTGGTTCTGTTTTTGGTCACAATCAAACCAGCACACGGCAAACACAAAGGGAACATTATGACCAGGAGAAGCAGAAGATGGTTTTCAACATATTGCTTTAAACTGATGCATATTATGCCAATTAATTTTGTCTTATAATTGATAGGGAAGGCCATAATTCAATTTTACAATATACTTTTAGCGTGTATTGCCCTGGACAAATTATTTGTGACAACAACGTGGTGTATAGACAACATATAGGTCATTGGGCTGATGTTTTTGATAATTCTGATATCACAATGACCATTAATTTTAAAAAGGAAGAACATAGCTCTTCAGAGTAAGTGTGTGGCCCTTAAAAGGACCGTTTGGTGTAAGGAAATGAAATCAGCGTTTATCCTCCAAAGCCGTACAGGGTACGTCCCTGTCTCTTCAGGGCATAGACCACATCCATAGCAGTCACCGTCTTCCTCTTGGCGTGCTCGGTGTAGGTGACGGCATCACGGATCACGTTCTCCAGGAAGACCTTCAGCACACCGCGGGTCTCCTCGTAGATCAGACCGGAGATGCGCTTCACGCCACCACGGCGAGCCAGACGGCGGATAGCGGGCTTGGTGATTCCCTGGATGTTGTCACGGAGGACTTTACGGTGACGCTTGGCGCCTCCTTTACCGAGTCCTTTTCCTCCCTTTCCTCTCCCGCTCATAGTGACTTTACTTTTGAAAATGTTGCCTCTGTCCAAGCAGTTCACACGCACTTATAAGCAGTCTGAGGACGTGACAGAAGACAAGATTCCATTTGTTGCTGTAGCGCCTATAAATGAACTAGAACACTTCTCTCTGTTATTACTAAATAACCATGAATGGTACTTAAACATTGTTATAATGTAATAAAATTGTGTATATATATATATATATATATATATATATATATATATATATATATATATATATATATATATATATATATATATATATAAAGAATATATTATATTTATAATATAAGAATTTCCTCTGTAATCTTATTGATAGAAAGCTTTGTAATATCTGTTAGTATAACTTTCTCTTTCTTGAGCAATGATAATTAATGCCCAAAAAATTATGGAATCCCTGTTTAGAAGTAATGTTTTTTTTTTCTTGTTGGTGTAATTCTTTTTAATGCTTCACTTGTTACAGCTAAATGCTTCTCTTAATGCTAATCGGATTAGATGAATTCAATGATATTTCTGCATTTTTTTTTAAATGTTAAATCAGCCCTCTCTTTTGGTGTCCTAGATGCTCAAGCTATATTATGTCAAACAATTTTCAGTTAAGTGGATTTCAAGTTTTCTACTGTCAAATGTTAATTATTTGTTTACTTTATTCAAGATTTGATACTTGTACATTTTTTAATTAATCTCCTCAATCTATACCTCTATTATAATGAACATTGTACAAGTACTTTGACCCCTCGTTCTGCTGATCTACTCGCACTAACTTTTGAGTTAATAGTTTTTCTATTGACCTAAATCCATTAAAGGCTGCTTATCACAACTATATAAATGCAACTATCTATTCAGTCTGCTAAAAGCTATACAATATAGGAAGGAGCTCTTTAATGGTGGATTGGGTGGCTCTTAAAAGAGCCTTTTTTCAGAGGTTCTTGAGCTCACTTCTTCTTGGGTGCTGCTTTCTTGGCTTTGGGCTTAGCAGCCTTCTTCACGGGGGTTTTCTTGGCTGCGGGGGCCTTTTTCACCACCTTCTTGGGGCTCTTGGCCACCTTTTTGAGGCTCTTTGCGACCTTCTTTGGGCTCTTGGCCACCTTCTTGGCCGCTGCGGGTTTCTTTGCCTTCTTCGGTGACTTTTTTGCGGCTACGACTTTCTTCACTCCCGCTGCTTTGGGCTTTTTGGCCGCTACGGGTTTCTTCGCTGCGGGCTTCTTGGCTTTAGGAGCGGCTTTCTTTGCCGGTTTGTCGGCGGTCGTCTTGCTCATCTTGAAGGAGCCAGAGGCCCCGATGCCTTTGACCTGGACCAGAGTCCCCTTGGCCACCAGGCTCTTGATGGCGGTCTTGACGCGGGCGTTGTTCTTGTCCACATCGTATCCTCCGGCGGTCAGAGCCTTCTTGACGGCGGCAGCAGACACGCCGCTCCGCTCCTTGGACGCGGCGACAGTTTTCACGATGAGGTCAGAGACGCTGGGACCGACCTTCTTCGGCTTGGACACCTTCTTCTTGGCTGCTTTGGGCGCGGCGGCGGCTGGAGCTGGAGCTACTTCTGCCATTCTGAGTTTGTATCGTTGAGGACTCGAGAGTGTGAGACTGATGAAGAGCTCAAAACAGCGGACTGCACTTAAACACACCATGAGAACCGTAGAGACTCAACTCAGCCGGTAGCGCCTCGTGAAGTCTAAAAGTCGAGTCACTTGTGTTTTCTCTTCACTGTTTAAAGACCAAAAACGAAATATGCATCAAGTTTTGAAGGCTGACGGTAGATGAGCCGATAGCGGACTAGTTTCTCTTCATATTCAGGTCATGTAGAGCTCTGATATCCATGTGTTTTGTTTGAGGAGCATCTAAACCTCACCTACTCAGCGCCGTGGACAGCACTGATCAGAGGCTTTCCCCACTCATTTCTCTCCTAAATTTATTTAAAATGCATTATGTCTCCATCAAAATTCGTATTCTAACTGATCTGCATGTTTATTTAAGGTTTCAATATAAAAAAATACAAGATGTTGATCAGTTTTGATTAAACTGAAGTTATTCTGGGAGGAGTAAACACACTAATGATGTTAGAGGCTTATGTTGCAGTTCATACAGAGCTCCAATGAGATTTACTCTTTGCTGAGAACAAGTTTTGTTATGAATAGTCCGAACTTTTAATGATCAAACATTCTGAACGCTTGAGAAGCTTTAATGTTGCAATAACAGTGTTAGTGTAACTGTTGGCTCACTGTAACACTGTTGGCTCCTTTCATCAAAACAATCCACACTGTAGCACAAACAAGCAGAATACCTCAGATTCAGTTAAACCAATTATTTCAAACTAACTAACCAATTTACTAATATAAAATAATAAAAAATAGTTATGTAATAGTATGAGACTGTCATTGATTCTGTTCAAACCAGATACACATACTATGCTTAATCTAGAATATTTTACACTTTAGCTGTATTTGATCAGTCAAATCTTTGAGCATTATTAGAGTGAAGGAATATGCTGAACAAACAAGACAATAGTGCTGCACGTAACATAAATTGTTCTCCACGCATTTAAATATAACACATTAATTAATTTCCAAAGGTTTCGAAACAGTTAAATGTAAATGTTATATTGATGACGCTAATTCATTTCTGAAGAGAAAAACATGTTTTTTTAGCTAAGGATTGCAGATTTTAGCTTCCATTGTTGTTTCCAGACATGTGTACAAATCCTTATAGATCAATGCATGACAGTTAATTGGTGAAATGTTCAATCAAACATTGACTCTAAGTCAGATCTCTCTCACACATAGAGCTATGTGCAATTATTTGCAGGGAGTGCAATGTTTATTTGTAAATTGTGGTTCATGTATTAATTTAGTTCTTGTTATTGGGACTACATGTTATGTGTTCACAGAACAGTAGAACCTGTCAGGCCGAACACATAGGTGGTCCCATATGGGACCACCTACTTGTTGATGCCCACAACCACATGATCTTTGATAGCAACTGTTACACCTTTACAAGGAGTGATTCAAAAAGAATTTGTGGTTCACACCATTCACAATGATGATATCAGGCTTAGCAACATGTTTAATCAATTGAGATCATATCAGTTCTTTTCATGCTCTTAAGAGCTTTTGTGTTGGTAAAGGTCATCTCCAGCTTTACTTCTGAGTCTTATTTTTCTTCAGACAGGACTGGTATAAAATGTAATACTTTTTTCAGTTTAGACTTACATATTGTAATAGCACGTTGCCAAGTTTAGACATTTAAGAATACTATTCTTGGCACGAAAAGGAAAGACCACATAGGAAAATCAAGGATTTACACTCTTGTCATGAAAGTGGTTGGCTCTTAAAAGAGCCTTTGTGTTAAAGATATTACTCTCCAGCTTTACTTGGATTTGGCGGGCTTCTCGGTCTTCTTAGGCAGAAGCACAGCCTGGATGTTGGGCAGCACGCCGCCCTGAGCGATGGTCACTCCGCCCAGCAGCTTGTTGAGCTCCTCGTCGTTGCGGACAGCCAGCTGCAGGTGACGGGGGATGATGCGAGTCTTCTTGTTGTCGCGGGCAGCGTTTCCGGCCAGCTCCAGGATCTCAGCGGTCAGGTACTCCAGCACAGCCGCCAGGTAGACGGGGGCTCCTGCGCCGACACGCTGCGCATAGTTGCCTTTGCGCAGATGTCTGTGGACACGACCGACTGGGAACTGGAGCCCAGCACGGGAGGAGCGGGTCTTGGCCTTCGCTCTGGCTTTGCCTCCGGTTTTACCTCTGCCGCTCATGGTTAGTAGATTTCAGGAAAAGATGTGTCATTCAACCAGCCAAACCCTCCTTTATATGCGCGCGGAGCGGGCGGGACGGTTCCTGACACGCGCACCAACCAGAGAAGAGGCTTCATGCACGAGCAGGGAGGGCGTCAGCGCAAAGTTTTGGCGGACAGTTTGAATTCATTTCCCACCAATGAGCAGCTGAACCCGCCACTAGAGTCGTGGCTGAGCTCCGGGAGGAGTCCTCCACCAATCAGGGGCCGGAGGTCTGAATCTGCGTCACCGATCCACAGCCGGTCCACACTTTAAGAGCCGCGTGTCTCTTCATAAAGTGCATTACTCTTAACTAGAGCGAGACAAGTTGATCATGGCACGAACCAAGCAGACCGCCCGTAAGTCCACCGGAGGCAAAGCCCCCAGAAAGCAGCTGGCCACCAAGGCTGCCCGCAAGAGCGCTCCGGCCACCGGCGGCGTGAAGAAGCCTCACCGTTACAGGCCCGGTACCGTGGCTCTGAGAGAGATCCGCCGTTACCAGAAATCCACGGAGCTGCTGATCCGCAAGCTGCCCTTCCAGCGTCTGGTGAGAGAAATCGCTCAGGACTTCAAGACCGACCTGCGCTTCCAGAGCTCCGCTGTTATGGCTCTGCAGGAGTCCAGCGAGGCTTACCTGGTGGGCCTGTTCGAGGACACCAACCTGTGCGCCATCCACGCCAAGAGGGTCACCATCATGCCCAAAGACATCCAGCTGGCCCGTCGCATCCGTGGGGAGCGCGCTTAGACCACTTGATTCTTCACACGCAAAAACGGCTCTTTTAAGAGCCACCCACATCGTCCAAAGCGTATTTCCTGATGCTTGCTTTCACCATGTGATGTGTTTTATTTTTTTTAAATCTAAGTGTATAAGCTTAAATAACCATGCCTGATGGCCCCCTTCACTCCTGTGTAGGCGTGGACCCTACGGCATACTGTACCCTAAATCGTAGCTCGACGTGCCCCTCCAAAAAATTGTAACTACTCGTCGAGGAGGCGCAGACCGCAAGGGCTGTGATTGGTCGGAGTATACATCATATCCCGCTATACCGCCAGTTATATAGTTTATTTTCAGCGATGGACCAAGCTGAGGAACGTTTGATCGAAGAAGTACAAAAGTAAGACTGTGTTGCACGACAAAGTGCGACGCACACGCTCCTCAGCGCACTATAAAGACTGCCAAATGGCACACAACTCGCGGAAAGAGATAGTTTGTTGTTCAACGTCGATTAGCTCCAGCTGCAACAACATTCTCTCTCTTTCGCTCAACATTGTCAGAAATGAAAACAAACCAAACAGAACCAAAACAAACTAAGCAAACGGAAACGGAACCAAAACTAGCAAAGAGATTGGCGAACCCCGCACCCCCCTTGCGTTCTGACAGTGAAATGCAACGCAACCCGACGCAGAAGCATAAAACGGCAACGGCGCCGTAGGAGTGATGGCGTAGCTACGCCGTAGGGTTGACGCAGAAGCATACTGAGGCCTTTAAGCCTCAACCATGGCTAAACCAGAACTGTGGCTCCGTTTCCGTTGTTGGGATTTCCTATCCCCCAAATTGGTTGATGAGAAGAATCCAATACGGCTCTCAATTAAAGTTAAAAAGTTAACATTTTATTTAGAAGAGATAAGGTGCTACATATACCGCAGGTATACCTGGTGACCTGAAACACGCTTCGCAAACTGTCCCTCTCAGAGTCCGTCTGCTGTCTGACTCTGCTCTTTTTTATAACCTCTCTTGTCCTTGAAAGCCAGTTCAAACCAGTTCTCCCTCACGTAGCATTCTGTCTTGCCCTGAAAATGGGTTCAAACTGGCTCTCCCTTCGGCCACAGGTGCGTTATCTCAGATAATAGTTTATCTTCATTCTTCTGCTATGGTCTCATCCGGTCACACCATCTATTCTACAAGTCAAAAGAATATAAAAAAAACACACAAACAGAAACCCACATCTCACATTAGCTAGCTAGGCTAGCTCCTTTTTGAAGGAGGCGCCAGGTAAACAATTCTTCTTCGCCCCTCTAAAACAGCAGCTGCTGATGGCAGCACAACTTTTATTAAAGCGGCGAAAAAGAACGGTGTCAGAGATGTTGGAACTTTATATATATGTCAATGGAGCTAACCAGTAAATGGATTCCTATTTCTATTAAAGTATGTGGTATCGGATTGGTCCCGTCGCAGAATGGGACTCGGAGGAGCATGCAGTTCAACGTCAACAGACTAATTTACATAATCTGCCCGGTACTTTAGATCCCGGTGTAAACGCAGTAAGCAACCGGTCTGGGGCAAAAAAGGTTCCTATGAAAAAAGTTCCTGCGACAAATAGTTCCTGGTAATTGGGGTGGAAACACAGCTTATGAGGGTCACTCGCCGCAGCCAGTCTCTGACTACTGTGCAGTCAGTCTGCCAGCGGTACATTTCTCTACAGTGTTGGTGATGCTGAGACGTTAAGCTAGGCAACTGTTTGCAGAGAGGTAACAATTATATGTACTCTATTCATTTGTGATTATCACATGAGGGTGTCCATGATATCATATTGTCATAGGCCATGACTAATTGGAAACTGAGACAGATGGCAATGAAGTAATATACTTTTTTAAATAAAGTAATTTCCATAGTTATCTTTCATATTTATACAAACATAATGAACATACTGAGATTGATTCTGTTTAGACATAACCGTGAGAGACACACACCATGTCTGCCCTGTGAGATGTGGGTTTCTGTTTGTGTGTTTTTTTATAATCTTTTGACTTGTAGAAAAGATGGTGTGACCGGATGAGACCATATAAGGCAGACAATATGAACTGTGGAAGGGAGAGCACAGGAAAAATGAAGATCAAATATGATCTGAGATAGCGCACGTGTGGCCAGGGGAGAGCCAGTTTGAACCCATTTTCAGGGCAAGGCCGAAGGCTACGTGAAGGAGTACCAGGCACTCATTGTTCGGGGAAGGCAGAATGTTACAGAAGGATGAACTGGGTTGAACCAACGTTCAAGGACAAGAGAGGTTATAAAAAAGAGCAGAGTCAGACAGCGGACGGACTCTGAGAGGGACAGCTTGCGAAGCGTGTTTCAGGTCTCCAGGTATACCTGCGGAGGATTGCTCATGTAGCACTTTATCTCTTCTAAATAAAATGTTAACTTTTTTAACTTTAATTGAGTGCCGTATTGGATTCTTCTCATCAACCAACTCGGAGGGATAAGGAAAATCCCAACAGCCCTAAAGCACATTTCATACATAAAGGCAATTTAAAGAGATCATCATTTTTTTGATGTAACAAGGGTTAGGGCCTCCGATTGATAGGAGATAATGATTGATTTGCTGTCACCTGCATTCCCTTAGTAACTGTATAGGGGTCCTCATCTCCATTGAAATGCTTGATTTGCTAAATGAATCTAGATAAATAATAATGCAGGAAATAAATTAAAGCTATCCCATCGATATGCATAACAATCAGTTGATAAATGTGCTGAATATCATTTTCTAACATTACTACTAGGGCTGCTAAATGATAAAATATGGAGAATTTCACATAAATTGCAGTGAAATAATAATTTCCCTTTGATGGTGAAATACTTAAATTTCTTTATCACTTACGCAGAGGGGTGAAAGTTGTTTTGATTTCTTGGTGGTACTACGATATAGAGCCGGGGGTTCCCAATTCTTGACTTCAATTCAAACGTGCTTAAATGAACCGAAAAGCCTCATTTATGTCATCTTATCCTGAAAATTATCCGGCTAACTCAGTTAGCCACGTACGAGGAACAGGACCCAGGAGGACATTGAGCCATATTGCTGGGCTGCAAATTATTGTTTTAATGATTTTAGCATGTTCTCTTTGTATGTTTTCATAGACCCTTTTACTGTTTGTACACAATGATGACGTAGCAGCGGATGCGCGTGCATATTGGCAACAGAAGTATGGCGAGAATCAGCAGTATGTCAAGCTATGCGAGCAGATTAAGCAACACAGAGAGAAAGTTATTTCAAAAAGTTGACTTTATCAAATGGTATCCGGCTACCAGATCTGTGTACTATAGCGGAGTGGATAGAAGACGTTAGCAGATGGCCAAATATACGGTGGCCAGATTAGAAACCGAGCGTGTACACCCGAGAGAAATTACCAGCATATATCACTGGATGCTTATGAATATGTTGTCTGTGGTCACGTACAGAACGTCAAATACCATGACATAGACTCAGAGTTTTGTGTGTTGAAATCAGAAATTCTTCCTAGTCAAAGACAAGGACACAAGACAACGATGTACAAGGCTTGGGTTATAATCAACTAACGAGAGAACTATGACTGCGGTCGTGTGTCACTTTTGCCCCCCCCCTGACGAAATTTTGACAAATGGTGACAGTACACCGTTTGCCTTGCAACTACGTCACGTAACTATGAAGTTTCCCGCAGCTAAAAAAACAACATGGCGGACTGTCGGCGAATTATCTGTGAAAAACACAATATTTTAAGAAAGCGTCAGCATTTGTATGCATTTTGATGGCATTTCTAGTGTGAAGTATGCGTTATATTTTCGTAATCTTCTATCAGAGAATGTAGAAGACCTTCCGTTTATTAGTTTCTACGTTGCAGCCGGCGCTCGGTCGGCCCACGGAAGCGGCGAGGTGCGGGGGAGCGCTGTAAAGCACGCGGCTTTCGCCGCGGGCCACCTTCGCCTCCGAAAATAGCATACCAATAATAAAAATGTCAATAACTTTGTAAATATTTTGTCTATTTGGACAATTTATTTTCTGTAGGATAAAGGGGAACCTATATAAGTTGGAAGATGTAAAATATCTGTGTACATGTCACAAATTAATAAATAAATGAAGATGGAACATTGAAGATGGAAGATTTTTTTTTCAAAGTCCGTCTGGAAGAAAAAAAAATACAGTGTATCTATCACTATAAAACATTGAGAACCAAGGCTAAAAGTACATAAATTTCAAAGACCAGGTTGTATACAGTAACTTTGCAAAGTTTTGATTTAATTAAGTGAAGCAGAACAAATCTAGAGAGGTTTTAGTAAAGAGAGGTGAGCAGACACTTCAAAACCAGAGTTTTTTTAAACTGGCTGGATTTTGATGATTGACGCCTTATTCTAATCGTCAGAGCCAATAGAATTGAGATAAATGTAGCGAAGGCTAACTGGCAGCTCTTTTAGCCAATAAGACACAGCCATGGAGAAAGTCTGTGTTTTCTCGCACTGATTGGCCGTCACAAATCCCAGACGAAAAAAAGCGCAAATCTCACCCGTATATGGACTAAACCGCTTAAGGGGTGAAATAACACATCTGGGTTACGTTTGGCGTCTAGCAGCGAAAAACAAACAGGATAAATCATTTCTTTTGCATGAAAACAACAAACGTGACAAAGTGAAAAATTGTGATTGAAAAGCAAAGTTGAGATTTCTGTGACTGGTGCTTGTTTGGACTTATCTTGGGAAAGGTTTGACTGAGGGTTTTGATACATATATTGCTGTAATCTGTGTGTTCTTGGCTAGCGGTTAGCTATCTCGGTTTTGTTTTTAGCTCAATGCGTTGATCGGTAGTCGGTGAAATAGTTAACATGGTACCGTTTCTTTTGCGAGCGATATTTACAGATTTCTTTTCACATTTTTGTGCAATGCTCTCGTTATGTTTGGAGCACTTTCAAACGGATTTGATGTCTTTGTAGCCCAGACTCTGACGTTTACAGTGATATACAGCAATATGTGTCTGTGGTGAACAGTTGCGAGTGTCGGTGCTCAAACGACCCCGTGTGGGGAGCTTTAGAGTCTAATGGTCGACTATCGGTCTCGCGCTACTATTTAACCTTAGATGGAGTTTACCACCCGCTTTGGGCTGCATTCACAAACAACCCGATCTTATTATAAGTCTTGTGATCCATGCTGTTCTCCCCTGTTACAAAAGAAGCTGTTTTTACAGAGAAAAAAAAATCAGAATCAGAATCAGAAAACATTTATTGCCATACTATGTCAGACATACAAGGAATTTGACTTGGCGGTTGGTGCATACCAAGACAAGACAATGGGCAACAAGACAACATAGTGAAAGGAAAAAAATATAAACTTCTAACACTTTTAAATCCCAAACAGTGAATAACGTATGGATAATATTCACCATTACAGGTTTCTGTGAGGTCTCAACCTCAGCGTGGCGGCAGGAGGCTGCAAGAGGGCGTCGAAGGACGCGTTCTCCGAAGCCAATCCCCGGAATTCTTAACACCTGTGAGAGAGGAGACCTATAAAAACCAGCCCGACGCAGCGGGCGAGTTGTGAGGTATTGCAAGTACGCATTTCTCCTGAAACCGGCGTTTGTTTGCCCCGAATTTGTTTATAACTAGTGACCATCCGTGGGCCCCATTAATATCTGGTGATTTGTCTTTGTATGCCGAAATATCATTGTCTACAATATTACTGTACTTTGTAACAAGGATTAGATTCCTATGGCACGACGACAAATGTAAGGATGTTGATTATTGATAATCTAGCTCAGCATGGGGCGCTAGAGCACCAAATCCAAGCCCCACCTCTGTCTTCTACCACGTCCTCAGACTGGTTATTTAATATGTGTGAACCTGCGTATTGTCATCTACTCGCTGCAGAACCGGCCAGTGAACATGAGCGGAAGAGGAAAGGGAGGAAAAGGACTCGGCAAAGGAGGCGCCAAGCGTCACCGCAAAGTCCTCCGTGACAATATCCAGGGAATCACCAAGCCCGCTATCCGTCGTCTGGCTCGCCGTGGCGGAGTGAAGCGCATCTCCGGTCTGATCTACGAGGAGACCCGCGGTGTACTGAAGGTCTTCCTGGAGAACGTGATCCGCGATGCCGTCACCTACACCGAGCACGCCAAGAGGAAGACGGTGACCGCCATGGATGTGGTCTATGCCCTGAAGAGACAGGGACGCACCCTGTACGGCTTCGGAGGATAAACACTGATTTCATTTTCTGACACCAAAAGGTCCTTTTAAGGGCCACAAACTTGCTTTGAAGAGGTTATTCCTGTAGGAAAAATTGCTCTCGCGATTAAAGGATGATGTACCACAATGTAGACGTGGTATGGTATATCTGTGTTGAGAGCTAAGACATGCATGCCAGTTCTATAGGGATTTCCGCATGTGATTTATGTATCCTTCAGGGTTTGCAGGTTGCAGGAAATATTATGAAAAATTAAACACAATAGTGAGTCTAAATGCTGCCATAAATCAATACATTTTGTGCTTCAACTAAACTCGTACTACACCTCTGGTTAATCATTAGAGCATGTCGTGCAAAACAAAAGCATATTGTATAAAGATCAAGTTTTACAACTTTCTGTCAAATATATTACCCTTGTCTCAATGTAGCGACATCTCCTTATAGCCAAAAACATTTAAACACTATTGGATTCAAAATTATTTGCCATGGTATGATGAGCCATGTTCTTCCTTTTCCTATTCATGGTGGTCATCATTACATCTAGGTGAAAGAATATTATCAAACGCATTGATATTAATAAATATAAGCCAGATCACTTGTATAAGCCAGACCATGGTAACAAATATTATAGTCATGACACAAGTACAGTTATTTAGTTTTAAAATGGAAATAGTTTTCCCTTATTCTTAACTTTATGCATCCATTTCAATATATGTTGAAAATAGGGGTGTAACGATTCATCTATTACATCGATGTATCGATTTATATTCCTCCGTACATACATCCAACTACATCGATCTGTGCTCGGCAAGTTGGCCTTATGCACGACATATATCGATCTAACGTCGTTTTAAAATGTAATAAATCGATTGTATCGATACTAGGAAATAACCCATTGGATTTAAGCACGTCAGCATGCTCGCACCCTGTACGCCTTTGGAGGATAAATCCTGACTTTGCCCGCTGACTAAAGGCCCTTTTAAGGGCCACACTTGTGGAGAGTTGTTTCTTTTTAATGTCGGTAGTGGTGGTCATTATTTAGGAATAGGTAAAAAGGACATTATTTGTAATGCTCTTTAGTGACCCAATTTGCGCTGCCATCAGCAGCTGCTGTTCACCTGGCGCCTACTTAAAAAGGAGTTAGCCTAGCTAGCTAACCGCCGACATTAATGCTAACGTTACGTTAGCATTATCAGCTAACGTTAACGATGCGCTAACGGTACGTAGTGTTACCATCATGATGTGCTAACGTAGCGTTAGCGATGATGCTAACATAGTGTTAGCGCATCATTAACGTAAGCGATGATGCTAACGTAACCTTAGCGTATCATGTCGGCAGTTAGCTAGCTAGGCTAGCTCCTTTTATTAGTATAATCCGCCCGGTACTTTAGACCCCGATGTGAACGCAGTAGCAACCGGTCTGGGGCCTAAAAAAGTTCCTGGGACAAAAAGTTCCTAGTAATTGCGGTGGGAACGCGGCTTCACACCCCCGAAAGTTGTCATACTGTTGGTTATTATGTAGGTGCAGGTGAGAAAAAACGGATAGTGAATGCTTGTCCAATGCTAGCCCAAGCTTTATTTTACGAGTATAGCCTTGGCTAGCGTTTGTTTTACATTTATATTAGTTACAATACATTATTTTGCAATATATGTTAAAAGTAGTTGTAGAATGCCAACGTGGTTAAAGCCCTTAAAACATCACATAACTGTCAATATAAAATAAATATATTTGTATTTCCACATCTTAACTTGAAGGTAAAGGACAACATGCTGTAATCTGAAGAACCACCTTATTGATTTTGAAACGGGATGAATTGAGGAGCCCCCCCAACAATCCACTTTTCTATTTTTTTTGGTTTTGATTCTTGATTCACTGAGTTTATATTGAGAACAAACCAAAACTGTTGACCTATGGCGGCAAGCACAATAGTGTGCATTCAATGCTGCACACTTGTGATAATAATTGCTCATGACTGATTTACATTTTGTTAGATCTAGGAAGGCTGGGCTGTTACCTGCATCATAGTATTCAAAAACACGTTATTTAAAGCGTTTGTCCCGTTAACGCGATGTGGGTGCCAAAACAAGCACCGTTCATTGCCAAGTGTGTTTGACATAGAAGGGATTTGTCACTACGGATTTTCCATACAATTGGACAATTTGCATAGTAATAGGAATTATGATATTTTATACAAAACAGATTAATGATGAACATTTGGGAATTTGTGGCAATCTCCTAGATTTAACTTGGCCAAATCCCTTCAGCAGTGCACACATTAGTATTACAATGGCAAAAAGTCTACATATGTTTTTCAGTATGATGATTATTAAAGGTTGAAACAACATAACTTGTTCTCAATAGAGGTCTGCAATGAGCAGTGAGATGTCTGAATGAACTCCATCATCAGTGTGTTTGCTGCACCCAGAATAACAGTTTATTCAAATGTATCATTATCTGTTGGTTGTTTTTACAATGAGTCGTCGAACAAACGTGGATCAGTTGCAAAACAACTTTTGATAGAGATGATGCATTTTAAATACTTTTATGGGAGAAATGAGTGGGGAAACCCTCTGATCAGTGCTGTCCACGGCGCTGACTAGGTGAGGTTTGGAGGCTCCTCAAACAAAACACATGGATCACCAGAGTTCTACATGACCTGAATGTGAAGAGAAACTAGTCCGCTATCGGCTCCTCCACCTTCAGCCTTCACAACTTGATGCGCATTTAGTTTTGGGTCTTTAATCAGTGAAGAGGAAACAAAAGTGACTCGACTTTCTAGATTCTCATGGTGTGTTGAAGAGCTCAAAGCAGCGGACTGCACTTAATCAGTCTCACACTCTCGAGTCCTCAACAATACAAATCGCAACAACGGGACAAAAAGGCAGAAGTAGCTCCAGCTCCATCCGCCGCCGCGCCCAAAGCAGACCGCACATTTGTATGACTGGAGTTGATCACCAATCTGTCTGAATTCACGTTAAGTATTTACTGTTCAATTTCAGAACATTGAAATCGCATACGATGTTTGTAGATTAAGTGTGTGGCTTTTATAACAAAGCAAACACAATTCATGATAATCCATAATGTTTCACACCAACAGAGTGGGCTAAATATTTTTTTTAATGTATTACAACATCTTGACATTGACATTTAATTTCATTCCTCAGACTAGTTTTGGTCTGGTCAATCTGGTCAGTATTTAAATATAAACTCATTGGTTCTCATTGTTTCAGCCACCACATCAAGTTAAATAAACAGTATTGTCTCAAAGGCAAGGGCTGGTTTGACATCAATTTATCTAGTCCGAGGAGCATTTGGCAGCAACAACTGATGCATTAAAGAGAAATACACCAATAACAAAAAAATAACGTTTTTGGCCATTAATTATAATTGCCCACGAAAGAGAAAAAAATACTATTGTATTACAAAGCTTTCGACCAGTGAACGACATTGCATTGCAACAGAACATGCATGAGGAACGGTCTTTAGAAGAAGTGGGTGGCTCTTAAAAGAGCCTTTGTATTGGTCTACATCAGGTTTACTTGGAGCTGGTGTACTTGGTCACGGCCTTGGTGCCCTCAGACACGGCGTGTTTGGCCAGCTCGCCGGGCAGCAGCAGGCGGACGGCGGTCTGGATCTCCCTGGAGGTGATGGTGGAGCGCTTGTTGTAGTGAGCCAGACGAGAGGCCTCACCGGCGATGCGCTCAAAGATGTCGCTCACAAACGAGTTCATGATGCCCATGGCCTTGGAGGAGATGCCGGTGTCGGGGTGGACCTGCTTCATCACCTTGTACACGTAGATGGCATAGCTCTCCTTCCTGGTCTTCCTCTTCTTCTTGCCGCTCTTGCTGACGGCCTTCGAGACTGCTTTCTTGGAGCCCTTCTTGGGCGCTTTCACAACCTCCGGCATGACTGGCTATTACTCGAGAAACAGCAGATGTCGTTGTGGCATCGGGACGCTGAAATCTATATACCAACTAGATGCAAAATACACTGCGCTGTTGCTCAAGAGTGATTGGTTGTTATCTGACTGCTACCGAGTGTACGTCATACAAACGTCTGTGCAGATTTCTCTACTGACAGAGTGACTGAATCGCCATAGATCATTTACAGTTTTTCTCGATTGTTTACACACAAATTCTGGTACTTGACACACAATGGCCACAACATGTAACTCATGCACCAACCCCCTGAACCAATTCTGCTAAACTACAAGCACAATTCCTGCTTTACACTCAAATTGCCGTTCTAAAACACACTTTTTTCAAAACACTACACACAATTCTCTGCATTTGGCACAATTTTCATGAAGGAAAATCTTGTTTTCACAAGGAACACACTGTAAGACAAAAGACTGCCAGTGACCCAAGCTTGTAGCCAAGTCAGTTGCATTAAATCATATACAGGTAAAAGCCAGTAAATTAGAATATTTTTAAAAACTTGATTTATTTCAGTAATTGCATTCAAAAGGTGTAACTTGTACATTATATTTATTCATTGCACACAAACTGATGCATTCAAATGTTTATTTCATTTAATTTTGATGATTTGAAGTGGCAACAAATCAAAATCCAAAATTCTGTGTGTCACAAAATTAGAATTTTACTTAAGGCTAATACAAAAAAGGGATTTTTTAGAAATGTTGACCAACTGAAAAGTATGAAAATGAAAAATATGAGCATGTACAATACTCAATACTTGGTTGGAGCTCCTTTTGCCTCAATTACTGCATTAATGCGGCGTGGCATGGAGTCGATGAGTTTCTGGCACTGCTCAGGTGTTATGAGAGCCCAGGTTGCTCTGATAGTGGCCTTCAACTCTTCTGCGTTGTTGGGTCTGGCATTCTGCATCTTCCTATTCACAATACCCCACAGATTTTCTATGTGGCTAAGGTCAGGGGAGTTGGCTGGCCAATTTAGAACAGAAATACCATGGTCCGTAAACCAGGCACGGGTAGATTTTACACCTTTTGAAGGCAATTACTGAAATAACTCAAGTTTTTCAAAATATTCTAATTTACTGGCTTTTACCTGTATGATTGAACCTCTCAACCCTTATAAAATATTATATTTATATTATATAATATTATATCATATTGTATTAGCACGTTGCCAAGTATAGACGTTTAGGAATACTATTCTTGGCACAAACAGGGAAGACCACATTAGAAAATCAAGGATCTACACTCTTGTCATGAAAGTGGTTGGCTCTTAAAAGAGCCTTTGTGTTAAAGATATTACTCTCCAGCTTTACTTGGATTTGGCGGGCTTCTCGGTCTTCTTAGGCAGAAGCACAGCCTGGATGTTGGGCAGCACGCCGCCCTGAGCGATGGTCACTCCGCCCAGTAGCTTGTTGAGCTCCTCGTCGTTGCGGACAGCCAGCTGCAGGTGACGGGGGATGATGCGGGTCTTCTTATTGTCGCGGGCAGCGTTTCCGGCCAGCTCCAGGATCTCAGCGGTCAGATACTCCAGCACAGCCGCCAGATAAACGGGGGCTCCTGCGCCGACACGCTGCGCATAGTTGCCTTTGCGCAGATGTCTGTGGACACGACCGACTGGGAACTGGAGCCCAGCACGAGAGGAGCGGGTCTTCGCCTTCGCTCTGGCTTTGCCACCGGTTTTGCCTCTGCCGCTCATGGTTAGTTGATTTCAGGGAAACAAGTGTCGTTCAACCAGCCAAACCCTCCTTTATATCTGCGCGGAGCGGGCGGGACGGTTCCTGACACGCGCACCAACCAGAGAAGAGGCGTCTGCACGAGCAGAGAGGGCGTCAGCGGAGAGTTTTGGCGGAAAGTTTGAAATAATGTTCCACCAATGAGCAGCTGAACCCGCTACTAGAGTCGTGGCTGAGCTCCTTCACCAATCAGGGGCCGGAGGTCTGAATCTGCGTCACCGATCCACAGCCGGTCCACACTTTAAGAGCCGCGTGTCTCTTCATAAAGTGCATTACTCTTAACTAGAGCGAGACAAGTTGAACATGGCACGAACCAAGCAGACCGCCCGTAAGTCCACCGGAGGCAAAGCCCCCAGAAAGCAGCTGGCCACCAAGGCTGCCCGCAAGAGCGCTCCGGCCACCGGCGGCGTGAAGAAGCCTCACCGTTACAGGCCCGGTACCGTGGCTCTGAGAGAGATCCGCCGCTACCAGAAATCCACGGAGCTGCTGATCCGCAAACTGCCCTTCCAGCGTCTGGTGAGAGAAATCGCTCAGGACTTCAAGACCGACCTGCGCTTCCAGAGCTCCGCTGTTATGGCTCTGCAGGAGTCAAGCGAGGCTTACCTGGTGGGCCTGTTCGAGGACACCAACCTGTGCGCCATCCACGCCAAGAGGGTCACCATCATGCCCAAAGACATCCAGCTGGCCCGTCGCATCCGCGGGGAGCGAGCTTAGACCGCATGATTCTCCAAATGCCAAAACGGCTCTTTTAAGAGCCACCACTCTCTCTGAAGAATTTGTTTTTCTACACTGATCTTCAACTTTCCAATTTCCTCCACGCCAATGCTTTGGACACATATTTATCCCCTAATACCACGTTACTCAGATAACATGAAGACAAGAAAAGGGGTTTACCAACAATACCTGGCTCTTACAATATCCTTAAGGCTTATAGCTTTGCATTTGATACATTTCCAGGCAAAGTTGCCGATTAAAACAACTTTTACAACTCTAAAATATGCAATCTGTCATGAATAAATCAGGCTAACAATCCTAAAAAGAGATACCGTGTAACTTGAGCTTGTCGTTGACACCGTACATTGGCCTTTCACATACATCAATATGTATTAACTGTCATTCGCTTTCTAATAGACCAGGGGTGTCAAACGTACGGCCCGCGGGCCGGAAACGGCCCGCCAGGTGGTTCAGTCTGGCCCGCGGGATAAATCTGTATTACTGAAAAAAAATAAGAATACACTTCTATAAAATCTGCAGTTCCTATATTGTCCGCTAGTGGCGCTGTTTCACGTCTATCGCTTTACCCGCATTTTCTGTTGACCCTGGTACCCTCTTCAGTGAAATGTCTTTGTCAAAAAAGAGAAAAGTGGACACAGTGTCGGATTTTTCAAAAAAAATTGACCTCTTCCTACATGTTCATGGAGGTGAATCACAATCACTGTGATCAGTTTTTATGCATGATGCACTTAAATAAATGTTAAACTGGGTGAAAATGTTGTTGAAATTGCACATTACTTTTCTTAAAAACTCTTAGGTTGTTGATAATATATTTATTAAAAAGGACAATTCATTGCATATAATGATTTTTATAATTTATTTCTTCTCTGCACTAATACAAAGAAGAAAGTGGACTTATTGTTAGTTCTATGTCATTTTAGAATGAGTTTACTGGTCTGGCCCACTTGAGATGCGATTAAGTTGTATGCGGCCCCCAGACCAGAATGAGTTTGACACCCCTGTAATAGACTAACAATGCAGTAGCAGATGGTGCATCCTTCTGCGTGTTTGACTCCCTACCAAGAAGAAAAGAGAAGCGGTCCTCTGTCATATCATAGACAGTGTAAGGGTTATATGTTATGAATATGCAAAAAAACAGCACCTATAATATGATATATTCGTGTGGAGCAAAAAGTAGAAGCTTGAAAAGCTTGTTTTTTGCACTTATGTATTGTCTGTTTAGGTCTATTGATTTTCCATATTGCATATATGTGCAACATACTAAATAATGGTTCTGATTCTGAAATGAAAATCGTCCTATAACACTAATCAATATCACAATAGAACAGAACAATAAAGGTTTCTGGGGAGGAAGTCTGCCAGTCATATAATACAACAGGTTTTCCGCTTTTTCAGTGTTAGCATTATTAACATACCTTTTTTAAATTAGGAAAAATATTATTATTAACCCCCCCCCAATGAATAAAGATTAAATACTGAATCAGGAATTGATTTTTTCATTAAATCTTGACCCCCAAAATATTAAGTTAACCTGTGTCTGGAGACAGGATTTCTGAATTGGAAATTCCTTCAATAAGGGTTAGGGGTCTGTGTTGTCCCAAAAACAAGCCTGTAATCCGGCTCTCCTGCATCCTCAGGCAACACAAACTTGAACATCCTTAGCAGTGCCATATGGGCCAGAGCTTCTCCGAGACACATACGAGGACCTGCAGGTTAAAACACCCACGTGTTGTCTGCAATCTAACAGTGAACCTGCTGGTGTTTAGGAATATGCTAATGAGTAATGTTTACCTGCTGTAGAGTGCATGAGGTTTGCCCATTTTTAGTCTACACTGCGATGAATTTGCCAAACTGTTGTGCCACATATCATGTTAAAATATGCTCTGTTGTGAAAGAACAGAAATATGTGGAAACGTTTCTGAATGCTTATATTTGGGATAGAGAGGGGGTGACATGCATAAACGGCTCTGGGCCGTGAAGTAAAGACTCGCAGTGTCATGCACGGTAACTATGTGTGCTGTTGCAACACTTTATTAAAACTGTATATAATGCTTATGTTGAGTGACATATTCAACAAAAATGTTTTTTAATGCCAACAAAACTACATTATATACTTGTTGATGACCAGGATACATCTTCCTTTGCTACCACAAGGTGGTACCATAATACACATTCTTAAACTGAAGATGTGAAGAAGTCATTTGATAGTCTTTTTCATAGAGAAATAAATACTGTTTTCATATTTCCGATCATAATAGATTAGTGTATGTTATACAGTGTAAGTGAAAATCTATATTTTATTTTCTTAAAAATCCTAATCTCCCTATGTAACTTTCATTTTTCCTCTCTCAACGCCTGCAGCCCATTACAGTTTTTCTCATCGATTTGGTACATTTCTCCAAAGTCAGGTAACTGCTCTCAAAATGATTCACACAGCTGTCTTAATTACAACAACTACAAAAGGGGAAGAGAAAAACGACAAAGAAGACGAATGATGAAAAAATACAATAAAAAGTAAAATGAGTAGTGAAAAAAGAAGAGGTGTAAGAGTGAGAGGTAGTGGACAAGGAAGTGGGAGAGGAAGAGGAGATGGAGAAAGAGCTAGAACAACTGAAGATGAAGGAGAAAGACAAAGAAGAGCTGAAGATGTAGAAGAAAGAGGAAGAAGAGCTGAAGATGTAGAAAGGGGAGAAGATAGAGAAGTAGAGGGAGAATAGATGGATAGCTTGAAGGACAATGCTATAGTGGAAAGACAAAGAGTGGAAAATATAAGAGATGGACAGAGGGGAAGAGGAGGGCAAGATGTTCAAAGGGGCAAGGTGTAAGAGGGGGGGCAATCGAATTACTGCACTTTTACTTTCCTGAATTTTAAATATGTGTCCATAAACTATTCCATGCTACTGTAAGTGAAAAGATTTAGGTATATCTATGTATGTTGCTGCTTCAAAACCTCAGTAACAGTTTCACAGTAGTATGGACTGCAATCAATGGCATTACTGTAAAACACTAACTTACTGTATTGTACCTTGTGTACCTTGTGCACCATGCATGACTCGTGGAAATATTTGCTGTGATGTTGATGAAATTCTCTGGCCAGATGTAATTGAAAGGCATGATCAATAAATTAATTGATTCAATGAATGCAGGTAAATTTTTATTTTACAGTCCTATTTACCTATGTACTTATTTGCATAATGTTTTTTGTAGGGTGACAACTCATTGTTATACACCTGAACTCCTCACTAAAAAACGTAATGAAAAACATGTATTTTCAATTATTTCGTTGTGTATCTTCCATTGAATTTGTTATCAAACCAACAGAGAACACACTTTTAGTATAGATGTTAATATTTAATTTCAACAAAGACATTATTTGAATAAAATTCAGTGTTTCATTGTGCAGTGAAGAGTTAACTGTTTCTCCAACATAAGAGTGTGTTTAGTTTGCTGTGTTAACTGTTTTGAGAGCAGTTACCTCACCTTGGAGAAATGTACCAAATCGATTGAGAACAAATGTAATGATGACAGCCTTGGGTCCGATCCACCCTGCTTGGGGGGCCATCATGTCATTTATATATATTACGTCACACAAAGCATACAATTTGCGATAATTGGTATTTGACTCCACTAGTATTTCATTTGACTATAAATGCAGCTCAATCTCAATGTCATGGAATGACACAATTATTCAAATTAAGTAAGTCTATGTTGGTGCCCAACATTATTGTCTAGTCCACTATGTAGTAGGTGTGCCATCTTTTTATTACTGTACAGATACAAAAATGCAAGAAATACAGACAGAGAAAGGAACAAGCTTTAGCAACTATATACGTACAAAAGTTACTAAGAAGGAGTTAGAGACTTAAAAAGCATCCAGATAAAGATGGCAGGGATAGACACGGATGTATGATTGATTACCACTAGACATGCTACCCATTTGGGGGAAGAACCAACAAATAAGTGACATATTATTTCAGCGAGCTAGGTCCACCCTGGGGCGTGATGCCCTTTAGGCTGTACACAACAAGCCAGCTTCAAGGGGGAGTAGTGTGGATGTAGGCTCACAAACTGTCCAGCTGCTCACGTACGGGTCGACTGTGGCGCAATTAATAAAACAACAGATCTTGTGTTATACAAATACAAAATGTTGGCAACAACTTGATGATGAAAAACGTGTTTAAGCTTATAGCATTAATAGATGGTGCTTTTAAAGCAAGTGTATCTTGTATTGAATTTTAAAGGTGATGTGTGTACGTTAAGAGTGATAAGTAAGTGATGGCCACATCATAGGTAGATCGACATGTTGTTGTTGGTTGAAACATCCATTAATTTAGGATGTTCTGCGGTACCCTAAGTTGGACCTTCATGCGATAAGGTTTGGGAGTCAGAGTGACCCCATAGACTGGAGTGAAGTCTGGCTCTCCTGCATCCTCAGGCCAGATGAACCTGAACTTCCTCAGCAGCGTCACCGTAAATAGGAAGAGTTCCATACGGGCCAGACTCTCTCCGAGACACATCCGAGGGCCTAAAACGTGGAAATTAAAATATACAAAAAGAGCCGTTAGTCATGCACTTACCCTCACCATGTTGTATTTTTCTTACGGTATCATACCCCAACTACTGTCTACCATCTAAGCCCCACTGCAACACTATGTTCCCAGAAAGGATTGTTCGTTCTACTGTAATGGATCAAATTTCCAGTTTCGTGAGGGTCCGTTAAGAACTACCACTGCATGAAAAGTGGGATTTCCGTCCCCGTAAACGCCCAAAACTCTCCCTAATTTCCGACAATTTCCGACAATTTACAGGCCGCGCACGCCGCGTTCGCCTGTCCCGGAAATTGTCGGAAACAGACTCTGACGTAGGTGGCGATCAGCTGGCGGAGGTGCGAATGGCCCTAATTAGCATATTAATGCAGCAAAACCGCGGGTGGCTGAGCGGAGCGGGCTGAATATCCTCATTGGATGAAACCACAACTTTCAAACAAGAAAAATCACTCGTGATTGGTTGGCAGATCTGTCGCTATTGGTCACCCAGCCTCATAAATAATTTATATATACAATATATATTATTTATTCATTCATATTGTACTGTATATTCATGTCATTGTTATCCTATGTAGGCTACTAAACAATTATTAGACTACCACCAAGGACATTAATGAATTTATAGAGGAAATTTGCCAGGAACAACGTTTATGCAAAAAGAGCTTTATTAAAACAAACAATTATATACAAAGCGAGGATCTGCGCACACATGGGTAGAGGATGATCCAAAAACTACAAATGTCCGTTTGCCTCCTCGGGGTTGTAGGTAACTGGCGGCGTTCTTTCCGAGGCAGGTCCGTTGCGCAGACGCATATTGTGCGTGGCTCTGTACTTTGGAGTCGCCTCTCACCGGGACTGCAGCTTCGCACAGCTCCGTCCTACGAAATGACGGCGACCGTACAATCCACCCAGAGACCCCGCCAACATGCCCTCTTCTTCGGCAGACATGAGGTCTCCGCTGGCGGACTTCCAGAGTTCCACCGCGTCATCTGCAAGCACACGCTGTCTCCATTCCAGGAGCTGTAAAAAACAAAACAAAAAATCAATACTGTGCGATGCGTATGGACACAACACATCTATCAACGCTCGTGAAAAATAGTCACAAAATAAACTCTTACCCGCTTTCTTCTCGCGCGGAACTCTTCGCTCTTCCGCCCGCCGTGAGTTTTCTGGCGCGATTCTGAAGCTCTGACGTGCCGTCTCGTAATACGTCTTACAGGCGACTGGAAAACAATTAAATGAAAGTGGTATGAATAAAAATTAACACGCAAGTCACCGTAACATTAAATAATGAAGGAGAAACAGTTTTAAAAAGTCACTTACCGATGTTGCTCCGAGCAAATAGGAGGTCAGCGCCTCATTGTGAGGAGAAACTAGTCTGTGAAAACAAAATGTACAGTTATGATCGGTATCTGTTCTATGGTATCTATTTCCTTATACCGCAGAATGAAAGCAAGCTCTTTAAATCTTAAACACTACAAAAATACACTTCAATAAAGCGGGTTCTGCTCACTAGTTCTTTTGTAAGGCTACTCTTAGCTTAGGTTTTAGGCTAAGCTACTTGTAGCTTAGCTAGCAGTCATCAAACATATTCTTACCTTGGGATTTCATGCGGCCGTCTCCTCTTCTTGAGTCAGTCTCTCCCGCTCGTTCATATTGGCAGGATGTTGATTCAGCTGACGGGACAGTCCGCTGATAGCAAACTGCAGTTTCTTCTCGACTGGCTGAAAGTTGTTGATCGCGTCAAAAAGGAGCTGAACGCGAGTTGAACGTCCGGATCCTCCAATCAGATACGAGGTCATTGTTACATGGAAGGACTCGCGAGACCAGACCGCGGTGCCTGTGAAGCACCATGTCTGCGAGATGTAGTTGTTAATACGTCCTCTGTGCATTTAAGTAAGACTAAAGAAAAGGGCACTGTATTCCTGCCACTATGCACATTAGTTGAGCTCTAGGAGAATGTGATCTCTGCAGAGCCTTCATTCTCATTCTAATGTTTGCATGGAATGGTCATTTTACCTTGCTGATTCAGATTGAAATTGATGTTGAGATTGATGTTTTAAATAATTTAGTGTATCTTTTTACATAACATTTGCCATAGCTAATGGCATACACAGTAATCTAGCATACTTAAATTAAATAAATCAATACAAGCTAAAATGTAAGAGTCTATAATTAGGCCTGATCTATTTTTACCAGAGATTTTCTTACCTTTTAAAAAAATGTCAACTGGGATAAACTCCCTCTGCAGCCCTGATTTGCATTTGTATAGCTTACAGCATTTTCATTTACAAGTCAAAGCCTCCCCTAGAATTAGGAGGAGGGGAGTCATGGGGGGCCAACTGCCAAGGGAGGCCCACGTCAATTTCCGACAAATTCCGGCAGTTTTCGGCTTTGCCCGCAAATTGCCGAAAATTGCCGTAAACCTGAAATTCCACGACAATTTACGGTGCCGGAAATTGTCGGAAATCCCACTTTTCATGCAGTGTACCCTTTAAACTCTAGCCTCTTTTATGGCCTCTGCTCCGAAAATGGCATACCCATAATAAAAATGTCAATAACTTTGTAAATCTAAATAAGTCTATTTGGACTATTTCTTTTCTGTAGGATAAAGGGGAACCTATATAAGTTGGAAGATGTAAAATATCTGTATACATGTCACAAATTAATAAATAAATAAAGATGGATTTTTTTTTTTTCAAAGTCTGCCTGGAAAAAGAAAAGTACAGTGTATCCATCACTATAAAACATTGAGAACCAAAGCTAAAAACTCATTAATTTCAAAGCCCAGGTTGTATACAGTAACTGAGTTCAAAGTTTTGATTTAATTAAGTCAAGCAGAACAAATCTAGAGGAGGTTTTTTTTTTTCTCAATCCTGGCTCGATTTTGATGATTGACACCTCATTTTAATCGTCAGAGCCAATAAAATTGAGGTAACAGAGCAAAGGCAGACTGGCAGCTCGTTTAGCCAAAAAGACGCAGCTACGGAGTAAGTCAGTGATTCATCGCAAACTGACTGGCCGTCACAAATCCCAGACAAAAAAAAGGGTACAACCCACCCCATATGGACTAAACCGCTTCCGGGGTGAAATAGCATATCCGGGTAGCGTTTGGCGTTTAGCAGCGGAAAAAAAATGGGATAAATCATTTCTTTTGCATGAAAACAACAAACGTAAGTAACAAATTGTGATTGAAAAGCGAAGTTGAGATTTCTGTGGCTGCTGCTTGTTCGGATTTATCTTGGGAAAGGTTTGGCTGAGGGATATGAAACACATATTGCCGTAATCTGTGTCTTCTTGGCTAGCTGTTAGCTATCCCGGTTTTGTTTTTAGGATAATCTGTAAAATAGTCAGGGTGGTGGCATTTTTTTGCGAGTGATATTTACATATTTCTTTTCACATTTCTGTGCAATGCTCTCGTTATGTTCGGAGCACGTTCAAACGGGTTTCAAGGCTTTGTAGCCCAGACTCTGACGTTTACAGTGATATGCAGCATTCATATATCAGTTTGGTTTTTATTAACACTACTTGCCTGTAGTGAACAGTTGTGAGTGGAAAAGTTAACTATTGAGACACTCTTACACGTACTAATGGAACACTCTAACGTTCGCTATTGAAATCCTCTCACAGAAGTCTGGCCATGAACAGGCTGTTCTCTGCGGCGTGAGATGCGGACTTAAAATCATATTAAGGAAGGGCGTAAGATGGTGCTTTTCGCTGTTCAAAACCTGCCCTATTTGCTTACTCCTTCCGGTGTCACTGAGATGCCTTGTATGACAGTGAGATTTCATGTATACATACTAGTGAGATGCTCTTATGTTTACTAGAGAGATGTATGTGTATTTAACATAGCAGTATATATGTATGCACATGTGTTTCTCATATGTACGTGTAAGTATTTCAGATGAGTATATAACATGTTTTATAGCATAGGTTTACAGAGTATGTATGTGTAAATGTCTCAGTGTGCGCGAGAGCATTTCAATAGTGAACGTAAGAGAGTCTCAGTAGCCTGCGCAAGAGTGTCTCAACAGTTAAGTCCTAAACAGCCCCTCATAAGTTTCAGTCACGGTGTGTAACACTTACCCTACTTTTAAAAGTAGGTTTAAGACTGTCAATGAAACTCAAAGTTGGTTGGTTCAGGCTTGACTGGGCAAAGACTGCAATGAGACGTTCTAGACGACAACTGGTGTTGCATATTATACAGATTCTGAAGCCACCCTAGGCAATTTTGTTACTTGTGATATTGGGCTATATGGATATTGATTGATTTGACATACCTGCAGAGAAAGGCATGAAGGCCTCTGGTTTCACAAACTGTCCCTGGTCATTGAGGAAGTTTTCGGGATTAAATTCATTTGGGAATTTCCATTCTCCCTCCTCATTCAGCACTGAAGTAAGATTAGGGATGATCACCGTACCCTGTGGACAAGACAAGAAGCAAAGATGAATAAATAATTTGCAGAGACATGACATTCCCAGTAGAGACGCCTGAATTGTTTTCCACAATAGTCACAGAAAAGACAAGACAAGTTGCTTTTTACCTTGGGGATAGAATATCCATTGAGCTCTGTGTCTTTAGTTGTACAGTGGAAGACGCTGAGTGGAACAGTGTTGGCTACTCTCTGGATTTCATGGATTACGGCCTGGATGAGAAAATATCATGTTCCCATACTTAAACACTGGCTCTCAAAAGATCAGCCACACAAAAAACAGCAGAATAGGAACTAGCCCAAGGATTTTTATATATGTCAATTGTGAATTGAATTCACATCAAGAATGGACCCCAGTGTGAACATATTAAATCCAGAATTATTAGTTGTAAGAAAAGTGTGGGATTTACCTGGACATAAGGCATGTTGTTTCTGTCCTCAGAACTGGCCTGATCTTTTCCCTCGAGCACCATGTCTATCTCCTGCTGACAACGCTCTGACAGAAACAGGATGGATAATAATAATAATAATAATAATAATTCACAATACTTTTGAAACGTGAAGACGAAACTACGTTGAAAAATAGTATTATAGAAGTAGATAAATGTTAAACCTATGCAGGAGTGGGGTCAATTAAACCTAATATGTGGTGTCCCCGATAAATAACTAAGTTAAAGTTAATTAAAATATCTTCTGAAACATCTTTAGCAAGCAAAAATGTATCACATTTCTGGGACTGTGAACGGAAACGGTGAACAAGTAGGTGTCCCTGCTCTAGCCCGAACAATGAAGACATTCATATTTTACATGTCTGTCTAATCTGAACTTTCCTGTATGAACTAAAAGATATTTTTTCAGAGACTGACATGACTCATTGTGAACTGGCTGACACCATTACACCATATACATTTAGGCTATTAAGGCGTGGGCGAAACTACTGCACATAACTACAAGCCTGAAACTAAAGCAGTTAAAAGGAATTCAGCCATCATTGATATGATTATTTACACCAGCAAATTTGCTACTTTTCCTTCTTCAAAATGTCATCTGTTGAAGACTCTGTCTGGGACGTTTGCTGGCTTTCTGTGGAAGAACTGGCTACTCGTTCTTGCAAGAATCTTTGGAAGTAACCTTTATTGAATTTGCGGAAGGCCTCAACCATGGTACACTTGTGAGGGTGAATCTCATAGGTGACATTTGTGGAGGAGGAAAAACGTGTGCTAAAATTAGCCTTTGCTGTAGGGGCATGGGATACTGTAGCTATTGCCATTACAAACGCTACACTAATCATTTATAACTGGAGTGAGAGCTTTGTGCATATTTGTAGCAGTGTCATCTCATCACTGATAGGTTAGGGAGCAGAGGTAGTCAGTTTTTATCTATACGGAAGCACAATAATTCCCAGCAGGTGCTACGTTGCATCGAGGATCTGCTTTAAGTATACAAATGGGTATGCGAATGTTTTTGTAATGTACACGTGTCCATTAAACAATTTACAAAATAGACATTTTGATACGTGTTCCACAAAAAAAAAAAAAAACCTATTCAGTTTTTTTTCAGTTGATAAAACAAACAATGATGGAGCACTCAATGGTATACTCTTTGCATACCTTGTACATGTGGGTAGTTCATTAAGTAGAGGAAACCAGTAAGCAGGGTGTTGGAAGTAGTGTCAGTCCCAGCAAAGTGAAGATCTAGGATGTACATTGTCAGCTGTGCTTCTGAAAAGGACGAACGATCATCACCTGCCTAATGAGAGGAAAATAACGATGCAAATGTGAAACTTGCTTTAAAAGGCAATATTACATTATTTATAGTCATATCTTTATACTTATAGAGGTTTGGGCCCCTGGATTTTTTAGAGACTTAAGGGAAATCCAAAAAGTGAGCCACTGTGGAAAGATCTATTAGGCTGAGGGCTAGTTGATTTTACAAAAACAAATAATGGATGAATAGTTGGGAGGGAATTGAAGACATCTTATATCAGTTTATGTGAGAACATGTGTGTGCCGACTAAAACCTTCCGCACATTCAACAACAATAAACCACAGTTCACTGCAAGACACAGGCAGCTTCGTTGGGCCAAAGAGGAGGCCTAAAGAGGTGGGGACAGGATCCTGTCCAGACCAGGCCCAAAACTCACTGAGGAGGGAGATCAAGGTAGCTAAGAAGTGCTACACTGAAAAACTGGAGAAAAGTCTTTCAGCCAACGACCCCCCCTCAGTCTGGAGAGGCCAACTACCAACTACAGGAGACCAACCCCCCCCCCCCAGACTACAACGGATTGTCAGGTCTGCAGAGAGAACTATTGGTTTCAGACTGCCCTCCATCCTGGACTTATACACCACCAGAGTCACTCACTGTACACTCCAAGTATGCATAATTCACAAATGTACCCATCTTTTCTGTGTTCAATGATTCACCTTATCTAGCCGATCCAAATAGCAGTCAACAAAGTCTCGCGGATCTCCAGGCACTCTCGTCTGCTTGTGCTCATTCATCAAAGATTTTGCAATTTTCTGACATGTCTGAAAAACATACAAGTCAACATTTTTAATGCATATTCTACTTTTATTTTTCCATTGACAAAATCCATCGAGAGAGTGAGTCAGGAAAAGAGACAAATGGAGAGAGAGCTTAACCTACCGCAACGTTCTTAAAGCCCCGTCTGAAGGGCAGTGGCAGGCTTCTGATCATAGGAAAAGAGTCATAAAGCTATGTAAAATGAAAAAGCAAACATCATTTTAGATTATATAAAATCAAACGTTTATAGTGTGCATCCTGGCATGAATCGGACAAATAACTGTTACATATTGGCTGAGATTCTGTGCTTTGCTGGAAAACAAATCTGCAAGTCAAAGCGAGTAAGTTTGTATGGATACGTAAATGAAAGTTGGAGACACACAATCCACAGGCATGATGCAGATACAGTTTATTTGGACCATTGCTTTAGCGTGGCTCCGGGAAATGTCCTACTTTCAGATGTAATTCAATTTATAGGGCAATATGTGATTAAGAGAAATACCTTGACACCAACACTTACTTAACAATCTAATGTTTAAACAAACAGTTACGGCATTAACGCCCGTTATAGGTGAACAAAACGCTGATCTGATTTATATTTTATACATATAAACTGAGCGCCTATACTTTCGTGACTTTTTAGTCACGAATCAAGCGCTCTGTTCAGAGAAAGTACTCATGCCTGTTTCTTCTAAAGGACCGACAATGTGTACCATGAAGCAGAATTGATATCCTGACCAGTTGAATGAACACTATTGAACTAACATGCTGTTGTTTTCTCTTCTTTAGTTTAGACATGCTGTTTAATCAAACAACGTGGGAGCAGAGCAGGTTGCAGGTTTCCTCCATCAAACGTTTTCAGTAATAAATTTGTTTTCCTCTGGATGACAACATGGATGTGTGAAAAGTGTCAATTCAATAACTCACGGTCGATGGGGGACAATTGCCAGCTTTGGAACCAACACTATTGTAAGCATCCCAAGTGTTGGTTGATTGGAGTTTTGGAAATGCTGATTATTTAGTTGGACTGCTAAAGTTGGCTCTAATAACCACTGATCAATAAAGTACGGCCACACTGAGGCGCAAGCTTAGCTGAAGTCTGAGGTCTCTGATATTTCCGAGCAACGTTTGGAGGCAGAAGCAAGCCTATGACTCACCATAGCCCATGGCCCATTGGCTATCTTGCCATTCTCAGTAAAGCATCGAACAACCGTTTTGATAATCTCATCCTCATACTCGAAGCGCCTTCCGAATAGAACCTGGCAGATGATGTTGGAGGCCGCATTATGAAATATGTTTTGAGGACTGAAGGATTTGCCTGGAAAAAATAAAATGTCAACTTAAGTACAACACAGTATTGTGCAAAAATACTCAAAACTTTACTATTCATTACCAAGCAAAAAAATTGTAAATGTGTAATCAAGCTCCACATTGTAAGATTATCAAATAGCAGTATAGTATTTTATGTCAGTGTCCCTGATTTAAGGGAATGCTGCCATCCATAGGAGGACATACCACATACCAACACTCTTCTCTAGCGTGTCCACAGTATATTGTATCTCTCCATGAATCCTCTGCTCCATGCTGTCTTTCCCCATTCCAAAGTTCTTCAAGTTCATCAGTGCAAAGCGACGTTGCTCCTTCCAACTAGGACCGTAATCTGCCAGAATCACTCCTACAAAAGGCAAAGTGGCACAAAAGCGAGCCTGAAATAAAAATGTCTCAAGATATCCCTGTTTACTATGATTATAGCATTTTTTCCAGAGCTCATTTACTAGCATAATTTATATTTTACCATAGTCAATATATTATTGAGAAGATGGTTCTTTCAATGTAGAAGACCATGTTGGTACTTTCTTAGTGCTAGAATTACTTTACTTGTCGCTATCTCATTTGCAAATGGACTATTTGTTGTGACGGTTTGGGCCCATGTCCTTTTTTACTTCGTAGTTTCATGTCTCTCGTGTCCCTGGGGTAACTTCATTTCCTGCATTGTCCCGTTTTCCCCTGTGATTGGCTGCCGTGACGATGATTGTTTCCAACTGCACCTCCCCTTTGTATGTAAACCATGTTAGTCTCTTGTCCCTGGTCGCGTCACTGTTGGTTGTCACGGTTGGCTGTCCCTGATCCTCGTCTGTGTTTTGCCCTCGTTTTTTTTTTTGCATTTTTGAGTATTTTTGAGTATTTTTTTGTTGAACTCTGCATCTGTGTCCTGCCTCTTCCAGCATGCACCGCGATCCTTCAGACATTTGTTTATTGTTATGCAATAAAAGGGCTTTTACTGCAAAAGAATTGAGAAGAGTCTGATTTTAAGTAAATGAAAAAAAGAACAACATGGTCTGACTTGTAGTTGAAATAATATACAAAGCCGCCTAACATGTGAGTGGGCTACTCTACAGGACAAGTGCATACAAGTTTGATGAATGGTTAGATGTCATGGTTTGGATGAAGAAAGATGATAAGTCCACTCCAGCCCTGCCTTTTTTTCTCTGCTTAACTGAATTCTAAAGATCAGTTACATAAGTGTTTTTTTTTTATTAGAGCGGTGCTTCCAAACCAAACGCAGCCGCTTGGTATTACACAAAAACTTGAAGGCAAGATCCTAGAACCCCAGTTTTAGCCTCCCATCACTGATTGCCATTTTGGGATTTATTGCTTTCAAAAGGCACGGTTCACGTCCTATATACTGATAACTGAATTGCTGTCCCATATGAGCCAGATCATTCAATAAAGAAGATTCTAGTCTATGAGAAAACTGCATCTTCACCTTCGTTTTAGCAACATATATAGTTACACTGGTGGCTGTCCCATCCCTCAACGGATAAGTTAACATAGGAATGTTGGGTGGCTTTTTTAAAAACAGCTACTGGTGCATGACACATTCATTCACTGCCTGTTGAAACATGTAGGTCCTACCTTTCCTCTGGGTGGCGTCATTAACAAACAGGTCTTGGGATCTTCCAGCAAAATCAATGCCTTTAGTCACTAAAGCCTCCTTGATGGTCTTCATCCCATTAATGACAACTATTGGTTTGGGACCGAGAAATAGACTATAGACATTTCCATAGGTCTTTCTCAACTGTGAGAAAAGCAGATAACATAATGTTTTAAAATTTTAATTCCAGCAATTTAATAAAATAAAAAACAAGTGTTCTAATTTCCCAGGTTAGAGGATGAAGATCTAACTAAATCAGGAGAGAAGCATGAAAAATATTGGACAAATTTAAGCAGACTATTCAAAAAAAGGAAATTCATATAGAGCATCACAAAATATTGCAAACATTAGGAGATAAATGATAACAGATAACAGCACATTGCATCAAGCACCTGGCCTTGGGCCTTGCAAGTACTTATTTTTGTGTGCAAGTTAGCCAACACCCAATATGTTTGCATAGCCTCAGCCACATGTTGGGTGTAGTCCAGTAGTTAAGCACACAGACAGTCAACTCTGTACAGAGAAAATGTCTGTGATTGCCTATTGTAAATACACTTTACCCCTAGAAGCATACCTTACAGTTCAAAATCTTTGGCGGACATGTTATTATTTTACACTCAACACATTTTGTGATAGCGATTACATTTATGCGATTACAAGTCAATGTATTGGAAGAGTCTTACCCTCTCAAAGTCCTTCAGCGGGTTCTCTAAGCTTAGGTCCAAAATATTCCCCAGTATCGGCCAGCCTGGCGGTCCTGGTGGAAAGTTCTTGGGCCTTCGGGACTTGAGTTGAACGATGATGAAGACAAGGCAGATTACCAGCAGGATTATTGACGCAAACATGGTGGAAGGGACTGAATTGTAAAGATTGCTGGATTTCTGCAAGTGTTTCTCAGTTCTGAATGACGACTCCTGTAGTTATATTTTGTTCACCTGTGGTAAAAGGTGAGTGGAAACAAACAGAAACAGGTTACACTTTTATATATTACACATACATTCTTCAAGGATTTGACTTGCTCAACAAAATGTCAGAGTATATGTTGCTGAATATTATCCATAGTCTACCCCAAACGGCTTGACAATGATGGATAATAGAAGTGAATAGAGCTAACCAGTTAAAACATATTTAGACACATAAACTCAATTTGTGTTACTGTATCAGAGGTATTTTCTTCTACCATTTTCAACTTGACTACATTCCAGAAATAAATATATTTTATATTTTTAACCAATTATTGTCATTGTTCCAAAACATATGAAGAGTGTCCATGAAACCTTCATAAATAACGACCAATGCAAAATATGACATTTTACACTTACAGCTTCTCAAAACTATTCTTTGTTTTAGTTGTATTTATTATTTCTATAGATAATCATTTTTTTTATAAAATTAAATCCTTTACAATAGCAATCGACATCTTTTCTGTTTTCCCTGTGTTGGGTATACTTTAAAATACTTGGGAAGGAATTCCCTGAATACTTTATCCACCACTAGCACTAGCGGTATACGTCACTCTCCCAAATTACGTCTCTAAATTAATTTTATTACTTCTGTACGTTCGGTACAGTAACATATAAACGTGAGAGCCTTCGGGCGTGTCCTGCAGAAAATGGAGGCAACCTTAGTGAAGTTGCTTCTTACGCAGAAGTTGGTACCAAAACAAACATTTGCCAAACCAACCACTTAGTCTTCATCCTCCAAGTGTTTTCTTGTAAACCAGAAAATCAAGAACAAGTCTTACCTCTATCGCTGCTTTTTGCACCATGGATCGGAATCAATGTTAACCACCGCTATGGACAAAACCACTGCGCATTGGCGACTCTATAGGCTGATGGTGATTCATGTGGTTACGCAACGATCTTATTGTCTGCATAAAGTTAACTCGCTCTGAACATGTGTAGCCGGGTGAAGTGGGAGAGAGGGGGGTTTGCGTGCTGCTTCACTTTGGGGCGTACTGCCACTTTAAATTAATGGGTCCAAGTTCGCGCGAGATTTGCAGAATGGGACCTGGCTGCTATTGACAACAATACATTATTGGCGGTTAGCCTTAGTGCAGCTCTGGGATTGTGATTGTTACCTGTAAACAGAGTGTGTTCTTGGGTTGTGTGCCGCTTTCTCGTTAGAAGGGAAGTTACAAGCTGCCGTGGACTGAGGTTTGCACGTTCCCTACTGGTTTCCCTACGCGTGCGTGTTTGCAGATGTGTCCGCCTCTGTTTCCTGTTACGTCACACATTCACAAACATATTGCTGAAAATCTTCAAAACACATCACATATCCACTGCAGCGTTTACAATTGTATAAGTGAGCACGACATCAAAGCCACGTATGAACAAATTCATTTAAGGAAATAATTTAAAAGAAAAGATTGGACCGACTGGGTTTCATGTAACGCTACTTTTTCGCAACCTCGCGAAAAAGTAGCGTTACACATGTTTGGAAGTATGACGCTTGACGGTCAAGGAAGAAATATGATAAAGTATATTATGTCAAAGATGTCCCGCTTCATGATCAATAACAAGGTGAATAGAGACAAATACAGTAAGAGGTTCACGAAAACAGACATAATATATGTTCACATAAGCACCATTAATATCTGCTGATTTGTTTTTGTAAGCCCACATATTATTGTCTATTATGGTACTGTACTTTGTAACAATGTTTAGGTTCCCATGTCACAACGAAAACGGGATTGTTGATTATTGATAATCTAGCTCAGCAGAGGGCGCTAGAGCACCAAATCCAAGCCCCACCTCTGTCTTCTACCACGTCCTCAGACTGGTTATTTACAATGTGTGAACCTGCGTATTGTCATCTACTCGCTGCAGAACTGGCCAGTGAACATGAGCGGAAGAGGAAAGGGAGGAAAAGGACTCGGCAAAGGAGGCGCCAAGCGTCACCGCAAAGTCCTCCGTGACAACATCCAGGGAATCACCAAGCCCGCTATCCGTCGTCTGGCTCGCCGTGGCGGAGTGAAGCGCATCTCCGGTCTGATCTACGAGGAGACCCGCGGTGTGCTGAAGGTCTTCCTGGAGAACGTGATCCGCGATGCCGTCACCTACACCGAGCACGCCAAGAGGAAGACGGTGACCGCCATGGATGTGGTCTATGCCCTGAAGAGACAGGGACGCACCCTGTACGGCTTCGGAGGATAAACACTGATTTCATTTCCTGACACCAAAAGGTCCTTTTAAGGGCCACCAACTTGCTTTGAAGAGGTTATTCCTGTAGGAATAATTGCTCTCGCGATTAAAGGATGATGTACCACAACGCAGACGTGGTATGGTATATCTGTGTTGAGAGCTAAGACATGCATGCCAGTTCTATAGGTATTTCCACATGTGATTTATGTATCCTTCAGGGTTTGCAGGTTGCAGAAAATATTATGAAAAATGACACAATAGTGAGTCTAAATACTGCCATAAATCAATACATTTTGTGCTTCAACTAAACTCGTACTACACCTCTGGTTAATCATTAGAGCATGTCGTGCAAAACAAATGCATATTGTATAAAGATCAAGTTTTACAACTTTCTGTCAAATATATTACCCTTGTCTCAATGTAGCGACATCTCCTTATAGCCAAAAACATTTAAACACTATTGGATTCAAAGTTCTTTGCCATGGTATGATGAGCCATGTCCTTTTCCTATTCATGGTGGTCATCGTTACATCTAGGTGAAAGAATATTATCAAACGCATTGATATTAATAACTATAAGCCAGATCACTTGTATAAACCAGACCATGGTGACAAATATTATGGTCATAACACAAGTACAGTTTAGTTTTAAAATGGAAATAGTTTTCCCTGTGAAGTTTTAAGTTACCAAAATGTAATTTCGTCCATTATTCTTAACTTTATGCATCCATTTCAATATATGTTTGAAAATAGGGGTGTAACGATCTATCGATGTAATAGATGGATCGATTTATATTTCTCCGATCCAACTACATCGATCTGTGCTCGGCCAGTCCTTATGAACGACATATATCGATCTAACATCGTTTTAAAATGTAATAAATCGATTGTATCGATACTAGGAAATAACCCATTGGATTTAAGCACGTCAGATTTTTTTTCTTAGCACTTTTAATGATAAAGGCTGTCACAGACTGAGCCGTGACATGCTCAAGCAGTATGCAGGTCCCGTCGTCCCGAGCCAGAACTTCCGGGTTTCCATTACAGGAAACAACAGGAATCTAGGAAATGTATTTCAGCCACACTGGTTGAATTTTTGGCTAAAAAGTTACTGAATCGATTTCAAGTCACTGAATCGCTTCGGATCGGATCGTTCCAAATGAACCAATATCGTCCTTGAATCGTATCGACAACCACGAATCGCGATACAAATCGAATCATTGTTAAAACGAATCGTTACACCCCTATTTGAAAACCATCTCCTTCTTCTACATTTCCTAGTCATTCTGTTCCCTGTGTGTGTTTGCTGTGCAGGTTTGATTGTGACTAAACAAATATCACATTATTCTATAAATATATTAACTCAAGTCTCAAAAAAATCTAGAATGACAATAAAACAAATCCATTTTAATATCATATAAAAAAGATGTAGTTCTTATACTGAAGATGAATTCATTTTTACAATTTGATGAGTCCTATTACATTTCACCCGTATTATTCGTATGTAAATACATTTTGCCCTTATAACATCAAAACAATCTGATGGTGATAAAAACAATTAGATAAATACATTACTTTATTGATCCTTAATGGGGGAAACAAAGAAAATGTGTACATTATGGGTATATACATATAGCTAATATATTGTTTAAGCAATAAAATACATATTTTTTGCTGTAACGTTGTTTCAAACATCTCAATTTGAAGGGTAAGGACAACATGCTGAAGTCTTAAAAACTACCTCAATAATTGTGTAATGGGACCAAGTAAGGGGCCCAGAAAAAAAACATCCTATTCTAGTTTCTTGCTAATTTTTTCTTGCTAACAGATTTAGGGGGTTTAGCAACCTTTCCAAAACTGTTTGGTTGACCTACGTCAGCAAAATGATTTACAAAGGCTGGAACCAGCGCTGTAGTGGTAAAATCAGAGGTGGGTAACCAGTGAATTTTGTCAGACAGAGCTTGATGTGACTCAACACAAAGCAGCAGAAGCACAAACGCGTGATGAATCTTCATTTGCTGAAAGAATTGACGATTTATTAGTTTTATCAAAATGGAATCGGGAAGGCTTACCTTCATCATGGTATTTGAAAGCACGATTTTTAAAGCGTTTGTCCTGTCCTTATCAGAAGTATGTTTGACATACAGGGGTTTTGTAACCACGGCTGATGCATGCATTGGACGATAAAACAATAAGAAAAATGAATATGGGTTCATTTTTAGATTTACAGTAGAACATAGAATATTGATTATAAGACTAATGTCAAATGATAATAAAGCGGACAGGCAAACGGATAGGAATACTGTACACATGTGTCCTGTGAGTGTATGTGAAAGTGTCATTTGTAGTTAAATGTGAAGTTTTAAAGTATTAAATGTGAAGTTTTAAAGTATGTGAAGGAGAGTGACTGGAAGTTGAGAATTTGCATAGTAATAAGAATTATGATTACTCATACTAAAATAGATGAATGATGATAACGTAGATGTTAACGTAGATGTTTTAGATGTAACTTTGCATCTGGCCAACTTCATTCATCGGAGCACACATTATTATTAGTTACTAATAATTAGTTATTTTTTAGTTACCTAAAAAAGCAACATCTGTTTTTCAGTATGATGATTAATAAAAGTTGAGAAAATGTATACTATAACTTGTTCTCAGTAGAAGACTTACCCGCAGCAGGAGGCCGAGCTACCTGAATGAACTGCACCAAACGTTTCCACCATAATCAGTGTGTTTGCTGCTCTCGGAATAATACCAGTTTGTTGAAAAATTATTTATATCTGATGGTTGTTTTTACACTGAGACCTTGAACAAACATCTGGATCAGTTGCAAAACAACTTTTGATGGAGATATGATGCATTTGAAATACTTTTAGGGGAGAAATGAGTGTGAAAAGCCTCTGATCAGTGCTGTCCACGGCGCTGAGTAGGTGAGGTTTAGATGCTCCTCAAACAAAACACATGGATCATCAGAGCTCTACATGACCTAAATGTGAAGAGAAACTAGTCCGCTATCGGCTCCTTTACCGTCAGCCTTCAAAACTTGATGGACATTTCGTTTTTGGTCTTTAAACAGTGAAGAGAAAACACAAGTGACTCGACTTTTAGACTTCACGAGGCGCTACCGGCTGAGTTGAGTCTCTACGGTTCTCATGGTGTGTTTAAGTGCAGTCCGCTGCTTTGAGCTCTTCATCAGACTCACACTCTCGAGTCCTCAACGATACAAACTCAGAATGGCAGAAGTAGCTCCAGCTCCAGCCGCCGCCGCGCCCAAAGCAGCCAAGAAGAAGGTGTCCAAGCCGAAGAAAGTCGGTCCCAGCGTCTCTGACCTCATCGTGAAAACTGTCGCAGCGTCCAAGGAGCGGAGCGGCGTGTCTGCTGCCGCCGTCAAGAAGGCTCTGACCGCCGGAGGATACGATGTGGACAAGAACAACGCCCGCGTCAAGACCGCCATCAAGAGCCTGGTGGCCAAGGGGACTCTGGTCCAGGTCAAAGGCATCGGGGCCTCTGGCTCCTTCAAGATGAGCAAGACGACCGCCGACAAACCGGCAAAGAAAGCCGCTCCTAAAGCCAAGAAGCCCGCAGCGAAGAAACCCGTAGCGGCCAAAAAGCCCAAAGCAGCGGCAGTGAAGAAAGTTGTAGCCGCTAAAAAGTCACCGAAGAAGGCAAAGAAACCCGCAGCGGCCAAGAAGGTGGCCAAGAGCCCCAAGAAGGTCGCAAAGAGCCCCAAAAAGGTGGCCAAGAGCCCCAAGAAGGTGGTGAAAAAGGCCCCCGCAGCCAAGAAAACCCCCGTGAAGAAGGCTGCTAAGCCCAAAGCCAAGAAAGCAGCACCCAAGAAGAAGTGAGCTGGTATCAGTCTCAAGAACCAACACCTCTAAAAAAGGCTCTTTTAAGAGCCACCCAATCTATCTTTAAAGAGGTCTTCCTTTTATTCAACTGATTTATCAGTCTTCATAAGTCATAGTTGTGGGATGCAGCCTATAAATGCGCACATTTGTATGACTGGAGTTGATCACCAATCTGTCTGAAATTAACGTAAAGTATTTACTGTTCAATTTCAGAAACGTTGAAATTGCATAAGATGTTTGTAGATTAAGTGTGTGGCTCTTATAACAAAGCAAACACACAATCCATAATGTTTCACACCAACAGAGTGGGCTAAATAATTTTTTTAATTTATAACATCTTGACATTTTTATTTAACAGGTAATTTCACATAATTCTGCCTCAGACAGATTTGAAAATCTTATCAGTATTTATTTAAATATAAACTCATTGGTTATTAAAGTTGTTCCAGCCACCACATCATGTTAAACAGTATTGTCTCAAATGTAAGGGCTGGTTTAACATCAATTCATCTAATCCGAGCATGAAGAGAAGCATTTGGCAGCAACAAGTGATGCATTAAAGAGAAATACACCAATAACAAAAAAATAACGTTTTTGGCCATTAATTATAATTGCCCACGAAAGAGAAAAAAAAACATTATTGTATTACAAAGCTTTCGACCAGTGAAATTACGACATTGCATTGCAACAGAACATGCATGAGGAACTGTCTTTAGAAGAAGTGGGTGGCTCTTAAAAGAGCCTTTGTATTGGTCTACATCAGGTTTACTTGGAGCTGGTGTACTTGGTCACAGCCTTGGTGCCCTCCGACACGGCGTGTTTGGCCAGCTCGCCGGGCAGCAGCAGGCGGACGGCGGTCTGGATCTCCCTGGAGGTGATGGTGGAGCGCTTGTTGTAGTGAGCCAGACGAGAGGCCTCACCGGCGATGCGCTCAAAGATGTCGCTCACAAACGAGTTCATGATGCCCATGGCCTTGGAGGAGATGCCGGTGTCGGGGTGGACCTGCTTCATCACCTTGTACACGTAGATGGCGTAGCTCTCCTTCCTGGTCTTCCTCTTCTTCTTGCCGCTCTTGCTGACGGCCTTGGAGACTGCTTTCTTGGAGCCCTTCTTGGGCGCTTTCACAACTTCAGGCATGATTGCTATTACTCGAGAAATAGCAGATGTATTTGTGACATCGGGACGGTGAAATCTATATACCAACTAGATGCAAAATATTCTGCGCTGTTGCTCAAGAATGATTGGTTGTTATCTAAGTGCTACCGAGTCCACGTCATACAAACGTCTATGCAGATTTCTCTGCATAGACGTTTTCTGTTTTTTTCTGTTTTCTGTCAGAAAAAACTGCCAGTTATTTGTCACATGACCAAGGCTTGTAGCCAGGTCTGTTGCATTATGTTATATAATTATGGGGGATTAGCGTTTCAGTTTCATTTCGTTTCATTTTTCCTAAGATTCTTGCCCTGATAAACAATTATTAAAATAAACAATAAACAGAACCTCAATTGCACTATTACTAGTAACTGCAATTTCATTGCATATTTGCTGCAAACATACTTGTTTTTCATTGTGATACATACATACCCTTTGCTTAATTGATTTTGTATATAACTTTTCATTGTAAGTACTGTGTTTACTGCTGTTGAGTCAATGTTAAAAAACTATGCACCGCTGCGGGTTTCTTCTGTGACTTTTTAGCAGCTACGACTTTCTTCACGGCCGCTGCTTTGGGCTTTTCTTGTCCAAATCGTATCCTCCGGTGGTCAGAGCCTTCTTGACGGCGGCAGCAGGCACGCCGCTCCGCTCCTTGGATGCGGCGACAGTTTTCACGATGAGGTCAGAGACCAGAGCTCTGAGCCACGTGTTTTGTTTGAGGAGTCTCCCAACCTCACCTACTCAGCGACGTGGACATCACTCAGAGGATCAGAGATTTTCACCCATTTCTCCCCAAAAAGTATTTCAAATCAATCAAATCTCCATCTCCGTTTTGCAAGGTATTCTGGGAACTGGGAATTCTGGGAGCAGCAAACACACTGATTATTAACGCTAAGTGTGTCTGTCAATCAGTGTGTCCAGTGCACCACTGATCAAGTCATGCTTTATAATCTACGCCACACAATTTATCCCGCGTGTAAGTCGCTGAGTGTGTGTACCCAGATGAACAAACTGAGAGGCCTGTTGTGGTTGGAGTGAAGCACTTGTTTTCGAAGTAACCTTTGTATCCTATCGTTTTACAGCCAGTCACCGTCTGCTTACTCCTCACTCACCACTCTTTGTTGCGCCAGTTGCGGCTCCCTGAGATTTTGCACTATTGTGATGATGAACTTACAATTGGTGCGTCCTTTCAATTGTACCATGTATTCATTCAATAACTAAATGCTGCAGTCGTCGTTGAAGACACACTTGGCGAAGAACTCCACACTGGTGAGAGCACCTTTCTACATGGGGTACATGGGGGTATCATTTGGATAGTATGCATTTGCTTGTAACCTCAAATCTTGTAAATTGATGCAGAGTTGGCATCATAGGGTCAGGATTTTGCTGTCATTCTAGACAGCAAAATCCAAAAATATTTGCTCATCACATAATTAAATAAAAGAAGCACTAGCTTTGCTTGAGTAACACTAAAATGTTACTGACTAAACAGCCATGAGTTGAAATGCAGCATTATGTTTGAAGTTATGACACGATAACGTAAGAAAAAATAATAATAATTTAAGTATTTGAAAGGAACTGTGAATGTTGAATTGTGGTGCAAATGCTTGGATGAAAATGTAAAAAGCCCAATTAGTTCTTGAATAAAACTTACTGTAGATGTTCCCATTACAACTAATAAAAAAAACCTCCCCAGTTGTTGCGTCCGGCCTGCACGTTAACCACTAGTCTCCTTGCTGCGTTTACCTTTTAAAATGGCAAACTGGAGAATACACAATACACAACATAAGTGCATTAAGATATTTAATAGAAAATATCATTTCCATGTCAAGAACATAATAGCAAACATGGAAACATGTTGGTATCTTAACAACAAGAAATTGTGAAGTAGAAAAGCGATGAACTGATTAGCTTTCGGTGCGCGTGTCTCTTAGCTCTCTGATGGGGGGGGGGGCGGCCCTGCGAACGGACTTGCACAGGGCTTGCTGGATGACCGGGTACAGTTTATAGCATCCCTCAATGCAGGTCCGCACCCCGGCTGTCAGAGTCTCTTCCGTCATTTCTCCATCCGACTCCAGCCCAGAAATCTGGTTCAGGCTCGGCAGGAACGCTATGGTCAGGCCGCCCTGGTTGTCTTCGCCAACGGAGCTGCGCCGGCTTTCCTCTCCGCGAGAAGGGTCGACCACGTATGAGGCGCCGTCCTGGCGCATGGAACAACCCAGGATCAGATCGTACATTTCGATCCCTGCGTCTGCCAGAGCGAGCGAAGCGCACGTGACTGCATGCGCCAGGACTGAGCCGCTGCTCTCGAGGACCATCACGTTGACCTCAATCTGAGAGCGGGGGTATTTGTTGAGGCACACGGCTGGCTGCAGGCTCTCCTGCAGCATCAGGGAAAGGTCCTTCTCCTGGCTCCCCTGGATCCAGGCGCCCCTCTCCAGACAGGAGAATGGAGCGAAACGCATGTCAGTAACCAACCTGCATGCACAAAAAAAAAAAAGTAACAATGCAGCGTAGGACCCAATCACAGACATCCATGTTCACTTCCAATACAAAAAATGCAGATCGAGGTCAAACGTGGCCTAAAGTCATGCATGGTTTAAAATGGCTTTGAATGTTACAGCGTTTGGTCCATTTTTATTTTTTTTACGTTAGAAATAAATAAATAAGAATTCACTTTAAGCACGCATATGCAACTTGGTTTGAATACTTAAACCGTCTGTCGAGCTGAAGATAATATGAGCTAACGTTAACAAACAACTAACACACTGCTGGTCACACCACTGACTGATTCAGGCAGGATGATACGACTTTAGCACGTGTGGTTACAGTGTTATAGATCATTGAACATTTAAATACATCAACACACCTCTGACACTAATACATACCGTCCACACGTCATATCTGTCTCATCTTTCCGCTCGATTTCTCTGGGGCCATAAACGCAGCACATCAACTTGGTGCTTCCAGCCTCGATGTACGCGGAGCCTTTAGCCTGACTCACCAGCCCGCAGCGGACAAAGACCGGCCGCACGTCCACTTGGTCCCGCTGCCGACCGTCCGCTCTCGGGCCTTCCGAGGGAAGAGAGGCCGTCGGTTGGCTGGAAAACAGAGACGGACATTGGGACACTTCGGGGCCCCGCACACGTTTATTGTCAGTCGGCATGGCGCGTGGATGTTTGGTACGAAAGAGGAGGCAGGTGAACAAGTCCGACAGGAAACTGGTCCCCAGGAAACATAGCAAGCTGAATAAAGATTCCGGTGTTGCTTGACAGGAATAGAACGATATGACGTGCGGCTTCAAAAACAATGTTGTTGATGATGTTTCATCATCATTGTCGCAAAATTATAAAATTATTACACATTTATTGATACGTCTCGAGGCGAATCTAAACATACAAACTGAAGACTGAGCCTTCAACTAACAGTATTCACATCTAAAGGAAATATTTTATTTACAAACATTTGCAATACCTATTCTTTCTTTTAATCAAGATGAATATAATATATATATATATATATATATATATATATATATATATATATATATATATATATATATATATTCCCCTTCATTTACACCGAGTTCTATTTCATTGCATCAGCCAGACTATAGAAATTTGTACCATTCATGTGGCGGGATCGGCTTAGATTGATAGTAGGCTTATCCAATAGAAATTTAGATTTGCGAACGCAGTAGTGCGGCAAGACCAATGGTCGACCGTGATAGGCGTGTCCACTAGCTGTGCTTTCCTCTTAGTCGAGCAGCGTGGACTAAAGCAGTTTGTCTGAAGCAATAACTGATTCATTCTACGACAATTGATATCTCTGTAAGTATCATCCTCTGCTGAGGTGCTATTGAGTTATAAAACATTTTATGTTTCATTCTTTAGAGAAGATTAGGTGTCAGAGTTTGTGGCTGAAATCTCTTTTAGGCTCGGTATACAGAGGTAGCCGGTGTGGCTACCATTTCAATTGCTAACGTCAGTCTGTCAAGCTAGTTCGCCTCTGCTATTTTGCTCCAGGGAAAATGACATGGCAGGACGTTCCTGCTTGTTAGGACACACACCTTTTAAAAACAAAAAACAGACTTTATTGTCACTCTCGGGAGTTTCTTTGGCTTTTGGACTGATTGGTTGTATTGTATCCCAGCCAGGAAATTAGAGGATGCGACGTGATAAAGGTTTTATTGCTATAAAGCATCTCTACTTATTTACGGGCAAAATTGCACCCCATATAACCAAACACCGATCGAGAAATTGAAAGTGTAGGTATCATGGTAAAAACTCTATATCTAAAAATCCAAGATGATTGACCCTTGGTATAATTTCACACACGGTGGTCATGTCGCCCACCGAACTGTGAGCCTAGACTGAATTTCCAAACCACTTAATAACATTTTCCACGCTTACTATTGGCTTACTATTATTTTACATGTGGAACAATTTCGGGACCAAAGACAAGTAAACTGGTCATGGAGCTGAATAAAACAGTGTTTCCGTTTGTTTGTTATTGTTCAGACAGCTGATTCAGAATGGACTCCTCTTTGAGTGCAGCTCAAATCCGCGAAAAGTTTATCGACTTCTTCCGTCGCCATGAGCACACGTACGTCCACTCGTCATCCACCATCCCGCTGGACGACCCCACGCTGCTTTTTGCCAACGCCGGCATGAACCAGGTAGCTACCCGTCTCTTTACATCCTTCCCATGACGTCTGTGCGCCCCTCAGTCAGGACGACACTTTTTAACAATATTGTATACCCTCCGGCGGCTTTTTGACCTTTTCGCCCAGTGCTGTACTTCTAGGATCCTTAAAGCAAATGCGACACATTCAATTTTTTTTCTGCTTCATCGTAGTTCAAGCCCATCTTCTTGAACACCATCGACCCGTCCCACCCTATGGCCAGGCTGTGCCGTGCCGCCAACACACAAAAGTGCATCCGTGCAGGAGGCAAACACAATGACCTGGACGATGTGGGCAAAGACGTCTACCACCACACCTTCTTCGAGATGCTGGGGTCCTGGTCCTTTGGGGACTACTTTAAGGTAGGCGTGCACTTTTCAGTTGTTCCCTGACCGCAATGATATTACCAATGATTGCCATTTTGAGGCAGATGCCATTGTTAATATTTCATTACTAATATATATATATATATATATATATATATATATATATATATAATATATATTATATATATATATATTATATATATTATATATATATATATATATATTATATATATATATTATATATATATATATATATATATATATATATTATATATATATATATATATATATAATATATAATCTTCTAATAAACACATCACTTTAAACAGTAATCTTAGATCCTGGATCGCATTCTGTTTCTATGATTCAAGGTTAAGAAACATACTTCACTGGTGTCAATTTTAACAATTATTCTAAAGCTGTTGTCCCTATTCATAATTTAAGATCATTATGTCAATCTTTTAGTTTATTATTTTTGCACTTCACGGTTGCCTCTAAACAAGTGTTACGTTCTTTTAACGCTTCTCTCTGCTCATTTTGTGTCTTCCCACCTCTCCCTTGCAGCAACTGGCCTGTAAGATGGCCTTGGAGCTGCTGACTCAGGAGTTTGGTATTTCCATAGAGCGACTGTACGTCACCTACTTCGGCGGTAACTCTGATGCAGGCCTGGAGCCGGACCTGGAGTGCAAACAGATCTGGATGGACCTGGGGTGAGCCTACCTTCTATGTCCTAACGTTGGGAAATCTCAGTGTATAGGTATTTACATTGTTTCATAAATTAAATAAATGATTCAAGCACAGGAAGACAAGAAACTTCTAAAGGTCCCAATTGTCCCAACAACTGAGTTTCTACCAGTTAACAAACTGTGATTCGATTGAACCCCTCTCTCTGGTCTCTGTATTCCCTTCAGCGTGGATGAGGCTCGCATCCTGCCTGGCAGCATGAAGGATAACTTCTGGGAGATGGGGGACACTGGCCCCTGCGGCCCCTGCAGTGAAATCCACTTTGACCGCATCGGAGGGAGGGACGCCTCTCACCTGGTAAACATGGACGATCCCAATGTCCTGGAGATCTGGAACCTGGTGTTCATCCAGTTCAACAGGTATAACACACACTCAGCGCTCATCAGAGGATCAGGGAAACCTTCAATGCTCTTTCTCAGTTTGTTCACTAAAAGTGCTACTTTTTGACATGCTCAGATTGTTATAAGCAGGGTGCGATTTGTGGGGGGGATGGGGGGGATTTTCCCCCCCTCTGGTTTTCCTAGCCCCCCTCTACTAAATTATTTTTATCGCTGGGGGGGACAAGGATTTCCCCCCCTTGATAGCGATGAATGCAACTTAACTGCTAGCTAACTTAAACTCTTGAAATAAAATGATCTTCAGTGTCAATTTCTGAACGTCATCCAACACACACATTGTAACATTTTAGGGTTCGCAGGGTGCGCGTGCGCTCGTGACGCGGATCGGTTTCCCCTCTTTGTGCGCCACTCGGTGCTTAATTCTGCTTCCTCCTCGTAGCCAAACCGTCCGTGCGCGTGAAAGTGAGCATCAAGCCAGTTGGACTTTAATTGCGCTGAGGGGGTATGGCGTTATATTTGTGGCACAATCCTGAGCGTGTAATTTAAAGTTTTGAGCAAAGAGAACTATATTTTAGCAAAGTTCTTGCGCGCAGTTTACTCAGGTGCCCTCTCCACAAACTCGTTTTGTGCGCGCAGGCAGTCGTTGCTGCGCTCTTTTTTTATCTTTGAGGGTGGTGTGGAGATCCGGGTTTGGGCTGTGGGTCTGCGTGAAGTGTCCGATTTAGATGATACTTTTTGGGGCACAGTGTGTCCAATGCAGGTGCCTCTTTTAGCCTAAATGCTGCAAACTTCAATAACTGGCTCTAAGCTTCCGTGATGCTGTAGAAGTTCTACTGGCAATTTCATCGGAGACCAACAGCCAATCACAATTGACCTTCTTTAATTCTCTGATTGGTTGGTTTTGTGGCACAAATGTAACGCTGCTGCAAGTCAAGCGAGCGCGTGAGTGAAACGTTGAGCGAGCGCAGACTTGAAAGGTGGAGAGAGCGCGCACAAAACGTTTTGTGGAGAGGGCACCTGAGTAAACTGCGCGCACGGAATATGTTTTTCTTTGCTAAAATATAGTTCTCTGTGCTCAAAAATTAAAATTACGCGCTCAGGATTGTGGCACAAATATAACGCCATGAAGGGGGCGGGGGGTCTCCGTAGCAGAGAATAGGAACCAGCTCTTTAATAATACGAGCAGTGCGGAGCTGCATTACTGTGAGTGATGGCCTATTGGTTTTGCATATTAACATGCTTTAGACATATTTTATTTGTTATTTATACTAGTAGCCTACTGTGATGGTATTCCACGTCCCAGATTTGTTGGTGCCCCCCCAGGCATTTGGTTCCCTACGCGCAGTGCGTGACGTGCGGAGCGCCGACACTTAGCATATCGTCTTGTCAACTAAATTAACATTAAAAATGTTGTCATGTTGTGATGGGGACTTTAATCCACGGACCCGAAAAAGGGGGCCTGTCTACCCTTTGCGTTCTTCTCCCTAGTTATGCAAGCTAAAAGTCCAATGTAAAAAAAAAAAAAAACCCATCCCATCCAAAATACGCCTCTCTATATCCGGCCTGTTTGTTGTTAAGTTTAAACGAGACGCTCAACGAGAAGTTTCCCTGAGTCGTGTGAAAAACGTCTTCCTTTTTTTGTATTCTATTGTCCTGAGCCTTTCGTGTTCAAGCTTTGACCCAGCAACACTTTTCCGGTGGCATGGTTTTTCTGGTCAAATTAGTTCAACTATTGACACCCAATCACCTACATTACATAACAGCTGCTCTAAAAAACAGTGCACGTTATTGTGATGCCTCTTGAATCTCTCTGGTTCATTGCTGTTGACTAGTTCAGTCGGTTGTATTAAAAGTAGTGGTGGGCTGTTATCGGCGTTAGCGTGCTGCGTTATGGTGAGACTCTTATCGGCGATAATCTATTCTCAAAGTTGGGTTGGGAGCTGGGTCTATACTACGCAAGCTATGATGACTTTCACCTTGATAGTCTAGCGCGGATGTATACCTAGCCAATTTGCACTGTAGGGGGCGAGAACGAGTCTTCGAACCTGTGCCTACTGTGAAATTACCACAACAAACGTGACGTGCCAACATGGATGCAGCTACGAAGCCACCGGGTTTGCTTCAGCTGCGCATTGTGCAGCGCAACGGTGTTGCTTTAGCGTCGAGTGTGGTTGGTTGGGCGGTGATGCTAGTTCGCGTCGGGACATAACACTCCGCGTTGTTTATAGTAGCAGACAGCTGTCAGATTAAAGCGGTGAGGGAGCGACGAGCACACGCTTACCCGGAGAGCGCTACACCCGGACGTGGTCTCCACTATCTGCTGCGGGCCATCGAGGACGGTATACTTTCATCTCCAACGCCGGGAAACGCGGTGTCATTTCGTGTAAAGCAAGCAGCAGTAGCCCCTCAAGCGGCTAACACTCGACATGGCAAGTCGACCCTCCACATCCACGCAGATCGAAGCAGCTCGGCATTCACAGGCATCCGCAGTCCCTGACCTGAGCGGGTAGGCACGCAGATACTAAATGGCTAACAAATCACACGCTCAGGTGAAGATCCGTGACGCAAGCTATATCCGCTTAGCAGTCTCCCTCTGATGCCTGATGGCCGTCTCCATGCGATGCTAGCTCAGCGGCGTGAGGTGACGCGATGTTGTGTTTACGCTCCACGGTTGAGCACGTAGCCTGGCGTCTATTACAGAGTTGGTGGTTGTGCGGTGTAAGGTAATGTACACTGAGAGGGGGCTTGAGCTAGACTCCTAACGGCTGGGTAGCGATATCAGCGCGAACTACGGGAGTGATAGTGCCATATAAAGGGGAACATTATTTATTTATTTTTGTATATGTTATTGACAAAACTATGCTGCTCAACTGTTTGTCATACCTCATCCTGTAATACTTGAACCCGTATTGCCTTATCGCGGCCCACTGCTATTTGCACCCTTGTTATATTATGCTGTGTGTTTTGTACGTATGTAACTTTATGTGGTCCTGCACCTTTTCAAGGCTTTCAAATATTAGAATAATTTATAAACAGGAAGCGTCAGGAACTTTACTCTATCATACGGAAACAAAAGTCTCAAAGACTTTTAGTAATTATTGGGTAGCACACATATTCTGAATGCCTTTGGCAGAATTCAAATGAGCCATTTTAATCTAGATTAATTTCAAGATTACAGTGAGATTAATCTAGATTAAAGAAATTAATCTATGCCCACCACTAATTAAAAGCATTGGACCGATCGCAAGCTTTGTGACAGCAACACACCAAACCCAACCATACATCTTGTTGGAATTTAGACACACTTATTTATTTTTTTGTACAATATGCAGTGAACCATATGTACTCAGCATCTCTGCACACATCCCAAATCCGTAAACATTGTATTTTAAAATTTGTGATCTGGTTTTATAAATTAAGAAATCTCCTCTAGCCTCTTTGTGAACTTGCATAATGAAAAGGAGAACTGCTCTCATTCAAAATAATTCAAAGTGTGACGTGAACGTTAACAAAGCTCTGTGATCCTCCCACTACGAAGCTGCCTCGTCAAATGTGCTTTCTCAGTGAATCTGTCTTTAACTCTTGCTTAGAGAGTCGCCAACTGAGCTGAAGCTGCTCCCTAAGAAAAGCATCGACACCGGGATGGGCCTGGAGCGCCTGGTGTCTGTACTGCAAAACAAGATGTCCAACTATGACACTGATCTCTTCGTCCCGTACTTTGAAGCCATTCAAAAGGTACTGCAATACACACAATGAAAGAAAGTCCAGAACCATCTTGCTTATCGGTTAGTGCTTTACTGTATTAATGTTTAGCAGACGTTCTTAAATACCTCCACTTTGAAATGTTACATTCTCCATACTTTTAGCTACAGACTTCCTGTGCACAGTTTAAAAGGGTAGTACTATACTTTTTAAAACGACAGGAAGTCCAAGCAAACTCTGTAAACACGTCTGTGTAATCTCTACAACGACGAAAAATCCCGTGACATAGGGCTGTAGTCAACCAAAGAAATGCTTAGTCGACCAAAGTCTTGTCCTGCGCAACGATTAGTTGACTAAACCAGTGGTCCTCAACCACATTCCTAACCGGGCTGTATGCGTACATTATGCGCGCCAGTATATGCGGAGGTTCGTCAACCGCTGATTAGTCGACTAAACGACTGAAGTTGACAGCCCTACCGTGACAACCATCATTTTTCTCCGGACAGATATTTTGATTTCTTGTGTTTGGTTTTAGGGTACGGGTGCTCGAGCTTACACGGGTAAAGTGGGTGCAGAGGATTCTGACGGCATCGACATGGCCTACCGCGTGCTGGCTGACCACGCCCGCACCATCACCATCGCCCTATCGGATGGCGGCCGACCCGACAACACAGGAAGAGGGTGAGAATACACTGTAACCTGTGATTATTTATTGGCTTCTTCCGATGTCGTGCCTTTGCGGTAAAAAAAATTCCCAATGATGCTTCCGTCATGTTTAGGTACGTGTTGCGGAGGATTCTGCGCCGCGCAGTCCGTTACTCTCACGAGAAGCTGGGAGCTCAGAGGGGCTTTTTTGCCACTCTGGTGGACGTGGTGGTCACTTCGCTGGTGAGATTTCTGCACATTACAGTAGAACCTTTTGTGAGGACTGAGGTGATCGTCCGACTACGTTCCGTGTCATCCCCATATCTTTCACTCTTGTGTCTCCAGGGGAATGCCTTCCCAGAGCTAAAGAAAGACCCAGAAATGGTGAAGGATGTTATCAATGAGGAGGAGGAGCAGTTCCTCAAAACACTCAGCCGGGGGCGCCGTATCTTGGATAGAAAGATCATGAGTCTGGGAGAAAACAAGACCCTCCCAGGTGAGAGCTTTGCACACGTGGAAAGAGTTTTTAAACGTGTGCAGTTTTTGTTTCCCTGTACATCCTTGTTTCTTACTGGCCTAGGAGAGGATTAAGGACCAACGCAAAACAACTAAAACTATAAACAAACACGTTCATACATTCACTCATATAAATTCCAGTTGGGAATCTTTATAATGAGTGGGAGAGGATGGGACAGTTGTGGCTGTGACAAACAATCAAAACGAATACAACATAACAAAGCCTGACTGAATGTCTTCTCAATCAAAAATGCGTTGCTCAATCAAAATGAAACGGACCAATAACCCTAGACAGAAAAAAAGGCTTGCGTTGGTGACTCTTCACCACCCACATCTCTTTACTGTGTATCTTTTTTATTTTTTTTATTTGAATACAACAAAAATGTGTTGGCATTGCAGATCAGTCTCTTTCTAACCATAACAATTGTTCTGGGGCCTGTACCATGAAGCTGGTTCAGGTGGCTAGCCAGCTAAGTTTCAGCTTAGTTTCCACCAACCCTGGGTTTTCGGTACCATGAAAGTGGCTCGGCTTCAATCGGTATTCGTTGCCATGGTAACTTACGCTGCATGGCTAACCTGCTCCGGGGCAGGTTATGTTCTGGATCCGAGCTCTCAGTCAGAAGTTTGCCCAATCAGCGGTGAGCAAAGAAACAGCTGACCTCACCTTTTCTTCCAAATACTGTGGACATCTTAGCGAAGATTGTTAGAAGAGCACTTCGTAGAGTTTTTGGGGACAGACGAAAACGCCTTAACTTTCCTGATGAGTCCTTGTGTGAAAGATACAGATATTCCGCGGAAAGAATAACTCATCTTTGCGAACTCGTTGAGCCGCAAATAACAAATGTGACTCGTCGAAGCCGCACTTACTGTACCGCAAATGGTTTGAATTATATTTTTATATATTTTTTTTTCAACTTACGCATTAACTCATCAATCAGCAATGTTCCTGTAATATTGTTCTCTTGCTTTGGCAGCAGAGACAGTGTTACTGCGTGCTTGAAAAACATTTTTACATTCTTCATATTTCTGAAGAATAATTTCTTGCTCCTCCGCGGAAAAATATATTTCTCTCGCGTATATTCGCGTATATTTCTCAAAGCCTGGGTTGACAAACTCAGTTGATAAGCGGCGTCATGGTACCAATAAAGCCTGATTGCTTCGGTTTGGTTTTGTCGATTCTGAACCAATTCTGGAACCCGGAGTTTGTTGAACCAGCTTCATAGTACAGGCCCCTGATTTAATATTTAGAAAGACAGCGATTGTTGTCATACAATTTCAAAAGTATAGTTTAAAGACTGATTGTACCTCAGGATTTTTCAATCAATTTCTTCTTTTGGCCCAAGGAATTATTATAAACTGTGCATAAAGAGTTGATAACACCAAAATACAACACCCAGCAGCAGTAGCGCAGAGATTGATGCTTTTCTTTGGAAAAAGGGTTCAAAATAAAAATCCTGAAATCCTCAAAGTGCTAATTTGGCCAATGTTTGCTTAAACTACCGCAGCCAGTCTGACAAATTAACGGTGAAAACGTGTGGACGTTGTCTGACTCATTGTGATTTAAGGGTTCACCATTTTCTACTAACATAATTATATTTCATATATTGGACTCCGGTTACATGGTGGCAACATACATACAAGTTATAACAGATTTGGTCCATTAGTGCCCCCTCCTGCCACTGAACACCAGCCATGTTGGGATATCGATTTAGTTGTATTCAAAACATCTGTTTTCATGAGTTAAGGAGGGAAAATACATTAATTATTGGACTCGACGGGTCTTTGAGCATTACTGCTTTAGACGGATCTGTCCCGCATATCGAGCACCTATTTCTTTTTTTGCTTTTAACCCCCCCTCTGCCTATGGCCAGGTGACACGGCATGGCTGTTGTATGACACATACGGCTTCCCCCTGGACCTGACCTCCCTCATCGCGGAGGAGAAAGGCCTGGCGGTGGACATCGCTGCCTTTGAAGAGGAGAAGAAGGCAGCACAGGTGAGGAGATGGAGGAAGGACACTTTGTGATCCTTTGCTTTTGGCCTCTGCTGCTCTGAGACTCCACCGAGCAGTGTATTGTTCCCACTCTCTCGGGAACGGCGTTTCGCCTTGCGTCAGCTCTCTAGGACTGTACTGTGAGTCAGAATTAGGAGCTGTGCACCTGCGGTTTTTCAAATACCCCCCTTGTACTTTACAGCGCTGTGATCATCCCTTGTTGTCCGATTTAGCAAAAACAAGCTTGACCTCTTCTGTATTTTGCTGCAGTCTCCCAACTGCTGTAAACGCATCAGTTTTTCAATAAACGTGTCATATATTTGAAGAGGTTTTTGTTCTATAAATGTTGTGTGTGTGTGTGTGTGTGTGTGTGTGTAGTTAAAGTCTCAGGGAAAGGGCGCCGGAGACGTGGACCACATCATGTTGGACATCTACGCCATCGATGAGTTGAGAAACAAGAACGTCCCCGTCACAGACGACTCTTCCAAATACAAATACACCTCGGAGGAAAACGGCAACTACGGTCAGTTAGTTGGCTCACTTGTCCCGTCGGGGCAATGTGTGTCCTCAGGCCGTCCGCTAACACTCTGCCCGTCTGCGTATCCGTAGAGTTTGAGCAGCCCTCGTGCACCGTGCTGGCCCTGCGTTGCGACCGTGCCTTCTGCGACACTGTGACCACAGGCCAGGAGTGCGGCGTGCTGCTCGACAAGACGTCCTTCTACGCTGAGCAGGGCGGGCAGACATACGACGTGGGCTACATGGTTCGAGAGGACGACAGCACCGGGGATGTGAGTGAAAACTATTAACTCAAAAGTCATCCAGAAGGGGTTATTAGAGAGGGTGTGATGTAATCTTCACAAACTACTTAGTGGTCATGTTAAAGGTAACAACAACTCAAAAAACAGGTTTCTGAAGATGCAAAAACTGACATTGTTGACGCCCTACTTTTGATGTTCAACTTCTTTTTCTTTTCTTAGAGACCTCCCAGGTTTCGTATGCAGACAAAAACTGTTGGCGGAGAACAATTTATTCGTTTTTATCTATTAGCCTGTCACAATTGTGATGCTGTTAGCTCTCAGTCGTCTCTCAAATGAGAACTTAAATGGCATAACATCTTGTTGACTAAACTTCCCCGGAACCGAAACATCTGTCTAACCGTTGGGTCTGCCCACTTTCTCCGCCCGTCTTCGCAGCGGATGGAGTTCACGGTGAAGAACACGCAAGTTCGCGGAGGTTACGTTCTCCACCTGGGGACGGTCTATGGCGTTCTGAAGGTCGGAGACAGTGTGACATTGCGTGTGGACGAGGTGAGAACACATGCACTCTGCCTCCCAATTCATTTTGATCACAGAATCTTTACTGTCTGCTTTACTGCCTCCGAGTGAAGCTGCGTTTGAAGTATCTGCTCATATCCTCTCCCCAGGCTCGTCGCAGGCCCATCATGAGCAACCATACAGCGACTCACATGTTGAACTTTGCCCTGCGGGGGGTTTTGGGGGAGGCAGACCAGAAGGGCTCCCTGGTGGCCCCCGACCGCCTGCGATTCGACTTCACTGCAAAAGGTGCCTTGAGCACGGGGGAGGTCCGCCGCACTGAGGAGATCGCTTGTGCCATGATAAAAGACGCAAAGGTCAGTGGGAGAATACGCATAAAAGGACATGGTGGGAAAATGTGCCCTTTTTAAGCTTTAGACAGAGGTGGTAATGGCAGCTTTTCTATTAGAAGGGCGAATGCTGAATGCGATCTGCTGAAAAGATGATGAAATGATCCTGATTTTTAAGATTGACACAAGGCTTGCCATTGATGTAACACTTACGATCATTGACTCCGTGGAAAACATCAGCTCTCACAGTGCTATCTCTCCAACACGTCTGCTCTCCCCAGCCGGTGTACGCCATGGAGGCCCCACTAGCCAAAGCCAAGGCCATCCAGGGCCTGCGCGCAGTGTTCGATGAGACCTACCCCGACCCTGTCCGTGTCGTGTCCATCGGTATCCCCTGTCGAGGAGCTGCTGGAGAAGCCCGACAGCACAGCCGGTTCGCTGACCTCCATTGAGTTTTGTGGGGGAACGTGAGTGTCACTATATTCCCTTTCTCATGTCAAGCTGACGCTGTGATGTTGCTCTAACAATAGTTTAAGAGTCCTCCTCCGTGAGCCCCAAAACCTGCGTCACAGTTCATTTGTTTCTACAGAGGTTCCCAAAGTGCTGAACAAGTGGCATTGTCACGTGGCAGGAAGGGACATTTAAAGCAAACATCGGTGTTACTGGCCTTGCTTTACTCATTTTTACTCTGTGTGCTGCGGGGCAGTAAAATCCACCTAAGGGCCAGATCGGCCCCGCTCGGGGACAGGTTATTGCAAGGCTTTCCATTTTTTATTTGATTGTCTGCGTCCAAAGAGATTTCAAGCTGCATTTTACAAGTGTAGCTGTTGAAACTGCTGCTCTTCTGCTTTGCCACTCGTTGTTGCTTTACGCCTTTGGTGACGTGCTGTTGGTTTCTTTTATCTGCAGCCATCTGCAGAACTCGAGTCACGCCGCGCAGTTTGTCATCGTCTCAGAGGAGGCGATCGCTAAGGGCATCCGCCGCATTGTTGCTGTGACAGGAACTGAGGCCCAGAAGGTCAGCAGTAACAAACACTTGTGCCCCTGCCTCTAGCAATATTTTAATGCCCAGATAATACTACAGCTAACATTTTATGCAATTTATCTCTCCATCAGCAATAAAATGAAAACGACTTGAGGTTGACTGAAAATGTGTCTGAGGCTGAGGGATTGTATATTGAAACGCGTTTTGCATTCTCCCTTCTCAAGAGGTCCCAAGGACAACAGTATCTGTTCTAATTTTAGACGACTGTCCCTTGTTGATCCTCCTGGTTATCTTCATTATGTTTTCCTCTTCTTTACTCTGGCTCCCCCCCCCACCAACCCTAACCCTGCTCATGCCTCTCGGGTGTTGTTCGCATTCAACAGGCCCAGAGGAAAGCCGATTCCCTGCTGCAGTCTTTGTCCGAAGTGGGAGACAAGGTGAAGCAACAGACGGCCCCCAACAAGGACATTCAGAAAGACATCGCTGACATGACGGAGGTAAATGGCATTGTTTTGCGCTGCAAAGACTCCAGGACCTCCCAAGTCATCAACCCTGTGCTGTGGTCCCAACATGTCCGTCCTCCCTGCAGTTGATAGGCACAGCAACAATCTCCCAGTGGAAGAAGGACGAGATGAGGGAATCCCTAAAGGGCCTCAAGAAGATCATGGACGACTTGGACCGCAACTACAAGGCTGACATCCAGAAGAGGGTCCTGGAAAAGACCAAAGAGGTGATCGAGAGCAGCCCCAACCAAGCGCTGCTCGTCATGGAGATGGAGACCGGAGCCTCCGCTAAGGTGAGGCTTTGATTGTATTGGAAGATGGAGTGAAAGCATGTCCATAGATTAGGTCATGTTTACATATTTATCTTGGGATTTGAGTTCTCTGAATTATCTAAAAGAAAGCTGTTCTAATGTCCACCGTTGACATCTAGTTTATGCATAATTACACATTTCTGCAGCCAGTCACCTATCTTGATCGTGCTGAATCAGCCATTTGTTCTGACCTTGACCAATCCTTCACGGTTTCTACCCTTTCACCTCTTCGCCCCTCACTTATTTTCTCCTTGTCCTCTCTCAGGCACTCAATGAGTCCCTGAAGCTGCTAAAGTCGCAGTCCCCTCAGACCGCTGCCATGCTCTTCACAGTGGATCCAGACGCCGGCAAGATCACCTGCCTGTGTCAAGTGCCACAGGTAACACGGCACATTCAGTCAAACTACACCGGCAGCAATTCAAAAGCAGGTTGTAAAAAAAAAAAAAAAACTCCTCTCTTCAGGATGTGGCCAAACGGGGCCTGAAAGCCAGCGAGTGGGTTCAGGAGCTGTGCCCCCTGCTGGACGGAAAAGGAGGCGGCAAGGACATGTCAGCCCAGGCCACCGGCAAGAACACACAGTGCCTGCAGGAGGCGCTGCGGATGGCCAACCAGTTTGCACAGCTAAAACTGGAAGAGAACTAGGAGCAGAGAGACGTCCGTTCGGGAGGAGGATGCAGTCTCCTTTTCTTCGTCCATTTTTTTTCTCCCCTTGGGTCACAAAAATATTAGAAAACGTAACAAAGCTACCGGGTTTATTGCTTACTCTGTTGACTGGTGATGCTGGGCCAGCAGCAAGCGAGTGTTTTGTTTATTCATTTACACATTTAATGCAGTTAAGTGAAACGGGCTGCAGATAACTTCTTGTTGATCTTGTTTCAGTGTGTCCACTCCACTATTGCATGCTTGGGACAGAAGTAAACCGAACATAACTTTTGGTGAATTCAGCCTCCAGCAATTTCTGTGCTGCTCAGATCAAGCAACCTTAACTGAAGAGCGTCTCCGTCCACCAGAGGCCGGGGTTCTCTGTGATCATTTAGAGTTGAGTTGAACACCCACAAATAGCAAACTGCCATCAGAGACATTTAATAACTGCATAAAATGATCATGTAGGAGTCTTGTAATTCATCCGTTTAGCTTCATTTTGCTGACATTTAATATTGTTTGCAATGCAAAAGGTTGACAGTATTTTATCATTGTAGAGGTTTCATGTCATCTTAGATGGAATAAATACCACTGCTGTCTACCTTGCTCCTGTCCACTGTGTGGTAAGTTTGTATCTGTGATCAACTTCATTTTGGGAGGGGGTTTAGGAAATAACAGGGCCAGGTGGCAGACCGTACAAAACCATAATTCCACAAACAGACTTTAACATGTTTCATGAAGCTTTTATTTTTTACAATAGCATACGAGTTGGATCACACAAAGCTTTAATGTAGATAATACTTCCTCTGTCCAAAGGATAGTCAAATTCTAAGCCTGAAACCACCCACATAAAACACGTTCAACCAACCAAACAGACATCAACATTTCTACATCCCTGGACGACAACTTCACCTACAGTACCTGTTTCATATGAGGTGCTAAGGAGCTGCTTGACGCTGTCCTCAGCTCGGCCCTCTGGATACGGTCTCTGGTGATGTCTGTGTCCGTGATCAACGTGTATTCGGTCCTCAAGGCTCTCAAACAATCAGTCAAATGTGTGCCGCCGCTGCCGAAGGGTTTTCTCATCAACACAAGAACTGAGCCTCAATGTACCGTAAACTGAACAGATCATAAACTACTCGGTTACCGAGCGGTCTACATTTTTAAAAAGGTGATAAAACAACCCATGACACACTTCCTATATTGCCATTCGGTGCAAATGGTCTATTTTAGAAGTTAGTGGTTTAATGAACTGAAGGTAAATACAGGTATATTCAGACAGACCATATGCTACTAATTACGTGTTCTTTGAAGGTGAAACATGCCCCAGTGGCAACCTGAAATTCAATGAGAAAAAAACCCACCTAATTTGTAATATACTACTAACTATACTAACTAAATATTTTGATTTGCTTTCTTTATAGGAGTTTGATACAGCTGTCATGTATGTATGAGAGCATCTTAGGGGATTGAGATGCAATACACTGCTTTCAGACTGTGTTCATTCTCTTTAATTACCCAATAAAACTAATGTAATGACTTTAATGAGCCTCCTTTTCATCAAAGAAAATGTAAAACAGTAAACCCGTGGTTTTTCTTTGCTGTTGTGTGTAGTGGTGGAAGGCTCATTTTCAAGTCATCGATAAATGCTGCGTCAGTGCTGACTACGAGACAGAGCAGAGTAAAAATAGTCCTGGATGTGAGAAGAACCTGGATTTCTCAGACAGCAAAGTAGAACAAGGGTGACTTTAGTCTGGCCTGGAATTCCCAAAATAAGAAACGTGACAACACTGAAACAAACATCAGTACAGTTTGAGTCGTGATAGAAAAACAACACACACTCAGATTTCACCTGAGACTACATGCTCGACCCCTGACCCCATGCAGCTCTTTTATTTCTCGATTGCGGTTTCTGACGCAGCCACCTAAAAACTTGTGCTGCTTCCGATTCTTCTCAGGATCAGCTGCAGAGGACAAAAATAAAACGGTGTATTGTGCGACATGAGAAAAGAAAGCTCCACGGGGTTACATACATAGAACACACTGAGCTCTGTGTTGAGTACTGCACAACCTCCACTGGTGGGATTCAAGGATGCTGATAACAAATGGTGTGCTTGAAAAGCTTGTCGCCCTGATTGGGGCCACGGCCTACTGTCACTATTCTACCCACTGCAGGCTGCGATAGGAGGCTGCCGGAGAGCTCAGTTATCTCGTAACCGTTTACACATTCCGTTTGAAGTCGGGAGGAGCATCTTGGGAAACCGCACAGGTTCAAGATAACCCGCGAGCCGTGGTACACGGACACGTCTTCACCGTCTGTTTCACAGTCGCCGGGTGGTCGAATACAAACACCAGCAGCAGGTCGAGTACCTGGAGCTTTGTGGGATTGGAACCAGCGGACGACCCTCGCTGGCTGCCATTCCTTTGACCATATATTCTCTAGAAATGCCTCAAAAGACTCTTGATGCTCAAAAAAGAAGCAAATGATATGAATTCACAGCAGGTCACACTGCACCACCCGTTTACATCCACTCCTTTCGCCTACAGCATTCGGTAGAAAAACAGTCACTAAACAGTAAGAAGTAAAGAGCGGGAGGCGTTGCTTCCCCGAGCAGAAGGCAAAGCTTCTACGTGTGTGTGTGTGTGTGTCTGTGTGAAGCTTAGAAGGCACAGCTCTCACCCAAAAGACGTGAGAGTGTGGGTCACAAAAAAAGAATCCAAAGGTAGCAGGTGCTTGTGTGTGTGTGTGTTGCCGATTGAGCAGCTGTTGGCGTTTTTACCTCCAATATCAAGACAAGGCACGGAAGCATAAGCGTGTGTGTGTGAGTAAGTGATAGAGAGACGGAAAAGAGAAACAATATATCCAGATTGAGCCCAGGCCGACACTTAATCTTCCTGTAAGCTCTGTTATGTGCAAAGTAGGATAAAAACATTAAAAGCTGATAGAAGAAAAATGAAAGTAAAAGAGCATTTCATGTAGTTATGCAATCTCCTCCAAAGATAAGAAAATGATACATAACTGATGAATAACTTACCCCAGCATAGGAGCAAACAGCGCCTGCACGGCACTCTAACCCTACAAGGTTGTGTGTGTGTGTGTGTTTGTGTGCAAACCTTGAACATTTCCCAGCTTGAGCAATGTGAATAGAGTAAACCCGTTGACTTCTAACAACACACTTAGAGGGACGCACATTCGACAGTGTGCCCAGCTCACACACATTCTCACACATCACACATTATAATTTTGCGTAAGGAAGCATCTGCTGACACTCACGGTTCCTACACAGCTTTTATTTACCTGTAGCCCTCGGTGTGAACGAAGCTCACGGTAAAGCACATCACGAGTCACTGAAACACTGCACCAAGAAACATGGGGGGGACTTCTGGTAATCTTCAAAACATGTTTTCTGAATTGTACTTTAAGTTGTTGGATCTTTGTGCTGATCTGCACTGATATTCTCCAAATAACATTAAGCGTTTTAATCAGTTTCATCTAAAGGCGCAGTAGAAATATTTACTATATTTACTGACATTCAACTACCGTTTCTTCATACTGTTCAAACCTGAGGAGGAACCATGAGTGCTCTTCCTTATCATCCACCAGCTGCTGCCTGCTAAACGCATCCCCATCACAGCATCAGTGGATGGCTTTATAACCAAACCAAACTCGCTTTTCACTGACGCTTCTGTTTTTACGAGCAGCCTTTCTCTAATGATATGATTTCGGGCCTCCTTGTTAAAGACACAAATAATGAAGGCTATAACGGTGTAAGTAGTCATCATTTGAAGATCCCCAATTATGATATAACGAGCCACCTGGGGGGGAGGAGAAAATCAAAACGAGCCAACACCATGACTCCAACCAAAGTGTCCACGCCAAGCTAAACAGCAGTCAAACCAACTAATGACATCTGCAATCAACATGTGAGCAGTTCATGCGATACCACGGGGAAGTCTAAGGCGTCCGGTGGCTCCGCCCTCCTCCAGATAAAGCTGAAGTTTGAACCGGCCAAGCGGGGCTGCTGGTTAATGAAGCCGAGCTGATGACAGGTTATAGAAGACAGGGGCGGGGGAGGGGGGGGATTCTGTCACCCCATCACATGGGTTTTAATCTGGGGCGAAATGCTCCTGACAGTCTCTAATCCCACTGGGACGGGGGAGTCAGGGCTGTGAAAGGAAAAGAAACAGAAAGAGGTTTGTTTTAGTTTCTGTCTGTTCCAAACCAAAGTGGTGAACCCAGTACAGTGGGAGTTGTTTGCACATATACGGTGGAACGTCTTATCTGTTCACCCTCTGGCAAACAATGTGTTTCTAATGCTGCCATTGTCAAACTGGGCCTTCATGCCCCCGACAGACCACATGGGGATAAAACGCTAATGCAGATCCCTCATGTCTCCGTCAAAAGCACAACATCCCAGGAGACAGACGTTGGCCTCATTAGAGCGTCTCGCAGTCAAACCAACACCCCCCAGGTCTCGATGTGAATAGCGACTCCAGCGTGGTACGCCGATGCCGGTTAGCTGGCTCTGCAGACACCGAGGCTCCCGCTGGTGCTGCAGTGATCCGTCAGAGTCAGAAGGGCCACAAAGAAAAAGCTGTCCTCCCTTTTCCCGTGTGTCTGCTGCAAGCCAATAAACACACGGCAATCGCGTATTGTCCTTTAACACGAGAGGTTTCCAACCCATGCGACAAGGTCCCCGTGACAGTAAAAGTGGGGCTTGGCCTCGTCTGGGACTTAATGCGATCGATTTCCCGCTCAAGGATGTTGTGCCCCAGGGTCCTGTAACAAAGTCTCAAACTGCTCAACTGCACCGGCCTCTACAGTTTCAGAGTTTGTGTCCATAGTGTCAATCTTCAGGCTGAAGATTGTCTGCAGGCCCACAAGGTGCAGCCAATAGTAAAAAAATAAATAAAAAAAAAAGTACTGTACGTTGAAACATACTTGTGGTTCGTAGGACACCCCAGCGCTGTAGAACAGTTGTCTCCCACGTGTGTCCTTTTCAGTAAACGGGTGAGCGTCGGCCACTAATACAAGGTGAGGCTAAAGGTGGGATATGCAGCCACCTCTCTCTCTCCCCTCTGAAAAGTCCAAGAGTTTTCCACCGTACAAGCCCTCACTTGTTTTTCACTGCCGAGTTGGGAAAGAGAGATGTGGTCCTTCTATGGCGATTGCAGGTAAAGCCTTGAAAACTGAAAGCCAAGTACTCTCTAGTGAGCAGAACTACATTTGGAGCTACATGTTCCCTGCTCCTGGTTCTTACATCGTCAACAATCACAGCCTCTACAGGTGGGCCAATCCTCCGATATCAGGGAAAGTGAATGGAATAGTGTTGTTCCGCACCGTCTGTGACCTTTGCGCCTCGCCTTCTTTGAGCACTTGGTTCAATTCTGCCTGGGAACCTAAACTGGTGCATATATGGGAACACGGGGATGTCTAACACGTTCCTAGCAGCCTCTATAGTGTCTGTTGCAGTATAAGGGTTGGAACGTGAGATACACAGGGTGATCCGCTGGTTATTTCCCTGGGAATACAGTGATCTTGCCAGCCTTGGCGAGCCGTTGGATGATCTGTGCTTCATAGTCGGCGTCGTGGACGCCAGTCTTCCTGAACTCTCCAGAGTAGCGGTTCTGTTCCCAGTAGTGGTGCCAATTTCCCCTGCTGTCTGCCCCGAAACCAAACACGTTCACCTGGAGGAGAGTGGAACAGGGAGGGGGGGAAAGAGGGCTTGTGATTACTAATTTGTAGAGTTCTTCCAAGACAAGTTCCGTCAATGTCACAATACCATATAATATGTCCGATCATTCGGGAAACACAGGAACAACAGCACGATTTGCTCACTTTCACATCCCTATTTCACTTGTTGGCTAACAAGCAGCTAATGAGTGCGCCATCTCAGGGTTCTCTCGTCTTTGTGTTCATAGGTTGCATATGCGCAGTACAGATCAGGCAGGGCTAGCGAAAAATCTGCATGCCATTATTTACCCAACGGTATTGAACCTGTACTCAAGATCGGATGATTCACAAATGACAGCTTGGCATTAGTCTTCACAAGGAAAATTAGTATTAGAACATCTCTAAAAACATGTGTCTATTCATGAGGACTATGATGCCATAGGTACAGCAGATGTGTACCGTTAATTCCGGACTCTAGAGTGCACTTGTCCATAAGCCGCAGGTGTCCTTTTCATAAATCTGAGACCCCACGGTGGTCCACCTCTAAAATCTTCAATCTTCTATTTGGTGGCGATTGTTTTGGCTTTCAGTCCGAAACACCTCGGCCGTTTGCGCTCTGTATGTTCAGCCAGTATTCAAGAACAGTTTCAAGGTCAGGCCATCTGCTTTTATGTTCTCTGAAAGCTTTTGTCGTCTTTTTACATCGAGTAAGTTCTTGCATTGCCGTCTCCAAAAGCAGAAAGAGAGAGAGAGAGACAGAGACAGGGACAGAGACAGAGACAGAGACAGAGACAGAGAGACTGACCTCATCACAGACATGTAGGGCAAAGAACAGCACAAGCATGCCAGTGGAGGGGTAGCGCCCATGATGTCTGGTCCAGCGGTCGTGGATGTATTTAAAGAACGCTGGGTTGAAGATCTGAACCTGGGTGGGGGACAGAGACACAGAAAATGGGACATACTCTCTACTGCCTGTGAATTTAACTTGAAACCAATGATGACTGAATTCAGAGATCCAGAAATGGTGGATTTATATTCTGTGCGTTTGTAAAAACCAATTCATTTTGAATTGAGATCTTAAGCTTTCGCTCAGATTATTTATACAGTGAGAATAGTTTTTTTTTAAAACTATACTTTCAATAGGCTCCCGAACACAAAATGTCATTTTACTATGCATTGTTGTAATTGAGTTTTTTATTTCACGGATTAAAGAGCTAGCAGAAGATTATAAAAAAAGGGAAGGTTTATAATCTAACTCTAAGCCCTCATCAACAACAGGGAGGGGATAATATAATTGCGGCAAAGCAGGGTCACACGGTATGTGTGTGTGTATGTGTTGTGCCGTATTACTGCGAGTGTGTGAGAATGGCCAAAAGGAAGTGTGATGGCCATTGAGAATACAAACCTTGTCTTTATCTACACGGAGGAACTGCTTCACGGGAGCGTAGGTACTGAGGGAGAGACGGAGACACAAACTGATTAAACACATTCAATCTGCACTTCACGTGATTGCCATGAACAGATTGTTTCAGGCAAGCCACTCTCCTCTCACAACTGTGTTTCTGTAGACAATGAAATGTTATGTGTGATGTTTACTCGACCAAACGGTAGTTGTGTGTCTGAGTGCCCCAAGAGGAAGATTTAGATGCCAACATTTCGGTGCTCCTACACATTTGTGTGCACTTCCTCCTACATGTACATGTGTTTAAGGAGATGTGTGTGTGTGTGTGTGTCTCCTTACAAACGGATCTGGCCCGTGGACAGAGCGCTGGTGATCCATACGAGATCCAGCGTCTTGAAGGGAACCACGACAAAGCTGACGTTGGCCGCCAGATTCTTGGCGCTCTCTGGGTACATGAAGTGGTGGGTGGTGTGGCTGCCGGCGTCTTCTTCGTAGCCCACCGTGGGGGCCAGGTTGATCCTGGGGGCAGCACAGAGACAGCATATTCAAAGGATCATATTTTAGGCTGTTTTTTAGCAGGTTCTGTTTGTTTTAAAAGTTTTTAAAGTAGAAGATCCCCTTTGTTGCACCTGAATTTGGCCGCATGGGGAAGCTTTGAAAACTAATATGACGTTATTATCAACTGACGTTACTTAAGTAAATATCCAGCAGACACGGACCCATTTTTTCACGAATTTGAAGTTTCCGACCACTCAACAGATAAAAGTGCATATTCACATGTACATATTTGGGGTTTTTTCTTTCTTTTCGTCTTCTGTTTCTTCTCTCTCCCCCAGTCACACCTCCACTCAATGAGCCAAAAGTAGCTAAAACACAGAGGAACTGAGAAGTGGGATTGTCAGTACCAGCAAACCAGTTCCCAGTAGTCCAAGTCATTTGAGTCAACGTGAGAACATTGGTTAGCGGGAAGGTTTCAGGACGACACGTTTTATTGAATGTAAGCACATTTGACATGGCAACCTCCAGTAACTGAACCACACAGGTCTGAAGAGCGCAACGCTAATGTGTGCAGAGACAAAAAATACTAGTCATTCCTGACCAAACTCTCTCAAGAACACACACACACACACACACACACACACACTCTGCTGGAAACAACATACAGCTGTGTGTTCATGCCAACTGAAGACAATCGGGCACTGTGATCCATTACTCCAGAAAAGGAAAGGAGCCAAGGACAATGGATATGTTTCAGCTCTGTGATGAACGCACACAAGTCAGGTGACCTCTCCACGAATAGATCAGAATAGAGAAAGGCATTAAACAAAGAGATTCAATCTAGAATCACCCAGTCTGCTGTCTGCTTCCCCCATTTGCACACACACACACACAATGTTATTTGATGTAGTGCGACTGCTCATTAAATGTCTCGGCCTTCCTCGTCTCCCTCGCCCTCCTCTTGTCTTCATGCCTCGTTCTCTGTCTATTCATTGCATCCATCACCCTCACCTCATGACGTAGTTGTGTCCGTCAATGGTCGCCCCATATCCGGCGCCGCGGAGGTTCCCGGAGTTCCCCACCACGGCACAGCGCAGGCAGCGCCCCGGATCCCACGAGCCGTACGGCGACCTTCCAGGAATCACCTGCAAGAGCACGCCAGTGGTCGAATCAAACCGACTGGGTTCAAGCGTCAAAGGAAATGAAATGGACACCAGCACTAAGACAGTGAGAATCCTGATGGTAAAAAAAAACATCCTCACTTCTGGGGTCATTTTTTAATGAGACACTACATGAAAAATACATGAGGCCCTTCTGCCCTTAAAGAGCTCGAGTGAGTTACAGAAACATAACACAACACACAAAAAGAAAGAAGAAAAATCCACATGTATTAAAAAGGAATGAGCCGTATTACTGACAAGCCCTGCTGTCTAACCTGCTCTCCTCAGCCTTTGGATGAGGTGAAAGTGCTGGGATAATGGATAGGTGAATTAATAATGCAACAATACCTGGAACAGCCTCAGCAGCACTTGCTGGATGCTGTGGGGTTTAAACTGGGGCTGTAACATCTAGGGACCAAGGAGAGAAGGACAAAGGCTGTTTAGAATGGGTCGTTTTTCTTCTGCAGGCAAATGTGTGTTGACACACGTTTTATATTGTGTGACTTTGACCTGTGTAGTTTGAAGTTGCCTGAGTCCGGGGGAAATATGCAGGTCCTGTGTGTGTGTGCTTATCTTTGTGTGTTCAGGTAACAGACATATGTTGGACTGACAGAATGCAGTTAGATTAGGTGAGATACAAACAAAATAGTTGGGTTTAATGTGAGAAGCAAAAAGAGAATGCTGTTTGTGGTCTTTTTTTAAGGAACCTTAATGGATAAGCGACACCATGAATTCGATTTTTTTGCCAGAAAACGTTCCTCTATTGGGCTACTTTGCAAATGGCCTCAATACGATTCTAATTATCTTGCTTCATGAGTTTGTCTGCATTTGGGACTAACAGCACCCAGTTAATTCTTTTTTTAATTAATTTGTTTTTCTCTTTTGCCCATTTTTATATTTGAAAAACAACACTATATCCACTATATATGGATATCATTTCATGACATCCAGATTTCTGTACAGAACAACTGTCATGCAATGACAACTAATTATTTTTATACATATTTTATATATAATATACATATTCATTTTACATATTTTATATATAATTAAAGTATACAAAAAAAAACACAGACCAGGCCGGCACCCCCTACTTGGGTTCAAGACCCAAATCACTCTTTAATTGGCCAGTCTGAAAAAAGAGGAACGGATACAGCAGCCGCTGTGTTAAATGAGGCTTGCATTTTTTTTTAAAAGATGGTGTCCATTAAAAAAATTAATGTTAATAAAAAAAAAAAAAATGTTTTTTGTCCACCAAAACTCACAGAAGATAGCGTTGCGTGAAGAGAAAGCCAGCACCTGCACATGAGACATTCTCTCATCCACTCTAGCAGTCTCCTTGGCCTCATGTCTAATTCCGTCTCCTTCATTTCCCAGGCTCCCTCTTTGTTACTCCTCCTGCTTTTGTCTCTCTGGGACGCTTGTGCACCAAGCAGCGAGGCCCCTAAATCCTTATTTTGTTCCCATTTACTCCGACATTGTTTTTCATGGCGTTACTCCATTATTATTCGCCTTCTTCGCTCTCTTTTGCGGTTTTACAAACCTCCTTGATCCCTCCTGCCTCTGCCTTCTTCTGTTTCTGTCTCTTTGAATGACGCCAGACGCAGCTTGGCACGCTGCCCCCCTGTTGTTCATGTGCTTTCTCGTTTAGAGATTACAAACTGAGAAAATGTTAAGGAGTGTGGTCCAAAATTGATTTAAAAATAATGCTTCCTACTTCTTTGTAAGCCATGGTTGTACATTCAAATACACAATATAAAGAAATTGCAAACAATTTGGTTAAATAAAATCCAAAAGAGCAATAAAGACTGTGCCCGAGTGTTTATACTCTCAAGCAGCCTACGTGAATGCAAAATGAATCATGGATCAGACATGTTTGCTTTTTGATTCTTTCCTCTCCGCCTTTAGGGTTTTGAAGATGTGATTTTCTGGCAGAGGCAGACATCATGGATGCACAGTGAAACTGAGCCGTGAAAGTGCTCGCCCTCCCATTTACCCACTCAAATTGTTTATCCTTTTATTTCACTTGACCTTCTTAACACCTAGTCCGATTGTTGCAATCCTAGCAATTTAGTCCATTTGTTCAAAAGCATTAACGTGAAATCCAACATTTCCCAACAATGTTGAAAATCTCAAAAATGTTCAACACCTAAAAGCTTTGGAGCAACACTGCATTCATGGCCAGTATGTCTGTTTCAGTGTGACCAAATAACCCGACAGCTGTTCACATGTGTTTTGGAGCCTTCTGCCATGTCCGATTTGGACAGAGTGTGAAACGAGAATATAGAGGACATTTACGCTCAACTGGATTTACACAGGCACAATGACAGGTACACTGAGATGGATGGGGCGTTAAACCAAGTTCATCTTTAAATGCGTGCGTCTCGTCTGTCTGAGGACACGTTCATTATAGTCGTTCAGGCACCAGCGAGTTGTGGTTTAAGCCCGGTAGCGTTCCACCGAGATGTAAACATACAACTGGCAGGGATGCGCGAGCATCATGTTGTGCTACTTGTAAGAGAGGATTGGTTGGCTCAGTGACGAGGAAGGATGATGAGGACGGAGAGAGATCTGCGGTATTATGTACTACTCCTTAGTGTTTTAGTGTTTCAATAAATACTTCTATATACATTATAAACATGAAATGAATCAATAGAATACAATGGGAGGCTGCAACACTAGTGATTGTGTCACAAATCACTCATGTGTAACGTTACATGGAATTGTTACTTACCACCCACCAGTAGTAGACATCAGAAGCCAGCTGGATGTTGTCTCTGGTCCAAACAGGTGAGATATCCGGGTCGTAGTTCTCATCGAACCAATCGGAAACGCCGGGGTCTCCGACGCAGCGTGGGCACCCGCATGTCTTCGGCTGCGACGTCTCGGCCGGTGAAATCTTGTGAGTGCCCACGTAGCTGGGCACCAGCTTCACCCGCCTCGACTCCTCCCACCCAGGCGGTTCAAGGTAGTTGAAGCCGACGCCCCCGCGGAGCGAGACGGAGAAGAAGAGAGAGGTGAGGAAGACGAGTACCAAGGAGCCAAGGAGAACCCAAACCCTGCGGGAACATCTTGCCCGGCTTCCTTTCTCCTCCCCGCCTCCGGCCACAGTACTACCCCCACCACCTGCCCCCAGCCACGGCCTGAGCTCGGGGAGTCTAGAGGCTCCCCTGGATGGACCCCCGCCCCAGGACCCCCAGCCCCAGCGCCTGTCCCGTTGCAGGGTGGAGGATGGGATTCGGCCCCCCCATGGCCATGCTCCCACCCCTGGGCCTGCCACTGTCCACACGGCACCACCACCTTCCTGCACTGCCGCCTCAACGCAACGACCACCGGGGCCCGCTCAGCGTGTCCGGGACTGACGCTCACTCGCTGTATCCGACTAGTAGAATCCCGCTGGTGCACTCGGGCGCAGGACAATGAGTCAGAGTCAATTAGTCTCACAGTCAAGCTGTGTGCTCAGCGGTGCTTCTCCGCCCTCCGTCTCCCGCCGGATTCTCTCTCGTTTCACAGCTTAGCGCAGGTCTCGACACGCTCGCACACTCCCTCCCTGTGTACTTCCCAACTTCCCTCTCTGTGGCTTCCGCTGCCTTAATGTTGCACCCCTTTCCTTTCCCGCCTGCTTTCTTTTTTTCCCAGGATTAGCTGCGGCGTCCTTCTTCGGTGAAACGCGGCGCGCGGCGTGGACGGATGCAGCGGGTCCCTCTCGCTGTCATCTGTGTGAACGCTGAGCTGCGGCTCCAGCGCTCTGCCGTCTCCCTTTCTCTGTCTCTCTATCTCATCTCGCGACACTGGAGGCAGGCAGACCAGTTGAGAGCAGCGGCGAGAGGGAGGGACGGTGGGAGCAGGAGTAAGAGAGGGAGGAGGAGCGGCAGTGGAGGTGGTCTAGCCTGAAGGGTGCTCCATCATGTCTCTAAAAAAAAAAAAAAAGAACTCTTCTTCTTTCTCCTCTTTCTCTCCTCGGTTACTCTGTATTCCCTCTTCTGTTTGATTACCCTACTCACAGCTCTCTGTTCCTCTCCTCTTCCCCCCTCGGTCTGCCTCTGCCACTGAGGCTGTGGTGCCGTTCCTTGGAAAAATATCCTTCAGACACAAAGTTTTAAAAAAGCTTGATTTCAAAAGCTTTAACTCTTTGTGATGTATAAAGAAATAGTAATGGCACAAAAAAGAAGTTCCTTAAATGAGATTCATAAGATTATTTTGACTTTTGGGTGTCAGTTCTGTAGTCGAGGGCTTGTGTTAAGCCTCGCTGATATTGTGTTCCACTTTGTACCCAGAGAGTTAAAAGGCAAAAAGAAACAGCATCAGCATCCCAAGCAGATTGTCTGAGGTTCTTCCAGTGAAAAGATTTCCATGCTGATGGTTCATCCGGGGACAGAGCTGTGCCAAAGAGAGAGGAAAGTGGTGGACGGGGTGACGTGCAAAGGCCGCGATGAAAAAAAGACAAAACCAATCAGGCCCAAATCTCATCCTCTCTCCAGCCGGCTTTGCCAGGACAGCGGCAGGAAGGGGGGGGGGGGCAGAATCTGTCCTGCATTGTGTTTGTGTGTGTGAGCACGTCTCTGTGTCAGCGATTTGACGTGTACATGTTGAGCCGGGTTAGCACACCGCCTGCTATGCGCTCTAATTCAATTGTGTTCTACAGCTGTGCCAGTGTGTGTGTGTGTGTGTGTGTGTGTGTGTGTGTGTGTGCGCGTTACATTGAATGGCAGTTTACCTTTTATGAGGCTGGTGAGTTTGAGGTGAGTGCTGCTTAGCTCTAATCTATTCAACTAAAATCAGAGGGTGCAACACTGTCTGACCCTCTTCCTACGATGCCAAACAAGCATCTGCTTAAGTCACCATGCACACACACACACACACACACACTGTTTCTGTGCCGTTGAAGAATTTGTAACAAGAAGTCTGGCTCTTTGTTCCGCGGTGAACCTGTGGACAGACAGAGAGAGAGATAGAAACGACAATGTAATTTACTGCCATTAGCCTCGTTGACCATATAGACATCTTTAACCGTCCTCTCGTTCTCCACCGTGAGTTTTTTCCCCTTTCTCCCCTCACTTCAAACTTTATTTTGCCTTTGTTTATCTATCACCGGCAGCTCTCTTTCCATTCCTCCTTACTCATCTCCCTCCCGGTCTTTCCGTCTCAGCTGTTCATGCATCTATAGGGCACATTTGCTAAAAGCCCACAACAAAAACCCAATGTGGATATTTGTCCAATATTTTCCAAATAAAACAGAAATACTTATTAATAAATGGCTGCCTGATCAAATCATCCAATCACACTGGACTTGTAGCACTACAAGCAGTTTAAAGTCAGAAAACAATACAAATGCTGCTGCAGTCTACTATTACATTTTTTTCTTACGCTCTCCACCCCTTGCCTGCATTCTACCAGCCCACAACCTCAGTTTGATTCTTTAGTAAGTAAGGACCAAACGTCTTTGTGTGTTGTTCTCAGTCAAGCAATGCTTATTTGTGCAGAAGAACGTCTTTTCCCTTCGCCCGTAGGAATCAAATGACATTACGGAGACAGCCTGCCTCTCTTTCTTGTCAATGACCCAGTAATCCACAATGTTTCTCCACTCTATTTCTGAGACATCGCCCTAGCAGCCAGAATGCGATGCAGGGTTGTCACGGCAACCTTGACCTGTCTTATTCATGCTAGAAAACATGGGCAGACATGGCTTCCATCAAGGTGACATATTTCTTCTTTTGTATGTTCTATTCCTATGATTGCTGTGTGTTGCATAGTTTGTTATGTTGCATAGTTTTTAGCGGAGATGTACACACGTTGCAGCTCAAATGTGTTCCAGAGCTGATATCCTGTCCCATATATCTGTTTGATGCAATCGTAGTAGTACAGATCTGTGACAATGGCTCTTAACAGGTGCCTCCTTTTAAGTGCTCCCGTGCATGATGCGCGCCAGTTCAAACACTCTCACCTCCTGTCTCCGTTGTGTAATTGAGAGGGTTTATTAATGAACAAACAAAGACTTTCGGGTACGCTTTGGTCACATATTCTGCAGTCTACGTAAGATGGTGGTAAACAGTTCTAGCACTTCCCGATGCAGTTTGCTCCAGATTTCTGTGCAGTGCTGCAGAACAGTAAGCACCAGCATTATTGACGTTGACAACCTGCGCTGGGGAGACTTGCAGTTCTTGCAAGTCTGTAAGCCAAGAAAACATAATAAGTGTGAATGTTTTGTTGACGAAATGACAAATCATTCAGAGAGGGAAGTAGTAATGCATTGATAAAGAACATGTCTGCCGCCTGTCAATGTCAACGAGAACAAAACCAACACGAATGGATCTCACTAACACGTGCCGTCCGTGTTGCCTAAGCGCGACATAAATTCTGTCTTTGTGCCAGAGAGCTCCATTGTTGTCCAACAGGACAAAGGCCGCGTTCAGCCCTGTCATTCGTCTGAATGAGGCCAGGTGGTGCAGTGGGTATGACACCAATGTATCGGTTAGTAACATCTACTGACACTAATTAACATCCTCTGAATAGTTGAAAAAAACATTGGGAAGGAATAACCAACTTCCTGTTCTTGTCTGGAGATGCTGAGCAGAAACATCTGTTAGGAGTCGCTGTTATCGGGTTCCAGAGCATTTTGAATTTCTTTTCCCATTACCTACTCCCCCTCCCCGACAGCCGCTGTTTCGTCTATCTGACAGGCACAATTTCTTTCTCAATATTTCTTAGTGCCTTCATTCACACGTGTCTCTTCCTGATGACTATAACCCAAGCGTTTTTAACAAAAGATTGTGTGTGTCATGTCCCCAACCACACACAAAACGGCTTCATCACCCCATCTCATCTCCACTACGACGTCCATCTTCTAAGTAAATGCATCTGTACCAAGCAGTTGATCTCATTTATATCCTTCGAGGGTTCAAACAGGCTTTAAAAATCCTGCAACGCTTGCTTTTTTCCATTTCTTTACCTTACCCTTGCTGTCTCATTTGTGATTGTTTTTCACTGTTCCCCTGCACCAACCCCCTCTTTTTTTACATTCCGTTCACCGCTGGCACAATTCAGAAACGTGCCCATTATCCCTCGTCTATGGCTGTGTGTAGCATTTGGCATTTACACTGCTTCACTGAAATTTTGTAAACCAGAGGCCACCTTCACCAGCTAACCAAGAACACTCCAATCAGTCCGGTCATAGATCACCGAGGTTGAACAAAAATTTTACGAGGCAAATCCAATTAACCGCGGTAAATCACTCGGAATTAATTGGCTTTGCTAAGAAATTACACAGATTTAAACGTTGGCGCATTATGAGCTTAAGTCTTTAAACAGTCTTTGTGGCGTGGCGGCACGGTGGTGTGGCGGTTAGCAAACAGGTTTGTGAGTGTAAATGTCTTTATCTGTGTACCCCGTCTGTCTCCCGTTGTTGGCTGGGATTAACTCCACCAAACTAGACCGCAGTATTAAAAGTATACAGAACTTTAATACCCAAGAAGTTGGTAAGGGCCTTTCTGAAATCGTTAAACAGAAAAATCACTCGAAAAAAGGCCCTCTCTACTTAGACAAATGGCCCTGACTTTGAAGGTACTCCATCTGGAAACTGAGAGAAAGTCATGAACAGCCGCACGCGACAGTAAAAAAGGGGGAAATGTAAACGATAAAGTGAAATACAGCAAGATAAAATGATACCAAACATTTTGACACGGAAGATAGTGGGTTATTTATCAGCAAATTAAAGTCTTCCTTTTCATAAACTACCAACAGAAAGACTCACTCTGCAACTTAGCAGTAGCCATGGAAACCTGCTCATCATTCTTTCAATGCTGCTTTTAGTTAATTGTCTCATAACGACATTCTTATGACACAAAAGTACTGTAAAACATATTGTCCATGAAATGTAATAGTTGCTCAATGGACTGTTAGGTCTTCTCAATCTAATACGGTCCAAATTAGTTGTCATTAGTTGAGCTACCAGTTTTGTGTAGCTCAAAGTGATTAAGATTATTTTTTTACATCATTTATTTAACCTCTACCCAGAAACCCAAAGATTTTCAGTTATTATAAAAACCAGGAAAGGTTTTCTCCAATGGCACCGAGAAATACAATGGACCATTAAAAGAGATTTAAAGTCTCTACAATACACAAGATATATAATAAAACAAAACAAATAATTCAAATAAATTCAAATGGATCAGGTCCGGTCTACATGCAGGACATTGTAAAACCCTACATCCCAACCCGCGCACTCTGCTCTGCATCTGCCAAACTGCTTGTTCCTCCCTCACTGAGAGCAAAACACTCGACAAGATCACAAGTCTTTGCTCCGAAATGGTGGAACGAACTCTCTGGTGACATCAGGACTGCAGGGAGCCTCTACATGTTTCGCCGCAAACTAAAGACACACCTCTTCAGAGTTTATCTTGACTGAAACAATTAAAAAACTGCAGCACTTAAATTGTATTGGCTCTTCGATTGTACTTATAATGGCTCTTATAACAAGTGGTAAAGCAGCTCATTTGATGAAATTTCACTTTCTTGTTTCTTGTTCTTTGAGTTTGTATCCCTGTGGTTGAAATGCACTTATTGTAAGTCGCTTTGGATAAAAGCGTCAGCTAAATGACATGTGATTTAAACGTGAATCGCATTGATGGATGTTACGTTATCTCTCATTTTCACTCTTTCTTAGTAACAGCATATTGCATGGTTTGGAATTCTGCATTTGGAGAGTGAAATCTCTGTGTTAAGTGCTGTCAGCTATAATTAAAAGAGCCCGGTTTCTGTGGCAAATGATGACTACAGAAAGTCTCCTGACATGAAAGTCTGGATCCTAAGACGACAACGACAGTTATCTAAATGGCATTGTAGTCATAATATTCATCCAGTTCCCAGTTTATTATGGACCCTTTATTTTTTACATTAAGTTACTTAATGTATTAATTTCAACTTAATGTAAAGCTAAATTGTCCAGAAAACCGGGTCATATAATAACATATAGTTCCGTGTGCACTTTATTGGCTCGATGTAATGCCGAAACACTAAATACTGCTTTTATGGCTACACCATAAGTGTAATGCTTTGGCCAAATATCCTTTAACTCTCATTCCTCATAGTTCATCCAGACACATTCTGATTCTTTTTGTGGACACTTTATAATTAGAATTTATTATACAGTATGGTCAGGTTGCTTGACTGAGGTCCTTAAAGGTTATAGAAGTGACTTTTAGGGGATGGGAGAGCATCTGTGTTTTCCAAACCCTCTGGGAAAACACAGAGTGTGACAGAGTCACAGACTTAATCCCAACAGATGGGAATTTGCATATTCTGCAACAATTTAAACTTGCATCTTATAAAATGCAGAAGACATACAGCAACGATATTGTTGGTGACATTTTCTCACCGGGGTAAAGGTAAAAGCACTATGGTTCATTAGGTGGAATTTTGTTTTTTAAAAGATCCAAGTAGAGAGTGAAGATAGTGCTGCATTTTGTAACTGTTGTAGGGCCCAAATTAATTACTGCCATTCATTGAGAATATGGTATTATTGTGTGAAAGTCAAAGACTCAAATCTAATTTCATATTTACTTTGAATTAAGGGAATTTATTGCATTCTCAAATATAGATGTCTGCCGAGCGGACACTGCTATTCCAATCAACGTAGCAGGATGGTCAAAGTGGCGTTTTTCTTTAACGGTTGCGTTACAAGAAAAGCCATCTTCTAAACCAATTTAAGCCCTGAGAGGGAGTCACTCATTCCAGTGTACCCGTGACACAACAGCGCTTCCGTCTAGTGTCTCTTCTGCTCAGCCATCATCTTTGTCTGAATTCAGCGAGCCAAGTCGTTTCTCTGACTACCTCCTCTGCCGGCTTAGCAACAACTGTCCCAGCAACATGTAGCGTCACCATAGCAACTACTAACAATTGTAATTTTCATTTGAATGGGTCAAATTACCCCTGCAAACAGCTCAATGTTTGTGCTACCATCTTATTTCTGTGGGTCATTCCTGCAGCTCCACAGCAGCCATTTCAACACATCATAGTTGTCTGAGCATTGGTGGGCCGTCAGGGCCAGCTAAGCCTTCTCTGCTGGCCCAAACAGAATCACAAAGTCATAGTTATTTTAGATCTATATTTTTCTTATATATGATTCATTATTAATAAAATTAATATTTTGCCCATTGGTTTGTTTTCTCATTGCAGTTCCTGTCTTCTTCCTGCAGCGCTGCTTCCAGTTCAGCTAGTTTTAAAGAGAGCGTTTAACCAATCCGATTCAACCTCTGTGTCTCTATGCAAGAGAGAACTGACATCCTCTGGGTAGGTTTTACACATTCATGTTTTTTTGTGGACAATATTGTTGATTGTCATTCAACCAATTCGATTTTAGTGTGACATGTTGGGCGTATGGACCTGATAAGTAATTCTGCATTAACGCACAGCGCAACAGTAAAATGCGCTCCTATTGGTCAGTGGGCCATTTAGTAAAAGATCAGGATGATTTTTTTCTGTAAATAGTAGATAGCATATGGTGATTTTGTGTTTAAGTGAATAATATTTGAATGACCGTGCTTTTGAGTGTACGCTGTTCAGTTTTGTTTTGCTTTGTTGTAAATAACTGAGTTTGCTGTTGTCATTTACTAAAAATTGTATTGATTTGAATATATGGATTGTGTGTTAGTTATGCAGCATCCAGTCATGTATTTGCAGTAAGTGCATTTGTAGGCGTTGAGCTTCATGTAACATTTTATTTCACTTTAAATGTTATAGGGTGCTGTGAATATGAGGTGTTAAGATAAAACAAAAAATAACCTGTAACTGTGGCGTCATAATGAGGTTATCAGGTTACTGAACTAGTAGTGAGACGCCACCAAAAGCCCAGGCAGGAGATGCACAGCCCGCCACTGTGTCTGACTGTGTTTCATGTGGTGTGTATGTTTGCTTTATCTGCAACGTTGCGAGAGAGACACAGACAAGCAAAGAATAAATGTTTCAATTAACTAAGTACCAGACTTTAATGCTTTGGGAGGTACCAAACAGGTAATAAATTGCTTTAATTAGTAAATTGTTCTAAACAGCTTTAATGTGAAAATTGTGTTTAATGCTCTTTTGTACAGTTATAATATTATGCTGAAGCGATGCCATCTCTCAGCTAAACACCCACAACTTCCCACTGCTCTGATTAGCATAATACAAATCTGATTTTGTTAAAACTACATAACAGTCTAATGCAGGTAAATGTTTACGTACCACAAATCTACACAAGCTAACTATGCTGCAATACAATAATAATGCTGTTTTTTTAGCTCATTGTCTATCGGGAACATTACCAGGAGGGGATTTGTATTGTTTGTGTTTTTGTGCAATGTGTAACCATCAGATGCATATTTAAGACCCATTCTAAAAGGACTTGAATAGAGCTGCCGAGAGCCTTTTCCAGCAATTCATGAAGCTAACGCTAAGTTAATTGGATGGCTATTGTTACAGAGCAGCCTTCCGCTCCACCTCCTCTTCACCACCGTAGGACACCAGAATATTAACCATCTGAAACTAAACATCCCATCATGCCGCTTACCTGGGACTGATTGCGCACGCACCTGCAGCTCATCCACACTCACCCATATAAACCCTGTTCACTCTCGAATTCACTGTGAAGTATTGCATTGCCCCGGCGTACAATTTCTGCACGGTTTTCACCGTGTTTTCTGAACCGTTACCGACCTTGGATTGTTTATACCGACTTCTGATTCTTTCGCCGCCCACCACAACTCGGACTGTTATATTGACCGCTGATGTGCCTGCCGCCTGTCTCCACCCTGGCCTGTGATTTACGTCTGCTCTGCGATTATCTGCGTTGCTCTGTCTGCCTTTGCCTAACCCTGCCTGCCGACCATTCTAAATAAAAGCTGCAAATGGATCCTGCTGCGTCCTCCACATCATTACAGCTATAGCTTTTCATCCAGAGACAGTGGGGAAAATCTGAAGCCTGCTCTTGTTTAACTTAACGTTCAAAGATGACTATCACCTCTGAGTCGTAAATCCTCCATTATCATAGTAAACTGCACTGCGACAATGGATAGCTTAACGGGCATATCATCGGTAATTAAACAGGGTCAGGAAAAGCAAAGGGTCAGTTCTGTGAGAGCTGGATTTCCTGAACGCTGAACTTACAAAGTTTTCAGGTTCTCAAGCATCATGGGAGGTTCAAGAAAAAAGGACGCCAAATTCAACCGATGGCATGTCTGCATTACGGCTCACCTTCATTTTTAGCCACACAGAAAGCCTGAACCGACCCACTGGTCTCATCTTCCCTTTCGTCCTCTTGCCAGCCTTGCTAGTGTCTCTGGGCTGCTCCTTCACTCCCCTCCCTTTCTCTTCCCTCCATTAGTCTTCAGTCCTGAAAAGAGAGGCGAGGGGCATACAAAAGGGAAGGCGAAGAGGAGAGTTCCTCCGCCTTGAGGCCCACTGCCAGCTGGTGCTGCTGCTGCAGAGACGATCCATCCAAACACAGGCAGGCAGGAATCACACTGCTCTGGAATTTAGAAGTTACCTACCTCTGTGAACAATGGTACAATCAAAGCAGGTGGCAGGACATCTTTCCCCCATACATCCACATGAATGAAACAGTGACGTTTCTGTCATTTCAAGCAGACAATGTACAAACTTCCATGAGAAGTAGTATCATTAATCTTTAATCCCCCTCCCACGCATGTTGAAATGCGGTTGTGGTTGGACTATTATAACAAACAAATCATCCTCCTGGCGACTTTCGTGTCAAAAGCGACTAGAGACAAATCTAGTGACATGTATACAGCATATTTTTCATAATTTAAACAAGTCTCCTGAAGAGAAACGGTATCCCTCTCTCCCCCCTTCGCCTGCTGCGCTGTGGACGTGTGAGAGAGAGAGAGAGAGAGAGAGAGAGAGAGAGAGAGAGAGAGAGAGAGACAGCCCGCTCAGTGAGGTTCTCAAGGCACTTTTTGGAGTTTTACCTGCCAGGAGTTTCTCGTTTCTTTACCCCTATCACCCGGATACCTCCCGGTTTGTTATTTCTCCCAGGAAACGTCGCATATGCGCCCGCCCCTCCCCGTCAACAACTCGGACCAGAAAGCGAGCGAGAATAATGTCAGCTCCCCCTCGTCGACAATTCCCGCACTCTCCCGTATTTTCGTAACCTAATGTGTTGGCAGGTTTGGTTTACTCTGAAAAAGACTAGTTAACCAAAGTGAACCACAGGTTCCCGTTGATCTTATGATGGACATGTGTTTTGAACAAACGAACCATCAACGGCGAAATAAAAGCCTCATATTAACAAGAGCGGTCTGAGACCTCCAGCTTACAGCGAGGTTTCTGCGCAAGACTGTCCACCCGGCAAGCGAGCGACCACGGCTGCACAAGCTGCTGGCTGTCATCGCTTCATGCAGCTTCTCAAGTCCCATAATGGAATCGTCCTTTTTCTCTGTCTCCTAGCACCTCTTCTATCCCTGGCACTTCTGCCTGTACTCACTCAGGAACAACGTGCAAATACTGGTTAATCATGATTAATCCACTGAAAATTCTGATTAATTTGACGATATAAAAATGTTAATCCTTTGACAGTCCTAGTAGGAACACATATGTGAACTGAACAGGGTCTAACTGAAATTCATGGACATGGTTTATTGTGGTTAAAAATGCCACAACCGTCAAGCATGCTCCCCAGATCACAGCGAATTAATGAGTACGTCTTAAATTCAAGTCAGGTGTTGGTTCAGTGTGTTAGGGGGGAAGTGGATTAACTCGGCCTTGGCTTCACACATTTCTTGGAAAGCGAACGGGAGGGATCCCTTTGCTCTTCATCTCTCCCTCCCTCGGGTGAGGAGATGAGGGTGTTTCTTGGAGAAGGATGAGATGAAACCGTTCCTGTTTGTGTTGCGATACAATAATAATAATAATAATAATAAAATAAATAAAACATCACTATTTTTTTGTACCAAATGAATAGTTTAGATTTTTGAAAAATACTCCAGAATTTGATAGTGAGATCTGTATCACTCTCATGTTGAAAATTGGAGTAAAAAAATCGCTTTAGAGGTCTTGATTACTTTTGCTTTTAGAGTCAGTTAGTATTCATGCTGAGATAATCAATCATAAAATAACAGTACAGTAAACCTGAAAACTTTGTTTTGGTTTTACACAGATTTGTTTTTAGTGTTGATTTCAATACCCACAAGGATAAAGGACCTCGTAGTGTGTGAGAAGTTAAGTGGTTTACGGTGATGGGATAGAGTGTCTGCAGGTATTTGTGGGAGATTGAAAGTCATTTTAAGTAGTTTCAAATGATAGGATTACATGTGTGATTGTGCCCGTGTGTGCGTGTTTGCGTTTTGTGAAGAAAAGAAAATATACTTCACCCCGTTCCGTCCCATGTGCTCTCATTTGCTGTTCTCTTTTTGACAAAACACCCATCATGATGCGAAATCAGTAGGGTGCATTTACGTATTGCACATTTTTTATGAAGGTCCATAAACGTATCTATCTTTACAGAGGGTCTTGGCTTTTACCTCAAGGCATTGTTTAAACTGGATGAACATCACACCATTTGTTCAGCTCATTAAGCACTCAAGTGCCTCAAACACACACTCACACACCACACACAAAGTGCCCCGAGAAAGTTTGCAATAATACATTTTAAATTTAAAAAGTTTTTAAATGTTCCTATGGACTTCCATCCACAAAACCAATTCCATGCAGTTTTTTAAATCATGATATTAGGATTTGTTGTTCAGCAGCGTCTGCTCTTTACGTTTGAATCACTCTGAGCTTTGACTAATCCAGACTAAGACGGCGACAGATTACATTCGTGCGAATTTAGAAGCTTTTGTGTTCACTTGCAAAGTACTTTTTTTCTTGGAATCAACACATTGATTGGTCACTGACTGATGCGTTGTGTCTCAAGGCATTCAACAGAAGGGATTTACATGTAAAATCTGATTTTACTATTCTAAGAATGTAGCAGCAGTGTGTGTGTGTGTGTGTGTGTGTGTGTGTGTGTGTGTGTGTGTGTGTGTGTGTATATACTACGCATGGTTTAAAAAGGTATGAATCCCATTTCCAGGCTCTTGGCTCAGTGCTTAGTCTTTCAGTGCCTCTGAATATATATGTCAGATCTTTGGGTTCTGTTTCATTCTCTTTAAAAAAAAGTGTGTGTGTGATTGCTCATCAAGTATTGATTGTGGTTAACACCAAAGTCCTTTTAGGCAAGTCATGCCCCTCGGCGCCATCTTGGCAACGCCTCTTATTTCGCTATTTTAGCTATTAGCTATTTCGGACTAACAAGACTAGCCTCCTATCTAAATGAATGGGCAGATAGTCAGAACTGCACTTTCACGGGTCATAAAACTACATGTATAGAAACAGCACTAGAATATAATAAAAATCACTGAAAAAGTTTGCTGACTTTGCCCCAAAATAATTAAATTAAAACGCCTTTTTCCCCCAGCGGTTACTGTTACTACGCATGCGCAAGGGTTCACGACACCAACCTTCACTTGCATCTGTATCCAGAATGCCGGTGTTACGCCATCGTCTCCGCTGTCGCAAAACCTCAGCTGTGCGCATGCGTCAGTGGAACCAGACGAAAGGCTTAAAATGTTTCCCGGCTTGACTGTTAAAAAGCAGATGATTGGCTTTCCAGCGGGAGGGGCGGGACATGTGCATACAACCGCCATCTTTGCCGTAACAGGTTTTCCTACGGGAGTTGTATTGAGGATTGAGGAAGTGGCACGTCTCCTTAATAAATAGTCTCTGTTAACACATGCAGGCCTAGTAAACTAACAAGCAACTCGAGGTGCTAGTTAGCCTAGCAGGTCATCTTAGCGTGTCATCTTAGGGTGTTAGTTTAGCGTGTTAGTTTATGTTGGGATTTCCTATCCCCCCCAAGTTGGTTGATGAGAAGAATCTGATACAGTACTCAATTTAAGTTAAAAAGGAAGAGACAAAGTGTACATAACCAATTCTCCCCAGGTATATCTGGAGACCTGAAGCACGCTTCACAAGCTGTCCCTCTCAAGAGTCTGACTCTGAGCTCTTTTATAAACTCTTTTTGCCCTTGAAAGCCAGTTCAAACCAGTTTCCCCTTCCGTGCCATTCTGTTGCAGGTGCCCTGTGTCAGATAGTTGTTTATCTTCACTCTTCCTGTACTTTTCCATTCCACAGTTCACATGGTCTGCCTTACAGGGTCCCATCGTTATTTTCTGCTCACAACATCTATTCTACAAAACACACAAACAGAAACCCACGTCTCACATTTACTTGTTAGTTGAGCATGTTAGTTTAGTGTTAGGTTAGCATGTCAGTTAGTTTAGTATGTTAGTGAACTTGTTAGCTACGCTAGTTAGTTTAGCAGGTTAGTTTAGAGCAGGGGTCCCCAAACTACGGCCGAGTGGCGAATGCGCCCCGCCGGCAAACTTAATGCGGCCCGCGGACGTTATGCGCTCAAGTATATGTGGATGCGGAGGTTCGGAAGCCACTAGCACCCCTCCCCGCCGGTCTGCCGCGACCGCCGGCCCCCGCCAGCCCGACAGAGGCTGCTTTTTCTTCTTGGATGTTAGCTTGTCTCAAATGTATTAGATTTTGCATTAAACATCAGAGGAAATTATATTCTTATCATTACTTATGTTCACATGTCCTTCATCAGGGCTCAAATTTAGTTATGAGTTATGTGAAACAAACTTGCTGTATTTGTGTTTAATATTTTAAATAAGTTAAATTATTAATGAGCGTACTGGAAATCAGTTGCTTATATCTAGCTTTCTAATCTGTTTTCTAATCGTTTTTTTTTTTTTCCTTTTACTGATTTGTACAATTCTCAAAGATGAGGTTGATCTTATTTGCAGAACAAAAGGCAGCTATAGAAATTACTTTAGACTTGGGAGCTACAAACAGACGGGAAACATTTTTTTTTTGCAAAATAATTGTCAGTAGTATGACTTAACAAATCTAGCATAGCTTTACTGTTGAGTATGTTAGGGAGAAGTTGATAATGTGCTAAATGGCCATCTAATGACAACCATCCCTCTGATTAAAGAGCAGATTTAAGGTTTCATACCAATCTAAAAACGTTTGACAGTAGATTTAATGGAAGAAAGTGTGACAAATTCATTGCATTGTTAGGTCAGACCGTGCCAGAAACACAGCGTCTATACAAGCGTAACATTTGAAAAAAAGGGGCTTGGCACTGATGACAAAACCTGGCGTGCCGCTATCGCCTTAAAAGTATTGGTTTACCACAGGGATCGTAAAATACCCAAATGATACCCATCCCTACAAATCAGATGGGGAGATGACAGCTCCACAAACTACTTCTAGCAGCATCCATTTAGGATACATGAAGAAAATCTTCCCTTGCGATCATCTCTCCTAAGCAGGTGAGGCTGCCCCTGCGTCTACTCTATCCTTCACGGCACCCAGGCTGCTGTTGTCTCTTAGCAACACCGGCAGCCCAATCGATGGAGGGGGGAAGAGAGAGACAGAGGGGTGAATGAGGGGAATGAGAAAAAAGGCGAGAAAGAAGTGGAGTGAAGTGGGGAGGAGGGTAAATGGGTGTCAAGTAAGCGAATGAGGAGGTGGTGAGAAGGAGTGGAGATGTAGAGGGGGCATGGGAAGGGGGTGGGGGGCATAAAGGGGGGGGGGGGTCGGAGGGGGGACTGGGGAGAGATAGAGGTAGGATGGAAGGGATGATGGGGAGGGGGGGAGGAGGCACAGTGGAAAATAAACTAAGGGATGTGTAAATGTCAAGCTCAAGTCACGTGCACTTAATGTCATTTGGGACCAAGATGTCAGAACGATAAAGCAGACCTGATTTTGAGGGATAGTGCATGTTCTTCCGTACACTGCCAACATGAATAGTGTAGTTATACAATACCGTAACCATTATAACAAACGCAGAGGCCAAACTAAGTAGATGTCAGATATTTGTACAGACCCTCCTCCACAAACACCGCCATGATCCACGTGAGCCTTATGGAGTGGCAGTGGATCATTATCAGACAGGTCATCCTCGTCCTTCGACGACCCCCCCACCCCACCGGCCCCCGGGAAGCGGACACCGCGGGGGAAGAGCGCTGCTCCGTCTCGACACCCCCACGCAGCTCCCTCTACACACCCCACGCTGTAGACAATGTGGCTCACCTCGTCGGGCTGTTTCTCCGTGGCTCGCTGCAGCTTCTTCTCCTCCTCCTCCTCCTCCTCCTCTCGGTCATGTAGCGGCACGTTGTCTGAATCCGAATGTGTGTTCTGTCTCTCTGCGGACGCGGAGCGGGAGGAAACAAAAGAAGGAAGGGATGACGATGGCGGATTGGAACTCGCTGTGCAGAGGAACCGGGTACCTTTATCGGTTAACGATAAGATGAAAGCGTTCGCTGAATTGGAGGCAGGTCTTCGAGGCGGCATCAGCGACGAAGCGGCACGAGCAGCAAGCGGCGTCGGCCGATGTCTTCCAGGGAGGGACGTTCCACACAACTTCCTGTTTTCACAATTAAACTGCTGTGTGCACCACTAATATATAGATATAAATATATAACCCTTCAATTATATGTGTGTGCATCATGTACATATCTGCACAGAATGGTTGACCACATACACTGTATTTTCAAAATGATCCAAATATTGGATTGGATTTAAATGGGTTTTCTGGACCCTTAAACCCTGCTTTGCCACTAGTGTACTACGTTGGAGCAAAGCTTATCTGAAACTTTGCTAAAGGTAAGGGTCACAATAATGTATAGCCTTTAGGCTTTAAGTGAAAAAATATTATTTTACTAATTATATATACAGTACATATACATTAGTTAATCTGTGAGCTTCTTTCTTTTGCCATGTTTTATAATTATCGAAGATGAGGTTTATCTTATTTGCAGAAAAAATGTTACACATAATGAGTAATCAATCATAACAGTGTCTAAAATCACTTTAGAAAACCTGTATTTTAGACACTGTTGTTTAATTCTATTTTAAACACAAAAGGACACGCATTCAACCATTTACAAGGCATAATTACACCGGGTGGAACATGTTGAACTAGCGATTCCACCTGCTGTCCCCGTTCCCAAATGAGTACAATATTACATCGTACTATCCAAAACAACAAATGCACAGAGAAAATGAGTTCAAAAACCACATGCGTTAATTAGGCTTTTGTCGACATCTACTGGAGACTTGGTAACACTACAGTATGTTTCACATTTCTGTCAGGCGGCTTGTTGGCCAACTCACATGACGACATTTTGGTGGACGAAGGACCCACAACGGCGGCTCATCGTTGGCTTCCAGTTTCACGGAGATAGTTTGTGTAAATGAAAACATATCCGACTTAAATCAGAAGCATCTTATCTAACCCACCGGTAAATATTGTATTGTAAGAATCTACAGCTTGTTGGTATTCAAATGGTTGTTGTATGCATGTTAACTTAACTTGGTCTTAAGTAGTATTGCACAATGGAGGATAGCTTCATGAAAAAGTGGCGCTCTCTATGAATGGGCTCTCCGTCAGTTGGATACAATACATTCATTATATCTGCTATTGTGCAAAGTTTGGACCGATTTTAATCGGCGAGGCAAAATATTGCACGTTGTTTCCATGACCGTGCAACAACGGAGCCACGTTTCCAAACACACTTGTAGTTATGACCTACGAAGAGTAAAGTTGGTTTGGTTTCAGCTAAGCTAACATTAGCAGGTGTTGGCATGTAACGTCAAGTTGCTTAAACCAACGTGAACACGACATGTTAACACGTTAAGCCTCATTTTTCGTTAACAATACATTTCCCCGAGTGTAGTCGTTTTTGAGATGTACTAACTTACTATTATTACCATGATGCTAACGTTACTTCCACAACATTGCGGCGCAGTTCCGTTTGAATATCCCTCTCAAACATTCAACACACTGACTAGTACGGGAACATTTAAAATGGTAGCTATTGCGAAATGAACTGTTAAAACTATTAACGGATACTGTTCATACATAACCGTCTTTCTTTTCCCCCCACTTATTCCTACAGTTTTTTACCTGGGCCAGGTGCTCTATTTGCAGTCCCTGAATAACCTTGTGGGGAAGCCACGTAAAGAGAGCCATGTTTCTGTACAACATCACCCTTCAGCGTGCCACCGGCATCACTCATGCCATCCATGGAAACTTCTCGGGTGAGATTGCTCTCCTGAGCTGTTGCATTACTACTACTTTGTCTTTCTGGCCATTTTTCCTCTCTTCATTTTGTTAAAGAGCTAAAGTATGAAATCAGATCTCTTAGTGCTTCGTGGGTGGTGGCGGGAACAGGGGTTGATGCCACATTAACATCACCTAGCTCGTCCTTTCCTCAGAACAAAGTGTCCCTCAACTAAACACTATGGACCACCACTCCACTTTGATGAGTTAAGGACTGCAGAAAGTTTACTTCTGTGTACTCTTTTTAAGATTAATTGCTGATCATTTTATTTCAAAGAATAACTTTGTTATGTAGTGACTGCAATTTATTTCTATGAAAGGTGTTCAGATTTTTGTGGGGGAACGCCTGTTCAATTTTTCTTGCTTGGTGTGCGACGCCTCCAGTGAAAGCGAGGCTGTGCAGTCTTTCATTTCCGTTCAAGGCTGACACGTGGCCCATGCCGAATGCTGAGAAGAGATTATTGTGTCTCGGTAGGAACCAAATTGCAGGAGATCGTTGTCTCCAGGGGAAAGATCTTGGAATTATTGCGACCAGATGCCAACACAGGAAAGGTGCACACACTTCTCACTGTGGAGGTGTTTGGCATCGTTAGGTCCCTGATGGCCTTCAGGCTCACTGGAGGAACCAAAGGTAAGTAGACACGGATGCATGTGATGGAAACAAGGATTATGTAGTTGACGTCAGCATTGTAAAGGCATCTTTCCTCAGATTGAATGTTATGATGGCTGATGAATGTACACAGCTGGCCACTGGTTTCACATTCCACTTCCGAGGGGCGAGAGTTTTTTCTTGTTCTCTTTATTTAAGACATTCGACTAGCTCATAATTTGATGAAGTGCAAAAGGAAAATGCATGGTTCTCTCACTCTATGTACTACATTTTCGTTTATTTATATTCCTGTTTTTTTGCATGTTTGTAGACTACATTGTTGTTGGAAGCGACAGTGGTCGAATCGTCATCCTGGAATACCATCCATCAAAGAACATGTTTGAGAAGATCCACCAGGAAACGTTCGGGAAGAGCGGCTGCCGCCGCATTGTCCCCGGACAGTTCCTGGCTGTCGACCCAAAAGGCAGAGCCGTTATGATTGGTACGAAGAAACATCAGTTTCAATGTTTGCATGAGTTCAGCGGTTTACCCTAAAAACTCAATTGTAATTTTCTTGAAAGGATTTATTATATTCAGAATCGTGATCAGGAACAAGATGTTTTTTTGTCTTAAACAGCTATGCATTTAAACATGGTACAAAAGTTAAAAGCCCTTTGTTCCCTCCCCTGTCTAGGAGCAATAGAGAAGCAGAAGCTGGTGTACATTCTGAACAGAGATGCAGCTGCAAGGCTGACCATCTCCTCTCCTCTGGAAGCACACAAGGCAAACACACTGGTCTACCACGTAGTAGGAGTCGACGTCGGCTTTGAGAATCCCATGTTTGCCTGCCTCGAGATGGATTATGAGGTACAGTTATTAAAATCAGTCAACGATAAGATAAGACTGTGACTGTGAGTGATATTGGACACTTTTTGAAAAAAACCCAGATCCCGTATGTTGATCTTGCTCTTTCCAGGAAGCTGACAATGACCCCACTGGAGAAGCGGCCGCCAACACTCAACAGACGCTCACCTTTTACGAGCTTGACCTCGGCTTAAATCACGTGGTACGCAAGTACAGCGAGGCTCTGGAAGAGCATGGAAATTTTCTCATCACTGGTAAGCATCCGGCGAGTGCAGTGGTCCACTCTACTGGAAAAAAAAAAACGTTTAATCAGATAATGGTTGCTTTGGTAGTTGTTGAGAGTTAAACTGGCGTGCTCACGGTTGGAGCATGTACAAGGCGGAGCCAATAAGAGAATCCTGCTGTTAACAGGCATGGCTTCAGATAGTTATTACACATGTTGATGTGTTGTTGATGTGATGAGTTTGTCATGTCTCTTCTCTGAATAACCATGGAGAAAGAATTTGCATCTCTGATCGCGGCACGTTTCACCCACACAGTAACGCACATATGAAGAGCAGGTTCAAGTATTAGGTGGAAAACCGTGCTTACTTTGGATCCTTTATATTTAGTTTTTGATAATTGATAAAGAACTCCCACTCAACGTCTCCCTCTGTGTAGTTCCTGGTGGCTCAGATGGACCCAGTGGAGTTCTAATCTGCTCCGAAAACTACATCACTTACAAGAATTTTGGAGACCAGCCTGACATTCGCTGTCCCATCCCACGACGCAGGGTGAGTCCTAAATACAGAAATGCATCTTGCTTTTACAAACTCCCTGCAGACCGACACTGCCACGCTGACACTCTCACTCTACGCTGGTGGGAAGTGCGCACGTGTCTCAGTGACCATCGGGGCCCAATCCGTGCACAAAGAGCGGTCAAGAATTGTAAAACGTAATTTTAGGCAAAACACTGCTGCTGGCAGTGACCATGTGTTTTGCAAGTATTTTTAGCAGTGGCACCATTATTGCATGCTGTAAAAAACACTGCACAATTCCACTTTTATGTGCGTCTGTCAGGCTGCATTTTGTGTCTGTAGGCACATTTATTTTGATTTTTTTTTTCCATATCCTCCTCTGTTTCATTCTGCAGAATGACCTGGATGACCCAGAGCGCGGCATGATATTTGTCTGTTCAGCTACCCACAAGACCAAGTCCATGTTCTTTTTCCTGGCTCAGACTGAGCAGGGAGACATCTTTAAGGTTACCTTGGAGACAGATGAAGAAATGGTGAGTGGAGATGAGGGATTGATAGAGGGTTTGCTTGTGTGGTGTTGATTTTATTTTCCTATTTCTAGATTGATTAGTTCCTTAGCACAACCTATTAATTTAAAAAGGGGTTTGTGTTACTTCTCAGGTCACAGAAATCCGGCTGAAATACTTCGACACAATCCCTGTAGCAACAGCCATGTGTGTCCTGAAGACTGGCTTCTTGTTTGTGTGTTCAGAATTTGGAAACCAGTGAGTAATTTGTCATCAGTTATTCTTCTACTTCCCTCTTTTCTTTTAATAACTTATCTTTGGCACGATACAATTTTCACCCATTTTGTTCTTACAGCACTTAAAAGTTATGTGAATAAATCTTCCTGTGCATTTAGTCTTCCTGGTTTTCTGTTTCTCTGCTTTTCCCCTGATGTTGTATTTTTTGTTTTTTTTTGTTTTCCGTAGTTACCTTTACCAGATCGCCCATTTGGGTGACGATGATGAGGAGCCCGAGTTCTCCTCTGCAATGCCGTTGGAAGAGGGCGACACATTCTTCTTCCAACCCCGCCCCCTCAAGAACCTTGTTCTGGTGGACGAGCAGGAGAACTTATCACCCATCATGTCATGTCAGGTTTGTCTACATGCAGTTGTGCGCATACAACTGGGCCTCCTAAATACCAGGGAGCGCGATTGCAGTGCGTTTTCTTCTGGACTCATTGAGTTCTCTCTTCTTGTTTTGAACAGATTGCGGATTTGGCCAATGAAGATACTCCACAGTTGTACGTTGCCTGTGGTCGAGGACCACGGTCTACTCTGAGGGTCCTGAGACATGGACTGGAGGTACACGCACACACACACACTTGCCTACACAATATGAAGCATGCAGGACACTTACACACGGTTGGCTGAAAAGTGATGAGTTTTTTATGTCTCTTCTCTGAATATAAAATGAAGATTCTATCAATGCACTGATTTCAGCAAAAAGCTAATCTGGTGTTTTTATATCACAAAGTGGTTGCCATCCAAATCCTATCATTGCTCACAAACGCAACAATTCTGGTTCTGTATTTAGCTTGAACTACTCCGTTGAGCTGTCAGAGCCACAACTGTGACCAATTACACTCCCTGGATACAAATAAGTATACTCCCCTCTGTCTCTGTCAGGTATCGGAGATGGCGGTGTCTGAGCTGCCCGGTAACCCCAACGCTGTGTGGACAGTACGCAAACATGTGGAAGGTAAACATTTGCTTGTTTCAGACACCTTCCCTTTTTCTATTGGAGTCTGCCAATTGATCAGTTTGGATTACACTTACAGCTTCACAAGAACTAACTTGGTGTCTCTACTTCTATAGTAAATCCAATTCTGGGAGTCGCAGCAGGCTGTGGTCTGCAGCAGCTCGGGGTTTTAAATTAAGTGCACAAAGCTGTATCTTTTTGGTTAAAGGGAGCTCAGCGGTCAGAACAAACTCTCACACTCCACTATCTGCTCTGCCCTCTGTTATACTCAAACATCTCTGCGGCGGCATGAGGGGCTAACTAATAATTGAGCGACACAACAAACTAATAATAATTCCTTGCTGACTTTTATAAATTCGATTTCATCGACTCGCTGTTGCAGCCCTACTTATTGGTACGTCTTTGTTTTCCTGAATTCTCTTTTTTCATTAGATGAATTTGATGCCTACATCATCGTATCCTTCGTGAACGCCACCTTGGTTCTGTCAATCGGGGAGACTGTAGAGGAAGTGACAGATTCTGGATTCCTGGGAACAACGCCGACTCTCTCCTGCTCCCTGCTCGGTGAAGACGCACTAGTGCAGGTGGGTGGGTCTTAAACTTGATCCATACTTGTGATAATACTGTGTCTTGAGATATACACACATCGAATCCCACTTCATGCAAAGTGTTAACACTTTCAACTCAATAACGCAGAATTTCATTTGAAATTTCATTTCAAAATCGTCAACAATGTTACCATCCTGCTACTCCCTGTGTTTCCCGCCCCGATTCTCCATACAGGTGTACCCAGATGGCATTCGCCACATCCGAGCGGACAAGCGTGTGAATGAGTGGAAGACTCCGGGCAAAAAAACCATTGTGCGCTGCGCTGTGAACCAGCGGCAGGTTGTAATCGCGCTCACTGGAGGCGAGCTGGTCTACTTTGAGATGGACCCGGTAAGAGGAAAGACCGTTCTTCAGTGTTTAATGTCCCATGCTGCTTCAACCTTCTAACAAGTTGCAGATATTTATGGGTTGTCAAAGGGAATGTAGGCTGCATCTTCTCCAGCAGACCGCAAAGAAAGGGTTCAAATAATACCTGTTCTCTAGTAGCACAATGACCAGAGGAAAGATCTGGTGTGATCAAACCGTTGTTTTGTTTCCTTCCTCTAGTCCGGTCAGCTGAATGAATACACGGAGCGTAAGGAGATGTCTGCTGACGTGGTCTGTATGAGCCTCGCTAATGTTCCCCCCGGTGAGCAGCGCTCTCGCTTTCTGGCCGTGGGGCTGGTTGACAACACGGTCCGAATCATCTCCTTGGACCCTTTGGTAAGACATGCAAATAAAGCAGTTCTCAGCAGCCTGACACGTTACCCTGTAATTGTTTTGGCATCAGAGCCAAAATGTTGTTAAAAGTCAACGCTTGTCCGTAGCGTGAAGCCCTGTTCATCTGTCCTGGATTTAGTGAGTTCACCATTCTTGCCCGATAAATGATTCCTTATAAAAACTTTTATTTAGTGTTTTGGTGATCGGTGTATGTATTAGATGTCACAAAAAAAAAAGGTTTGCAAACACCAACAGTAAGATTTAAAATGGAGAAAGCCGTGGAAATGCTCAGTGTGAGTATGAAATTACAACCAAACATTAAGATTTACTAAGATATAATTGGGTTTTTCAAAGCTCAATAAAACGCAACAATTTGCATTGATACGCTAAACAGTTATGCTTATTATATTCCATTTCTGCCAGTTAATCCCCCATAATGATACACACTGTTCCTTTAGATACCTTGAATGCCTACTCTTCAACAAGTGGGTCTTAACTTAATTATCTATTGTTTCATTATCTATTACAATTTCATACAATATTAGAATTATGAGCCGTTTACCAATCTCTTGGCAAAAAAAACATGAATTACAATTGAAGTGAGAAACATTTTACGCAGAAATTAATTGGTTGTCACTAACTGAAATTCTAGTCAATAATCATATTAGATACAATATTTTGTCACTTATTCCCAGTCAAACCATTTGTCATGTGTCTGCTTCAGCTCCTCTACTCGTAAGCTGTACAATGTTATTCTGCATCAAGACCAAGAAACCAAATAGGTGGTTTGAAACGTTACAGCTGCTAAATTTGACAAGAATATCAGCAGCTAGTTGGTTTGCTTCCCTCTCGGGTTTACAGTTGCGCCATTCCTCAGGGCAAAGTCTGGTGACTGGAGGATGGGTATCAACGTTTCTACGATACCGGTGCTTAAACCGAAACAATTGACGACATTAAAGTTTTTTTTTACCATAGGAAGAGAACTTTTCTGTGTACATACTTTGTTTTTTTTTATTTTTATCCTTTATGTCTAATTTATGTAAACCCTCTGAATCTTAATCACGTTCAGGACTGCCTGCAGCCGCTGAGTATGCAGGCGCTGCCGGCCCAGCCAGAGAGTCTGTGTATTGTTGAGATGGGAGGCGTCGAGAAACAGGATGAACTCGGAGAAAAGGGAACTATTGGCTTCCTTTACCTCAACATAGGCCTGCAGGTATTCCTTCTCATTCTGATTCTAAAACTTGTGCTAAAATGCATATTTGCACAGGAAAATGTAGTAATTTGCTCTAGTTCTCTGCATCGATTTTGATGTGTGCGGATGTCTGATTTTGCAGTTCGAGTCTCTTATCCTTCCAACTCACTATTTTAGATGAAACCATATTTGCTGGGGATTATCACATCTGAATCCCACCCCTTTGAATTCTCAGGCACACTTTTTTTTTTTTTTAAGTGAAATGTAAAGTTTTTAAAATGGCAGAATATAAGACCAACTCTGCTTTATATTGCATTTTGATTTAAATGTGTCTGATTCCCTCTCTAAGAACGGCGTGCTGCTGAGGACTGTGCTGGATCCAGTGACTGGTGACCTATCGGACACCAGAACGCGCTACCTGGGGTCACGACCTGTTAAACTCTTCCGAGTCAGGATGCAGGGACAGGAAGCTGTATGTGACGGACACATTTCTATCTATCAATACCCATGAACAAGTTCAAATTCTTCCTTAGTTGCTTTTATCCAAGTATGAAATTGGAATCTTTTGGCTGCCAATCAGACTAAAGGACTCCTTTTATCATTTGTCATTTTAGAGGTCAAATGGTCATGTATTGATTGCGAAATGGTCCTCTCCTCTGGCTGACAGGTCTTGGCTATGTCCAGTCGCTCCTGGCTCAGCTACTCGTACCAGTCTCGATTCCACCTGACTCCCCTGTCATACGAGACTCTGGAGTACGCCTCTGGCTTTGCCTCTGAGCAGTGCCCTGAAGGCATTGTGGCCATTTCCACCAACACGCTGAGGTATGGACCCACAACGCAACAGGGCACACTTAATTGTTGTTAGTTCGAGGTTTCTGTGATATTTCAGAATGACCCGTAACATCTTAACCATAAAGTCTTGTGATCTGACAGTCAACACACAACCTCGATTACCCTGTAAATTAGATTTGATGCTGGTATAGAGTGGCTCAGTTTTCTCAAAGTTTTTCTTCAAAGTGTGAAGCACTTTGGTATGGATGGTTGCATAAAAGCATAGAGCTAACAATCATTTGTAATGGTTCTCTCACTTCTCCTGTTTACGTTTATCTTGCATCTGGCAGAATCTTGGCTTTGGAGAAATTAGGAGCAGTCTTCAACCAGGTGGCCTTTCCTCTGCAGTACACTCCCAGGAAATTCGTAATCCACCCGGAGACCAACAACCTCATTGTGATCGAGACTGACCACAATGCCTACACTGAGGCTACCAAAGCCCAGAGAAAGCAGCAAATGGCTGAGGTACAAAGTGCGCTGTAATGATACTAGTGGTTATAAATGAACTCTATGGTCCCTGACTGTGGAACATTGATTGGAGAAGAGAATTGGTCTGTCGGACCTATACGGGGTTATAAAACATATTAGCCTGAACGGTTTGAATGTCAAGACTGACAACGTCCTATCTTGAGTGTGTCCAGATACACTAATTTAAAGACTTGTAGAGGTCATGAGAGCAGTCCCTGAAAGGTTACTAGTTATGGGGGTTAATGGCGCGAGCAGGTAAAAATGCAGTGGAATCCCTTCATCTGGCCTGCTTTGTTCTTTGTTGCTGTTGCCTCGGTAGGAGATGGTGGAGGCTGCTGGGGAAGATGAAAGAGAACTCGCTGCCGAGATGGCCGCCGCCTTCCTCAACGAGAATCTCCCAGAAGCCATTTTTGGTGCAGCCCAAAGCCGGAGCTGGACAGTGGGCCTCGCTGGTGCGTCTCATCAACCCCATACAGGGTACCACACTGGACCAGATGCAGCTTGAACAGAACGAAGCTGCTTTCAGGTGAGCGGGTTACATTTCACGCGCATCAAGTCTGGCGTCCCGACAAGGAAATGTTGAGCAGATGCGTGGCAAAAATGAGGCTCTGTGCCCTAATGGAAAGTATCAGGTAGACCTCATCGGAACTCGGCTACCTTATGGTTATTATCTGTTGTGGAGAGACGGGCAGAAAAGTGACAATTCAACTGCATTACACACCACAGTGGCCATGTTTTTCTATTGGCTAACTGATACAAAGAAAGTCAACAAAAGCCCATATCGGTACCCATGTTTCAAATTTAGCAAAAAGCCTCCCCTGCTTCCATTCTTGACTGCTGTGTAATGAAACCATGTTAGGCGGGGGAGAATGAAGTAGTAGTAGTAACCGTGGCAGTTTTCCTTGTTTCTATTTAGACTTTGCAGTTGTAAAGTCCAGCTGCTCTAGAAAACAATATAAGAAAGTATAAGAAAATTGATATAACTAATCCAGTTTAAAATGTATTATCGTTCGCTAATGTTAAAAAATAAATACTGGAAAGAGTATAGCATTGAAAAAAACCAAAAAACAAAGTCCATTGTCTTGAAGATTCAAGCATTATGAATTGAAGGTACTTCTCATTGCTCATCTCTCTGAGTAAATTAGGTGAGAGTCCAGAGTTCCCTCAAACATCAGACATTAAGTCTGGTTCTGAATGTAGCCTGCAGCAATGGATCAATTGTCATCAAAGACCGAACAGAGGATTATTAAACAGGGGTATCATCGCAGCAATATCAAATTTCACAACTGCAGTGTATATTTACAGTTTACATAATGTTTTATTAGACCTTTTTTCTTTTGTCTTTTTGCTTTTTTATCTACTGCAGTCGCTTTATGATCTATTCTTTGCAAGTGATTTGCATAAATATCATAAGAGTATTTTTTCTATTTTGTAGCAGCCTCGAATGTATCAACTGGTGGTGACTTTTTACCGTTACAAATCTGTAGGAAATCTTTTAGAATTTCTTCTGGATCTAACTTTTAAATTTTTTCAAGTGACTCAAACTCCATCTTTACCTTTTTTCTTTCTTTTGGTGTCTTTCAGCGTTGCTGTGTGTCGTTTCCCCAATACTGGAGATGATTGGTACGTTCTGGTGGGCGTGGCCAGAGACATGATTCTCAACCCCAGATCAGTGAGCGGGGGCTTTATCTACACCTATCGGCTCGTCAGCGGAGGAGAGAAACTGGAGTTTGTGCACAAAGTAGGTTTGGTTGTAAATTATATTGCTAATTGCTTTGTTTGGTTTTCTTCTTATTTTGTATAGGAACTATATTTCAACTCACTCGTAGAACTACCACCGAACTGGGGAAGGCTATTGCGGTAGACCAAAACAACCCAGTGCCAAGTAGCATCAAAAGTTTCCCAGTCAAACACTACCTGCCATTCATAGTTTGTTCTTGCTTAAACCATGTGCTGGTCTAAAATCCCTGCTACAATTCTATATCTTCATTATGGATGGTGCAGTCTGCACTGGAACTACAAATCCAGAACCTATAAATCTACTGGGGAGTGATTGCAAAATCCAAACGAAGATAATCCTTTTCATTAACCAGAGGATTTACAGCAGCATAGTCGAGTGCAAAAAGAGACGGCAAAATAAGAAACAATTGCTAATATTATAAATGTGCAATAGTAAAGATGAAAAACAATCAATTAAATATATGGTACACATATAGACAACGGCTATATAGCTGTTACTGAACAGGATTTAGGTTTTTCAAGTGTTTATTGTGTCTGCTGGTTTTGCAGTTCAGTTATGGTAAAAAAAAAAAAATTGACAGCGCATGGGAGTGAAAATGAAATGTAGCCAATTTGACTCACAAGTTATGGGGGTCAGAACCCCTCACAGACATTCTTCTTTGGAAGAGTTCCATTCTATCACATAACTAATTAGTTAAAGGGCTGGTATGCCGGGAGAGAGAGGGAGAGAGAACCCCGCCATCGGCAGAAAAGCCTCAAGAAAAGATTTATTTACAGATGTCCCTGCTGGGCAACTCCCCAGAAACTTGAGAAGGATGCAGTAGGAATCAGCCCACATGTCTTTGTTACCTGATGTGGATTAAAGGGAAGTGGGTCATAAGTGTGGTAACGGTGATGTCTGCCATTTTCCTCATGTTGAAGAAATTTCCCAACCACTTAACCAGATCAGATAGTTTAAATGAATCCATGTGGTCGAAGTGCACTTTTCTTTTTTTCTTTTTCAAATGATTCACATACATATGCAAATGCATGACCAGGTAGAAGATAGAATGATCTTCATACCCAGATACACCCACGAACACACAAGTAGAAAAAACATGTGTGACTACAGACTAATATCCGAGATTTGATTTAGTTTGCCAAAAAGAAATGGCCTCCTCCTAATTGTTTACTATGTAAAAGTTCAGTACATTTTTGGCTGTATGAGGGAGCCTAAACATTCCTACTCTTCTCGCCGTCTTATAACATTGAATCTAGGCGGCCGGACATTGGAGTGAGACGAGGAGAAAAGGTGATTGTCTGATCATCGCAATAAATCATTTTTGATGTGAGGCAACGAGTCTTGAGATCTATACAGCGTCTTCATGTCTCCTTCAACCTTTTATCCTTTCACTCCAAAGCAGTGTTGTCAACATGACAACTTTCACGCTAAATTTGGCACGTTTGTAAACCCTCTGAATGGCTTTTTTTTTTTGTCAAAAGTGACTAACAGGAAAAATAGCGACACTTTCTGGTGTCTGTCGGGATCGTGTTGCTGTCTTCAGTGAGTCACACAGGAGCCTTGCAGCAGTCCCAGCTGCAGTCAGAGCAAAGGGGAATCATGCATGTGCCTAGTTTCATGCGGTTTATTGATTTAAAATGTTTAAAGTTTCTGACAAAATATAACATGTTTATACAAGCAGTCTAAATGCTGAATTGATCAACGGTTCTGAAATATTATCTGTTTCAAACTGTGTAGCGCCATTTTAGCTACGGGCTGGAAATATTTTCTATGGAATTGCATCTTAAATGGAGCGTAGTTAGCAGTCTGTGCAGCGACGATTCAATGGCCGTTTCAGCTGACCAAAGAACTGCCGTCATATCCTGCTTGTAAGAAAATATATGTATAAATAAGCTTAATTGTAGCGTTGGTGGTCGAGTGGCTCAAACCGCTCTTCAAAGACAACCCAAGTGTTTGTGTGGACCAAAACAGCAGACCGTTAGAAGGTGCCCCTTACAGCAGAGTCCGAGGTGCTGTGAGGATGTTAATGCAGCCGCCCATAAATGTTCGGTCTGGAGGAAGTGAGTCCAATGGGATCGGCTACACCTCGACCAAAATGAGGTGACGCATACCGCCTTCTCTGGCATAACGATTCATCTTCCAGACGGATAATTCATCAGCCAACGTACATCAAAGTGGCGCCGTGCCTGTTGAAAGGCGACAGGAACGTGTCTGATGGGTTTCTCTGCTCACTTGGACCACATTCCATTTTAATCTTTTGGGAAATGGCTAGAAACAAAGTTTTCAATTTTACCAGATTCAAAATTCAAACCTGTTTGAATATTCCGTTTTACTTCACTGCGGTAATTTCATTTTTTGATACCCATTAATGCCATACAAATAAACAGAAAGAATTGCTGTAGTTCCTGGTAGTTTTTAACATTTCATAGTCTTTGATGTGGGGTTTCAGTCACTGTGTTACCAACAATACGTGGCTGTCAGCGAGCTTCCAGTTTGGCAGCCGTGTCTATTATTCCCATTTATACATTCTTACGTTTGTTCTTCCAACGATGACTTTACCAGCCTTTGGCTTGGCACTCTACAGACCTCATTGCTGCTCAGTTATGATCAAAGCAGGATTTGTCTCCTGCTGTGTTTAGTGAGACATTGGATCCCTCTTCAAAAAGATGGTATTCTCACCCTTAAAAAATGTGTCTTCAAACAAACCAGATGCAGCTTGAACCAAATGTCTTGAATAATTGTATTACTGTGTTTTGATTGGCAGACGCCTGTAGAGGACGTGCCTTTGGCCATCGCTCCATTCCAGGGACGAGTCTTGGTTGGAGTCGGTAAACTGCTGAGAATCTACGACCTGGGCAAAAAGAAGCTGCTCCGCAAGTGTGAAAACAAGGTAAGACATGGTTGCAAACAGGCAATAACTAATGTACCCCATGTTGGCTATTAGCGCATCGAACTATTTCATTTAATTGTACATTATTCTCATTTGTTCCATGACATTTCCTTGGATGTCCTACATACCTGGCAAATAAATGTTTCTCCTTGTCACTGTACCTAAACTCGACAATATTATATAATCCCATTTGGATTATTGTATTTTTTTTTTCAAACAATGATTTGATTATTAAATGTTTGGGCTAAAGAGGAAAAGAAACTTAAGATATTGATCTCCCGGTTTCTCAATCACAAATCAACTTCTATTAACTGACCGTCTCTTAAAGTCCGTCCCTAGTTATGTTTTGCGCCCAAAATAAAATGTCTCCATTTTTCATGGCGATATCCTTTATCCCTTATTCCATTACATTTCAACCAATTATGACGTACATCCATAAATCTGCCTCTAAGTGACATGGGAGTTGTGTGTGGTGCCAATGTCTTCTGTTGGTCCTTATCATGCTACATTTTAATAGACTGCTTTTAGCGCTCCAATAACATTACAAGAAATTTCCTTTGGACACTGTTCAAACATCAAAGACTTCCAAATATATATATATATATAAGTTTGATGCTGGCTCCTCCCTCCTATAAAATTAACAGGTTTCTTCGCAGGATTGTGAACAACAGTACAAATTTTCGATGGGATTATTTAATTAAATTATCTCCTTTTATTTTGGTTTAAAATAATATAATCGCCCCTCTATGACTTGGATAGATAACGTAATCTTAAATTTCCTTGTTTAAATAAGGACCTTTGGATGTTCATGGTTCTAAGAAAGAGGGATATGTAATTGATAAGAAGTGTGTGTGTGTGCTTTATTGCTCTCTACGTTTAGCACGTTCCCAACCTGGTGACGGGCATCCACACCATCGGCCAGCGCGTGATCATCACCGACGTCCAAGAGAGCCTTTTCTGGGTCCGTTACAGACGCAACGAGAACCAGCTCATCATCTTCGCCGATGACACGTATCCCCGCTGGGTCACCACGGCCTGTCTGCTCGACTACGACACCATGGCCTGTGCTGACAAGTTTGGGAACATCAGCATTGTAAGTTGTTGGATGGGGGGTGCACAGAAACAAAACATTGCAATATGCTGAATGGGAAATGATGCATCAGATTAGGCATTGCCTATTCGTTGTATTGGATGCAGAAATATTAACCTGTGTTTGTAACAAGTAATAAACTTCTGGCGCCCAGTAAGGCCGCTAACCAAATTAATTTTCTCAGGTGCGTCTGCCTCCAAATACCAGCGACGATGTGGACGAAGACCCCACAGGGAACAAAGCTTTATGGGACCGAGGCCTCCTCAATGGGGCATCACAGAAGGTAAAACCAATCCGCTGTTAAAGATGTACTTTAGCACGAGACTAGGATGGTCGTTATGGCAACAGCTATATACTGTGTGTTCTTCTTAGAGTCTGACCAGACTATTCCTCAGCATTTCTTTATGAGACAAGAATGAAGGGAGAGTAACGGTAATGTTGAAACCTCAGACTTGGAGATGTCTTTGATTAAGAGTCATTGGGTTTTTTTCCGTTGAGCCCAAGCCACATGTGTTTTAATGATTCAGGCCCCTGCTACCGCCAAAAGGTCAGTCGCGTCTACTAATCTGCCTCGTCCACTCTTCTGACCTCCAACCGCCGATACAGACACACATGCACATTCACAGACTGCATAACACCGTCAACCACAAGTTTAGCCTACTCACAACTATAAGTGTGTAAACACACACACACACACACATAGAACTCATCCCATATTTCACTGCTGGTTAAAAACTGTTTGGGTAGCAGATGGACTGGGAAAGTCCCTCAAATGTGGACAACATTAGTGGGCTGAAGTTGTCTTTAACACAATGTCGTGAGCTATTTTTACCTCTGTGCACAATGATTGAGAATTTTGTTTGAGGCAATGACCCGTGTCTGCGTTTGGATGTGGGTGATTCCAAAGGAACTTAATTATTGGTTCATGGCTTTGCAAACTACTGTCTTCTATTAGATTATATGCATTCCACTTGTATGTGATTAATATATCTCAAGAGATCAAGGTCACAGAATTAGTGGTCCATTGAGAAAGCTGAAAGGACTAACTGTCTCAACCCCAAATGTCATAGCATGTGTGGGGGTGATTTCCATCATGTAGCTTAAACGGTATCTTGACTCCTTCATCTCACAGCCGTCCTTTCCTCAGCCCCCTAGAGCTGTAGCGACATCTCTCCCCCCTATTGAATGGTAGGGGAATCACTGGCGGTGATTGTGGACATTCATACATTCTACTCACTGCTGTAAAAAGTTGGCCTGCTACAGGCCTTCCCACGCTAACGAGTAAACGAGGTAACTCGCGGGCCAGTTGCGAGCTAGTTGGCCACCAATTGGTGAACAGCTGTTCGGGTAGCCGCCGGTTCTTTTCGGGTAAATAAATTAATGTCAAATAAAAATACCATATGCCGAGATCCCACCAGACATTTTTGGCCATACGACCTTGTCCAACCGGAAGATAAAAGGTTCAATCTCCATTTTGACCCTCACCTATGGTCATGAAGGATGACCAAAAGAACTAGGTAACGGGTACAAGTGGCCGGAATGGGTTCCATCCGAGAGGAGCGCTGAGTAGAGCCGCTGCTCCTTAGCGTTAATAATTGTGACTTATTTAAGTATCTTGATAATATTATATTGTGCGACTACCGGTGATTCCGACCCCTACCCCTACTGAATATTGTCTCTGATCATCGACAAAGAGCGTTGTTGATTGTTATTTGATTAGGAATGATGATCCTGATTAGTGTGTTTGAGATGAACAGAAAATAGGAACCCCTATGTTTAGAAAGTATCATTTTTGTTTTTAGTATCATTTTGGCAATTCAGTCAGGAAAAACTGGTATTGTTGAGTTCCACCAGTCAGCAGAAAATAAATATGGCTGAATGACACCCCGCAACACCGTCTTTTCTTCAGGCTGAGGTGATAGTGAACTACCACGTTGGAGAGACCGTGTTGTCTCTCCAGAAAACCACTCTGATCCCTGGAGGTTCCGAGTCCATGGTGTACACCACTTTGTCTGGAGGCATCGGCATACTGGTCCCATTCACTTCACATGAGGTATGTCACACACACACACCCTTCCTTATATGCGCGTGTGTGTGTAACTCCCGCACCACACTGCCTGGTGAGCTGCGAGTGACTGCTGCTCCCTTTAGACAGGAGCGTCGCTGCTCCTGATTTCCACCCTGTAGCTATTTCATGTTGGGTAGAATTTTTAGTATCATTGTCAATGTAATTTATTATCATTGAGACCTGTGACTTGCTGCATTTCCGCCGCACTTTCCAGCAAATGGATCTGAATAAAAGCCAGACAGAAAGATTCCAGAGAACATTTTTAAGGAAACGGGCAGTGTTGATAATCCTCATAACTGTAGTAATCTGTTATGGTACGATGCCAATAAACTATCCCAACGGTCATTTCACTGTCTATTTTTGCTAGAACTTGAGGCAAAATAAGGGGTTCCACGTCACATGCGGTTTGACACGGGAACAATGCATTGTGGTTCATGGCAGCCTTATTATTTCATAATCAATATGACATCTTTGTTGTTTTACAGGACCATGACTTCTTCCAGCATTTAGAGATGCATATGCGCTCAGAGTTTCCTCCTCTGTGCGGCAGAGACCATCTCAGCTTTAGATCCTACTACTTCCCTGTCAAGGTGTGTTTTGCTTTTACACAGCCGTTTATTTAAGTATCTTGATTCTATTGTATCGCGGGACCTAACACTTTTAAGGAGATCTCCTGACACAAATGTGCATTTCACAATCATGGACTATCATTAGACCAATATGCTGTGAGTCTGATTTTGTCCTCTTCGTGTTTCCTTCCAGAATGTGATTGACGGAGATCTATGTGAGCAGTTCAACAGCATGGACTCTCACAAGCAGAAGAGTGTGGCTGAGGAGCTGGACAGGACGCCGCCCGAGGTCTCTAAGAAACTGGAGGACATTCGCACTCGCTACGCCTTCTAATAGCACACCTTCATGCAACTGGTGTTGACAAGATTCACTCATCAGACCCATTACACACAAATCCATCTCTGCCACAGTGGGCCCCTCTTAAGGACCTAGATTGATGGACATTTATGGAAGGTTTAGAGTTTAGCTGTAGGCAGGTGCACAATGAGTGACATGGAGAAATACCACACAATGTCACATGCTTGAATTTCCTGCACATTGCTCGGTTGCAATGCAAGTTTCATGCATCGCTGCTGCTTTGCAGACGCAAATACTTGTATTTAAGACTAAAAAGGGCCAAACGTATGCACACATAGCTGTGTTGCCATCCCTCCCCGTACAGACCCAGTTACAAAGAACTTTTCTTTAAGTTTTTTCACAACTTTGTTGCTGTTGTCAGGAGCAACTCTGTCTTTCTCTCTCACACACACACACACACACACACACACACCACCATTTAAATGAAGCATTGCAGGAGGTGTGGAAAAGCTCTTAACGTTGTTCCATTGTCTTGCCACAAAGCTTTCTCAACTACACGGCTCACATCAGCATTCACACGTTGGCGACGCAGAATGAGTTTCGCTTTTTCCTTTGGACCCCTGACAGTACACCTAAAATCTGTGATCATCTTTGTGAATACTTTTTTTTAGCAAATTGCAAGCAACAGAGTGTTGTTATGATTGATTGATGTTGTGTTACTTTGAAAGAATACCTTTTTTAATGCTGAGAATATTTGTAGTTATGTAGCCAGGTGGAATTTCAGTCTGATAGCAGCTGTAAAACGGGCCCATAGTTCAACAAGTGTTGCCGTACTGTGTCACCAGACTGCTGAGCTCAGACTAAAGTGTGTATTCGTCTTGGTCCTGTAAATTCCCAACCACAGACATGGCATTCCTCGGTGTCACTGAATTTAGTTAGGGGTTTGTGGGATGGGAGCAGTGGTCTGTTTTTGTAAATAAAGTTGTTTCTTATGTGCGTTTTAATACCATGTGTTTGTGTCATTTCCTCCCACTGTGTGTGGATTTATGACTGTTTGTGAGCCGATTAGAAGTCCAATATTAAGTTCTGTGTTGTGCAGGGTGTGTGTATTCAAACTATTTAAGCTGTTATGGTTCAGAGTTAATTGGCTTAAATCTGATGGATTGGATTTTCATCTCGTAGTTTATGTGTCTGAAAACATTTGGCTCTATATTCAGACATTAAATGTTGTAATTCTACCATATCCAGCACATTTGGTTTGGATTGCAACAGTTTTAGTTTTGCAGGGTATACCCAGCATACCATAAGAACGTTGATGCGAAGACTTTGTTTGAGGTGCAGTTTGAACAATGTGATAGCTCATCGTAGGACTGAGATATTTGCTCATTTTTAATTCTGCGTTATACAGAACTTGTAAATGTATCTACATCATGTCTTGTTAAAATGGATCTGATAATGAACAATTGGGGCCCTTTTAAAGATTTGCTGCCACTCAGAAGAACCCCATTGTTTGCCATTTGCTTGGTCCTCTTTTGTTTGTCTGGCAGGTCTTGCTCAAATGGCCTAAAGGAAATTCCGGGTGAACCATTGTGGTGTGGATGGGTAAACTGACCAGGATGCTGCCTGACTCACTGCCTTATGCATGCTGGGTGGGTAAACAAAACTGGACTTTTCCAAAAAAAATGGAATGACCGGGATCAAGACGAGGGAAGGTCTGTTGAGCCTTGCTGTAAGTCTATGATGGCCATCGTCAAAGGCAAAAAAAACGAAACTAGGCCCACAATTGGCAAAGTGTTGGGTCCAGAACATAGTTTTCTGCATTCCATCTACTAGGTTCCAGGCCTTGAACCGTATAGACTGATAGCCAGGACCTGGAAGGGGAGGGAGGGAGCAAAGACTGCTCAGCGCAGGTGGTGAAAGACAATATGTCTCGGTGCCTCGTGGGGTTGATGTGCTCACTTAACCTGTCATGCACTTCTCTAACTCGATGCGATGTCCAGCGGGCCGGGAGCAATCAGTTTTAGACGTCGGGGAAGTTGCTCTCTTCTAGCTAGGCTCACTCTGGGAAATGTTAACGGTTGGGGCTTGTTGGCGTGATCAGGAGGTTAAGAGACACGTGTGAATGACATCTGATATTCTGCCGGATGCCTGGGTGGTTTAGGAGTACTTGATGTTATCTGTATGGTTGCACTTTGTCCGTTTTACGGCTCTCACTCGACTTGAAGGAACATGAAGAATATTGTGAAGGAATACCAATTTTGCCTCAGGGTGGCTCTAAGAATGTTGCTCACTCAATGGCTTGTCAGGAGAGATGTGCAAAGGCAGCTGTACCAGTTCATACACAAAAAAAGATGTGCATTTTGTGTATTTTTATTAAATGCTGGTGAAAAACCCTCATTGTGAAATCTCTGGTGAATGACTACATTTTACTCAATACTGATGTAAAAACGTTTAACATGACATTTATTAAATAAATAGTAAGTAGTCGTACAAGTAATGTTGACTTACATTGAGTAATATTGAGGATCGATGATTTGTCCTCACATATGACCATAACCCCCTCAGAACCATGGACAGAGCCCTGCGCGGGCAACTTTGCATATCTTGGAATTGAAGTGCACGGTCAACTGGGAAACTATGTGGTAAAAAGCATGACAAACACTTCTTAGAACTACTTTATCCTTGTTTATGTATATTCCTTTAAGTAGGATAATGTGTTATAGGTTTTAACTCTAAGGACCTCTAAAGCCTTTTTTACCCTGCCAAACATGTAGCTGCATGTGTAAGTTGTGTATTGTATATAATGCATTACACGTAAATAATAGTTTAAGTATATTGCCCCATCCATACTGCTCACAGCCAAAATGTTTATTTTATGCACATATATGACAGCAGAATTTCCATAAGAGATTCAGGGGCTGTGACAGGCTTCCTGAAAATCCTACCACATAAGCCATTTGCCATGTCACTGGCTGATCACCGGTTGCCCCGGATTAATGCTTATTTTTACTGTAGTCTATCTTTCAACGCCCTGGCGTTGACCTCAGGTTTGAGTTTGTTTTGGGAGATTATGGAGAAGATTATTCTCCATATTAAGTTGCGACCTGACCCGTCCCAAATGACATCCAAGGTGTCCTCTGGGACAATGTGGATGCGACAGGTTGTGTGAGCTAAACTTGGATAAAGACTGCTACCATTCAAGGGCTGTGACAGGCTTCCTGAAATTCTTACCAGGATTAACGTTTATTCTGTTTATTTTTCTATCTTTGAATGACCTGGGGTTGATCGATTGACCTCGGAATTGATTTATTGATTTTGTTTTAGATTATAGAGAAGCGCTACTTTCAAGTTTCAACTGAACGCGTCGCATATGACGATAAAGATCTGGACGGTTCAACCGTATAATAACACGAATATATTTGGGCTTTCTAGTTCTAGTGTTCTATAAAGTGGAAGCATGCAGTTGGACAGAAGAGGCGGCAGCATTAATCCTTTGTTATCAGAGCATGTCATTTCTTCCCGCTCTGTGTGGTTACCTCGAAACGTAATGTCGTTGAATTTTCTGAATTTTGTCAGTGAAGAAGGCCACGTCATTGCAGGAAAGTTCAGAGTCTACTGACACAGGCGGGTTTGTTCAAGAATAGCAAACAAGGTACGTTTATTACTACTGTTTTGGGCGATGTCAGAGAATAAGAAGCTCCTTTCCTTTCTCAATTCCAACTTATAAGGAGTCTTTATTAATTTTATAATGAACCTAGTGTATTTTTGTTATCTTTTTGGTACTCTTTTTTTTTTTTTAAAGTTCAGTGGCATTTCCCTTGGAGATATTTTCTTAACAGAGACAGTCTTTGCCTAAGTCGTTGCAATAGCATCAATGACATTTGTAATTTTAGAATTGGAATCATCCCTCACTACCTGAGAAAATACACCAAAAATAAAAAGAAACATCAGTAACCACAACTTGGAAATAATTTAACAGAATAAAAGAGTGTGCCTCCTTGTGTGGGCACCATGACATGCTAAGCTTGTTACCATTGACACAACACAGTCATTTAGTGCCTGTGTCTTAGGCGTTCTCAACATTAATGTTAAAATGTTTTAAAGCGGCTGGCGGACCTCCACATAAACTCGCGCGTGTCCATATGGTCGCGCATAAAGTCCGCGGGCCTCATGCACTGCGCCGGCGGGCTGTGATTGGAAAACGGGACTGGAGGGGGTGGGAATATTCAAATATCTTAGGTATTAGGTTTGTAACGTAGAAAACCGTGGCGATTTTGAACAGCTCACCCAGAGGCTGAAGGCAGGATCAATTTAGAAACCCGTATCTCCCTCAAATCAGTTTGTATGCGTGTGGAAGCACCAGAGACACACAATAACACCCCAAATCCCAGAAAAAGTGATTTTTCTATAATATGGGCCCTTTAAGCACTCCAGAGCCTCACTCATAAAACTGAAAGTCATGTGGGTTGATTCAGTAAGAAGCGGTGCATTGTATCCAGGATCTAAGTTCCAATTAAAAACATACAATTAATATTGTGCTCTATATTAAAATGACTGATAAAACAGTTTTTCTTCAAAATAACATTTAATGAAACATTTAAACATAAACGTACTGTTTGATCAATTACAGTTTGCTCTGTTTTCTAAACAAACAAGATTATTAGACTGGGAATGATGGTGTCATGTAGGAGGGGTGAGGGAGAGGGCGTTGTTGGATTTGGGTTGAGAAAATAGTGTGAGGGTGGAGGTGGTGACAGCAGAGAGAAGTTCCCGGTGTGGAAAGTGAACCCAAAGACGGGGGGGGGCGGAGAAAGTGTAGCAGCAGAGAATAATTAGAACAACAGCAAAGCGTCCGGTCCGGTCTCCCCCTCCACCCTGAAGCACTGTGCTGATCAGCTGTGCCACAATCCAGCCTGCTTCAAGGCCTCCAACATCATCCCTGTCCCCAAAAGCCCAGGATCACATGACTTAATGACTAAAGGCCTGAACTATGAAGTCAAGTCTTTTGAACGGCTAGTCTTGTCCCATCTACAAACCCTATTGGACCCCCTGCAGTCCGCCTGCGGAGCCAACAGGTCTGAAGACTGTGCTGTCAACATGGGCCTCCCCTTCATCATCCAGCATCTGGACTCTCCAGGAACCAATGAAAGGATCTTGTTTGTGGACTTCCGCTCTGCTTTTAACACCATCACCTCGTCTCCCGTGCTGCAGGACAAGCTCTCTCAGCTGGATGTGACCGACTCCACCTGGAAGTGGATCACAGACTTCCAGTCTGACACCACGTGATGCTGGGAAACTTGTTTCAGCCTCCCGGTGCATTGGCACCGGTTCCTCCCAAAGCTTTGTTCTTTTCCCTTCTGTTCTTCTCAATGTGCACCAACAGCAGCCTCTCCAGTCACAAGTCCGTCAAGCTCCTGAAGTTTGCGGATGACACCACTGTCACAGGTGTGGGTGTTCCGGAAGGATGGAGACGAGTTCAAGCCGTTTACTTCCACAGCTGAGTCATACGCACACACAATACTCTGTCTGCGTCCCGCTCGCTCGTGACGTTTCTCCTCCCCACAGCTGAGGCTCATTGCCTCCACCTGGCAGCGAGCCCCTCACCCTCACTCCCCCCTGCAGCTGAGCCAAAACGCCACCACACACACCATCATTGGACTCATCTCTGGTGGGGTCCTGATGAGTCCCCCACACTACGACCACAGATGGACCACAGAGTCAGACCAACTGGTGACAACTAAGAGCCCAACGCTCTAAAGACAGTAGAGATGGATGTGGATTTCAGGAAGAATGCACCTCCACCTTCCATCACTCTATTTGACTCCCCCATTGACGTGCTCCATCATCCATCACCACACCGGACCTCCAGTGGGAGCTGAACATCAGCTCCATCACCAAGAAGGCGCAACAGAGGATGTTCTTCCTTCAACCTGCCAAAGACGATGATGGTTCACTTCTACACGGCGATCATCGAGTCCATCCTCTGCTCCTCCATCACTGTCTGGTACGCTGCAGCCACAGCCAAGGACAAGTTACAACGTGTCATCCGCTCTGCAAAGAGGGTGATCGGCTGCAATCTGCCGTCCCGCCAGGACTTGTTTTTGCTTCGGGGACCTGAAGCCAGCTAGAAAGATTATGGCCGACCCCTCTGAGCCCGGACAAAAACTGTTTGTGAGCCTTCCATCTGGCAGGAGGACGAAGTCCCTCAGGACAAAGACCTCACGCCAGATTCTGTTCTGTTTCTTTGCGTAAGCCTCACTAACAGAGCCCGGCTCCCCCACTGACTGACTCTATTTAAACACTCATGGACACTTTCAAATACAGTAGATATCTTGACACACATGTGTGTAGTATTGTTAGTTTTTTTCTTATTTGTATTTTATATTCTTTTGTATTCTATTGTTATTTGATTGTAAATTATTCTCTTTTGTTCAATTCCATGTATTTCAATGCCATGTATGCACCACCAATCATGACAAATTCCTCGTATGTCCAACATACATACTAAAACAATGTTTCTGATTCTGATTTCTGAAGATGGTGAATCTCCATATCTATTTGTGAGGGTGGGGTGGATGGAGACACTTCCTCTTGGTTCTGATGGCTCTCATGATTAAAGCTCTCCCCCGTGCTCAGGATGAGATTGTTCTCCAGAATGCAGGCAGTTGAAATAAGTTTGAGGTGAACAATATTACTCTCGACTGGTTGGACAAAGATCAATTAAATAAAAAAGAAAATTCTGTGGTCGAAAGAAAAATATAAAATGGTCAATAAAACCCCATGACTGGACTGCACGTCCAGTGCTATGTGCTGAATCTCTCCTGCCCAGGCCACTGATAATCAGGTTTGTAGCTCGGGTTCACGTTCACTGTTGTTGATGGCCGTGTTCCCAGTACACAGGGTTGGAGAATCCCCCTGCCTGGATGATGATGCAGACAACGTGGTAGCCTCACATATTTCAGGGATGCAGGTTTCATCATGTTACTGGTCCCCCCGTTTCCCAGGGAAATCGACTTCAAGCCTCTGCACCAAGCGTTCAAGTGAGGACTAGCCTTTTATTATCTCCTTTTTATAGCATTTTAATTGTAACTAATTCTTGTCAGCTGTTTTGTGTTATTGTTAAAATGGAGTTGTTCCCACATTCCAGCACTGCAGCCTTCTGTTGTAGAAGTTTGTGGTAGTGGGGATGCTAACATTTTAATTTAATATGGCAACATTATCAAGTCACATAAGTGGGTTGTAGCAAATATAATTTCACACAGATATTACAAAAAATATTATCTAGCTAAATCTGGGAGTTTATGTACCAGGAATACAAACATCAGCGGACTTATGCCAAAAGTACAATGTGGTGTCAACCTAAACAGGTCCAAAATATAACACTCATTGATTGTCTTTAATCATTTTTTTTCCATCACATTTTTATGTTTTTTGTGATCAATCTCTATATGTAATATGTTCTTTTAAATTCTTGATGAAGCATCATTGGGTTTTCTGTTCTTCACTTCTGCGCCACCGCAGGATCAGTGGTTGTGTATTGATGGAAGACTAAAACCAGAAATCTATATATATAGACTACAATAATTCAGAGTTTAGGTTGGAGCAAGTCTGCAAACATTGTTCACTTCCAAGTGTGTCACTTGGAAGTGAACAACCGCAGTGCAATACATGTTGAAGTGAACACCGACAGCTTCAGGAGCCGATTTCCATTTTGTCATCACAGCTTCCAATATCAGCATCAAGATACAGTTTCCTGGAGGGAGCCAGTCAGAGCCATGATTGGTCAAAAGTTCATATCTGCACAGATGGCTGCACCCTACAAAGATCATTCATTGGCTTTTGGACCAGTTTAATATTTTGAGCGAGGATCTTTATACTCAGGGTCACAAGTACATGTGATGTACTGGCAAACAAATTAGTGGATGAACGGTGTGTGTGAGCACTGAGAAGTCTCAAAGCATACTTTGAGTTAGCTAATAAAATTTATTTTTAACGTGATTCTGGAAGAGCGACCCAAAATGGCTGCTAAAGAATCTGATTTTTTCTAATAATTCAATACACTTAGCAGGTAATTAGGTATCCAAAACAGATCACTCTTTGACAACGGAACCCACTTCTTTTGTTTGAAGGAATAATGCGCTGACCAGTATTTGCTACTAAACTTTTTTGACTTCTTCTAAAAGAAGCATTTCAGCAGATTGCACAATAATAGTTTGACTCTAGTCTTGGGCCCTATCTAACTGCTACTTAATGCTCCGGGCAATCCTGCAGCTTTTCACATTCCATAAAGCGTTTTTTATCCTGTACTTCTGCACTTCAGACTTTAAGAGCAAATTACAATCACTCTTTAAAAATTCCTTGATCTTATCACTTAGGAAGATTTATGACACATCACAAGGTTCGAAAATGGAAGAGCTGAATGTGTAACATTTCTGCAAAAACCTCACTTTTATTGACAAGTTGCCAGATGTGCGTATGGAAATTTCCCTCTTGTAAAGATTCCCTCCTCGATTTTTCTCAGTTTTATGGTCATGTGGTTTTCAGGAGTACTATACCATTTTTTTTAATTTAACAGCCTTGAAATAACACCAATGTCTCCGGGGAGAGATGTTTGGGCGTGAATACTTTTGGTCAAAGGTCATACCCAAAGTCCCCCTGCACTCTAACTTCTGCCTCACTGGGACTTTTATTCATTCGGATGATGTGTGTGTAATACAATTAGTTATACCTGAAAGGAATCTTCATAAAACATGCGCAGCACACCAACAGGCGAATCACACGGAAAGCACCACAGACCCATTGTGCTATCTGGTCATTGAGGTAAGCTCAGATAATCCCAGCAGAGAGGAGCAGCCTTTTTGTGAGAGTCCTGGCTCCAGCCTCCTGCCGGGCACTGTTTCTCTTTTGTCACGCTATCACTTAGGCTAGTCGAACTTCAGAGAAACATTGTTTTTTCTTCCCTTTGCCGCTGAATGTGATCGCTGCCATAGAATCATCTTGTTATGGGATCACACCGGTTGTGATACCAAGTCCTCCCAGGGGTGAAAGTAAACGCTGACCAGGCTGCCTGGCTGAGTGTCGACGGGGTTCTCTGTGATGTTTGCACTTCCAGTTCTGTTAGCTGTTTGATGTGCTTGTATTCAAGCTAAGTCACATTGCTCTACTTTAATAATACTTTCATTTTGGTGATTTATCTCAAAACACCCTAAAACGTTTTCCTCCTCTTCCTCCTATGAATTGATTTGAACTTTAAACTTAAACTGCCGTAGATGCACGAAAACCTGAAATGAAATTCTCTTTTTTACATTTCAAATCCAGTGTGACATTAACCAAACCTAAAACTTTATAAAACATGCACATTCTCGCATGTCAAGTAAAATAACGGCTGTGTTTAAAAATAAAATACATAAAAGAAAGTGCAGGAGACTATTAAACAATTGTATTTTTTATTGGCAAAAATATAAATTATTATTATTTATTGATGAATAACCATTTCAGTCCTGCTGAAAGTAAACTGCAGTTTATTACTCTCAGTGTGTGTCCAGGGGAACATTTGGCCTTGGGTGATGCTAAGAAACATAACACCAAGCAAACAACCTGAACCGCATTTTGCAAGTAGTTTCATCTAGCTTCACTTCACGTGGAGGATTCATTAACACTTTAGAAAGGTGACAAAAAAGGATAAGGATTATCTCAATTCCAAACACAAATGATTTATAACCCAATTACCTCATTTGTTTAATTAGTTTATGACTAAGATTCCTTTTGCTTCCACCCCTTCATATTTATTTTATGTTTGCTGTAAAAAGCCGTCTGTTTAGTTGCTTGAAACTCATCAAGCCACAAAGTGAGCAGCTTGGCTGAAACTGCTGTGAGTTAGTAAACAAGTGATGTGAACTGAATGAACTGTACTATGAAAAGACAAATTGTGTTTCCACCTCTTTGTGTTCCTGAATGAACAAACGGCACCATATAACCCTGAGACCTCCACACACTGTGTACTCCTTGACTATCAATGCATGGAAGTCATGGTGGTGGTCACATGGTTGCAAGGCACAGCCTCATTGTTGTTGCCCTATAATGATGTTAGTTAATGCCTTAAAAGAGTAGTACTATTCTTGTAATATTTGATAATATCTCAACCGTTTTCTTTTAGATATTTTATTTTCAAATGCAGCTCTTCTTTTACTTTACATGAGAGAAAGCCTTTCAAATGTATAATTTATATTCCATTTCTATTTAAAACTGTCACTAAACGTTGATGAGATATCATTCATTTCGACTTTGTTTATTTGACTTAAGTCAGTTGTTATATAGTTATATGTGTATATATTTGAACTGAAACAAGGATGTGGTGTGCAATAAGCTAGAAATTTCTTACAACCTGGGTGATTAACATGGTGAAATGTAAGATGTGTGTGTGTGTGTGTGTGTGTGTGTGTGTGTGTGTGTGTGTGCGTGTAATAACGTTAACTATTATATGTGATTATAAGGGTGCGTTACGTTCTTCTATGTGGTTGGGTGGACCGTGTCTGGGTCCGCCCCTCCCCCTGCATCCCTCAGTCAGACGTGTGGTGTGGAGGTCTCATCCTTGCCGTTTTTTCCACAAGTGTCACACACATTTAGACCATACCTTCTGTCAGGCCGGTCTGTTGGCCTTTTCCAATATTATTCCTCTTTCTTTTGTTCAGGATAGCTGCAAGAGCACACGTTTTCCAGTTTATGTATGAGGGTTTCACCATTTGTATGAGTTCAGGGCTCACTGTGCTCTGGCAGGAGCATGAGGTCCATCAGGAACAAGACCTTCTTCCTGTCGGCAGTTGCCTCATCAACAGAGCCCAGGTGCCCACTGACCAAAAACACATTTGGTCACATTTAAATACACTTGATAGCACTGTTATCTGTTTGGCTGTGCACTGGCTGTGCATTTTGTATTTGTTTTTATATTCTTTTAGTCTATTGTTAATTTACTTGGAAATTGTTATTTTCTTCCATGTATGCACCACCCACCACAACAATGTCCTCATATGTCCAACATTCTTGGCAAATAAATGTTTCTGTTTCTGATACTTTCAGATGGACTTCATATGGCCTTAAGGACTGTGACCCCATTGGGTCGGGTCGGCTTGAGGCAGAGAAAATTGTTCTTTTTCTGTCACAATGAGAGCATCCGAAGCGAGTCCACATTGATGCTGTGCCATAATCTGGATCTTTCAGCGGATAAAGTAATTCCCGCAGTGGTGAACACACTTTGAACTTTGTGATAATTATTTGTCAGAAATCTACTCACTCTGACATGGTGGGACATTATTCTCTGACAAATTGTTTAAAATTAGTGTCCAGTTTAGCAAGACTGTCCTTGGGATAGCAGACGGCCTCTGACCAGGGTCTGAACACCAGTACTGACCACTCTGCCACCTCTACCTTTGCAAAAGAGGTTGCGCGATTAAACGAAGCCTCCTTGTCTTCTCTGTTTAGTCCAGCCTTCGTCGAGCTTCCAAGCGGGTCCCAGTAGGGCTAAAGGTCGTCTGACTGGTGTCGTAGGTTGAAGTCCTTGTGGACTGTTGTCAAGCTGGGGAAGGTTTCCTTGTGCTACAGCCTGCTGAGCAGCCTGTCGGCTGGAGAGGGGGGGGGGGTCCAGATTTGTGTCCACCAATTTTTTCAGGATCTCAGAATAACAAGGATAAAGTGTTTTTGGGTGAGAGGGGGTACAAGTTTCAGCACCTTTTGTTGGCTCCTCAGCCTTCAATTGATTAAACACTTTCCACTTACGTCTCTACCTTCTCTCCAACTTCACATGAAGGCTTCCCAGTTTGCCTTACCGTAAATATCGCATTTTTCTGCATTGTTCTTCTCCATTTTCGCTCAGTTGCAATTTCAACTGTTTCAATTAATTCTCACTCAAACTCCTCTTTGAATCCCAATTCAACACATATTATGAAATGATATTTTTCTCGTGGTTTGCACCCGTCTTCCCTTTACTCTGAACACTACTCATCTCTAGTTATCTGCCCATAAGTGTGTGTCAATGAATTTTCAGGATTGACCAGATGCATACAAAATCATGAAATATCATATGCAAGCGAAGCAAGTCAGTAACTGTTTTCTCTCTCGTTACTAGTCTGCTGCCTGGAAACTGGAAAACTAAGAATGCACAAATCATCAAACACAAGCCCTGGAGTTCAATGACTCAAACCAGCTGAAAAGTCCACAACTCGACAGGAGTTTCCTACTCATGTGGGAGGTAAGATGCTCTAACCAAGCTTCTTAATGTCAATAGAAGCTTTGATACACATCAGAGAGGTTTGTGTTATCCAATCAGAAGGACACCCATGCACAAAGGAACTTGAGCGAGGAGACGTGTGGAGGAATGTACATCTCGACCCCCTCCCCCCCTGGCCGTAGAAAATGATTGTCTGACGCACAGATAGAAGCTAGACAATGAAACACAGTGCCATTGTGGATTAGTTTCGGTCTAGAATGGAGGTCACTAAGTTAATGAGAGAGAACACAGCTCTCTGAAGAGATCACAGAGTGTGCATGAGATCAGTCAATTCTCCCCCAACATTTTGTTACCCAATTTGTTGAGGGGCATAAAGCCAGATGACTTTGTTATCCCGACAGTCTATGTTTGTTGTTTTTAGGGAACCATTTCAACATAAGATGATAAGATTACATTTTAAGCAACATTTTAGCACAGGCAGTGCATGTATATATTCCATTCTCCAACTATTAGTTAAAATGTTTTGTCACCAAATACCTGCAGAACCAATGGCATTCCAACAAGCCTCAGATCTAGCTGTTTGGTGCTAAATACATTTTTTTTAGAACATTAACATGGTGAACATAGTAGAAGTAATAACAGCGTTACATCAGCATGGTAGCATTGTTTACACGCTAACCACAGATATCCAGAACATTTGTCAAACAAATTAAAATGTATTTTGATAGATGACAGAGGGGAGATACGTGCATGAGTAAACAATGTATTCTTGTGTTATTGTTGGAATGCTTTTAAGTGTTTTTGGCTCCTTCAAATCTTCAGCTATTAAAATCGTTCAGCTATTAACAGGAAAGTGGAGCTATGACTTCTCAGCTTTCTACCTCTTATGCTTGAATGAATATAAATCAATGTTTATAAAATTTTAAGTGATTTTCCAATGGACAGTTATTCATCTTTCAGCATCTATAGTAGCTATATTAGCCTACTATCGAAATGACTAAGTTAACTACAAATACATAATGAGCCTTCATGATTAAATGTTTATTTTTCCTGCAGTGCATCCTGTAGAGAATGACGCACCACGTGATTACTCTGTTGTGCGATGCCGCCTCAAGTTTAACTTCATTACAATATTAATGAATTATGTTAACATTGCTTTGATGAAATTAAAGAAATGCAATCAACTTTATTCTCGCTACAGAGCAAACATTCAGGCAATCCTTCTGCATTGGCAATGAATGCAAATGATTCGGTCCAAGAAACGTTTAATCCTCTGTTCTCCTCCATGGCCCATCACACAGCCGCCGGTTTGATTACAACAGGCACCTGCCTGGCATCCCGCCTTACTGATATAAACGTGTGTTGCAGGCTATGACGTATCTTCGTTGACAGAAATGTTGACATTTAATATTTATTCTACACATTTTTACAGCATTGAAAAACGTTAATAATGTTTGTGTCATGTTTGTTTTCCTACAGAAACCATATTAAAACAAAAAAATATATTTCTCTCCCCCATCTTTTTCCATTTTCAAACATTTTTTAAAAAGCTTCAGAGAGCCACTAGGGCGGCGCTAAAGAGCCGCATGCTCTGGAAGTGAAACTCTTGCCATTTATAGACCAATGCAAATCTGGTGACAAATTTCCTTTGATCATCCTGGCAACCATAGAGACACACACCACTTAGTCTCTCACACACATGATTGGTATTAGCTGATTAGTGGAGTCACATGATGCAGCTCTGCAGTCATGTCAGAACGACATCTTGCAAACTCCTCGCTTGTCGCTCCCTCTTGCACCCCTCTACTTCCCTTCATCTCTCAATCAATCACTCAATTACTCTCTCTCTATTTGTCTCCGTGTCTATCTGTCTCTTTCTCTTATTCCCTGTTTTTCTGTCTCACTCACTTCCAGTCTCACTTTCTCCGTCTCTCGCTCCTTCACTTTGCCCCCCCCCCCCCCCTCTCTCTCTCTCTCTCTCTCCTTCTTGTTCTTACCTCTCTCCACCGGGTCTCTCTCTCTCCCCTGTCTCTATCGGCCCCCCATCCAATGGTAGCGGCGCCGGCGGGCTGTGATTGGAAAACGGGACTGGAGGGGGTGGGAATATTCAAATATCTAGGTTTGTGACGTAGAAAACCTTGAGGATTTTGAACAGCTCGTTCGGAGGCTGAAGTCAGGATCAATTCAGAAACCCGTATCTAACTCAAAACAGCATGGATGGATTTTCTTCCAAGTTTGTATGCGTGTGGAAGCACCAGACACACAATAACACCCCAAATCCCAGAAAAAGTGATTTTTCCATAATATGGGCCCTTTAAAATAAAAAGCCCCATGGAGGAAATTATGCTTGTGATGAGGCCTATCAATTCATTTTAGTTTAATAATTAGTTCAAAGGACATCTTCATCTCCTTACCCCCTCTCTCCCTCACCCAATCACATTATTTCAAAAATAAAAGCCTCAATGTTTGAATCATTTCTGTTATAGAAATTGAATGTATTATACATCTGTACGAGTCATTCTGTACACATGACATCCATTGCAGTCTGTTCATCCCGAGAGAGGGATCCCTCCTCTGACGTTCTCCTTAAGGTTCCGTCCCTTTTCTACTGCTATTTATACTAACATGACTCCTACAACCAGTAGTACTAAGAATACTACTATTACTACAATAAGTAGTAATATTACTTTATTAGGATGTAGTAACAATAGTAGAATTAGTAATGATACAACTGATGTTACTATTCCTACAAAAACTACTACTGGTATTTATACCCCTATTAATACTAAACCTACTAATATTGCTACAATTACTACTGATACTATTCGTTGTACTACAAATTATAGTATTATTACTTCTACCAGCATTTCTACTGCTATTGGCACTAACTATTTTTATTTTTATTTTCAAAATTAATTTCAGCTTTTCTCATTTGTGTAAATCATTGTAAAAATTGTCATTTCAGCTTTCAGGTGGATTGTTAGATAGACTGGAAAATGCATTTGCTTTTCATTGTAATTATTACTATACCAATGGTATCCTTTTATTTATACTTAAAACCAACCCACTGCCTCACAATGAAGTACGAAAGAGTTCAATGACAAATGGAGATTAGACTATGGCCATTCATAGAAAATGTTTTATGTGCCCTCTCCCTGTATGACTCATCAATCACTTACCACTGGGTGGAGTGATCAAAGTGTGATGAAGAGCTTGACGTGTAGAAAATAATTTTGATAACTTTCACAAAGCATGGGTGTGGAGCTCATTTTGGTTTCTCCTGCCAAAAGTTCCATTTATGCATCAATCTGCAGCGTTTGATTAGGGGAGCTGGCGTTTTATTTCTCAGTGATTATACACCAGCACTTGGGTACACTTACGACAAATCCTCGATGTCCTAAGGTCCCATATATTTGCTCTTATATATATAACAAGAGCACAAACTTCATTAATAATTTGTGTTGGACTCCAGGCAACGCATTAGACCAAATAAATAATTCACTCATTGTGTGATAATGCAACATTTGCATCCGTGTTAACTGATCTTATAACTTTGAAGTATCAATGAGAAATAGAAACTGAGAGTTGAATATAATACCAAACATCTGCAACCATAGTGTTGCCCATGTAGTTTCTACCTGAATTGCTTTGGAAGTGCAGACAATATTTCAAACCATTAGGATCTTTGATTTTTGCTAGATTTTTTTTGCAACTACCATGAAGTTGCTTTTCTTGCACCATTCTTGAACCAATTTCTTTAACAGTTAGAAAGGATTATGTGATATCACCTTTTAAAATCGGACAAAAGTCAATATCTAAGAGGAATACTTTGTGACTCGGGGGAAAAAAGCCTTTACATGACTGCGTCCACGCCTCTGCCCTCCTGCGGGCTTTCCCCTCTGAGCTCAGCAAACCCGTCTGGTGGGACATGTGGTTGTGGTGGAGGTTTGGTTCTGACTGTAATAATGCAGCAATAGCCCTCTATCATGTACAATACCCGTCAAACGTTTGGATTCACCCTCTCATTTTATTAAATAAGTGTGTATAAACTTGTCACACACAGCTGGAAACCCCCACAGTCCGTCTATAAGCTTTATCTAAAGGGCCGAATTATGTATTATTGCATATCTGCAACAGATGTCATGGCTCAGAGCATTACATCTATGCTAAAAACTCTAGTTATTGTGTCAGAAAATGAATAATGAAAAGTGTCAGTGTGACACACAATCCTGAATGGAGGCGCACTGACAAGCTATAACATGCGCGCTGCAGACTAAATGCCGGTTAAGGTGTAACACTAACACTTCACACTACTGTCAATCCTAATCGGATGCTTGCCGGCAGCTGCAGTCATAAAACACGGAGCTTTGAACGTGTTGTTTCCCGCAGTAAGATCATCATCTGTAGACTATGAGGCGAAACTGTGTGAAATGTAGTGCTTGTAGACATCAAACTGATTGATCACAGCAATGATGCCAAATGATGCCACATATTGCATATAATTGTAAAGGAGGGTCCAGAGCTCATACAAACTCCCCCGTGTTCGCCGGTCCGGTTGTCATTGTTCTTCACCTATAATGCGCCTCGTTTGTCCTGCCAACTACCTCGTGTATCTGTAATGACTTTGCCTTCTGTGGGTTTTTTTTTTTGCTTGCACCCGTTTGGAGACGTATTGAGTTCTTTTACTTTATTGTTTATTACTATATTGTTTATTACTCTTGGTGGACGGTAAAAATAAAAAATGTGAATGTGGTCTTGAGTGGCAAACGAACCACTCTAGGACTGATAGGCTGCTTCCATCCACCCTGCAGAGGACCACCACGTGTCCTTAGAAGACAGTGGTGTAAATGTCGGCACTATAAATGTTGGGCATTCCAGAAACAGTCGTCAAATGATGGAGAGCTGAGAGCAAACCGCAAAGATCCAGAGAGAGAGAGAGAGAGAGGAGTGAGAGAGAGCGCCGACTGCGCTTTTATATTGCAAGTTGCTTGCATTGACTGGAGGAAGCCAGCCTGTTGCGCAAAGCAACGTTGATGGACGGAGCGATTAAAGGACTTCCCTAACTAATTTTGATAAGCTATTTATAGACTTCTTTTTTTGGATGGCTATCGGATTTTCTTGTAATTCAACAACGTTTTTTTTCAACGTGCTTTCCGGGACCCGGCGCTAAAGCGACCTTCCAGGTGCGTGTATATCCATGTGTCCTTACTTCCTTACTTTCTTCTCGGCCACTCGCAGTGTTCTTATTGCGTGTGTGAGGCACGTGGCCGTCCGTGGCTTCAGTGGATAAGCGAGTTGTCCAGCATTTCGATTTGGTCAAACGTGTGCGTAAGTTATTTCTTTATTTAAGTGTGCCAAAGGAAAGCTGCAAGTCAAATACTGGCTGCCGCTAAGCCTGCATGGAGTTATTCAAACCCCGAGTCCATTATCTCAAAGTTGGCATCAGCTGCCATAGATCATGGGCGGTAATGTGAGACTTCATTGATCACAGGGGGACTTGGCCCCTCACAGAGCTCTGCATTATACCATTTCAACATATGAGTGACTGAGGGGGGTCGGGTTTAAGCCTCGAGGGTGCGGGACACATTTACTGAGACAAGCCACCACCGACCCGAGTTAAACTAAAGTTCCACTAGATGAGAGTTAAGTGCACAAGAACCAATGTGATCAAACGAGCCTCACTTCTTTGCACGCAGTAATTGGAATGAAAAAACACGTTGTGTTTAACACGATATGACATCCACGTCTAAACTAACGTTTTAGATGTAAAACGAGTGCTGCGTGATTGATTTTTACTTTATGGCTTAGCAAAAGTGTCAACTGTAATTTAGGTTCATGTCGACTATGCCTATATCGAATTTCCTGTTATTTCACTGTACTTTGAAAAAATGAGAAGGAATGTCAGCTTACACTATGATATCAATCATTTCCACATAAAGTGTTATAAGGACCGTCATGTGGATTCTTGGTCAGCATTACCTGAAGAATTTTTTTTAATATAAGGATATTATTATTATTATTATTATTATTATGTATTTTCAGCTGACTTTCCTGTCTCAAAATCCCTTAAGTTAGATGGCATGGAATTTGAATTGGACAGAGAAGGCCTCATCTGGTGAAAAAATCATTTCCTCTTTTTGTTTTTATAACTATGGAAACTATGAATATCATAATTTCAAAGACTGACTTTAATTGACAAGGCTATAGCCGGGGTTTTTCTGAATACTAATCCAGTTTAAAGATTACTAAAGCCTCTTAAGAAATTCCTGTAATAAATAACAAATAATAAAACAGTCCAGAAATTATTGATATCCATTCCATTTAATCAGATTTTGCCTTTAATTGTCTGTAGAGTTTCCTTTAACTGTAGAGTAAAATCACACTTGACATAGATATGGTCATCATGAACAAGGGTCCAGGGAAGATTTACAGTAGCATTTATTGGACAAATTTCTGTAATGAATGTTTGACAATGATCATTATGAGTGGACTCCTTCATAAACTGCACAGTAAAATTAGATGCAGTTTAACAACATAGTAGGAGTCACTTTGAACAGAAATATAGTGTACATTTTAGCTAACGAATAAAATATTCTTATTATAAATAAAATATAAATTATTGCTGATATTGTGACTAACAAGCTCTCCTTAAAAATAACAAAACAATACAGTAGTTTTAGGATTCGATTTAAAAAATGTGCAAAATAATGTTTTTGACCTAATATATTAACTTAACTGGTCTATTGTGTGCTATTCAATTCTCATACCGTAGAACCACAAATATACAAACATTACACTGTCAGTTTTAGTCTCTCAGTCCTTAGCTCTCTCTTTCACCTTCACACCAGTGGAGTAAAAGACACGCTTACTGCTGTTGAAACTTGTGTTACTACTGCAGCCACTGCTGCCCATGCTAGTACAACTACTACCACTACTACTTGCTGCTACCACTATAGAACTGCAGTACTGCTGCTGCTACTAATTCTAGTAACATTGGCAATCAAACTGTTGCTCCTACTACACCACTGATCCTATTGCTGCTGCTAATATTATAACTACTATAACCTGAGCTCCTACACCCCTCTTGTCACTTGGGTTGAATTGGCTGCAGCTGGAGAATTGAGGTCTGTAGATTCTGCTATCACGTCTGTTCTGAAAGATATCGACAGCGAATTAATTTTAAATCGCTCACGCTCATCTCCTTCCAGCGTGCAGTGGAGTTCTGTTGACAACTATGCGTTGCTTAACATACGTCACACACTTGCTCTTATTGGTTGTATGTCTATCCAATTGAGTGCAGAGGCATTTTTTTCCTGGTTCGTTTGAAACACACCCCATAATCACAGTTCAATGGAGCAGTATCAGACTCAAATTCTGACTAGAATGGAGTATGACTTCGTCAGGCTAACTACTTCTACTACAACTGCAAGTTTTACAGTCAAGCAGTTCAGCCTCCAGCTTTTCCAGCAATGTATTTCAGCTCTAAGCTTCTGTAGGAGCAATTTATGTTTAATGTTGGCATATTTCTTTATTTTGTTTGGATATATTTATATTAGTATTTTGGACACTAGGTGGCAGTGATTAGATGCACATGGTTGTATATAAGGGGCATAGGTGACAGGACGGGGGACAGGTAGGGGGAGCACACACAGTTCTCAACAGAGGAGACAGTATCAGGGAGGAGAATGGCTCCCCTGTCGTCCCCTGCTGCTGTCAACTGAATGTCTATCTTGAATCTAGCGGAGCTACTGGTTAATCAATACAATCATGACTTCAATGAAGTAACCAGCAAGAAAACAGAGGAAATGTCCAGAAAAGAGATAAAATTCTTGGATATTGCGAATCACTTGTCAAAAATAACAGATGGTCACTATTGTCTAGACTTACCTTTCAAGCAATATTCATTATATTATATTCATAACTCCATTGCTTCATTTAGATTCTAAATGAAGCAATATCGTCCTTGAATCGTATCGTTCTAAATTTTAGAACAATTCGATCCGAAAACGATTCACTGACTTAGATTCAGTAACTTTTTAGCCAAAAGTTCAACCAGTGTGACTGACATAAATTTCCTAGATTCCTGTTGTTTCTTGTAATGGAATCAGGTATCAATTAATTATGAATATAAATAAACTAGGGCTGTCAAAAATAGTGCGCTAACGGCGTTAATTAGATGTTTGTCGTTAATTACGTTAATTCTTTTAACGCATTTCACGCATGCGCAGTGCGACAAATTATTCAGGTCAGGAATGTGTCCGAAATGCGGTTGTGGTTGGACTATTATAACAAACAAATCCTCCTCCTGGCGACTTTTGTGTCAAAAGCGACTAGAGACAAATCTAGTGACATGTATATAGCATATTTCTCATCATTTAAACAAGTCTACTGAATAGAAACGGTATCGCTCTCTTGCCCCCCCTAGAAATATCATTAAAACAATGGTGTGCATTGTAAATAACATAATGATGTATACTTAGACTATCTGTGTAAGAAGTAAAACAATACAAACCCCCCAAAATGCTTTTTAAACATTTTGAGTCCCCCCCTCCCTTGTCTCACAGTGGTTTGGTCCACTGCTTGCTAGCGCTATGCGATCTGCACTTGACCAGAGCTCTCTAAGGAGAGCCTGGGCACTCCCTATTCGGGCCCATTGTATCGATCTTGGTTGCAGTTCCGTTAAATTCCACTGGAGGTGATCGCAGGCGAGTGCAGATCGTATTGGACTCTATGGAGCTAGACGGCTAAATGTAGCTCTTTCTCCTGCTTGTCGTTGAATCAACGTAGATTTTATTGTTGATTTCGCAAGTTCAATATGGATTATAGACAAAAAGTCGAATGAATGACTACTTATGTCCTTTCGATTTCTTACAGGTTGGGGCGTTGTTGGCCGGAACACGCTAGCATTCTGCTAATGAATGCTGATTGGTCAGTGACGGATTGCGACTGATTATGACCAGAGACCCTGTTTGATGGCAGCTGAAGCTAAAGCAGAATCAGAAATATAAAGTTTTAGGAGGACTTTTTGTCGAAGTTTACCTCAAATAGCAGCTTGTGTTATCGTTGTCGATGATGTTGCTGATGCCATGAGAAAGGAAGCCATGATCCGGAAGTGCCGAAGAGATCGCTGAAGAAATGGCAGTAAAGCAGCACCTCCGGCAGTATGAAAATATGTGATGTCATCACATTTTTTGAACAGATTTTTAGAACAGATGAGTGAACTTAAAAATTCAATTTTCAGCTGAGTGTATTATTCTAGCCCCCCATTTTGAATGCAAGTTTCAAATTGCTTGACAAAAAATTATATCCTGAGAAAATTTAGGGGGTGAAGCCCCATAGAGTCCCATGCATTCTGCACTCGCCTGTGAGCGCCCTCGCATGGACAGAGACGTGTTACTGCAGCCTGTCCAGAACCCGGAAGTAACCAGAGAGTGCCATATCTCTTCATATTAGAATTTCTCTGACTCGACTCAGTCACACCGGTAGTGACAGGAACGTAGTAAGTAGGCGGTCTAAGGCTATTTTATTCACATTAAACATCGGATTAAGTTTTTCTTTTCTCAAATACAAATGATGCTAAGTAATTAATGAATTAGTCATGACAAAAAAGTCCGCTATGCTAGTGTAATATAATGTAATGCTACCCTTGTTTAATGGCTTGTTGGATATGCCCCCACTACAACTAGCTAATGTTATTATTTGTGTCCCCTTCAAAAATTGCTCTTTAGAAATGTTGTGTTTATTGTCCCCCCCTTCTGTTAGATCAGATTTACGCCCATGGGGAGAGACAGAGAGAGAGAGAGAGAGAGAGAGAGAGAGAGAGAGAGAGAGAGAGAGAGAGAGAGAGAGAGAGAGAGAGAGAGAGAGAGAGGCAGACACAGACAAAAATTTTAATCATTTGACAGCCCTAAAATAAACAAGAAAACAACAATTAATGGCAAATGCATTCACATTTTATTTCAATAAATATTGCGTGAGCACGTCACGGCTCAGTCCGTGACAGCTTTTATCATTAAAAGTGCTAAGATAAAACATCCATATAAAGTCTGACGTGCTTAAATCCAATGGATTATTTCCTAGTATCGATACAATCGATTTTTTACATTTTAAAACAATGTTAGATCGATATATGTTGTCCATAAGGCCAACTCGCCGAGCACAGATCGATGTAGTTGGATCAAAGGAATATAAATCGATACATCAATGTAATAGATAGATCGTTACACCTCTACTAATAACCGTTGCATTGCAGAGCAGCGCATCCAAAGCCTGAAACGCAATTTTGAGAGAGAAGAGGAGGTTTGGCCCGGGTGAATGCAGAGTTTACGGGAGGTTTGGCGCGGGTGAATGCAGAGTTTACAGGAGGTTCGGCGCCGGTGAATGCAGAGTGTACGGGGGGTTTGGCGCGGGTGAACGCAGAATGTATGGACCGCTACCGACCATTCCAATATTACTTACAATCGCATCAACAGAAACGCGAGGTCCGCTCAGCCGTCTTGCCATTCGGAAACAGACTACAGACCCCCAGGGCGGCCGAGAAAACATTTGTTTGACCTGAAATGACTTAATCACCTGAAATGATTTAATCATCCAAAACGATTAATTAACTGAAAAATGTTGCTTAGTGTGCCTTTAAAAAGAAGATGTTTCACAATGAATATACAACATTTCTCAAAGAAATGATTGACAACGACTATGCTGAAATGATACCAGTAGATCAGCTGAATCGTAATGATGGGCAACTCTGGTCTATCCGACATCACGGGGTGTATCACTCGAGGTATCACTTCAAGGGAACATCTCTCAATGAACAATTGCTCCAGGGTTCACATTTTACCAACTTACTCATCGGAGTACTGATCAGATTCAGACAAGAGCCGGTTAACCTGATGGTTGACATCAAACCAATGTTTCACCAGGTCAAAGTGTCAGAAAACCATATTGACTATCTGCGATTCCTATGGTGGCCTGATGGTGATGTGCAGCATCATTCTTGTTTAATACCGGATGAAAGTACACCCCTTTGGAGCGGTTTCATAACCGAGCTGTGCAAACTTTGCACTAAGAAAGACAGCTGAAGATAACACAACTCACTTTCCAGTAGAGGTTATAGACACCGTAAGGAACAACTTTTATGTAGATGATTGTTTGAAATCCATGTTCATAGAACAGCTCTTATGGTAAGAGACCTGACCGCTCTCTGCCAGAAGGAAGGATTCATACTGTCAAAGTGGATCAGCAACAGCCGTAAAGTATTATCCATTCTACAAGAAAGAGTTGGACTTGGACAAGGACAACCTGGCGATGGAAAAAGTACTAGGATTGCACTGGTGTGTTGAAACAGATGTGTTCATGTTCAGAATTACTGCACCCTCACGAGCATACACCAGACGCAGCATCTTATCCGTGGTCGGCTCTCTACACGACCCTTTAGGATTCCTAGCACCGTTTACTCTTCCAGCCAAACTGATTATTAGGGGTGTAACGATTCGTTTTTAACAACGATTCGATTCGATCACGATTCATGGTTGTCGATACAATTGAAGGACGATATTGGTTCATTTAGAACGATACAATCCGAAACGATTCAGTGACTTGAAATCAATTCAGTAACTTTTTAGCCAAAAATTCAACCAGTGTGACTGAAATAAATTTCCTAGATTCCTGTTGTTTCTTGTAATAGAATCAGGTATCAATTAATTATGAATATAAATAAACACGTAAACAACAATGAATGACAAATGCATTCCCATTTTATTTGAATAAAGTGCAAACACTGCTGTAGCATTGTAGCAGAAAAAACCCGTATTAGTGATATACACAAAAAACACCCCTGCAATAATGGTTTCCCTCTACCAACCCCCTCTATTTGAACCTATGTGGAACGTCCCGTCGGCTTTGCCATGAAACCCGGAAGTTGAATCGGCGCTCGGGCAGGCGGTTTGTCGGCTCAGTCCGTGACAGCCTTTATTATTAAAAGCGCAAAGAAAAAACATCCATATAAAGTCAGACGTACTTAAATCCAATGGGTTATTTCCTAGTAGCGATACAATCGATTTATGACATTTTAAATCGATGTTAGATTGATATATGTCGTCCATAAGGCCATCTCGGCGAGCACAGATCGATGTAGTTGGATCGGAGGAATTAAAATCTATACATCGATGTAACAGCTGAATCGTTACACCTCTACGGATTATGCAAGGGATCAGGTTAGAAAAAACCTTAGATGGGATGAAAACATACCCCAAACTGTTTATCAGCAGTGGACAGGATGGCTGGCAGATCTACACAAGATGTACAGTTTCATATCTTAGAAAGGAAATCAACGTTAAGGAGGTGCATGATTCCCAGATAGGAGCTCACAGCTGCAGTTCTAGCCGTCAAAGTTGATATAATGCTTCGAATTACACCTTCAGCTGAACAAATCCATCTTCTAGACTGATAGCACAACAGTGCGGTAATATATCACCAACGAAACCCAGCGTTTCCAAACATTTGTAGCAAATAGGATCTCCTTTGTAAGGGATAATACGGATGTGTGACAATGGAGATATGTTAGCACAAAAGAAAATCCGGCAGATGAAGCCTTTAGGAGGCTAAGAGCAAACCGCTTCTTAAACTGCAAGACATGCATCGAGGGACCAGTTTCTCTGTCAACCGGACAAAGAATGGCAGAAACCTCATTTGGAAAATGGAATCTCTGCCAATGATCTGGAAGTCAAGCAAGACATTACAAGCAACCTTATTGTTAAAGGTCTATTGAACCCCACCAGCTTTTTAATCAGTTATTCCTCTTCGTGGAGAAATGTGATGACAGCTGTAGCTGGGCTACGTAAAGTAAAAACAACTATCTTACAGCTGACTAGAAAAATAAAGAAGATTCAGACTTCTGCAAGAAGCTTAAAAGATGAGTCCAGCCGATTAAAGGAGACGCTCGTTTTTAAAGCAACACTCCAAAGACAGTGTTTAAATCCTGAGGACCTGATGCAAGCAGAACGTGCAGTTATCTCTTTTAGTCAAAGACATAGCTCGGAAAAAGAACTATCTACGCTAGTATGGATGACTAAAAGTGCCACAATTAAATAAATAAATACACCATTAAATAATTACTTAAATGTGTCATTAATTAATTCAAATACCGATTAATTTTATGTAATATATATATATATATATATTACATAAAATATATATATAATTATTTCCCTTATAATTATAATATAATTATTTCCCTATTTACATTTACATTTCATGATCCTGCGTTGCAGTGCTTCATGAAATACTTAAACTGTCAAACTGACCCATAGCTTGTAGGAAACAATTGTTACCTCCCTCTACTCCCCCATGTTTCAGCCCCTTTCAGAGTGTGCTGTTTTCTGCTGGTCATTACATATTCATGATCTGCAGCTCATTTGGCCACGCCCACAGCTTGCAGAATCGGCGGTGCCGGGGGCTGGCGGGCTTCCGCATAAACTCGCGCCGGCGGGCTGTGATTGGAAAACGGGACTGGAGGGGGTGGTAATATTCAAATATCTAGGTTTGTGATGTAACAAACTTAGGCGATTTTGAACAGCTCATTCAGAGAATGAAGACGGGATCAATTCAGAAACCTATTTCTCATTCAAAACAGCATGGATGGCTTTTCTTCGTTTGTATGCATGTGGAAGCACCAGAGACACACAATAACACCCCAAATCCCAGAAAAAGTGATTTTTCCATATTATTGGCCCTTTAACCCCCCAGCGGGATCTCATCACAGTGGTGTATGGGAGGGTTTGAGCCGCGCTCTGTACTTAGCCAACAAGTTTTGGATTATGGATTGCAAACTTTAATTTGTGAAGTTGAAGCAATTTTAAATGATCGACACATCACTAAGCTTTACGAGGACCCAATGGTAGCACTCACCCCAAACCACATTCTTCTGTTGAAAACCAAGCCAATACTACTGTCTGGACTTTTCGTGAAAGAGGACTTATACCTAAGGCGCAGATGGACACAAGTACAATACATGGCAGATCTCTTCTGGAAAAGGTGGAACCAGGAGTACTTACCTTTAATCCCAGAACGACTGCGGTGGTCAAAGGTAAAAAGGAACTTTGCATCAGATGACATATTTGTGGTAGTTGACTCCACTGCACCACGAGGCTCCTGGTTAATGGGCAGAATACTGGAGACAAAAGCAGATGCACGAGGCCTTGTGCATACTGTTCAACTTCAGACAAAAAACGATATATTGGAAAGACCAATATCAAAGAACAAATTAAAGAGATTTAGCAAGGACTGGTGGTAAAGACCAGATACCACCAGGTGCCATGTTCTGGAACCTCTTGCCCTAAGAATGACTATTTTGAAAAAAGAAGAGGGAAGAATCACTGAATCACAAGAGGGTTAATTGCCAACGCATTTCTTTATTTTTTGGTAATTGTTATAGGAGACAATTAGGGTGTGTAGGAGTCATTTATGTTTAGTGTTGCCATGATTATTTATTTTGTTTGGATATATTCATATTAGTATTTTGGAGACTGGGTAACAGTGATTAAATGCACATGGTTGTATATAAGGGGCAAAGGTGACAGGGAGTGGGGGACGGGTAGGGGGAGCACACACAGTTCTCACCAGACCACAGGCCCCAGATCATAGACCATTAATTTGAGTCCACACATCAAAATCAACCGGTATGTTCATCTGTTTATACTATTTGTTACAATAAACAATAAACCTTAACTGCAATAATCGCTGGAAAGTCTTTTGTGTGTCTACGTAATAATTTCACTCCTACCAGTGCATGATGGCAATGATACATCTGTTGGAAAGAAGGCTAAAGGTACAGCAAATCAAGATTGCCACTACAGCTTCTTTAAATAATGCAGTTTGGCTTCCATCGCTGCCAGTTTCACATTTTAACTACCAGGTTTCTCAGCTTTGCTTTTTTGGGGTATAATCTTTCTCTCAGGAAACACAATTCTGTCACCATAGGCAATGCTTTGCAATTGACTCCATCTGTCAGCATTCCAATGCATTTTCTATTTGTTGCAATGTGGATTCAACTATAGTTTCTTTACTCAACTTGATATTTCTTCCATACGTTTTTGGACTTCATAATGGGTGTTGATCTTGCAGCTCACAGCATGTGATCTCTCCATTAGTCGAGGGGAGGTATGCAAAGAAAGTTCTGGTTTGTAGTTTGTAGAAGTGGTTTGTCTGCAGTTCCTCAGCTTTTCTATACAAATCCCATGGAAATGAGTGTCCTCTTTGACGTTGAACACACACACACTGACAAATGCCCACGCAAGAGAGCTACAGTATGAATGCATGGTTTCATGGCCAGGTTTAGAATTTTGGTTAAGTTCATACATGCTGATGGCTAATGTCAAGGAATTAATACCTGTCTGAAACGTTGAATGATAATAAAGTTTGGACACACTTTCTAGTCTAATTGAATGACAAGGTCTCCATACTTTTGAGTCATACTGTATATCCACATATGGAGCACTTCCTCCTCACAAGTTGGCCATGTTTCTACAGTAACTGAACAAATGAAGTCTGGCTCCGGGGCAGAGCCGTAGCAGGTTTTTATAAGGGCCAGGCACGTTCGCGCACCATTATTATAGTTTTTAAACTTGTTTTGCTAATTGCCCAGCACTGCTTTTTATATTATACCTGAAGGCCACCACAGTTCTCAATACTGTTGTTAGTCAGCGGAGGGGTGTTCAGTTTGCTGAAATCTGAAAGCATACCAATGGATGCCACTAAATCCTACACACTTCTCCACTTTGATGAGCCCTATCTTTAGCTCCCTCCTTGTCATAAGTTGACCGGACATCCTGTAATTAGAACTTATGCACTGTTCAATTTCTGGCAGCAGTGAGGTGAAGATGTGAAGCGCAGAAACTAGTTTGTAAAAGGTAAAAGAAGACAGAAAGGGAAGGAATGACATACCATATAATAGAGCATAGTAAGTAAAGAATGGGACAGGTTTAAAAGCTAACCATGTCATTTAGCTATACAACAATACCATTGACACGTCATCGGTATGTTGCTTCTAACTGTAACGTTAATGCTCCGTCCCAAAATAGACAGTTTGGGTTACTGGTGAGTGTGACAAATAAGAGCTATTCCCAGTGCTCATGCAGCTGACAGTAGCTCCTGTGTGTTTTCCACAAAGGAATCAGAAACATTCCTGAGCCTTGAGTCGACCGGAGATAGGAACATTTTACTGATGGGACACACAGCGGTTGTGCTGCGGGGTCTGAATCTCTATCTGATTCATACGGCAATGCCTTGTTTCTCCGTCCTGTTTCTAATATTGCGCACAAGCGTGTGAGACAACACCACAAAGTCACAAGTTCTAAAACATAAGAGCTCTTTTAGCACCTCTCTGATGATGTGAAATAAATAATCTTCGACTTTATCCTGATCATCTCTCTGACCTTTCTGCTGTTTTCTGTGAAGTGGCACAAAGTTCCATCTTTAATGAACTTTTAAAAACTACAAAGTTATTAAAAATGGAACTCTGTGAAAGGACTATCATATTGTTGGATATCTGTTATCCATGTGTGCAGTTCAGGCCGTGGTTCCTCCTAACTGCAGGAACACTTTTATTTATTTGAATGAGATCCTGGAAGTCGGACAGTCGGTGGAAGCTGTGATTTCTTTTTTTGTGTGTTTTTAAAGATTAACTTTAGTAATTATTCTATGCATTATTGTGCTGCTTTAAAGGTGCCCAGGTAGGAGTTTGGGGTTAGGTGTCTTGCTCAGGGCCATGTCGACACAGTAACACACTAATTATGGAGTTAAACAAGATGAATGAATGCATTACTTGGTACTAACAGACAACCGAAATACATCACAACACCCAGCCTAGAAAGGGTAGAATTGTTTCTGGAATGACAGATGTGTTATGTGTCACCATTTGCTTTCCCTCCCCACAGTCTTCTGTGGATGGTGGTTCGATCTGATGGTGGTGGCCCCTGCAGTGGTCCTGTCGTACATCTGGCCTACTACTTGGAATTCTTTGATTAATTTCTGTTATAGAAATTGAATGTATTCTACATCTGTATGAGTCATTCTGTACACATGACATCCATTGCAGTCTGTCCATCCCGGGAGAGGGATCCCTCCTCTGACGTTCTGCCTAAGGTTTCTTCCCTTTTTTCCCTGGAAGGTTTTTTTTTTCATTTTTTGGGGAGTTTTTCCTGTGCCGATGTGAGGGTCTTGGGACGGAGGATGTTGCATGTGTACAGACTGTAAAGCCCTCCGAGGCAAATTTGTAATTTGCGATTTTGGGCTATACAAAATAAAATGAATTGAATTGAATTGAATCCAACTTTGGCCTCTACTAGACTTCCGCTCTGTACTGATCATCAATAGTCATTGCTAACCTGAGGGGGGGTCGAGCAGTGTATCAATTGTGGCATTTCAGTATTTCATTTGGACCATTGTTGGTGAAATGTAATCCATGCATTTCATATCACATTGAGGGGCCACACAAAGTGTTTCCAACAGCAACATAATACTATAGTGAATAGCCTATATTGAATGTAGTCGACTGTCAAATTGAATAAAGATACAAAACATTCAAGATTCTTTCCATTCTTGGCTAAAGGCTGTGGTCTTGCTGACCACCTGATCTTTTTGGAGAACGCCACGTGAAATAACTTCTCTGACTCGCGTGCTAACGTGACTGTTCTGTCTTTCAACCCGCAAAATGATTGTAGCATCACATAATGCAATTTACAACGCATGTAATTGGTTTGTGGGTTCCTTGGAAAGCGATCCATCAAAATTTAATAATTCTCAATGATCTATTAGTTGTTTGGGGATTTGTGGAAGATGAGTTATTATTAAAATTATAATTATAAGCATTCATATTTAGTCATTTACAGTACATGTGCTATCTTTTTACAAATATCAGCATTTAACAATATTAAACTGTCCATGTTTTAGTTTGACCATTTTTCCATTGTTTTATGATATGGTTTATTTTTATATTCTACTGTTCTAGGCTTCCATTGCTTTGCATTATATAAATATGACTGCCTATTTCCTGGCTCTTGACTGTTTTTTGTGTCTTGTTTTCAGATTACAGTGATGCTCAACGGCGCAATGAAGACTTGATAACCCAATAACTCATGTGGCTCTCACCGAACACACGCACTGAAGAGTTGCAGATATCGGTGTTGTATACTGAGATATAGCCCTGTGGTGACAAGGATATAAGCTCAAGAGTATGGTCCAACTGTCCACATCAGCCTACCTGCTGGGAGGCCTTTTTGGTAAGAAACATCATGTGCTTTTATTTTTGTGTGTGTGTGTGTGTGTGTGTGTGTGTGTATAAGCTGGCCATTTGATGCTGCGATTGGTGCAGAGCAGATTTCTGTTTCCTTCCTTTTGTAACTGGAGTTTAAGAAAACTAAATGGTGTTTAATGGTCTGTTATTGCAATGAAGTTTGTGACTTTCAAGGTTTATGGGTGAAGGCTTTTTTGTTCTATTGATTGGAATCCAGCCGTGGCAGAGAATCAAATAAAAAAAAATAAAAAAGAATGGGAGATCTACTGTATATATATTGTGACGGGGTGAGGAAGCACACGACAGGGTTGAATGCAAAAAGACCCCGAACGACGGGTCTTGTCAAAAGGGCACTTACACATCAAAGGGGCAAAAGGGCAGGTGCTAGAGCCCCTGTAGCCCCCCCTTCTCTGCACGTCCCTGGTAAAGGACATTGTTTAACAATAAAATGTGAAATGTTTGATTGGATTAAACAAACAAATAGTTCGAGAGTCACTTGAAATAAATCTTATTAAAGTGTCAAAGTGTAGGGAGAAAGCGTAGGGAAGAGGCCTAGGAAGGAGGCGTAGGAAGGAGGGGTAGAAAGGGGATGTAGGAAGGAAGTGTAGGAAGAAAGGAGGTCTAGGAGGCATAGGAAGGAGGCCTAGGAAGAGGGCATAGGAAGGAGGCCTTGGAAGAAGGCATAGGAAGGAGGCCTAGGAAGGATGTGTAAGTAGAAGGCGTAGGAAGGAGGAGCAGAAGTCTTTAAAATCCTCTCCTCATTCACATTCAGTCGGCTCGAACGGTATTCCTGGTGTTTTAAGTACTTGCCGTGCCATGTCGTGTCCTTTTGGCAAGTGAGCATGTATAATTATTATTATTATTTTTTTTACATATATCGGTTTTTTAATTACTTGTGTAAGAAATGCAGTTCTGGCTGGTATGGTGGCCCTGTACCACCGATGTGCCCTTCAGTCCAGCTGGGGTCAATCTGCTTCCTTCACATCACACTCTCAGTTTAAGTGGACTGTATTTCCTGTTGTGTCTATGTTAAAAAAAAGTCCATCAGAATGGAGCCCAGTAGGCTCTATCTGTCTTCACCTAATCGTACACCTTTTTAAATGCCAGCATATTGGCTTGTACATACAGTTTACCATATGGGTGCTTCACTTCATCATCATCACTTCCCAGAAAACCAAACAGCTCAATTGCGGTGCTATGCTTTAAAATGTAACTCTATAAAATATTAATTGTAAAATGTTTTTTTTCAATACAGGAATACATATATTGACATTCATCACTAAATATGAAAAGTTTTAATTATACCTGCGTTGAGTGTATGCTACTGTAATATCAAATTTTTTGGAATGTGCTGAAGATTTAGCTGTAACACCTCCAAAGATATCCATCCGGAACCTCCTGATCAAAGCAATAGAGCCTGTGGAGAAGTCATATTTCAATCTCTTGATGTTGTTTTTTAACACTTGTTTTCCACGAACACAGTTGGAGATTTTTTGCAGATGTATCTGTATTTTATCCAGAAAACGTAGACGCACACATGTCATCGACTGTGTGTTGAAGTCAGTAAATCTTCACGGTCTCGTAACTCAGGAATGCTTTGTGGTACACATTACACGTCGGGATTTTCAGTTTCAGAGTAGAGATATTTTGTTTTGTTTTTTTCTACCTCAAAAATGCACATGTATACTCATGACTGCAAAGTGTTTTTTTTTATTTAGGGTGTAGCCAATCCGATTTTATCTTGCAACTGGCCAGATGCAATATCCCTTTGCATAATCATTGTTTTATACCATTTTCACAATTGATTCAGTGTAAATGTGTTCTGTGAGACACAGCCCTTATAAAATGAGTGCGGGACAGATAAAAACGTAGTTGTTGTTGTAAGACACATAATGAACATTGAATTCTTCCAAGTTAAAGGGATTTGTCTCGCACGGGTCAACAATAAACGAAGAATCCAAAAACGGGGTAAAGTTTTGATAAATAAAGTAGTGGGTCGTGTTTAACAACAGCAAAACATATGTTTGCAAAATAGCATGTTATTTGAATAGTTTCATCACTTTCATCTAAGTCAAATGCTTCCTAAGCATTTTCTTGTCAATGCATTATCATTTAAAATAATTCAGTCTCTCTCTGCAGACACGCTTCTAATCCCGTACAAGTGTAAAGGGTTTTAAATAGTTAGGTTCGTAAGGTAACACCTCATGAAACTACCGTGACATGATCTTCAACGTGACACTCATTTCCTCTTTTCATCCACGGCAGCAGAGGAACGCTGTTGTGGTGTCGTATGATTTGTGTAGGTATATGGTCCATGGAAGATATTTGTTATAGTGGTAAAACACATAGAGCTGCCGGCGTGAATTATATGTATTTTTTCTGTCACTTATAACACGTTTACACTGCTGAACCACACGTGTAAGATGAGATTTACTTTGGGAAAGAGTGTTGCGCAAGTGCAGTAACCTGTAATTTTTGCCGTATGTGATTGGTTTATGGTTTCCTCTTAAAAAATGTTGCCTTCTACTTTGAGCATCTACTTTGCAAAGTCGAGTGATAAGCAGCTGGGTAAACATGGAAGGTCGCTGCCTCGCCTGACCTATTATAAAGGCTGGTGTGGACGATGTAATGACCATTAAGTTGATTAAAGACCCACTTTGTTTAAGGAGCGAATAACTTAACTCCTGTGACAAGTCTGCAGGAACACACGTTTAGTAACTCAACACCACAACATCAGTGTCTGCATCTCTTGCTGTTTTATTGCCCACAGTCTGCCACATGAGATCATGATCCAGGGACCCAGGACCGAGTCTACCGCTACAACACTACGTTTTTGTTTTTTAAATGCATAACTTATGTCTCAAAGGCTGCACACAGTTGGAGGTCGGGAGGAGGGAGGGTTCAAGTTTCAGGATGTGAAAAAGCTGTATTCATTCCTAAATAAGTGGGGAGAATGCTGTCGACAGGAGGTTAATTGCATGTCCTTTAGCAATAATTTCATTCAAACAGTATAAATTAATTGAGTAAAAGTGGAAACTGCGCAGTCCACTTAGAGGGCCTTAATCCAAACAGCTGGCTAGACCTGGAGCAAAACAAGCCGTCAAGCCAATTTATAAATAATTCAATTCTCTGGTCACATTTGCAGATGACAATCCTCTGTCTTTCCAATTGATTAACTTCAACAAAAAAAACACACATCCAGATGTATCATTAGTAGAAATATTAGCTGCCTTCAGAATATCGACCGTTTTCAGGCTTTTTTGCACCACGTCGCTATGTTTTGTTTAAATGTCTAAAACCTGCAGCAAAGGGCAAAATCAATAGTTTCTTCAGCCTTGACAATTGTGTGATGATGTAGTCCTCATAGCTATCTGGCTTCGAGAGTATGCTGATGGACTAGAATTGACCTGGGATTTAAACTGCACCCAGGACTCTGCTATCCCTTTCTCTCCATTTACAGGATTACATTACATTACATGTCATTTAGCTGAGGCTGTTATCCAAAGCGACTTACATTGCATATTTAACCCATGGTCTTAACAAATGGTTCAGCCTGGGCAGCAATTAGGGGTTAGGTGTCTTGCTTAGGAACACTTTGACTCGGGACATGGAGCAGAACCACCAACCTTGCGGTTCCAGCACACCCTCTCTACTCCATGCGCCACCGCCGCCCAGGATACTCCAAGTAAACAAAAAAGGGCTATTTTTAAACCAAATTGAGAAAGAATAATACATGAGGAGTTCTGCCAGGTTGTTACAGAGTTGAGCTCATTTCTTTGCAAAACAGGGTCACCCACAGTCATCATTGGTGCTCTTAAAGTTTACTGCAAAGTCTATTCTCTTTTTATTTTACTACGGTTGTCTTTTTGACCTTTTTAATTATGTTTTATATTTGAATCAATTTTCTATCAATCGATTGGTTTTAAATCTCCTTGCCTTATGTTTGGTTGTTTTTTATGTTTTTTTGAGCAGCATGTAGGATATTATAAATAAATTCGACGGCCGGGATTTACTAAATAATTAATAAAATACTTCTAGTGTGCACCAGTACACGGCTAACATTCTACAGCCATGTAATCAATAAAGTAAAGAGAATTTTGTAATAACCACTGTAACTTTAAAACTGTAATTAATAGGATATCAATGTACGGCTATGATTGTGTTTAATGTAGTGTGATCAACCGAAATCTAAGCATTGCATCTCCTCACCTGGAGACCACACCTAGGGGGCGTGGACGCCGACTTTCACACCTCTACCGGAGTGCTTTGTTCTCGAGTGAGACTTGGGGAAGCAACGAGACAGGCACAAGGGGAGCGCCGGGATGGGCTGGCCTGAGGCATGTTAGTTTGGGGAGGATCTTTTTACCGTAACGCTTATTCTTTAATAAATACTCTTGATTCAAACTTCATTTACAGATGTCTCCTGTTCGTCCGCTGCTTCTTCATTATTTGAACACGACAAAGCACTTTGAATTGCCCTGTTGTTAAAATGTGCTTTACCAATAAAATGTCCTTCCCTTGCCTTACCCAGCACGGCGGGATAGCAAAATCTCTGCTTGAAAAAAGTTTGTACAATTTATTATTACAAAAACTAGACTATTTTATCTACTTTTAACCAACCTTCTGAATCTTACATTCCCGTCAACAGCAACATAAAAATTAATGTGCAACGGTAACTATGTACCTATGGTCCCAACACTGATTAAATGTCATTCAAACTCTGAATCAAAACCAAATCTAAGTTGCTCAATACATACTATATATATATATAACAGGAAGTCACCCACACAGCTTAGCCAGACTTCCCTTTAATCTCATGGATTTTGCTGGTTGAGTCAATGATAATGGTGATTTGACACCAGTCCATCTTCTCTTTGGACATTGTGTCAGATGCTAAGAGACAGTGGATACAGGGACAGCGAGGTCCGTTTGTGCACACAGCCTCTGGGGTTTGTCAGTGTGTTAAGTGGAATATAAAAATGTAGAATGAATGTGTAATAGTGCTTGTAAACATTTTCCTTTCCCAACGCCGTCGGTCAGGACGAACATTTCACACATTTAGCAGTGGCGATATTTAAACGTTGGTAAAAATAAATCTGGACTCTACTGACACAGAATCTACTAGAATAATTATGAGGCCCATTAGACGTTCATTTTAATTCTTTGTACTGAAAAGTGGCCTGAAATCAGAATGTCTCCCTCGTGTGGGAGGGTTTAGGGAATTAGTCGGATCATAATTCTGTTTTCAAAGCACAAATGAAGAATGAGACAAGCAGAAGGCATCGTGCTTCCTTCCCTCTCATCTGCCAATCTTTATACTTTTCCTTGTACTCTTTACCAACACTTGATTGTGTGTGAAAAGTAGGACTAAAATGCCAGTGATTGCAATCTTCTGTGTGTTTTTTTCCGGTCTCCTACAGGCCTGTTTCTGCTATCACCGGTTCTGATGGCCCCGACACCAATCAGCATGTGCACACCGTTGAGGACGCTCAACGACAGCCTCAGCCACAGGCGGCGGTACATGGTGAGAGAACAATGGCATGGCTGCAAGTATGTCACAATTCTTTTGGAAGCAAGCAAGCCAACTTTCCCCTCAGATAAACACAGTCTAAAGAGTCATACGAGTATGAAGCGGGTGTATTCTAGGGTCATTTTTAGAAGCTTTGTCCACTTATACTGTAGTTTGTGATTTCCTGCCTTTCCCCTAAAGGCAAAGTGGTAAAGTGGCCTTTTAAATTTTATGCTGGCAATGTATCTAGATAATTAAAACATATCTTTATTCACCATGCATAATATATGGGATGCTGTTAATTAAACTGAATTGCTGAGCCTATGATAGAAAGAAACACTTCAGTAATGTGCTATTTTCCCTGCAACAGTAGGATGGGCCATATTAATCCATGTGGAACTCATTATGATGACTTTGTCATCATAAAGCCATAAATGGCTTGTTACTCTGATTTAATTTTTTTAAATTTGTGTCATTCTATAAGAAGTTCTTTAAATGTAATAGTTGTCATTGTCCACTTAATCAAAGAAAAAACACTGTTTAAGTTAATATATTTATCATGTTTTCCCTCTCTCTTTGTATTACAGAAGCACAACTTCCCCATTAACTACACCATTAGGGTTCATCACAAGGAAATCTTAAAACTGTCAGACATCAACCGAATGGTAAACGCCCCGCTGTGTCTCGATACAATGACACCTTTCCTCCTCCTGTTACAGAAAAAGATAAAAGAGTGAGAACGCGCTGACTTTATGAAACCTGTTATCATTTGCAATATAAATACCAACACAGAATAAGTTATTTTACAGGAAAAATGTTCTGTCTTCCCTTTGTATTTATACACTCTGTTCTTAAACATTCTTATTTATGTCACAGATTTACATAATCTGCCAAATCATTGAATGCTTTTCTCTCCACTGCTCAACACATCAGAGGTCACATGTAACGGGGTTGGATGAGCTGGTTCTCCAGAGGTTGTGGTTCCAGGTCAACCAAGGCGTGTTAAAAAAGGTAGGAATATTGTAAAAATGGGCTGTTTAGTTTTAGTCTTACCACAGACAGACACACAGTTTCTTTCCCCATGTGTAAAACAGTTTCTGTAATTTGTTAAAACCTGTGTAATTTATGAGGACTGGAGTCCATGACCTTTGTAACACAAAGTGTTCGTTGTCACTGGCAGATGGTTCTTTCATAAATGTTTTGCTCTAAAAATATTATTTTAATTGATTCATGGTCATAAAATGTTAAAAAGTTAAGCATGACCATAACACAGTGGTTCACTGCAGGGCACAAATCAAATGCTGGCCAGATAGAGAAAGTGTTCCAGTTGCTCAGTTAGCAGCCAACTTTTGACATGGGTCCTTTTCCTTTCAACACACTGAGATCAAGTGCGGTTTTGAGTTGAATCATAAGACTAAACCTTCGCCAAGCAGTCAATGAAGAACCGAATTATCAAATCACATGACAGTTGTTAACTGATTAAGGGAATTGGCACATATTGTATGCCCCCCCCCTCCCCCCCAGGTATCGGACCTCTTCCAGCTTTGGCCAGCAGTTTGGCTTTCATCTATTGGGAGAAAGTGGACAAATCACAGATTCAATTTGCAAAACATTCCAAAGGAATATGATGAACAACTACGTCCTCTCAGGTGTTTCACATCAGTGGAAAATGTAGAACGCATCAAGGATTTTGTAGTGTTTGAAGGCTCCACCGACTTTTTCGCTCAAATTTGTATTAAATACATTGCAAATATGAATTGCGAATTCCATTCCTTTCTCTTTCTTTTGAATTGCTCATCTACAAAGGTTCAGAATAGAGAAGATAGCTAAGGGAGTTCTCTGGAGTCTTTAAGTGTCACATTTACCTTTCAGATCATCCGGGTTATGCCAGAGAGGCATCCTTCACGACCGTACACCACTGAGTTGGAAAGACGCTTTAAGGATGTGGAGGGCGTCTTTGTACAGTCACATCCCACTGAGGTAAACTTTAGTTCATGTATCTGAACCACAGCTGTATTTAGGTGCAGTTAAGCAGTGTAGATAGTGATTGTTTGGGAAAAGTACCATTGCAGGGTATTGAGTACTTTCATATTCAGAAAACAAATATTTACTGTATTCATATTTATATTAAATATTAGTACTAATATTTAATATTTACTCTTTCTATATAAAAATGTTATCAAGATTTCTTTCAAAGAAATATGATGGCAATCAAGTAATTACTTAACTTTAATAGAAAAATGATTTTAGTTGCAAATTAATCACAATTAACGAGACCGACACATTTAAATTTACTCTATTTGTTTCTATTGTCTAAAGACAAAATTGTGCTTCATGCTCTGAGAAAAGCCATTAAATTATCATATTGACACGGTTTATTTTCTGCTCGTGCTTCAGTCATGACATTCCAAATATTATCCAATATATGCTGATGGGGAGCAATGATTTGGAACAATGGAAGTGAAGGGACAAAGCCATCCCTGGACTTCACCCAGCTGAGAACTGAGTACTCAAAACACCCACTTACCACAAGTATGAATATTATTCTGAAATGTTTGTATTTGAAGGCCGATCAATGTTTGGGATACAATTTAACCCGTCTTTTAGAAAGTGTCCTTTAAAAGACCGTGCCGTAAAACAGGCTCACAAGCACGATTACCACATTACACAACGTGTGACAAGACTGGAAAATACGGCTGGCATCAATTCCACAATGGTCACAAGGATTTGGATATGATTATTGCCAATGGCTCACACATGCAAAACAATATGTAAACACCCAAACTAACCAAACAGATCGTTTTCAAACAATATTTCTTAAAGGTCCACTATGCAACTGGGGTTGATCTTCCAGCGAGGCTCCCCCCAGAGGCCAAAAATAAAAGTGCACTCTCGTAAAGACACTCAGCTGTTCTGACCTGTCCTAATCACTGATGTTCAGCGTGTACGAGTCCTCTCTCTGTCCAGAGCCCTTTTCCTCTTTCTTGCCTGCTCTGAGATGGGCTTTCGCTGTTTTGTCGCTGGTTCCGCCATGATAACTGCACTCGCCACTGCGCTACGAGCCCAAGAGTGTATGGCTGAAGCCCTCAGCCTCCCCTCTCATGCCGTAAAGCAAGACTCTGTGGGGGCGACCTGCCGCTCCTGTAATTGCAAGTGCGGTTTTCCCCTACAGACCCGCAGGGCGGCCGAGAAAACCTTTGTGCGACCTGAAATGACTCATTTAATCATCCAAAACGATATGGAACATATTAATTAACTGATAAATGTTGCTTAGTGTGCCTTTCAAATGTTTCCAGACCTAATTTTTAAAATGAAAACCTGAGAAAGTACAATGCAAAAGGTATTCAAGCTCACGTTGACATCATAAACCTTTGGACATTTTGTTTGTTTACATCCTCAAACAAAAAGAACATCTGAAATACCTCAAAGTTTCTTAGAGTAGCTTAGAGCATGAAATACATAAAGTCCATCAGGTCAAAAATACAGAAAAGCCCTGTTGCTCCCTCAGTGGCTATTCCTGTCCTGTGTCAGAACCTTTATCCTTGACTTTGATGACCACAAAGATGTTGAGGGCAAATGTAGTAATGTCCTCTTGCTCAGCTGCAGCATCAGCATCGTCAAAAATGGGCGAAATAAATCATATATAGGATATCTGCAGGCATCAGCAAAATCTGAACTAATTTAACACTATTTTTAAGACCTACATTTTTGCACATATCGTAACTTTTGGTTTTGTTACTGTTTAAAACCAGGTTACTGATTTATTCAGTCCCTTTTTTAATCTGGATTTTAAAATATATATAATCTAACTAAATGTAGTAGTGGCTAAAAATGGGACAAAAGACCCCCAGGGGTCTTTGAGAGGATTTCCTCAGGGTCCCTATCAAAACAATGGAATAATTCATTTCACTACTATTCTGAATGTTTCCGTCTCTATTTTGGTCTTGGACTTACATACAATATCTGTACCAACACAACTAAAAGCAAGAAAACAGGATTGCCTTTGTAGAAAATGAATGGGTTCCCTGGTCAGCAGACAGCAAGTCTGAGCAGATCACAGACAGATCACATGCCTTGAAGTTGATATTTATCTGGTCTGTTCTGGTTATTACGTATGGGTTCAGATCAGTCTCAGTAGAATTGAGTGCAGAAAGAAAGTCATTTGACTTAAATAGTGTTATTAATAAAGAGGCAACTCCCTTTATATTAATCATGTGGTAGGTATTTTCGAACATGCATCCTTGTGATCTTCCCAGAGATTTGCATGCACGCTAATGCTATGTTTTAGTTAGTTCTTATATTTGATATGTTTTTAATCTACCTCAGTGCAACACGTTTACTTGAATTCAAAATGCTTCACAAATGAATCTGTAAACACTTTTTGTTTTCTCAAAAATGCTCTTTACTGACTCACTAAATATTGTGTCCTATCTATGTATTTATAAAAAAACATAACGTTATAAATACTACTTATATTTGGGTCCATAATCACCATATCTGTTTAAAATGTATTTGAGTTTCCCGGCCATCTAAACCCGATCTTGATTGGTTGAGAGATAACATGCAGGCATAACAAAGCACAAAAAAATGTGTTCAACCATCAACCGTAGTAAAAGAGGCTTCAAAAAGATTAGACCCTAAAATAAAAGAGCTTTTGAAGTTGCCCTTATATCGACTCAGCAGGGCAGTAAGAGGATTCAGCATCTGGCCGACAGAAGAATTAGAGAAGCTGTGGAGTTCATCAATCACTAAACATACTTGCTTTGATCGTCAGACAAGGACCGTCAGGAATTTTTAAATTGAACTTAATTTTTTTGGCACTGTGGTTGACATTGTGTACATTTACCTTTCTTATTTGTCCAGGTCTTCCAAACGGACCTTCCAGAGACCATCCAGGACACTTGGGATCATTTAACTGAGGAGCCTGAGAGAGTGCCAGAGTCTAACTGGCGATTTGCTTCACCCAAATTTCTCCTGGACAACTTGTGTCACACCATGCAGTGCCTATTCATTGAGTGTTTTGGCGGCACAGAGGCGCAGCAGGACTGTGAGTATGACAGAGGAAACCCTCTGTTTTCTGTTACGCACTAGATGTTACCAACAATGTTAATAAAATAATAACTATTGTCAACTCCCAAGGAAGGACATTCTATTATGTTGGAGTACTGGTATCGAAGGTTCCTTCAATTTGTTTTGGTCTGCATCATATTGGGGTTAATTGTTTGCAGTTAGTGTCATATCTTCATGCCACATGCCATTAGGTTAATGTCAGATTAGATTTAGGATTATTTAGGATAGTTCAGTTGAAATGATACTACATAGATACCAGCAGTTTTTTTTGTTGCTCAGCATTACTGTGGAGGCTGTTTTGTAAGTGTCCTCCTTTGCTTTCTTTCAATGCATTTCCAAGCCCAAGTTACTCTGCACTAAGTGAAGCAATCTAAGTAGGTTAATAGGTGCCCCAGCAGAGCAGAGACTTGGCACAACTGAGACGGGGAAATTAGCTATAGAGACCATTACGGATTTTTGTACCATGCTGCAAACATGTTTTTGGGACGTTGTAACGTGGGATTCACTCGGGATATTCTCGTCTTAACCGTAACCAACAATCTCACACAGAAAAATAGTAAAATTTCCATAATAGTATTATAAAGTCATCATATATGAGCAATAACGTAATAAGTATTAAGAAAAATAAATTAAACTGACACAAGTATAAAATATAATAGTTATAGGAGTAAGCTAAATATAGGAAAATAAATCACCACAACTAAATATTTAAAAACAAGTGTATCATATACTGTGCGTAATCCTAACACTAGTTTGAAATTGAAACTAAAATAGCAAAAGTTGTATTGTGCATGACGGAAAGTAATGCTGTCAATGAAGTTGAAAAATAATGAAAAGTTATATTGCATAAAATATGCAGCACGTGTCAACATGTGTAAATGCGCAGACACATCTTGTGATGTGTACTTACTGTCACGGTTTGGGTTCACTTCCTGTTTTGTTTTGCAGTTTCTGGTGTTCCTGGGGTAACCCTGTCCTGTCTTCCCCTGTGATTGTCTGATTGTTACCACCATGTCTAATCACCTGCACCTCCCCAGTGTATTTATACCATGTCAGTCTCTGGTCCTGTGTCGTGTCATTGTCTGTTTGTTGGTTGTCGCCGTTGGATCCCCGTCTGCGCTTTGCCCCCCTCATCTCTGTTTATTGGTTGGGATTAGTACCCGTGTTGTGTGAACTCCGTTTTGGGGTCCTGCTTCCTGCCTCGTCAACCTTGCACTCTGACACTTACGCCCTTCAATTTATATGTCTGCTGAGTTTATTGATACCAGTTAAAAACAGGAATCCCTAACAGCAGCCACCTACTGAGAGCATGAGGCAACTGAGTGAAACACTCAAATATCCCACTTTTAACAGTCACTGCTAAATTTTTGCTTTCTTGCCATCTTCAAAGTAATTATAACAATAATGTGGATAACATATAAAGTTTTATACATAGACTTTTAAGAATTTCTGTCCAACATGTAAACTAAAAATAACCAAAAATAAACAGATAACATCATGCTCCAGTAATCCAGACTGCTCCAGACTGTGCCCAAACCATATGAAAAAGTTCATATGGTTTGGGCACAGTCTTGTGAACTGTACCTACATAGTGCAGTCTAACAAGTAACAAATACTTCCACTGGGACTCCTCACAAATGTGATAACTCAGAGTAAATTTGTGCTTAGGTTAAGTAGCTCGGAGTGTTTCCAGGTTCAAACCCGTAAAACATGCCGGTTTAACACATGGCAGAGAAGTAAAATATTTGTTTTAGTTACTCAAAATTCTCCTCTTTTCTGCTTTTCAGACTGTGCTGTTCCCCAATGGAGAAACGGCAGGTAGACGGAAGCTGAGAAAAGGCCAGCGGGGGGAGTTGTCACTGTCGATATTTATGATGGGGGATTGGTTTCGTCATATCCATTGAGCATTATAGAGAGGGGTAAAAAGACAATCCACTCAGACAGCAAAGTTCAGGTCTGATTTGTAAACATGAAATTGTCTTTCCCAAATCCATCCAACAGTACGTATACAGAACAGTCACTGTAGCTTTGCTAAATGTCTGCCCCAAAAGCCTCCATTGTTGGACCTGAGAGGTTCCCCCCAGAAACCAAGATGAAGCAGTCGGAGACAGTACACTCTGGAGAGATATTATATTGAAAAACTGCAGACGGCTCTTTTAGACATCAACGAGCTGAAGTAAGCGCTATGTACATAAACGGATCTTAAACCAACAGGCATACTGATTACTACTGTTGTCTTTGTTTACATTTTTTCTTTTTTTTTTCTAATTCAGTTTAGCAAGACCAGGCATGCAAGACCAAATATAACTTGGTAGATTGGGTGACATGGCAGGATTAAAACTATGAAAATAAAAGCAGCGGTTCCACCCCAGGATGTGGGGAGGTGTACTGGAGATGGTCTTGGCAGTCTTTTTTTAAATTTGTATTACTTTACACTGTGGAAAGGGCCTCCCGTTTTTAGCCACGACTGTTTTCTCTTTCCTCTATAGTTGTTGACAATCCACTTCTTACCGGCAACTTGCATTTATTTGCATAAGCGTTGCTATCTAGATCTGTGCCATTTGCCCGCATTGCATATTCACAAGCTGGTTCATTTTTTTGCCCCGTTTCATGCATCTCTCGCATGCATTTTCTCATGTTCCGTGCACCCTTTAAGAACTTCTTTTAAATTGATCATTTTTGATGATTCAATTATGTGTACATTTCCAATATGACGTGTCATCATAGTCCCATTAGTTTGTAGTTTATACTCAGGCCCCACATATATTTATTCTCTTTATACAGTTATTCTCTTAGGTTTGTATTAAATAGTGCAGTTTGACTTTTGTTACATTTCATCACAGAAAACCAAATTTACATACGGGTTGGTTAGGGGTGATTTTCAGTTGCTCATTTTAGAATTTTACATGCTGGAAAAGTACAAACTCAACATTCAAATCGTTTAGACTTTCAAAGAAAATATTCCGCCATCTTGTTGCTGTTAAATGAAATTGATTAAAATGTACATTTTTGAGGAATGCAATGTAATCATACATATCATATCGATTTGTTCTGAAGTTTTAGAAGCGCTATGATTATGAGGCTCAGCATATGAAAGATAATGCAATTGCTTAAAAAAATAATTTGCAGTATGCTTTGGGCATATAAAGCACACTATCGGCCTTCTGGGAGACTTCTGAAAAGCTTGGGCCCAATGTTATTTACTTTATGCACTCCGGGGTCATGTTTTGCTTCCGGTGGCATGTTTTTTCATGATATCTCCTCCTTAAATACCTGCAAATTCTGACTTGCTGGTTTAGTCAGTTTATGTTGAAACATTTCACCATCACTTTATTACTTTGGAACAGAAGCACATTTCACATTCAGTTGTTACCTTCTGGTTTTAAAAAATACACTTCACATCCTGTGATAACAATTGTTTTTCAACATATGCCCTTTAAGAGTGCGCACATACTCATTTTTTTAATTACATAGTAACTACTACGCTCAACCCAAAACAAAGGATTGTTGGTGCATTGCCCTAACGCAGTCTGTGGGTTTCTATTGTACATATATGGTTTATTCAAAAAAGCCTTTCTGTGGACAAAAATTTTTATTTCCCAAACCTGACTGCAACAACTGAGATGATGCATGCAAATACAAGGATGGTTGTTGTCTGTGGTCTTCAGAGGCTGTTTTTATACAAATGAATGTATTTTTTTTTAAATGTATAATACCATGTGACAATACTTTAATGACAGAAAGAAATATTAAAAATATATATTATAATATGTTAAAATAATGTATAAATATTTTATATATATAATGTATGTTGACCCACTACTTCATCATGCAGAACATTTGACCCTGTCAGAGGATATTGTATTATTAATCCTGATGCATTAACATGTAAGTAACATTTTAATGCTGCATCTGGGTTATTTAAAAGTACCTCGTTAATTGAAACAGATCATCAATGAGTTTGCAGGCTAATTGGTCCTACTATCTCTGACAGCAATAACGTACAGTTTGTCCATGAGTACTACCCGTAGACCTTCTAGAGTGTACCGGAAGTAAAACGTGCATGCGTAAGGGCGGACACAAATACAAAATATTCCCTTTGAGGGGTCAACAACAGTTAGAAAATAACTGTAAAAACAAACACCTCGAGATTGAATTTCATAAACGTGTCTGTGATCTTGAATTGTGTGTTCGACTCGCCAGTGAGCATTTTATTTTGAAAGCCCGACTCGGAAGTCCTTCGCTGGATTCCTTTCCGGCCCAACTGACAGGAGTGAGTCCTTGTTTGCGGGAGAGTTTGTGTCGCGGACTGCGCTCTAAGTTCTTGAAAAACGACGGACAATGGCGTCCGGCTACGGAATCCAGATGCCGAGCCGACTCCCGCTGCTGCTGAGCCACGAAGCGGTGCTCCTCCCGGGCTCCACCGCCAGGTTCACCGTGGACTCCCCGCGGAACATGCAGCTGGTCAGCCAGCGGCTGCTGAGGGGCACTTCTCTGAAAAGCACAATCATAGGAGTGATTCCCAACACCAGGGACCCAGAGCACGACACCGACGGCCTGCCCGCCCTGCACAAGTAATACAACAATGCAATCTTCAGGCCAAACAGCTTCAGCCATATTTGAGACATATTACGTAACAACATCCCAGTTCAAAGTAGGCTGCACAGCTCGGTTGTAAAATGTTAGGTACCGGCTGTTTTTATTTCCTTTGTTATGTTTCCATGGTGATTGCCATTTCATGTGATATTTAGGCATTTTGACGGAAGTTGCACTGTGGTTTGTTCTAGTAAAGTTTAACCTGTGGCTTTCCCCTCCACTTCTACATGTAATTTCCCTACATGAAGATATCAAACCATGCAAACAATGATTATTTTTTCATCTTATATATATTCCTATCTATCCATACTTTGTCAGTCAGGTTACGAATATTGTAAAATAGGATTCAGTATTACACACAAACACATATATATATATATATATGGCGAGTGATGATGCTTGTGTGTTTACACTATTGAACCACTAACATGAGGGACTAAAGTCTTCTGTTTTGCAGTGAAGCACAGATAAGTGGACTTTAACCTTTCACCAGCGTACAACCAGGTCAGTCTGGTTACTAAGTACCAGCAATTGTGTCACTCTGGACAGTTTGGTCTTTCTCTGAACCACAGATGCCGGATACGTTTGGTAACCTTGGGCAAAGTACCTAACTTTGCATTTCAGCCCTGCACTGTGGCCTTCCGCTGCTTTCTAAATATGGTGTTCAGTTTGATTAAAGGCTCCTGGATGCAGAATTTATAAACAAAAGGCATTGAGACAATCTGATTTATGAAGGACTAAAAGTGCCACAATTAAATAAATAAATACATCATTCAATAATTACTTAAATGTGTCATTAATTCATTAAAATACCGATTCATTTGATGTAAAATACCTATATAATTATTTCACTATTTACATTTACATTTCATGATCCTGCGTTGCAGTGCTTCATGAAATACTTAAACTGTCAAACTGACCCATCAAAGTCAGTGGGCGGGGCTAACGCGAATCTAGTCTGATCCGTTGCTTTGGTGGAAGCAGAGTACCTTGATAGAAACATGGAGGATCTCCGTGAACTTCCCAGGGAGTTGGTGGGAGACATTTTAAACTTGGCAGAACAAGTAGCTAGTAAAGCAGAGGAACTTATTAAAGTTGTTGGCAGTCATTTCCGCACTTTCAGTAGCTCTGCATTTTAGCTTGATGCACAGGGTAACCAATCAGGCGTTAGGTTCCGCCTACCAATGTAATGTAATAGAGATGGCTTAATCAGCTTAAGTTAAGCTCAATACATTTTTCAATAAGATGTAGTGAGGATATGCAGACTCGGCTGCGTGCCTGTTTTGCGTGTCCTATACTGTATATAGAGTATAATATAATGGATCCCATTCCAGCTTTCTTTGTTTTTTGCTTCAAGAGCCTTTAAAAATAAATTCGATTTGACAGAAGCTCTAGAAAAACTCAACTACGTATTTGAAGCCATTGACTTGAGTCTTAAACTTCCACATACTTTCACACCTGCCAATTATTATTGAGTTGGAAGTCATCGAGAGCTCCTGACCAAAGACTTAATCCGAACCAACTTTAAACCATCAGTTATTGTTTACTAGGAGTCTGTGGTGCCGTTAAGCTCAGCACAGTCCTCCTCCAGTGAGTCGCCTGTCTCACTCTCGTTCTCTCGGCCCCGGTAGGATCGGTACAGCAGGGATAGCCGTGCAGGTGGTGGGCAGCAACTGGCCGAAGCCCCACTACACCCTCCTCATCACCGGATTGTGTCGCTTCAGGGTGTCAAGTCTGCTGAAGGAGCGACCCTTTATCCTGGCAGAGGTGAACTGCATTAACAGTCGTTCTTATAATGTCTCCATGGAATTCTGAGGGGGGGGGGGGGGGGGGGGGGGGGGGAGTGGTGGTGTATGAGAGGAAACAAAATCGACTCTTATTCTCCCACAGTGAAGGACGAAAACAACAAATGTGGATGATATCAATGTGTGCCTCTTTAATTGTAAAAATGAATTACAGGTGGCGCAGCTGGATAAACTGGAGCATTACACAACCCCAATAACAGAGGGGCCCTCCTTCAGCGAGGGGGAGCTAGGGGAGCTGTCTCTCCAGTTCTACCAGGCTGCTGTACAGGTGTGTACAAATGTGCCAACTCACATTAACATTTAAGGATGAAATAAAATAGATCATATCACAGTTGCATTACATTGTGTTTTTAGTCCAGATGAGATTCTTCTACCCAGATGTTAAAGCAACTCTTTTCAGGTTCCATTTGGGTTTAGTTATGGCCCCGGATCCAAAAGAACACTGAGGGGTTCGTCTTTGGGAGAACTCACAGCAGTATGACATTCATTAAGAAAGCATAGCGTTAGTCCATGATGGACACAGAAGTCGTACGGCCCCCGCCTCCCACTCCCGAGCTGGAAGCAGCTGACATCCAGCCGATTCAGTTAGCGCTCCCAACGGGCCATGTGTCAATCACCGGCCACTCTCCCTTCAAGGGGGTTCGTCAAATGTGACCGCCGCCTCCCTGATCCTTTCTGCTCTAAACTGTTACAGACGGTACTGATGGCAAGGCTTTCCCCCCTGCAGGCTTGCCCGCTCCCTTTTATAAGTTCAGAGTTCATCTAGTGCAGTGAATGGTTGAAAATGTATTCAACGTTTCTTTCCTGCACATCCGGGGACGGCTAGGGGGGTTAAACTCGCTGACCCCTCCCTCCCCCCGTTTGCCTTGTTGGCTGCTTTAGATATATTAAATATAATCATGGTGTTAAGTTCAATCCGCTGTTCATATTGCGCGTCAGACCTTCACTAGTATTGGTCTGCATGAGTCTCTCATTCTGCAGCAAACCGCAGGATATTCAGAATGCTTTGTGGACCTCCTCACACTTTCCTATAAGCCCTTTTTATTGCCTGTTTTATTGTGCTTTGAATCCCCGCCTGCTCCTAATGGACTATGCTTAACTGGGCCTTCTAGTGATGACAAAGCCGAGCCATTTACATCTCCACCTTCAAAGGTTTCCATCAGTTTCTAAAAGAGAAACAAACGTTATGTTTAGTGATATTCTTCAGAACACTAAGATCTGTTTTCCAATATTGTTTGTCTGTTTTTTATCTTGAATAGTGGTGATTACTTGCTGGTGTATTGCAGTATTACCTTGGAACAGGTAATGTTCAGGTTGCTAGGGTTACGGGATTATATATAATTTCTGGAACATGATTCATTGTCAGTCTTTGCATAATAATTTATTCCTGAGTTATAACTGACATCCTGGAGAAGATTTAACATTCCCAGAAAGTTCTCCAGAAACTTTGCTTTATAAATTACACTTGAGAGATACCAAAGAATTACAACGATGCCTTTTCCTTGAATCACAAATCATTTCTTAAATACTTAATAGATTCCATCATAGCTTCACTTCAGCAACCTTCTTCCATCACATTCATTTGATCTGTTTTAGGCAAGGCAGGTCAAATCCATTTGTCTTCCCCCTTTCAACAACTCAGCCTTTCATTGTGAGAGACGCAAGAAACAAGGCGATTGAAAAAGACCCACATGAATAGCATTTAAAAAACAACAAAACCCAAATAAATGATGGATTTGACAAGCCGCATGAAATTTGTGTGTGTGCGTGTGTGTGTGTGTGTGTGTGTGTGCGCGCCCATATGCGCAGTTGCTAGGTATGTTGGACATGTCCGTTCCAGTGGTGGCCAAATTCAGGCGTCTTTTGGACAGTCTGCCCAGGGAAGCTCTACCTGATGTGGTAGCCTCCATGATCCGCACCTCAAACCAGGAGAAACTCCAGGTGAGGCGATCACCTGGTGTGACCCAAGTTTTAAACCAACTACTTAAAGAGAGATGAAACAGGATGTGGAAGTTTGAAGCTATTTGTACGTTTTAATGTCAATACAATAGCATCATACTCAGATTAAATATATTTTTATATAGTTTATGTTGTAGACTTAACAGCCAATTCAAAAGAAAATGTGTGCGTTGTGCGGCACAAACCCACTTTAAAAAAGGGTCAGCTGCAAAACTCTTTCATTTTGCCCCTCAATGTCTGTGGGTTGGATCTGTAGGGGTGCATTGGATTATCTGGTCTTTTTTTGAGGTTGCTACCATATGGTGCTGCAGAGAATAACCATCAAGGGCTACATAATTAATAATTGAACTGAGGTGAACGTATTTTTGAAATTATGTTTCTGTATCCCCGTGTGTTGCTGCAAAGGTCCTGGATGCGTTGACCTTGGAGGAGCGATTTAAGAGAGCCCTTCCCATGTTGACCAGACAAATAGATGGACTAAAACTTCTGCAGAAAACCAGGAAAACAGGTCCTGAAAATGAGAAGAGGGTAAGAAACATTTGCATTCATGATTTTCCTTTTAACCAAGTCCGTATTCACAAGCCTGCTTACCTCTCCCTGTGGCATCTGTTCAGGTGCTGTCAGTGCGTAAAGGTGGAGTTGTCTCGGGTCGGCAGTTCAACCTGGATGAGGAACCTGAAGATGAGGATGGCGATGACATTGCAGTCTTGGAGAAGAAGGTTAACGGGGCCAAGATGCCTGACGCCGCACTCAGAGTTTGCATCAAAGAGCTCAAGAGGTGAACTCGCCCAGCTAAAAATGACTTTCTAAAATGTTCAAAGACGGCATTGCGTAATACTAACTTTTGTAGAGATCTTCAGACGCATTTTTCTTTTCTTGTCTTCTTTTCTTTTCCATTTGTCTGTGACAAAGCATGTCGTCAAACCTTTTGAATCATTTCCATTCTCTTGAATCACTTAGAAACAATCTTCACGTGTCATTTTGTCTTAAATCCGACTCCTTCCCTGTTTAAGGCTAGATCAGTGCCGATCCACAGCCTGACCCGTTAAATGATTCATCTCATTCATCTGTTTTCAGATTGAAGAAGATGCCCCAGTCCATGCCTGAGTTTTCCCTTACCAGAAACTACTTGGATTTGATGGTGGAGTTGCCATGGAGCAAAAGCACCAAAGGTAAACGGAGCTGAAGCCTCATATTTCGCATGGCTCACATCCTGTAGAGATAATACTGACCTCTACCCGGCCTAAGTTTTAGTGCTAAGTAATGCTTAATATGTGGGGAGTGTAACAGTGTTGTCACACTGGGTTGAATGTTTCATCGTAACCGGTGTTGCATTCGTCTGGTTTGCTGCTTTTGCTCTGTTCTGTTGTCTTTGACTAAATCAGTGTTAGACAATCAGATCATTGGATTTCACGGCCAGTCAGCTGAAAGAAAGGGTTAAAACGTGTTTGATACAGTCATTTCTGCGGCTGACTCTCCTTTTCATTCATAGGTTACCTTGGATTGCTCAGAAATATCCACTAAGTAGTTATTTATATATCTCTTGTGATGAACCCACAGGAAGCTCTACACTGTTGTTTGACTGCACTTAAATGGACCATACTGCTTGTATTTTGGTCTGGTTTAAACTTGCACGATGCCAAATCGCGTCTTCCAGGTTAACGGCTGGTTAAATGATGGGCTTCGATTTATATTTCTCCATGGCGTCATTGTTTTAACTGCTGCAGCCTCACCTCACTGGCCCCATGGAAGTGAAGGGCAGGCTGACATTTGCCCTCATTCGGTGTTTTGTAGCATCTTTCAGCTCATTTCTTTACTCGCATCTAATCTCACCCTCTTACTGTCTGCCGCTTTTTTCAGTAAGAAACGGTGTGATGAACTCACTCAGTGCCTGGTGAGAACCAGACAGAGGGTCAAAGCTGGAGAGCAAAGTGATGCATTGATATAGTAGAGAGACGGCTGCTTCCCAAGGCAGCTGGTGGAAAACAAACCCGGATTAAAAAAAAGCTAATTTTGCTTGATATATTCTGGGCTTTTAACTGTTTGATAACATATGAACCATTATAACTGTTCGCCCCCCCCCCCCCCCCCTTTCCTCCACCCCCCCTCTCTTTCTCTCTCTCTCTGGGATCCGTCAACATTCGACACCCACCCCTCAGACTGTCTGGACATCCAAGCTGCTCGCATCCTGTTGGACAACGACCACTATGCCATGGACAAGCTGAAGAGACGCGTGCTGGAGTACCTTGCTGTCAGGCAGCTGAAGACTTCTCTGAAGGTGCGTCTTATAGATCAAGCCATAAAAGATAGAAAGACCAAAAAGAAGTTTCTTTATGTGCCTTATTTTTATCACTCAACTTATCTTTGACATTGATGCCGTTGCTTTTGCCTCTAGGGGCCGATCATCTGCTTTGTGGGGCCCCCAGGAGTTGGTAAGACCAGTGTGGGACGCTCCATAGCCAGGACCCTGGGCAGAGAGTTTCACCGCATCGCTTTAGGAGGCGTCTGTGACCAGTCGGACATCCGGGGACACAGGTATCAGACAATAGCGAGGCCTGCGTAATTTCACATCAACATTTAAGTTGCCTAAGGAAACACATTAAGTCCTGATTTGTCTGATAGGATATATCATCTTAAAATACACGTGATCCTGTTCCGCAAACTGAATTTACTGAGGTTGGGTCTTTGTTCTTCGGCAGCATGTCGTTCAGTAAGTGAAATATTGGCTCTAAGGGTTTAACTCGTCAGTTAGTCACTGTAACTGTACTACAATGTACTGTAGAAAAACGAAATAAATCAGAGATAGAACTCCTTTAGTTTCGGTTATTGCTGCCAAAAAAAAATCTATTTGAAATCAATTTGATCGAAATGTTTAACAAATGTAATAATTCAGGATAGCCCCCGAGGAGGAGAAAACAATAATCCATGTAATGACATGTTATCATTACATACTGTTAGTGCAGCACATCCCATCAGCCAGGCACGACTTATCCAACCCAGGTGTTTGCATTCTCACAAATGACAGTAAATCCATTTGTCACGGTTTCAATGGCTTGTAATTGAAAGCATTTGCGTTAGCCTGCTTTATGTGAACAACACAACATTAATTGAATTAGTAAAAATGTCAACAACCGACAAGTGAAACACGTTGTTAATCTACAACATTTGAGACAAATGACTGTGTTTTACAGTCGCTCATTACTGCTCGTAGTCCGATTGGTGGTTCTCAGCTCTGGTGAACAATCTTTGGGGACTTGAATTAATTTTAATCCCATACAAAATAGGACATCAAATGTGGAGAATAAAGATTACCGCCACATCAGGAATAAAGAATAGTTGACGGCGACAGGAACAACCAAACAAAGTGGAGCCTATCGTTTGACTCCGGCGTGTGCTTGTAACCCGAGTCGGGCAAAAAGTCACGAGAGCTCGACAGTCAGGTCACCCAGGCTCGCCTTTGACCCTTCTGTTTGCATCCTGAGTGCTGGATGTGTCTTACGTCTATCAAAACACATCCACACACCCTTCTCTGATTGGAGAGCTGATCCTCTCATGTCAAAAGAAAAGTTCAAACACATTCTTAGAAGTCAGATTAAATCAATAATAAACCTCTGAAAGGCCGACCACTTTGTTTTATATGCCTTCTTCGCACCACAGGAATGACACCGTTCTTCACACGTGCTCCTACTTAAACTCTGTGAGACACTCCATGATTACTGTCACGCGGCAATAAGTCGACGTGGCAGGACAAACGAGAATGTAAACGCACACCTGTGATTCTGCATTCATGTTACTATCCACACAGTCAATCCATTCACGGCTGGTGAGTAAATCAAATCATTCCCCCAGGCGCACGTATGTGGGGAGCATGCCCGGCCGCATTATCAACGGATTGAAGACGGTTGCCGTGAATAATCCTGTGTTCCTCTTGGACGAGGTGGACAAGCTGGGGAAGAGCCTGCAAGGAGACCCTGCGGCCGCACTGCTGGAGGTGAGTTCTGTTTTTCTCTCCAAGGAGAAGTGAAGTGGAGGATTGAGATCTTGAGTCCCGATGCTCTTCTATGCGTATTGTATGTCTTCTCTGCTTTACAAGCTTCGCACTTAATCCGCCTGTAGAGCTTTACTGCTGCTAAAAAAAGGCCAATAAGCACGTTTTGAACCATTTTTGTGGCCCTCTGTTTGTTCTGTGAACCAGCCAGCTGAATTACATGAAATAAACTAAGTGTGACTGGACGCTAGAAATACGGTCGCAAATATATTCTCCCAGGTCCTGGACCCAGAGCAGAACCACAGCTTCACAGACCATTACCTCAACGTGGCCTTTGACCTCTCCCAAGTGCTCTTTATTGCCACCGCGAACACCACGGCCACCATTCCCCCCGCGCTGCTGGACAGGATGGAGGTGCTGCAGGTACCAGGTGAGTTCGGGTCATAAGAGTCCAGCTCGGAAGTCTTAATTTGATCTCGAGAACAAACAATTCCCAAATTGAGTGCGTTTGTGTTAAGGCTACTGCTGTTTAGTCAGGAAACTGATGAAGCAACACTGTGATCTGCAGGCACTCAATTTATTGCTGAAAAGAATCAGTCATAGGTTTTCTTGTTACTTCTGTACAGGAATATTATACTCTCACTGTGCATTTGTGTCCCTGTGAAGTGCAACAAACCCTTTGAAGAGTTTGTAGTAAACCAACAACGCCTATAATGCCGCCACGGGGGGCTTGCATACGGATGAAAGAACAGTTTAAGTTTAAGAATCACAACCTGAGATCAATGATGGCGTGCACTCTAACATACAGTGTAGATATCTTCTTTGAAATTGTAAGGATTACACTTACTTCAACCCGAAAGCACAACTGCAGAAATGCAAGTAAAGTTCTGTACTGGTGTTCAGGCAGGGTCCAAACCGGGAGGTCAGTCCAACAGGCAAACGCATCCAAGAAGGGGGACGTTCAAAAATAGATGGGAAAATGGACTATTCTTGTACTTTTCAAGCCACCGAAAGCGCTTTACCACTACATGACATCATTCACCCATTCAGGAGCTACCATACACACCTGCCCTTCAGTTTCTAACAATCACACACTGTAGTCGCAGCTACAGGAGCAACGTTGGGTTAGGTGACTAGACTGGATTACTGTAATTCTTTGTTATCAGGCTGCTCTTGTAAATCTCCAGTTGATGCAGAATGCTGCAGCACGTGTATTAACAAGAAGTAATAAAAGGGATCATATTCAATTCATTTTATTTTGTACAGTGCCTTGCAAAAGTATTCGGGCCCCTTGAACTTTTCGACCTTTTGCCGCATTTCAGGCCTCAAACAAAGATATAAAACTGTAATTTTTTTGTGAAGAATCAACAACAAGTGGGACACAATCATAAAGTGGAACAAGATTCATTGGATATTTTAAACCTTTTTAACAAATAACTGACACATTTTACAGCTGTAAGTCGCTTGGGGTACGTCTCCATCAGTTTTGCACATCGAGAGACTGAAATCTTTCTCAGAGGAGGGATCCCTCTCGGGATGGACAGACCGCAATGGATGTCATGTGTACAGAATGACTCATACAGATGTATATTTAAAATGATGATGATGACGGCCGCAACAGGTGTCAGCAGGGCCACGGCCGGAGTCAGGACCAGGTTCCTGACGGAACTACGACCTGCAGAGACCTGCTCGGCGAGAAAGGACAAAGAACTCCCGGGAAGGAGCTGAATTAGTCATGTGCATTAATGCAACGTGGATTTTAGTAGAAGGAGAGAGTGAGAGAGGAGCTTGGTGTGTCCTAAGAAGTTCCCTGGCAGTCTTAAGCCTATAGCAGCATAACTAAAAGCTGGTCCAGGCTAACCTGAGCCAGCCCTAACTATAAGCAGTATCAATGGGGACAAAAATCTACAAAAGTCCTAAGAATTCTCCCCTTTTCCCCCTGCAAGGGTTTTTTCATTTTTTGGGGAGTCCAACCACTTACTCTCTAATTGAAGGACGACCGCGCTCCCCACTCACCCACAGTCGGCCACGTAGAGACAGGGATCACACAAACAGGACACAGGAGAAAGTGAACTCAATCTGATAAAAAAACACTGTTTGGTTTGAGGAAAATAGAACTGTAATTTTTTGGCACAAGAACTTGATTCATTAACAAAGCTAATTTGATCACAAAGTATCCGTCCAAAGTATCCGTCCAATGAAATACCATAGTAGGACTTTGCATATGTGCTTTTGGTCGCTCCAGGGGGAGCCGTCTAAAGGCTGCTCCTCGTCTCTGCGTGAGGCTGCTAAATAACAAATCCTGCTATGATGGGTAAGAGTTATAATAACAGGTTGAGGGTTAGCATATCAGAGGCACTAACCCCTAACCCCACACCATTCCTCCAGACGCCAGTGCTTACGTATCACACCCAAATCTAATACTAACATTATTCACTGAAGTTGAAAAAGGAGACGATTTAGATTCTTTCAAGCAGATCATCGGGATGTTATAAGAGTGCACTGCTCAATCCGTGGGGTTTGCTTTTAAAGAAATCGGATAGAATGATGGATTGCTGTGAGGTAGGTATTCATCAAAGTGTGTGCCTTTGTGTTTCAGGCTACACCCGGGAAGAGAAGGTGGAGATAGCTCACCGTCACCTGATCCCAAACCAGTTGGAGCAGCATGGATTGACACCTCAGCAGCTGCATATACCACAGGACACCACACAGGATATAATCAGCAGGTACACCTGGATATTTATACAATGAGGATTTCTATTGATTTACAGTTGGTCCTTGTGCATGAGAGCAGTAGTGTTTCTGAGCACCAGATTCCTTTGCGGCGCAATGTGTTTCCATCCAGCTGGGAAAGGTTAGGTGAGGTTATGTCAGAGTGGGGGCCTTTTAAGGGAGGATTTAGTTGAATTATACATGCTACATCAGGGTCCACAATCTGTTTCGTCTTACCGTTTCACGTTAGAAAATATTTTGCAGTGCGGTCTTGAATAAAGGCAGGGGTGGGTGAGGGTGTAAGACCCAGTGGTTTGGTACGGAGCCTGGGAGGTAACATGAAAAAAAAAAAAAAAAAACGAGAAAGGGTATAAGGGTATACTTGGGACTAGTTTTGCGAGATCTCACAAAAGTTTTGCGAGATCTCGCAAAACCAAGTACATACCCTTTTTTCTTTTCATGTCACCTCCCGGGCTCCGTAGTTTGGGACCCCTGCGCTGCACAGCAAGTCATTCTGGACTGGACATAATTGTTCTCATGTAAACTGCTCATCTCCTTGAGAAGAGTGTACAAGGAGCATTGGCTCATCCACCAAAGGTCAATCTGAACAGCGGTTACGACACAGCTTTACTGTTGAATCAAACAAACCCTGCACCACCGCGTTACGTCGACGGCTATTTTTATGGTATGATAGGCAGTGGAATGGTACAACCCATAACCAGATAGTAGCCTTAATTAAAAATCATTATTAATATTAGTAACAGTCCGGTCAAATAGTCTGGCAACATTTAAAAAAGAAACTGTCAAACGTGGAGCTGCTGGTGATACACAGGCTCTGTTGTTTCAGAGACAACACTTAACCATGGAAACGGCACACAGCTTGGGGCTTGTTCTTAGAGGAATAGTCCTGACTTTACGGCTTTATCTTTTGAAAAAGTAACAAAGAAACCATGAGTTCCACGTGACTTGGGGTTGTGTCAAAGTGAACAAAAGTTATTTTTGGCCAGAACTTACCACATTGATTCACTTAAGTGGATAAGACTTTGGATTTATTCTTTCATAATGCGGGACTAATACACACTTTGAGGATTTTAAGGGCCTGCAGCGGCACCACATTTTCAGGTCACACCCAAACAAGCATCCGAAACTGCTTATTTAAACATCCACTGGTGTTCGTTCAATAAGCGCTACAGCAAGAAAACTCCCCCCCCTCACACACATAACTGTTTCTTTGTGCATTATCTTAGCTACACCCGGGAGGCGGGCGTGCGTTCCCTAGAGAGGAAGTTCGGGGCGATCTGCCGAGCGGTGGCGGTGAAGGTCGCTGAAGGTCACCGAGTCACCACAACAGATGTTTCCACCTCTGAGTGTCCGTCACAGCAGGGGGGTAAGAGCCTGGGCTCTGTGTTCTGTTTGTGTCTCAGTGGGAGGGACCACGGGTCAAATTCCTATTGGCACGACACAGCGGATGTGCACTCTCACTCACAACAATATGGAATGATCGAAGATGTGTATATAATTCCAAAAGAGAAAGGCTATATTAACAGTTGTTGTCTTATTCAACCACCACAAATGGGTTGGTTCTATATAAAACCAGAAACTATATAGAAAAGTAAAGAACAATCCTAGATGGAGTAATAAGAAATCATAAGTTACTACTAGTAACACCTGTACTTATCTGGATATGACGAAACATCAACAAGCCTAAATGAATGATACAACGCTGCAGCGTTCCAGTCGGCAAACACCTCAGTGTTGAAGAGCTTCAGTGAGGCACCTCGGCTGCTCGTTCTCAGTGAGCTCGAAAGATTTCTCTACTGTCGAGTATGAAAGGTTGAAGCTATTTAGAAAAGGAGAGAAGAGTGGAGACGTGGATTAGAGCCGAGGGCATCAGCGAGTCATCTTGCACTGCTTTGTGTTGCCAGGTAACTGATGACGGGGGCATCAGGTACTAACATGGGGGTCATTTGTCCCTGTTGACATTTTACAGTTTCATAGTTTAACGTCTAACTGCATTTGGTTTCCTTTGCATAACTCCCATGTGTGTGTTTGTGTAACACGGTCTCAGCTTTCTTCATTTTGTCTTTGTCTCGGAGTCCTGAGCTCCATAGTTCACATGTTGGATGCGTGGACCGTTGCACCACCTAGTGTGCGTTTGTATAAATTTCATAACAGATATTTTAGTTACGTGACCAGCCACGTGGTTTCCACTAACATGGATGTTTTTTTTTTCTTCTCCTTGTCCAAAATGTGTTAGTTGGTTAATCATGAATTAGTTGTTTGACTCGCATCAATTATTCAATTTATTTTATGTGCTCAGACAAGGCAGCCCCCCCAGAGATGCCCATAGTGATCGACCACGTGGCGCTGAGGGACATCCTGGGTCCTCCTCTGTTTGAATTGGAGGTAAGAAGCACATCCGCTCTCCACAAGTCCTTGTGCAGAACTGGAGAGCCTGAGCTTTCTCGAATGTTCTCACACCTCATTAATGTAAAGCGTGTGAAGATGTCTGCGCTCCACAGCCGCCCCTGTGCATAAAGTCAGGAGACGCTGCAGGCACTTGAGATGTCCACATGTCCCATCATGTTGGCCCTTTGATTGACATTTATTCCTCAAGACTCGTTCAATTCTTTGTTTTTCTCTTCTGAATATTCCACCAACTACAGCTTCACTCTGTGTGTGTGTGTGTGTGTGTGTGTGTGTGTGTGTGTGTGTGTGTGTGTGTGTGTGTATGAAAAGGTGTCTGAGAGGCTCACCCTGCCCGGTGTGGCTGTGGGTCTGGCCTGGACTCCCCTCGGTGGGGAGATTCTGTTTGTTGAGGCCAGTCGGATGGAGGGCGAAGGTCAGCTCACTCTAACCGGTCAGCTTGGAGACATTATGAAAGAATCTGCCCATCTGGCGATCAGCTGGCTCAGAGCAAATGCTAAAAGCTACCAGCTCACCAACAGTAAGTACACGCACGCACGCACACGTTAGTGAGTGTTTGAACTTGACATTAATTTGGATTTCCAACAGTGGTGGGCGGCCTGGACCCGCTAGAAGGGACAGACATCCATCTCCACTTCCCAGCTGGAGCTGTCACAAAGGATGGCCCCTCTGCAGGTGTTACCATAGTAACATGCCTAGCCTCACTGTTTAGCAGCCGATTGGTCAGATCGGACGTCGCCATGACGGGAGAGATCACACTGAGAGGGCTGGTGCTGCCGGTGAGTTATCACACTTCCGCACATAACGAGAGATTCATCTTTCATTTAGTTTTAACCGACTGGATTGGTCGGTTTTTCCCAGGTGGGCGGGATCAAGGACAAGGTGCTCGCGGCCCACAGGGCGGGAGTGAAACGCGTCATCCTCCCGAAACGCAACAAAAAGGACCTGGAGGAGCTTCCAGCCAACATCCGAGCCGACCTCGACTTTGTCACAGCCGCCAACCTGGACGAGGTGCTGAACGCCGCCTTTGACGGCGGGTTTCCGGGGGCGAGCCGCTCCCACACCCAGCCTGAGCTGACCAGCAAACTGTAACACAGCAAATGAGAAAGCACACACACACAGGAACAATTCAACGTGAATGAGGTGTCCCTAATTAGACTTAAAAGAGCAGAGTGGGTCATCAGCTTGCACATGTTGTGTCATTGATCTGTAACTTTCCTTGCATTCAACGGATTATTTTCGTATTGAACAGACGATGAGATAAATCAAGCTAATCAAGCACTTAGCTTTGTTAATCACTTATTGACAGCACAGCCTTTGAGAGTGCTAGAGCTGCTTATGTGTTCAGAGGGTATATGAGGGTTGTAATGAGGGAATGAGTGGAATGTCGCTAACAACTAATTACACTGGCGTTTGAACTTTCAAAGAAAGCAAAGACTTACAAAATAGTACACAATCCATTTGAAATTAAGTTTTTTTTTTTAATAAACAAAACTGATTATTCAGATCAGAGTGGCTGGCTTATTTAGTAAAAGACTGACATTCTGTATTGCTCAAAATTATTGCAATCAGATACTACCGCAAGCTATAGAATCCTTTTTGTGAAAAAATCTCATGACATCTTGTCTGCTAAGCTGACATACTGACATAGGGAACAAATTAAAAAAAACTAAAAGGTCAGGCCAATTGTAACTATATACACCAATAATACTGCTAAGAAAGTTATATCTTTTTCAACTTCTAAAAAGAGTACATATGAATAAACCTTCTGGGGCTTGTGCATCTATCTGGCGATACTGTGTACATACTGTATACCCCTGCAGATAACACTATTTCTGCACGAAAACAGGGGGAAAAAAGCATTTAACTGTGCCACAGATGTGATTCCTTTTTCTCTACCCTGTAGTGAAGCGACATAATCGGAAACACCAGCGTGCAGTGTGTCGCTCTCCCTTATTGCGATAGCTATGACCCCTTCTATAGGAAATGTGAGTGATTGGATATGTTGTGTTTTCAATTAATTTCAAATAATAAAACAAAATGTAAAGCATGCAGCTGCGTACAGTATATATGTCTCGTTACGTTGACGATTAGCTTCCAATCTTGCAACAACTGGTTTTGGCCACTTGGGGGCAGCGGTAAGAAGCTGTATCCACAACATGGACATGCACTGGAGGTGCGGGTGAAGTTCCCATGGTTTGAGTTTAAAGTAACCTTTCTCTCGAGGAACCAATCCCTCAATTCTGGACAAAATGGACAAAGAGCCAAAGAAAGGTTACGTCCGTCTCCGCCTGTGAATACTAATGATGATAATAATAATGTGCTCTAAATAAGTTTGCCTAAATTTCAAAGTGTGTTTATATCACCTGCCGGGGTGAAAGTTAAGGTTTTTTTTTTTTGTTTCCTTTCTGAGAATTAAAAAACGATGGACTGCGAAGCAGGTTGTTTCATTAAATCACAATGAAAGACGAGGTGGGAATTATACAGGTGCTACTCATAAGGTACAGTTCAGAGAAAAAAAATAATAGCTCAATACACTGAAAAAAAAAAAAGAACATCCATCGAAATGCAATAATTACATTTGACGGTCATTCGGATTGACATGATTGTGAAAAGAAATTCTTCCAACTGCCCCTCTTGGGTTTGTTTGCCGAGGCCAAATAAGAGCTTCTGTTGTGAGGTGAAGCATCAGAACACAGAATGTGATGATATAATGGAGCACATTCAGGTTCTGAGCACAGAACATCCGATTCACTGGACTTCCTTGTACAACACGGATCAGACCAGAGCAACAAAACATGGATCCATTGTTCAGGCTAAAGATGGAGTTCAATAATATGCAATCGGATTACTTGTCTGTGATGAGTGAAAACCAGCTGCGAAACATGGTTAAAGACCTTAGATTTAAACTAAAGGAAATGGAAAGAATTCACATGGAAAATTATATTCTCACTGAAGAAAACAAAGCTTACAAGGTAATGGAAGCGGAGCATTTTGAAGATAAAAAGGCCTCCAAGAAAGAGCTCATTGAACTAAGAAAGCAGCTGCAGATGAGAAAAGATTTGTATAGAACCGTCAGGGAAGAACGTACTATTTCCCTTAAACGAGAGGAACAACTGAACCAGGTAATAAAAGAAAAAGGATACCTGATTGGGCAGTTGCCCAGAAAAGAAGAATGCCGTCAGTTGAAGAAGAAAAACAGAGACCTAGAAGTGGCCATGAGCAAGCAGGAGAAACATCTCATGGATCAAATCCATGTCCTTGAGGGGGAGGTTGAGAAACTTCAGAAGAAGTTACACAAACTTCAGGAGAAGAATACAAATCTTCAAGAGGAAAAAAACAGACTTCAGGATGAGAGAAGCACAATTCAGGAAGATATATTTAAAGACAAAAAACATGAGGATGCCCAAAAACAGAGAGCCCTCATCTTGGAAAGTAGGTGTTCTGAGCTTGAGAAACGGCTTCAGCGGGCATTCAAGGAGCTGTGCGTCAGGCACCCGCAAAATAAATGGACCTTTGACATGGGCCTGGCATACGAAAAGAATTCAGAGGCATTAGCAAAGCTCTATGCTGAGCGCAAACGTGCTGAGAGGAAAGATCACATAGCGAAGGAAAAGGAGGAGCAGAATTTAGAGCTGAAGCATCAACTTTCAAAGCTGCTGCCTTTGGATTTGATCTGCCACAGCCAGTGTTTAATCAGAGAGCAGAGCAGCAGGATCAGTGCATTAAAGGCACAGGTTCGGAGCCTCCAATTAGAAGTTGAAGAGGACAAGAGAGAGAGGGGGAGACTGCGCGACGAGTGCTCGGCCATCAAAAAGAAGTTCCTGAACGAGAAGCGTCAGAACGCGGATTTGAGGGAGGCCTTGAGGAAAGTTGGAGTGGAGCAGGTACATTCGAGAGAGAAATCCGGTAGCATCCATGTCCTGCCCAGGAGAGAGGGAGGGGTCAACACCAGGATGGAAACCGGCAAGCCATTTCCCGCCCGCCTCCCGTCCATCTTGGCCAAGTCCCAGCTGCAACCTGCCGTTACCGCACTTCACTTTCGCGCCGCCATCCTCCCGAAAAGCTCGTGTTTAGTCCAGAGACAGAAATCCGATGCCAGAAACCTGTCAACACCGAGACAGTGGTGAAGGTAGTTGGAGATAGAATCAATAAAGACATTAAATAACAATATTTGTCCCTGTCATATTGTGTTAAAATGAAATAGAAGAACGTGAAAGGCTTGATAAGAGACATCGACACGTCGAATATTTCTTTAAAACACACGTTTTATTTGTTTTGGCCTCTGGTCCAAGAGCCCACCGTCTGAGAGGTAAAACAATATTTCTGAAAACTTCTTTTAACGCGTGGATCTTGAAAACTCTGGATACTTTGTATCAAGGTGGGAATGGTAAAAGATGAGTTCTTGTAGTAATAATTCCACTGTATATAGTAACAGAAGAAATGAATCCACTGTATAAAGCTCTCAAAGCAATTCGATCTGCTCCCCAAGCCCTTCCCACAAAACACATCTTTATATTTAGCTCTTTCTCACATGCATCCTTTCTTAGGGGTTTTACAGTGAACGGGGTGAAACAAATGCATTCAACACTTCATTTTGAAACAAACTTCCAAAAGATGGACTACGAAAATTGCAATGAAAATACATCAGAATCTTTGGTTAGATTATACTCGTGCCATGCAGATCATGTCCTCACCTGAATATTATGGGCTTTCCCACCGCTCCTTCTTGGTCACAACATAAACATCCAGGCGCACTTGAATATTCCAATGTTTTGGGCTCTTTTATTTTGCCCACAGTGTCTATATATGTGCACTGCACGTTTGTCACGATACTGCAGACACACATGGTCCCAGTTCATTATTGCCCCTCCCTGCGAGGCCACATGTCCCCAGCCGTGGGTGGAGGACACTAGTGTGTAGAACCCAGAGGCCTTTGAGGGTGTGCCATGTCAGAGCAGCGCACACGTGTACATGTGTACACACCCCATCAGCTGTTTTTAGGCGGGGTCCCTGCAGACGAGCTAAACCCCCCGAAACCACACGAGGGCCACAAGGGGGACTGAAGAAAGGTTTGAACAAAGCAATTTGTTTTGCCGATGACACAGTCCACTTCTTGATATTCGGATCATTCATTTAACAGTGAAGTAGATTAAAGAGTAAAATGTATTGCGTGCGCATATAAAAGGAAGCAGGATCAGTGTGGGGAAGTGGACAGAGAAATGCTTCGCTTACTGATCCGTCTGCGAATCAAGTTAATGCCGGAAATAAAACTTCAAGCGGTGCAACTACTTGAACCATTGATAATATTACTAAGAGGGTTAGGTTACTAGAAAGACATTTTTTTTTTAAAAGGCACATAAGTAATTTCACATAAGCATTTATTAAATAAAGTGGAGAGGTGCGCTCCTGGATGCCTGCAACGGCTTCGGCGGTTGTGTTGTCGGATTGAAAGAATACACGTTTAAAAGAAATGTGCCCACATGGCGGCACAGGGGAGTGACACATGATACATTAACTAAATCAACTGAAGGACTTGTTACACTTAAACCCCCCCCAAAAAAATCACTCCGACGCTCCAAATAAATCAGCAGCTCAGCCCAAGCAAACTACTGACTTCTCGTTTTACATTATATCCCTAACTGGGATAATAAGATGGGCATGAAGATCTGAAGATTTGTGCTGGAAGCCTTTAGACATGGTGCATCTTCTCCCGATTCACACAGCACGAGCCCAAGCGAAGAGGAGGCACAGTGGGAAATCAAACTCTTCCCACTGGAACCAGTATGGGAATTCACAAATCGTTTCTACAGAAAATATTAGAATATTCGTTTGCAGGACGAGTCCAATGGCATTTTGCACTTTGTAACTATGATCAACTTTTTGTGGTTCTGAAGACAACCCCACCTGCCACCTTTCTGTAAAACACAAGGAGATCATGAATTGGTGTTTGAATTGAAACTCATCAGAATTGTATCAAGAAATGCAGCATCGGGGATCTGAGGCGACGGTAAAAGAAACCAAAGAAAAGCAGCAGGTATGAAAAAGATAGATTTATTTAATGACAAATTAAAACAGAAAAAAAAGTAAAAGGAGTTGAGGAAAAGCAGCTACATTACTGAGCCTCCACACTGAGAGCAAAAGGAGATGCCTTGATCGCCCTCCCTCCTCATAGACAATAAAAGGGACTCACCACACAAACAAGGACAGAGAGACAAACAGATGAGGTAAACCAATCCAACTCGGGGAAACACAAACCTCCAGAAGAACGACACAACTTGCCTTTTAACTACAAACACTGAAGTTCAGCCACAAGTTTTACAACTGCCTTTTCATTTTTAAAAGTCATTACAAAATAAGATAATTATGATAATCTCCATTTAATAACAACAATAGCCACATTGTAACGGTAGAAACTGTCCCTCATTCCTGGTTGGGTGTTCAGTTGATCAGTGGTCGAGGCAGAGAACGAATAAAAGAAGAGCGCAGGGAGGAACCGAGCAGGCCCACACACGTACAAACATACAGATCAGGAGTTTGTCTCTCGTCTCATATAAAAAGACAACTAAAAGAATTAAACAGACTTAAAAAAAAAAAAAAATCGTCAAAAAAAACACTCAATTGAAATGCAGTGGGGGGTTCCTTGTGTGTGGGGAAAAAAAAAAAACAAAAAAAAAAAGGAGGCCTATAAAATGCACCGACGCACTTAATTGATCCACTATTACTTCCACCAGCACACAGTCTGTAATGAAAGGTGTGGGTTGTGTGTGCGAGACTCCGTGAAAACAAAAAACAGGGCAACTGCGTCCGTACAGTATGAGAGCAGAGTCTGTTCTAAGAACTATCAACGACGACAGTCAACTAGTTAAAGAGCATTTGATGCCCAATCGTTAGCCTGGGACCGGAAGGACACCATTTCAGCCAGTACGAACGCGCTGGAGACGGACCGCCGTCCCGGACCAGAGTGGACGTCTACGGCTCGTGTCTGTGGGTGGCGAACGAGCCGCCGCCACCTGCAGCCACCGCAGTCACAGGCGGAGACCAGCGGTGAAATCCCCCACAAAGAACTTCACGGGCTTTGGATTCGGCTCCGAGCCAGCGCCGACACGAACACACCCGACGTGGTGAATGTCGTCAACCGGTCGATCCAGGAGCAGGACGTTGTAGGCAGACCACAAGCCGTAAGGAATCAGGGCTGGAGAGGGAGGGGGGCGGGGGGGCCCGCTGGCTAGCGCTGACCAGGAGTCAGTGTTCCAACGTTGCTCGTGTGGTGCCGCCAGAGCAGAGCCGCTACGTCTCAAATGCCTCAGGGTGACGGAGGGAAGCGAGACACTGAAAATAGAGAGCAGTGGGAAATCACCTCGAGAAGGAGTTTGACTGAACTCCCTTTAGTTTGCGTCCGTGATTTCATGAACCAGAGTGGGCGAGTCTCACATGTATACATTTATCTGTGCGTGTGTGTGTGTGTAGCCATCGTCCATGGGTGTATTTATTCCTAAACTCAGCCATCCATCGCACCCCAACAGTGTCCACGGCTGCCCAAACAGACAGTCCAGTTCTGCGTCTTGAGGGGTGAAGCAGAGCGGAGAAGGGGGTAGTGGATGGGGAGGGGTTTGGGTGCACTGCGAGGTCACAACCGATTTGACCCATTTAAAAAAAAAAAAAAAAATGCCCCCTGACAATCTGTAACTTTTGGATCCTTCTTCTCTTGAAAGCACTTAGCACATGGAGATGGTGACGTTGATGCCCAGGTTGCCGTTCTCCGCAAACAGCTGTGCGATGGACGTGTCGAACACCAGGCAGTCGCTGTTCATGATGGCGGTGGCGATGCCCTCGTGGATGGAGCGCGGCGTGGCCTCCCAGGTCAGGCGGCGCCGGTGCCCGTTGAGCTCCAGCCGGTAGGCAAAGTTCTCGGCCTGCTTGCGAGTCCCGATGAGCTGCACGATGGCAAAGAACTGCTGGTGGCCGTCATACTTCTCCTGCTTCTCCAGCACCAGCATGAAGTGGAAGCCAAAGCAGGACTGCATCATTACCCAGTCCACGGCGCCCGGCAGGTTGATGTCCGTGGCCAGAAAGACTATGTCCTCCCCCTGGTTGGAGACGAGCAAACGTCAAAGCGGGTTCATTTCATGTCAAAAGGCCGCACAGAAAATGCCCATTTCTACACTTTTGAAATAAAAATAACCACAACACTTTTTCTAATGTGGCGCACACACACACACACACACACACACACAACGAAAAAAGAAATGGAACTTCCGCACGTGTCCCACAGACACTCCCCGATGTGTCGATGCGCGTCCCTCTACACCCTAAAGACGCTTCATGAAAGCAGCCCGTGTCTGACCTGCAGCGTGGTGATGGACTTGTGCTGGTGCATTAGGTGAGGCATGACGGCGTCCAGGGAGCCCTGCCACTTGCAGGAGGCGCCGGGGCACGGGCAGGAGTACGGCCGGAACTCGCACAGCTCCTCGTGCTCCGTCTTGTCGGTGTGGGGCAGGGTGACCTCGCAGCCCGACGAGGCGTACTTGCAGGGGAAGAGGACAGAGTTGGCCACCTTTTCCATGGCGAGGTTCCTGATGGAGCCCAGGGGGCCTCGGCAGGTGGGGCAGCAGGTGAGTTTGGGCCGGCAGTTGGAGCATACCTGGGACAGGACACGGAGAAGGAGTTAGCGGGTTTCCGTCCCACAGGATGTTCTGCTCGTGGCCAACGCTACAGGGTTTAACACGGCCAGAGGCTGTAAAAAAAAACCGCCATTATCGGGAGAACTTCACCGTCCTGACGGTCCGACAACACATTGTGCAACAAAGGCAACCAAAACCATTAACAAATTCCCTTAAAATGTCGACTAAAATAAACAGCTTGAAGACACTAAAAAAGAAAAGTAAATTGTAACCTTCTGATTCCATTTTAAAGACACAGTATTAAAACCTAATTCACACAACAAGCAGCTCTGTCAGCTCCCGGGCCAGACGTTGCGTACCAGATGTCCGGACTGGCACTGCAGGATGGGGGGTAGGACATAGTCGAAGCAGACAGGACACTCAAACAGGCTCGCCAGGTCGCTGTTGGAGGCTGTGGTGCCTGATAGGGTGGGTACGCGCTGGGAGGGGGGGCACTTGGAGGTTCCTGTGGGCAGCGCGGTGGCAGTCTGGCGACTCATTTCTGTAAAAAAAAAAAAAAAAAAAAAAAAAAAAAAAAAAAAACAGAAGAAAAAAAAAGGGTTACAGATTTTAGCACATGATACAAGCACATCATCAGATGTACACGGTATTTGTATCAGAGGAGTAGCCCAGTTTTCTTTTAGCATCTACGAGTTCTGACCTGATCATAACTATGATCATAACTATGATCATAACTATGATCAGGCAGTCGACTGAGGAGGCCGACAACGTGGGAAACTCTCCCGGGTCGCCTTCAGAAGACTAATTCTTGCCTGTTTGATGTCTGATCACTTGCAGGTACAAGATAGACTCGTTTTTGCATCTGGGACAATCCCCATGCTTGATAGAAGCAGAGTCCATACAACATTCCTCATAGAGTGTGTCGAAATGCAGAATAAATCATACAACAAAAATCACTCGCTTTACAGAAGCTTTAACCACTTGTCTGACAATCTGGACTACACGTTCCTATTTGTGTGACAGCTGTAGGCTACGTCACATGTGTAACCACAGTGCTCTGAACCGATGTGCCGGTTGCCTCTTGGGAGTTCAGACACTGCTAACGGCACACATGGAGTTCATTTGGAGCATCTGCACTCCCTTTGGGGGGATGGGACAAACAATCTTTCCAGGAATGAGCAGAAAACACTCCAGTCCTCCTTCCATGGACTGAGCCTCGTATGTGAAACTTGTCCATTATCGCCACAGCAACGAGTCGGCGCTGCACAGAGTAAAGTGTACTCCGATGTGTGTGTGTGTGTGTGTGTGTGTGTGGAGCGCTGTTTCCTATCGTACTGAGCAGTTGCCTTGGTAACCGGTTAGTGTTTAAGTATGGGGTGGCCTGTGGAGCAGAGGAGGAGGGTTAACGTGATGGGCAGGAGATTAGGTGAGTGGTGAGGAAAGAGGGCACGGGGAGAGCGAGTCAAGACGTCATACAGTGGAGGATGGAAATGACTTAAATGTGAGAATCTGAAGGTGGGTTAGAAGCAGGAACAGAGAAAAGGAAGCACGGACAGAGCAGTGTGGGTTTGGAGAGGGGAAAAAAATAGGTACAAACAGGAGGATGTTTCACCTGTTGGGTCTTTGGGTGGGATGACTGCATCCCTGTGTCCCCCACCCACTCTGCTACCTGGCAGAGCTCATCCTTTTTATAGCGCTACCCGCAGACGGGTGCAGCTGGGGAGACGCGGAGGAAATGAGGGAGAGGACAGCATGAGTGGGAGGTAGAGACAAAAGAAGAGAATCGGCCGTTGAGGCAATAGGGACAGAGACAGTTCAACAGCTGGCAAATTAACACTTGCATGCTAAAGTGCTGCCAAAGCTTTATAGCGGCTGCTCACGTTGAAAACACTCGCTGAGTTTACAAGGGTCTGTGTGCTGATTGCCGATTATTTTCTATCTCTCTTTTTCTGTTGATTCAACGATCACTACTCCTAGGATTGGTGATTAAGCCCTTTTTTATCTTCACAAAGCAGTTCTACCATGTGCTACCACGGGAGAAACCTTTAAAATGTCTGATTTCATGTCCATGACTCCCAGAAGTCTTTGGGTTCGTTGATGTAAATACAGATGTAATCCCAACTTGCAGAAGCTTCCCTTTTAGGTCCAGCAATGCTAGCAGGAGTGCAACCGTTGGTGTGAGGCCTCCCTGCAGCGGTACCAACCGCTACGCAACTGCCAGCTTGCAAACACATCTGCTGAGGTGTAGGTAATGCCTCGGTGGCTACTAATGGACCTTATTAGCCGGCGGGCATGCTAGCGGGCTAGCAGAAAGACCAAATTAGCTCGAGACTTTTAGCTCATCAAGCAGCTAGCATGCAAGACTGGGAAGCAAACAGTGGGACTTTGTACCGGCAGTCCCTGACTCCCCGATAAAGGTCGGGAAAAAAAAAAAGAAAATACTATGCACAGTAATTCAAAAGGTTTACGAGACAGCTTTAGATATGCGTTTCCAAATTAAAGAGATTCATAAAAGACTCTTTCAGCATGTTCTGTTTAACTTAGTTAGACAATTAGGAAATTTGTTTTGTTGAAACATGTCACAGCAGCTCAGCTCAGTGTCCAACGGTCTTAAAATGGGGAGGAAAGTAGCCTTGAAGAGGCCAACGGGTCAGAGTACACCCAACAGGGAGAATACAGACTGCAGCTCAGTCAGCAGAACAACTGTATGGCTGAACATACTTTACTGAAATAGAACAACACTGTGCAGCAGCGGAGGCCAGGAAAGGGGGCCAGTCTAACAGGCTCAGAGTTGAGGAACTCCTGAGCTGCCACACCCAATCTCCAGACGAGTGAATTCTGTATCGTTTCAAGTCCACTGAGCGACATCATCATCATCATCATCATATCGCCCTGAGCTTGCGATTTTAAAAAAGTAGAAAAGAAGCCGGCTCAGTTGTAATTGCTGCGATTAACATGTTTTCTCTTTTACGGTGCAAATTTACATTCCAGATGGCCAAGGTGGACAGCAGCTTGTAGGAAAGGACAGTTCTCCGGGGTACATTGACCACCAAACTAAAAACACAACACAAGGCCGTGGGAGAGAAGGACGCGCAAGCTCCGCAGCGTGTCAGGAGGCGAGGCTCTAGGGGGCGTGGCGATGACTGAGAGGAGAGTGGACACAAATGCTCCCCTTTGTTTTGGAGCAGCGACGTAACAGCAAAGGGTTGGGACCAAAAATAAAGAAAGAAAGAAAAAAGGCCAACGGACAGGCTGGCAGCAGAGACAGACACCGTGGCACACAGATCTCTCTCTCGCTCGCTATTTTGGACAGGGAGTAAAAAAGGGCTGCTGGAAGTGTTGTTCTCAAACACAGCTGTTACACCAACAGAGGGACAGGAGGGGGGGGGAAGCAGAAATAGATACCAACCTTCGTCCATAAGATTTCTAAATAAGGCTTTCGTCTTCTCTTGAAATGTGGGGACCTCTGGAAACGGAGAGAGCAGAAAGAAGAATTGAGGGTAAACACACATGAGTGTTAACATACTGAAAACCAGAGCAAATTAAAATGCAGTAAACTTAAGAATCAGAGACATGAAGATGGGAGTGACGAGCGGTACGCGGCATCAGTTCACACAGGAAAGATCTGACGGACGTGTTAAAACACACACACACACACACACACACACACACACACACACACACACACACACACGGCAGCCATCTCTGCACTTTCATATGCTGAGCGTTGCTGGTTCAAAAGAAGATTTTAACCACTTTATGTGCCGCCGAAGCGATGTGCATTAGACCAGACGTCTAACAGTCGCTGTGTTGCGACGTCTCTTGGCTCCACACTGGTTGCCCAGCATTGTTCATTCATAAAAGCAGACAAATCGGCAAGTTACATTTAGCGGCTCCTAATTATTAATTATTGCCTCATATTGTGCTGATGCATGACTTTCCAGGAGTGACCAAACTTTTTATTTTTTTCTCCCAAGACTCTCGACCACTAGCCAGAGAAGAGGACGTCTCCATCGGCCTCCATTCTACTACTTTAAATGTTGTGCGGTCATCCGCAGCCACACAGGTTGTGTGCTGCTGCAGGGAAGCCGTTCGCCACATAAACATGTGCCCACTAGACATGAAAACCAGAGCACAATCATGTGTACACCACCACCACGCCGCTAGTTTCCTACACAAAGCCGGGGGACAACGTGTATTTCCGAAACACTGTGCTGGAAAAAAAAAAGGAGACTTTGCGGAGCTAGTAATACAAGTAGGGTGGAGCCCATGTAAACATTGCACACTAAATGAGCATGCATATTGTACAACAGGAGAAGGCATCAGCCTTTAGTCACATTAGAAAAGGGGGGTCTGCTACGTTTCCTACGTATTCTGAGAAACTGAATGAGATGATTGCGCTGAAGCCTTCAGCTTCTAACCATCTTAACTGCCCCACTGCTGCAGCATTTCAACAAAGCAACTAATGTAAGATTTGCTTGCAGTGTTCCAAATTGGGACAAACTATTGTATTGTGGCATTTTACACTGTTAAAGTGTGTTTGTTGCAAGGTAAATTGTTGTAGAAGGATATAACCATGACTCAATACTCGCAAGACAAGTAGCGCCGACCGTTGCACGCTCGGTCAGGTGTAAAAATACATTCTGCAGCAACATCCGTTGTTATGGACACACAGAGGTACTTAAGACTCACAACGTAAGAAAATCCAATACCGGTGAACCAACCAGCTCATCGGTACAACACAACATGTACTTTTTTTCGGTTGCCATCACTCATCTGCAACTAAACAAACAAACGGATTAAAATGTCTTTTAAAAAGATATGCACTGGATTTATCCAAGAGAAGTTGCAGATGTATACATTTTTTTTTACCATTTCAGCCCCTCTGGAAGGGACCTTTCAACAGGATGAAAGCCTCCGGAGAGCAAAACATGTCTTTAGGTCAACTCGCGCACGCCGCGTGTGGAAACACACAGCACAATCTACACTATGCTCGCTGGCTGTCTTGGATTTCACTCACGAAGCCCCTCGTTGTTCCTTCAGGCTTATCCATGAAAGAACAGAACACCACATTTCTTGCTCCCTGTGCCCCATTTAAAAAGCATGAGCTCATCACGGTCCAGCGAAAAGCTCCGTGTTCAAACGAGCAGCATGAGATGCTCAATACTCAATAAAAAAAAACAACCCAAGAGGGAATAGGACGCAGAGGGGGGTTCCACAGCACCGGTGTCTATGTACGACCAGGCCAAAAGAAGAAGGAACACGAGCAGGTCGCCACGTGCTAGCTGGTCAGTGTGTGTTCAACCCGCAACCATCAGGGCGATGGTTTTAGTCACTGCAGGTCGCCGCCGAGGGTAGGCAACTCTGCTTTTGCTTTCCCGTTTGAGAGATCTTCAGTGTCCGTTTTTGGCGCTGCAAACAATGCAGCTTGGGAAAAAAGGTTGTCCAAACTCGCCGGTTTCAGGCACAGAAGCAAAAGAGATAGTTCTCTTGGGCGGGGGGTCTTGAACGGTGTGAAAAGAGTTTCTGGAAGAACAATCCTTCTCTGCTTTAGAAAACAAAGCCCTGCTCTCTCTTGCTTTCCTTGTGGAAGAAGAGGGCTGTAACATGCGGGAGGGGGAAAAAAAAAGAAGAAATAAAAAACAAGGGGAAAGTCCCAAACACAAAGTAAGGCTCCGTCAGACCCCCCCCCCCCCCCTCTCCCCTCTGCTTTTTCTGTCCCTGGAGTGCGGTAGGTGTCACTGCTGCTTGGGCACAGCGTGCAGATGGCCGAGTCCAATCCGAGCGTGCTCACGCACACCCTTCCCCACTCCCGGGAAGCGCTGACCAAAGACACACAACCGCAAGACTCCACACCCCATTTCCTCCACACGGACCAGGACTCCATTCTACCGCGTCACACTTGCCACGCTGCATTACCTCTTTCATGTCTTTTTATTTCTGCCCAATACTTTTCTGTGTTCACGTTCGGCCGTGAACCAGCCATCTTCTTGCCTTCTCCCCCTCCCTCCCTCCCTCCCCCGTTCGCTCGCTCTGCATAGGCTGTGCAAGTGTCGTATTTCAGGCCTGGGCTGGCTGGAGGCTTCCCCCACGGAGACCATACCTCCCTTTCTCACGTCCTCCACATTCTGCCCTTGTATTGACTTCACTATGTAATAATAGGTGTCATTAGTCACATAACATCAAACTGCTGAATTAATGCATGATAAAATAAGGTGTGTTTTTTTAATGGTACCACCAAGTCGGGCATACTTACAGCTGTGCAAAAACGCTCCGCACACACACACACACACACACACACAATCGAGATATTAATGTCAGTGTGGAACATTTTCTTCTATACAATTGTGTGCTGCTTTTCAAAGACGCATTTGTAAATATTCTTGCTGTTGGTCTCTCACAGAGCGCCAAGAAAGTTGCTGTGACTTTTATTACCAGTAATCCATCACAGCGTTTAGCCGACGCTCAGAACATTCACACACAGAACAATGAAATACTCAATGTTTACGCTACCTATAAAAGGAGTTGATGATGAGAACGGGCCGATAAATGTATTATTCATTTAGCTGTCGGGAAGCTGAGAAGTTAAAGAATATTGTTTATTTTATACGTTTACATTTTATGTTGTAATTGAAATAATTTTGTCTACAACAATAACTTATTTAAACATTCCTGCGGTTGTTTAAGCTCAAAAACAAATTTGTTTACATTCAAAGAATAAACCAATTTGTTCATCTTTTGTTCAGAAATATGCGTAGAGTATCGGAAGGAACCGGACCAAAAGGCTGTATTGACGGGAATACTGGTTTGGATAAAATCGTAGCAATAGTCAGCACTACCCTTTAAACATCAGCTTAAGGAGACAGGAGGCACACTGCGCCACTCCTCACCATCGTCACAGCGCATCTGTTCACATTATCACCAGACAATATAAAACAAAATGCAGTCAGATATCCAGCAGCAGGGGGGGGGGAGAAATCTGTGCACAAAGAGAACCCGCTGTGACACGCAGTGAGCTATACAACAACACCGGTGACACTAGCCAATGCCCAAAGTGTCTTATTAAAGGGGCGGGGCAGCGGACACAACAATGAGCCATCTGGACCAAGCAGCAGTTTCACTCCAGAGACCCTTACACTTCATCACCTACAGCAAGGGGTTCACAAAAGAGAACGATCGGGAGAGGAAGAGATTATTTACATATTAAAACACACTGTTCATGCAAATTGCTACCGGGAATAAATTAAAAGGAGCGACGAGACAAGCGCGTTAAAGATGCCTGGGTGGGGAGGTCGTCGAACAGGCTGGGGTAGTCGGCCCTGACCCCAAGTATTGATCGGATGCCAGTCACTGAGGCAGAAAAAAAAAAGGTATGATTATTACACTAAATCTCAAATTAGTTAACCATAAGAGTTCCAGCTTCCAGGTGAGTTGACCATTCATTGCCAGTCTCATGTCACAGTTTCCTCAGTGTTAACCCAAAATCGACAGAACATAAGTCGGGTCTGAAATCAGCGCATAAGAGCAAAGCTAAGAGCGTGAAACAGTGGCCACAACCGGACTCCCCGGGGCCACCGTCCCTGAATTGATTGACGTTTTTAATAGAACACTTGGGGGGCTGTCAATCATTAATGAGAGGTACTGCCGTCTGGCTCGTAGAGAGTAATGTGACAGAGGGGGGGGGGGGGGGGGAATCGTTACCCACAATTTCTGGATTGAGGTTTGTTTGGTTTTAAGTTACAATTCAGGTCTCGATGTTCATTTAAAGAGTACTCCCACATTAAGCAGACTTAAAAAACAAGTCCTTTCCGACAGGCACATGGTTCTCCATTCATGGAGCAATGGCTCTACTTTTAGATTAGTTCTTGGCTGTTCGTGGGACTCTTCAGAAGATAAGGCCTGCTTGCTGAGGGCAGAGTTTGTGAACTAGATGAATGGCAATTATTTGTTTCAAAGAACTTTACTTTTCTATCCTCACAAACAGAGACGACACACAGCATTTACATTAGTGGGTAACGAGCGTACTTTATTCTACTTTGGCAGTCACATCTCTGCCACAGCAGGAAAAACAACAGTGCAGCTTAGCAGGTTACCATGGAGATGCCACGCAGGGTGAGGATATGGGGACACACACAAACGCACACACCCCTTGTCCTCCACGTACACAGAAGGAGAGCAATAAAGCGAGCAGGGACTCCCTTTGGCATTAGTAACCAATCTGAAATTACCTCATTGATACAGAGCCAATGAGTCACTCTCTCTCCAAAACACGCGCACACACACACACACACACACACACACACACGCACGCACACGTCATTCTTGTGAGGAGGAGGCAGGCTCAACACACGTGCCGTTGATGTTGTGTCGGCAAAGACAAACCCGCCGCAGCGCATTCTTTGTGAGATTTAATCTGGCCTGAGCACATAGAAAGTCATAGGGTTCCTTTTCTGGAACACCAGACTAAATAGTCTTTTGCTCTCTCACACACACACACACACACACACACACCCCTGGGGATTAAGCGCTGATTACTAATTTAATTTCTTTAAATCGCGTAGTGCCATACTGCCGACCAATAGCTGCAGTATTCTCACCACAGTATTCATTCATTAATTAGAGACACAATTTGTGTGCTATGGATAGTTGAAATGGTACGAGCAATATATTAGGGGTGACAAAGTTCTACATCGACAGTTTGAGACTAACTAAAGTTCTTCTCTGACAAACTGCTTTGTCGTAGACAAAAGTGCAGCTTCATTGAGTTTGAAATAAGCTTAATTAAGCGAGGCTAGTTGTATTGGTACCCACAGGTAGACTTGGCCGAAGAGTCAGGTAAACCTCCATCAATGAAGACTATGGCGTGGACGCGCTTGGCGAGTGTTTGTCAGCAAAGACCACATACTGGATCTCCCTTGGCCTCAAAACATTACTACTATGTAATGCAAGTGAAGCTTTTGCATTGATGATGACAATCGCGTCGCTAGCACCACATCTAAGAGTTCTACCCAACTGCTGTTTCACATTATGGCCCTGGACAAGTAGACCTCAACTCTGGGGAATTCTTTAAAATGGGTGACCTCGTTGTTTCCAGCATAGATGCACCTCAACCTGAGCAGAGAACTACTGACAACAAAACAAGTGAGAGAAATCAAGGGGGGTCTCTTACTTGACTTAAGTACATCAGACACAAGAGAACGCACTTAGGTACCATTAGTTCCGATATGATAGAACAACACGCCTACAAGTGTATGTCAGCAAAACCGAATGAGACGTGCTCATCTGTTGCACTCGCAAATGCAGACATGGATGTGAAAAAAAAAACAATATCAATACAACAACAACAAACAACCCAAAAGTGACGTGCACTCGTCCTCCTCTGAGGCAGGTCAAGCATAGTCTTGTTGGTTCTCTGACAGCAGCCGCAAGTCGTTACTTTAGGTAAACATTCGTTACCACTTCCTCGACAGCAATTAAAACCAGCTTATGACAGTAACGTAGCTACGACAAACAATGTCATGTCCGCCTTCTCCTGACCTGAACTAGCTTACTCATGAAGCCAAGTGGCCTGGTCTGCCAAGCAGACAACCGCACAGCTTAGCTAGCGTTAACCGTTACATACACACAAGGCCGTAAAGCAGTGGCCCGTAGCATACTAGCTAACGTTAGCCGGCTCGGTGACTTGTTAGCTTAGCGAGTGTGCGAGCAAGCCGAGAAACCGATACCGTGGCGTTTTTCGTGTACTGCTCAGAAGTGGACAACCACGTTTGCTCAGAAGGCTCGCCGATGGATTAGAAACCGCAGACAAGTCTGCATTTTACAAACGTGTCCATGACAAAAACGCTGAGTTACCGACACGGCTAGCCAGCTCCCCCTCACCCCCCTCAAGCACAGCTAGCTAACAGCCAACATAAGCACCGCGCTAATGAAGGAAGCTAGTGGCTGCTAAACCGGGGCTGTTGTTTTCCCACCAACACACACTACCCTCAAATCTCCGATGTTTCGTTCGGCACGGCCCACCCGCTTACCTCGGACGAAATATCCTTCAGTTCACTGTAATTAAAGGGGAGATAGACGCGGGATCCCTCCTAATCGTCTTTCACTCGTGAGTTCGGTGTACACATTCACACTGCTCCGGTAACAGAGACGAGACGCCAGGCGTTAAGTACCAGCCGCTCCAGAGCGCGCACATTTGTTGAAGTTTGTCGCGGGAGCGCGCTCTGCGCGAATCTCACATTGTTGGTACGAATTTTAAAGAACCATTTTTGAAGTAAATATATGCAAAAATGTCTACTACATATGTGCATATATTTGATGATTGCACTGACATGGTAATCGATCGGTCAAACTCGATTCATCATAAACTCCCATAAGCCCATGACATCTAGTATATGCACCACTCGAGACCTGCATTACCCCCAGAGAATTGGGCTTTCCAGCCAGAAGTTTATGGTTAATTCCTTTTTTTATTTCCTTTTCCTTTAATTTCCTAATCTACTAGTGATACATGAGTTTAAGCCTATTTTGACATCTGGGGGCAAACGGATTGTTTGAGAGAAGATATTAAGAAAACAAATGTGGTTACCTTTAGACAAGTGCCTTCACATATCAGTGGCAAAGGCATTTAACATTTGGACAGCTCACCCTATTTTCAACAGCGAGGTGACAGCCTGAAGTTATCACTCTGTGAGTTGCTCAGCACTTGAGAATGAGGCTGTGTGATTCAGTCTTGATGCTTAAACATGTAACTGGGTGAGATTAGATTAAGAGGTCATGTTGCTTCCTCCATAGTAATCTGGACATAAGGGAGTCCCGTCCCCCTCCCAACCACCAACACCACTGCCCCTCGGAGGGATTGGAAGAGAGAGAGGAGTGGGGAGGGGTGGGAGTGGCTACACAGTCTGGATTACAGATAGAGGGATTGGTTATGTAAGTGCATCGTCCCATCGGGTTAGCAGCAGCCTGGGCCACACGGGCCGACGGGAGACACTCACAGCAAGAAAAGTGAGAGAAATTACAGACCTTTGTAAACAGGGGCATATCCAATTATCCTAAGATAAACAATGCCTTTGGCACTGTGAGTGCACTTCTTACTGTAATCGTATTGAGAGGAAGACTATTGCTATTGCTTAGCAATAGTCTTACCTTGAACAGTACCTGCACTGACATTCATTTTGGAAATCCCTTGACATTCATCATGTGACCATGACATTATGGTACTTAATGAGATGTCTTGACAACTGTGGGATGAATTGCGTTAAATTATTGGTGCACAGCGGATTAGTGCCCTTTGTGATCCCTGGACCTTTCATCTTACACCACGTAAAGGTTTGTGATAATGTGATAATTGTGATTTTGTTTGTGATAGTGGACGACTTGCAGTGGGGTTTTATTACAGACGTCCATGTCCTCCTTGAGAATGAGTTGTAATAGCATTGTCGATTATTGGTCTTAGTCATTCCCTTTTATTAAATATAAATCAACACCCAAAAAAGGAAAATGGAGAAATAAATAGAATAATGTGATAATGCTGATGAATTTCATATTTTTAAAAGGCAGAATTATATTTCTCATTTTCAGTGAATGACAGTCGTCCAGGAAGGAAACCCACTTCCTGCTCAGGATAAGATGATGAGGAAAACATATGAAACCACAGAGAGCACAGCTAGGAGTGTGTGGGAGAGGGGCTGGGGGAAGGAAGAGAGAGAAAGGGGGGAGAGGGGGATCCAAACCCAAGACCCAATGTTAAGCTGCAATGGTATGCTGCTGGACCTGGAATGTCTGGTCAGACATTACTACATGCATGTTGTTCGTAGTTTTTTTGCACACAAATGATAAGAAGAAGACTATGAGAGGTGTTTGAAGAAAGGGAAAATGTGGAAGGCAGCGGCCAAGGGTGACAATTTGAAGAGGGGAGGCCAGGAAGAGAGAAAGGGAGGAAGGAAGTGAGGATACAGACATGATGGATGCAAGGGAGTGGTTGAGACGAGCATTGACAGAGGGAGAAGTGGAAAGATATGTGAAAATAAAGAAGGTAGTGAGTAGGAAGAGGAAGTAACGGCCAGTTCATCAGCAAATTCCAGACATAAAGTAGTTTGGCAGCAATTCAACCCGAAATTATGCAAATGGTCAGCATTGGGTTTCTCAGGCTTCTCAGAGGACTTGTGTCCTGCAGAGATTCTTGTGGAAAACACTTGCTGGGCTGGTTTATAACCTCCTTCCTTCAAACTCCAGTTCAAATACGCAGACTGCGCCGAGGGTTTGTCAATCAGGGGAAATCCTTGAGTCTTTTGCTGGCAGCAGATCGGATCGGGAATGTGCATGGCTTCAGAAGCGTAACTGTCTGCATGCTGCTGATGTGCCACGTTGCAACAGCATCTTTCTCTGATTATGTCTGCCTGAAAGCATGATGTCTTATCAATCATTATAATATTCGTCATTATTAGTCATTATGCTGGTTGTAGGAGCTCCAAAGGACCCTTTCATGTCTGTTAGCTAAATATGAAGTTATTGCTAGCAGCTGTTTAGCCCAGCGCAGTGGGTCCCCAACTCAGGAGCACGACCCCTAGGTCGTTTCACAATGGTGAAACAATGCAAAAAATATAAGAAGAAAGGTAGAGGAAAGGTTGGGGTTGTTTAAGTTTTACCATATAGAGACGCCAATCTTTCAACATCCTGCATGAGCATTTTTTCATTTTCCCTGTGACAGTCTTGAGTCCGGTCTAGTATAATAAGGCCAGAGTCCAAAATGTGTTACATGACATGACGGCTGCATGAAGGTTTCCACAAGAGAACACGAGAGAGTTAAGAAGCGGTTATTTGTTGAGCTGTAGAAACTCTGTCACATTAAATCATGACACGTATTTGTTCCCACCAACCCGCCGTGCAGCCTATAGGCCTCTGGGATCTAAAAAACCTGTTATTAATGAATGGTCTGTGGGGCGGTGGTCCAATGACAAGTTAAGCAGCCGCATTGTCTGGGTCTTTACGGCCATACCTCCCGACTCGATGCCTTAAAGCATGACCTGTTTCAAGTGATTTGGATTATTTGAATGGCTTAAAAGGAAACAGCATATGTTGTTATTCTACTAATGATTATTTTTACAGAAGATATTTTCAAAAAAGACAATCAAATCCTTTAATGGATAACACTTTAAAAAAAGGTTTTTAGAATAAACCAACTCTCAAAATACAGAGCCGCTACAATGATTTGATACAAAAGCCCTTGTTTAAGAGTGGTGTAGTTTAAGTGTTTAATGCAAAGAAAATGAGAACAATCCTGAGGTAAGATATACTTACTGTCGAAGTTGATCTGGCAAATGCTTCTTACTGCTACAAGAAGAAGTCACAATGTGCTGCTAATTAGACTTCCTGGCCGGAATTACCTCATTGCAATCTTTTTGGCTGAAGCAGATTGGCATGACTGGTATCTGGAATGTTTTTTTCCTGCAAACATGGAATACTGGCTGGATTCACATGCATGATGCGTCGCTTTGCCTGAAACCACGAGCCAGCTGCATTTCCATTTGGGTGCGTTTGTGATACCGCTGCAGGTCTGCAGATGAGGGTCTCTGAGAGATAAGCGAATCTCAAACATGGAGGTTCAAGAAAAACGACATTATTCTGGGCGCAGAAAAACAGACGTGAAAAAAAAGTATATATATATATATATATATACCCTTTTATGTCAGTGTCTGACTTTTATCCATCTCGCATACCGGCTGCAAACATTTGCATGAAAGCAAAGCGTCTGGAAGGTGCTCGTTGCTTTAAAGGGCTTTCCCTTTAAAGTCACTACAGGAAGTCAACCAATACGTTTTGGATCGGCAGGATAGATTTCCCTTTGTGTAAACATGAACCCAACCTTAAACACATGTTTTTCTCATTTGATAAGATATTCAACGTGGGTATAAAATATTGATAATCAAAATGATTAAGTTCAAAGACAAAACAGTGTGGCTTTTGTATATAAAGAATGAAGGGGAACGCCAGTTATTCAATAGCCATTCACAACCTAACAGGCTCATAAGACGTCTGATGGTTGGAGTTGGGTGGAGCTGAGAGTTTCCTTATCAACCACATTCAAATGCAAAAAGATGAAGTTTCTGTCCTGTCCTCAGAAACTATGCAGGGGAGCCATGGAAGGTTCAGTTTTTCCAATTCCAGATTTTCAAATAGAAGTAACACAGGGTTTAAGAGGTTAGTGGTGCAACACATCACTGTCACCACAAACATGAAGGATATTAAAATCCATTACATTTATTGTTTCATTGCTTGGGACCCGGCTTACTTATTATCAGCTCAATATCGGGTTTACGGGCGAGCCATAAAGTATCTGGGATGTAAAACATTTTTCATTAAACATTAAACACCAAATATTCTTTTACAGGCAATGTTTAAAACGAGGAAAACCACAGTTTTAAGTCAAAAGTGCTCGTTGCCAGACTAAATAGATTTTTCCAATTCTCAACAAAGACATGACCCTCATAAAAAAACACACACAAAGAGAATGCAAAGCTTTAAAAGCAGTTATTCTAGGGCCTTTGCCATTGTAAAGAAACGTCATCTTGTCATTAGCCCCCGACAAATAAAGAACACAAACATTTTCAATAGAATGTAACACTATAAACATTGCTTACATAGGTTTGCCAAGAGCTCTAAAAGATGGCAGGCTGTAGAGTTGAAGATGAAATTTACAGTTTTCTTACATGTTACATGTTTAAATGTTTTTGAGTCATCTTCAAGTTCAAGTCATGCTTTCTCCATCAACCGCAGGTCTGCACAGTCAAAATGTCCCTTATTATCATAAGAATGAGAGAAATATGGAAGAGATATTGAAAAGCGAATCCACAACCTCCTCGTGATTGTCCGCCCTCCTGCATTTAGCAAAATTCAGTTTTGATCTTATCTTCTGCAATGTACTATGGCCTCAAAGTATTTGAGTGAACCTTCGGCAGTACAAAAAACAGACCCTATTTAAAATCAACGAATGGATGGTAATTATTTCTGCCAAAAATAGACCCGGTTCGTGATAGACCGGCATCCTTTTATGCGTTTACTTCTTCTGACTGGCTGAAGAGATTCAGTGTCTGGTGGGACACGACAGCATGCGGATGGATTAGCTCTGCGCAGGCTCCAGAAAAACGCCACTGCAATGGCCAGATCTCAATGCACACTGCCCCCTAGTGAACGATCCGCAGAAGTGACTCATATGACCCCCCCCAGCAGACCAGTGGTGGAGCCTGAAGCAGTCCTATGACTCCGTGAGCATGCACCACGGGATCCAGCACTTTTATTAGCATTTTGAGTTGCGTAGTGCAGTATAAACTACTATAAACACTGTAAAAAAACAAAAAAAAAACAATACAAGAAGGATTATTTGTAAGTGATCCTCCTTACACACTTCCACACAGCTAAACAACAGCGAGGTGGCACCAGCTTGCACACGTGGCGGCAGAAGCAAACATCAGGCACAATGCTGCAAGAGTTGCTGGAGAGAAGCTTGTGGAATTGTGTTTGCTATCTGCCAGCCTGCTACAAAACATTTGGTCATTACAGAGTCACCGCTTCTGAAAAATGAATTACAGAAACAATCATTTACAACATGCTAGATGAGTGAACAAACACAAAAAACTGCACTCTTAAGAAAAAGGTTTGATTGGGACTGCCGTTTTTATTTCCTCCCCCCCCCCACACACAGAACCATATGTGCACTGTAGGAAAAAAGCAACTTGAATTTACACAAAAGTTAAACTGATATACACAAAATAATTATATTACAACAAAAAAGAAAATCCTTCAGTGATCCTTACAACAACATAATAAATTCTACTTTTAGACACCTTGTAAAATGTTTGTGCAGCGATTCTTTTTCTTACAAATGTGTTTACATTACGAACCTCTAATGCACGACAAATGCAAGCTGCAGCACGTATTCTCTGGGTGTACAAGGGGAAAAAAAACCCCACAAGATCTCTGCCGGTTCATCAACAAAAGATGGTTTTAATCACCACACCAGACTTGCTTTCAGAGCATTGAATTGAGCTATTTAAAACAAAATATGTCTCACGACAATACCGGTTTTCTTTGCAGTTTCCAAATTTCACAAATTATTTTAAATCCAAGTGAATCACAACTCAAATGGATAAATGATACATCCAAACTCTTGTAGTGTAGGAATTCAATCAACTTCCAAATCGGAGCAGCAAATTCAGTTTCAGCAGTGGAGTTGTTCCGCAGCTTCTCAGGACATCATCTTCAAACCGCAGCAGCAGCGCGGAGGGGCCAGAGAACATGTCTCCGGTGACCGAGGACATGGGGACGTCACAGTGGTGGCCCTCAGACACCCTACATACATTACCGAGCCAATTTCTGCCAAACAATGAAATTCTACGGAGCAGCCTCCCCAACGCAGTCCATCGAAAAACACACAAGATGTGCAACCAAAGCAGCTTTGGGGTTAGTTGTAATCACGTAGAAATTTGGTAAAGAACGAAATCATAGGTAACTATTTTCGAAGAGAATGCTGAGCGGTACAGGTAACTTTCAAAAGGGATATAAATGGGCAGTGAATAATAAAAGCCTGTAATTATGCATCATGTAAACAATGTATAGTGAAGTAAATCAAAAGTGATTACACATTGTAACTGCCCATTGGCATAGCTTTGAAACACAGGCTTTACTCATACCTAGAAGCGTTAGTACACTTTGGTAAAATTTGTCCAATATCCAAATTTGACTTTTGGGGAAAGCTAGTGATCAAAAACAAGCTAACAGAACAAACAAAAAGTCAATAACTGCCTGCTGAAACTGCTCACTGACCAGTTAAAAAAGTTGGTCCAGGCTGTTGGATAACGTAACATGTTGTAAGTGCAGAACTAATAAGTTGAGAACATGCAAGAACGGTCCATAACCCAATGTGAAAGCAATAAATAGCTCACAGCTTTAGAGTCCGATGGAAACGAGGCGTTGGAAAGCAAACCCGTGTCGCATTGAGCCGCTTCACTGCTGTTGGTCCCACATTGAAGGAACCTGCGGACGGCAATGATTCCTCTTCACCACAACCAGAAACCATTGATGCTCGACAATGATTTTGGCTCTGGACATGTTGTTCATCCAAGTTCTAAAAAGAAAAGAGGAGGGCGGGAAAAATATCTGCAAAAAAACCTACTTTTTGTAAATAGCAGCTGATTTGATCGGCCTGTGTGGTAAATTTGATGAAAAAATCAAAAGCTTCCCATGACCTTCAGGCTGGAAGAAATGGCGAGATAAATAGTTTTATGCCGACAGGCGTATTCTTGCATACGTGTGCAAACGTAATGCGTGTGACTGTCATCCCAGCAGCAGCCCCGACAGGGCGTTCAGGTCTCTCATGTACGGGTTGTCGCTGAGGATGCGGTCGATCCGCTGCTTCTGGTCGGGGAAGATGTCGTACAGCTTCCTCTTCAGCTCCGTCGTCTCCAACGGCGACCGCTGGGGAGGTGGCGAGGGCGAGGGGGAAGGCGAGCGGCGGGGCGGGTACCATTCGGGGGGGCCGGAGTGGGGCCACTGCACGGTGGGGTTGGGCGTCAGGGAGGGAGGGGGGCGGGGGGTGGAGGTGGGCGTCCGGGGGGGCAGCTGGGAGGGTGGCCGCAAGTCTGGGGGCCTCAAAGGTGGGGGGGAGACTGGAGCCCTCCTGATGGGGAGGTGGGGGGGGGGGGGTGAAATAGAAGTGAGGAGAGTGCAACACCGCCATAACAACATCTCGCAATGGTAGAATGGAGACGTACCGCGGGTTTCCTCTCGGCTCGGACGCAGGAACATGTGCAGGCGAAGGCCACCTACACAGGAAGGTGTTAAGATGAGGTCCTTTTCTCCCCAGAGGGTCGTCAGGGATCATGAAGTGGTCCTCCACAAAAGTAAACTGAAGCAATCTGCCAGTGGAAAAGTAGAAAAATATCAAGTACAGAAGCAAGTTTCAGAAATATAATTATTTTGCCTTAGTTTGGTAGTCAAATACGTGTTCTCGCTATTGCAAGATATAACACAAACTGCTCGCAAGTTGTCTCAGTTATAAATGAGTGTAAACAGAAGTCTAATAACATTTATAGTATTGGTTTTGCTGGACGTCTTGCTCGGCAGTGTTGCCGTTTATGGCAAGAAGCAACAACAATGAACCAAATTGAAAAAGTTGCACAACATCAACTCAATAACTCAATGCAGTATAATGTAGAATTATACATAAAATAAAAACAACGCACACTACCCTAAGTAAAATGAGTGAGGTACACTTTTCACTGAGTAAACCGAACTACGACGTCTCTGCGGTCTCAATCTACTGTACCACCAATATCCATCTGTAATTTATTTCCCTAAATGTTAAATCGAAATGAACAAAAAAAAAGACATTTGCATTTCATTTTAAATCCAGTCTAACAACCCTCAGAGTTATTCCCCCCCCCTGTGAATGTTAATTTGATCTTCTGGTTTGTTTGTTCTTCCTTCATGCGCAAAAAGAATGTTGGTAAATGCAAATGAAGGGGCAGCCGGAGTCGGAGCTCGCTGGGTAATGGAAAGGGGGAGCGGACAGCTGAATGGGCTGCAGTGTACACGCAACAAACAATCACCTCTCCTGAATGATCTTACGCCAGGTGTCCGAGGTGTTGACAAAGTCCCTCAGGTTGTCATTGGTTACGATGATCCCGCCTGTTTTTTCTGCTAAGTGGAGCAGGAACCTAACACAGAGAGGAAGAGTGAGAGTGTGTGTGTGTGTGTGGCACGATTCCCACGCTCAAAGATTGCTCACGGTTCGTCCGCTGCATCACATCTATGCATTTTCAGGTCATTTTTTACAAACCCAGAAAACGAAACAAAATGACATATTACACACGATGTGAGAACTGATACATTTGCCGTTTAATTAGAAGGTGCTGAGGATATCGGGCTTTCAAAACAAAAACATTACAGAGCAGTTATTACAGAACTTGAAATCACATCACGCTACTTTTGGACCTTTGGTTAATGAGGTCATTTATGTCTATTATGAAAATATAGTATGACTGTAGTTGGTGAAGCGTGGCGTGGGAGTAAGGGACCCAGAGTTTGTATACTTGCAAGATAAATACATGGGGATGACCAAGCAGGTCTGGAGAAACATGCTCCACTGACTCTGCCTACACGATGGCGTCTGGATATAAAGGACTCAAGATTGGTGGACTCTCTCCTCTAAGAAGTCTGATTTAATCCAAGCTTTAAGAAAAGTATGTGTGTGTACCTGTCGTCATGCGAGGATATCCTCTGGCCACACACCTCTCTGGAGGGAGTGAAGGAGAGCAGTCTCAGGTCTTCTAGCTGGTTAAGAAAATGTTGCTCTGTAATAGGATAACAACAATTCTATTACACCGTAGTAAAAATGCCAGAGGAAGAAAACTCACACACAATTTGCTTACATCCCGCATATGGCTGGTTTGAAAAGTGTTGAACCTGTGGCAAAGCGTGCCTTCAAGGTCCAATATAAATTCTAAAATGTTAAGCACCACAAGGTCTGAAATGAATATGTATGAAATGTATTTTACATTTCCACTGTCAACAGGAAACGGTCACATGTAAAAAGAATGCGTTAGAACAGTTCGGTGCTACCTTTTTTTTTTTATACTCCCCATTTCAGTTACAAAGTCAGTACTTCTACCCGCTAAACCTGGTCTCATGGTAAAAATGACAGGTGATGGAGCGAAGAGCCAGAGGAACGAGCAGCACGCCGCTCCTCTGCTACTCGAGGGCGCGGCTGTGTGTGTGTGTGTGTGTGTGTGCGCGTTTACCTGTTATGGAGGGGTCTCTTTTCTGACGCCACTGGGGGACAAAGACTGTGATCTCCCTGTGCCCGAGCCTCCAAAAGGTTTCCACTGCCAGCGCAATTCCTCGACAAGAGAAGAAGCGATGCAGGCCGTGACTGGAGAGACGCAGAGGGAGGGGCAGATAGTATGAGGGCGGCTGTCAGAATTGAATTTGGAAAGAATAAAGTTGTTCATCCCTACGCATTACATCATCACAATTGAATGAGAATAAGGGAAGTAAAACAAGGAGAAACCTCCTGTGGCTTATTGCTGTGAAATTAAGGAATATTGAAAAAAAGAAAACAGCAGGTCAGCACGTAGCCAAACTGGCTGCAAGGGGCTCCCCTGCACTTGTTTTGACAGCCAAACAAACGCACTGCACGTCAACGCAAACAATCTGGGTCAGCTGACGGTGTGAGGTGCAGGGTGTTTGTGTATTTGGGTCTGTACGCGCACGTCACCAAGCTGTCGCACAACAAATGAGTCGCCACAGAACAACAAAACAGCAACCGAGATGAGAAAGTCCCCGAGGTCGGCCAAGCAGGAAGCCACGGAGCTAAAATCACGAGTGACGTCTTCAACGGATGGTTTACCAACGGTTTAGGAGTTTATACACAAACACAATATGCACTGCCTGGATTTAACTAAACAAATAGGTACAAGCCTCCTATTGGATAATTACTGCATGGGCAGCAACAGCATGTGCTCAGAGAACGAGGTCAGCTGACTACCTGAATATACATAATGACCAGGTTTTTTTTTTTTCTTCCCTGATAGCACGGGAATATTCCAAGATGACAATGCCAGGATTCATCAGGCTCAAATTGTGAAAGAGTGGTTCAGGGAGCATGAGACATCATTCTCACACATGCATTGGCCTCCACAGAGTCCAGACCTCCCCAATGAGAATCTTTGGGATGTCCTGGAGAAGCGCTTTGCTACGGTCATCAATACAAGATCTTGGTGAGAAAGTAATGCAAGACTGGATGGAAATAATGTTGTGACAAAACAACGCCACAGCAAATGCGTGCAGTAATCAAAGCTGATCTGATTACTGCATTTCTTTTGGTGGCGACTTTTTTTGGCCGGGCCGTGTATATACATATATAATGGTCTCAGGTGTGTGCGTTTGTGTGTTAAAAGATAGTGTCTGGCTCAGTTTGGACACCTCTAAACCCCTCCATCTTTCTGACAGTGATCAGCATAAAAAAACTGTAAACAGAAACAATTTGGACTGTGCATCAAATCGGATATGTAGTACATCAAGATGATAGGAACCATCACACAACCAAGGCGGTCTCAAGAACTGGTTTACTTCACTGGAGTTGCAGGACAACTTGAGACGAAAGGGACAGAGTGTGTGTGTGCTGGTGAGAAGTCAAACTAGTGCTGGCAGACTGAGGTATGATTACAAAACTGGTGCCTCGTGAATGGAGCTGTGGTTCACCCTGTGGTTTCTTTTGTTTTTTCATTGTCATGTGCATTTCTACCAGTTACGTCACTGGGTTGCTAACTCGATCATCGGTCTGGCCTTACACGAGTGGCCGTGAAGCAGAGACGCACAGCAGATATTGTGTTTGGCTGCTAGAGACACAAAATATCTCCAGCAAAACCACACACACACACACACACGCACACACACACACACACACAAACTGTGTTTTTACGTCACATAACCTGTAACCTTTTTTTTCGGTCATCATGGAGGACACTCTAGTTAAAGGTTTCCGTTTACGCAGTATTCTGGAAAAGAAGGACTAACGGTAAGAGGGAGTCGCACAGAACGGATTGTAAAGGGAAGCAATCTCAAAAGAGAGAACTCAATACAAAGTCCCCCAGAGTTGAAGATTTTCTGAAAAATGGAAAAAGAAATTTACAAGAAAAGGCCTTTCTTCACAATAAACCATGTGTACTGCCCCCCTCCGCCCCCGGGCGGCTTATCAAAGCCTATCTTTAGAACTGCTCTTGCTCAGCCTTCTGTGCGCGCACACACACACACACACACACACACACGATGAGTAACAACATTGTGTAAATCCGTGGGCTAAGTTTTGGTGCGCCCACACAAATAGGGTCGTAGCTGCGACCCAAGTACGCCACCCCAGTATGACTAAAAGCGTGTGTGTGTGTGTGTGTGACCTCAACTGCAGATGGTGGCAATGTTGATGGGAAAGGTGGCGGCTTCATGTGCAAAAGGAAAAAACAAGGTGCTACAGGTTTTGTATCGCATGTGTCATCGAAAGCCCAACATGTGTAAACTATTTCATATTCGTGTTACAAATACATTATGATGCACAATTCACTGGAAAGGTGCACTTTGTAGAGTGCTGTATTTTTGGATGAAGAGGGAAAACAACCCACATTTGGCAAACCTCTCAACACCAAAGGCGTGTTAAGCATTATAAAACTAAACTAAAACAAATAATAACAATAATAAATGCAGTTTTTTGAAGCAGAAATACCAGCTGCAGACAGACTTGGTGCAAAAACATGCAAGCAGGTGGTGCTGACTTACGCCATGGCCACGTTGCTGCCGTCTATGATTATGTGTCTGAGCTCCTGACGTCCCGGCTCATTTGGCAACTTCAGACTATAAGGAGTCCGCAGCGACTGATGGAAACGAGCGATGCCGGTCACCGAGGGGACGGGAGGGTCGTTTGCAGGGGGGCTCCTGGCTCCGACACCATGGAACGTGTGGCTGATGGTCTGATAGGGAGAGGCCGCGGGCCGGGAGGCGGGCTGAGCTGACTGAAAATAGAAAAATCACTTGTGAAAAAACTGGTGAGTCATAAAATCAGAACAACGTTGTGTGATGCAAAGCAGCCGGAGGTCATGCAATACACACTGGCCAACAAGTGTTCGATTTGACAAGTTCAATCAAAAGTCAATTAAATAACAATCTGTATTTCCACAGTCACACAATATCCATTAATTACTCTCACATTTCTGTCCCGTCAACTAGTTGTAGAGGTAAAATGAAATACAAATGTTTTGTTATCTTAAACATCCAGTCTAACAGAATAAATGATATAAGGAAAAGGAATCTAAACTGAACCAGTTATCAACAACAGATTTGTTAAATTTCGTTGACTTTCCCAGCCAATACATTTAAATATATGTGTAAAAGATGTATAAAATTGCTGACATCAAACTTCAAATATTGGTTCATGATTGGTTTACAAGCAAGTTGGGGTTTAAAAATACAATTTTGTATGTTATAGTCGCAAATTTACATTTGGACACATTTCAAGGTAACGAAAAAGCAAAACCCATTGATGAGCGGCCTGACGGCGATACCTACACTGGGGGTCGACGTTAAGGAGGTGGTGTTGGCCGCGAACCACTGAGGCGTGCTGCGCAGCGCCGTCACCGCCTCAACTTTCACCGCTCCCCCCAAAGTCTGAGTCCCGCCCCTCGACAGGAAGTCCCTCTGTAAGACTCCGCCCACCCCCCGTGCAAAGTAGTCCGTTCTGGATCCGGACTGGCTGTCCAGGTGGGGAACTGTCATCATCCGCGACGTCCGACTCGCCGCTGTTCTGCTATTCATGAGGATGACATCGTTGTCGTCGTCGTCAATGGTAATCACATCGTAGTGTCCTGCCCCTCCCTGAGCACTGGAGCTCCTCTTGATGGCGATGGCCTAAAATGAGACGCGATATGAGTTGGGGGAGCAAAACACTGCATTACATTGTGGCTAATTAACAACTTTCGGCAAAGTTTTGCACTTAGTGAAGGACTTAAAAAAGGAGATTAGGTCTTTCCTTCACGTCGCGTTCCAAAGGAGTCGGCTTTCCTCTGTTACCTGCGAGGTGCTGGTCTCGCTGCTGCTGCACTGCCTCCGGTGACCCAGACCGTTGCAGCTGCCTCCATGCAGGTTGGGCTTAATGTTCTCTTTTGACCTGCCCTGGTCAGCCGACGGTCTGCTCGGCTCGCGCTCCTTCTCTTTAAACCGAGCGACCATGGAAGAGGACGAAGACATCGACGATGAGGAGGACGAGGGAGTGTCTGGTGAGCGTACAGAGTTCAAACGTCTCTCTTTTCGCCCTCCGTTTGAGCCCTCCTCACAACATTTAGTTTCCTCAACAATTTTCTCCAGAACGAGGAAGGTATCTTCCGTCTCTCCCATCTGCTTGACAACACGCTCCACCACTTCCTGCTGGTAACCCATAGTTCTAAAAAAAAAAAAAAAAAAACATTTTGTTTCAAATGGCAGTAAGGTCTTAAGGATGGGCTTCATTTTTTAAAACACTCTCATTTTCCCATTTGCACACTGAAAGAGTTAATGGAAGCTGGAGTCGTTCTTCTTGTCCATCCTAGCTACCTTCCTAACACAATTCCAGACGGCGGAGCAGTGTTGGTCATCTTACTTTGCAATTACGCAATTTGCAATTAGTTACAAATTACTTCTCCCAAAAAGAATCTGAATGACTCCCGACTCAACAGTGGACAGGGGGAGCATGTTTTCAGCAACATACCTGCCAATCAAAGTGTTCAGCTCGGGCTTGGTCACCTGTTGCTGACCTGAAAACTCGAGCGTTGCTTGTTTTAACAGAGTGGCTGCGTCTCCGCTGCAGCTCACGCTAGCTGCATTTGGGTTCGGGATAGCAGCAGCAACCAGTGTCGTCTTAGCATGTGTTGATGTGAGGCGCTTCATTAGGTTTGAGTTGCTTGAGGCAGACGTGGGTAACGTCTTTTTTCCTGCGCGTAGCGTCCATGTAACATAAACATTCTTGCCTTTGACTTCAATGAGCGAGAAGTAGTGCCAGCACTTCCAGTTTGACAACGCTATTTTTGAACTTCCCCGGCTCGTCTCCGGCGCTGTCTTGTTTAGTGGTAGTCAGAGTGTGTGCAGCGAGACAACGTGAGAAAGGCACCTGTTCCAGTCCCCTTATTTTAAGTGTGCACTAAAGTTACCACTGGTCACTACTAGTAAAAGTTTTTTTTTTTATTACCATCCCACCACTATAGCTCAGCAAGAAAACAAGTTGATTCGTCTAATTAAGTCCCATGAAGTTTTATTCCAGTCTCATTGGAACGTTGTGTTTTTGCACAGAGATTAGACGGTGCATTTTAAATTCCACGCCTTATATAGAAATCCCATTACGAAAGTACGCCTTAAGGGCCAGTATGGACAGGAGGAACTACAGCAACCATTCAGTCTTTTCATGCACCTATGAGAGTGTGAGCACTATTTTACAACAGATTTGAAACCTTTCCTTCCTTAATGGGCATTATGTATCAACAATGAATTCTAAAGCTAGAACCATTAGCACCGTTACCTGAAGAAGTTGACCAAGCAGCGGAGGTTGGTTTCTGGGCTAACGGCCTCCCCGTCTTCCGAGACCCCTTCACATGAGTCAAACATGATCGCACCGGTTACCGTGTTTGCGTTCCCTGAGGAGGAGGAGGAGGAGGAGGAGGAGGAAGAAGTCGAGGGGGTTTTGGATCTACAGCTGTTGCTGCCCCCCGAGCCCTCTCTGTCCCGCTGACGCTCCCTCTCTCTCGCCCTCTCCGGTGACTCGTCCCTGCGCTCCAGGGAGTACTGTCTCTTTGTGTCGCGGGACTCGCTCTCGGACGACCGCCGCTTGTGCGAGGGCCGAATGCCGTTGAACACAACGGCCTCAGGACCCGATCCCATCGCTCCTCCCACTTTGCCACCTCCGCTCCCTTTCTCCTCAAAGCTGGTGCCGAGGATTTGGTTGGAGAGCTCAGTCACGGGGGTGCTGCTCTGCGAGCGGTCCTGGTCGATCTCGGCCATGCTGGGATGAAGCGCCTGGTTGAGCGGAATCTGTAAGAGGAAACACAAATCATGATTTATATATCGGACTTCCCTTTCAAACTTAAAATAGAAAGTGCCCACTTTTTTGAGACCTGCTTAGTCACGGGTCAATGTTCACATTGGACAAGCTCAAGCAAAAGCTTAGGCTAAAACACGGACAAAACATCAGCTCTACACATCAAGCTTAGTTTTTAGAGATGCATGTCCTGTGAGACTAGAACAGCAACATCACATTGCAAGATCTGAACATTTCTGATACATTAATAATAACAATTTTGCAAATGCAACCAATATCACATTTGTGACGCAAACTTTTTATTAGCAAATAAACTGGTGAAGTCGGCATATTTAGGAGGATAGTGGATTGGGATTGATCGGATGAGGTTTTCAGTTTGGAGGTCCTTTGTATGTTGTGATTTTAGTTACAAAGACTGACGGAATACTCGCCCCTTGATTACACTCACTCTAACAACACAGAACTTTTTTGACTAGGCTGTGGCAGAACGCCTGCAGTGCTCTGGGGTTTACCATAGTGCCACAACTGGAAGTGCAACGATGCTCCAGACAGGAATTGGGACACTTCTGCTTCAAAATGTAAAATCACCCATGGCCCACTGGGAAGTCTCACAGCATGTGGTTACGTTTTACTGTCCATTATAGATCCCAATCACACACTATTGGTATGCTAGAAAAATATGTAATATGTCCTGAAGCCTAATGTGTATATATACACACACACTACGTATTGGGACACATGTATATTATACTGCATCAACTGTATGTGCTTCTGAAGAATACAATTTGGAAACCAGCCAGTGTTCAAAATGTTACCCAAAGATGACGTAAAATGTCAGCTGGACACAGTGGTTAATGATGTACTGCAATGAATAGTGTTAAAAATAAATTAAAATGTTAAAAGGGATTCACTAACCCGGGCGGATGTGATCGTGGTAGTGGGGCTATGAGCCAGTCCCAGTAACTCTTCCTTCAGGGCACTGGGCAGCAGAAGAAGCTCCATCGTGTACTTGTCATCCCTTTCCTCCACAAAGGACTTGAACGCTCGCTTCACCGTGAGCTCTCTCTCACTCGGCACACTTTGCTTTTCCTGGATACATCACAAACAGAGTTTCAATTAGAAACGTTGCTGTAAAGCGTAAAGTGCTGGATGACAGTAAATGAACATTCCTCTGTGCACCTAAAATAAATGTTTTCCTTTCCACAACTAGGCTAAGCTACTGTGTGGTAAATTGTTAGCACCCCTACCTGGAATAGTGATACAAATTGCTGAACCCTGCTCTGAGCCATCACTACGGGTTCAGCCCGGCCCAGCAACCGCAGGCGGCCCGGCTCAGGCACCACTACTTCAGCACTTGTGTCCCGTATGAGCCGGTCCAGGAAGAGGCCCCGGGCACCAGCAAAAATACAGTGCATGTCCGCTGGGTACCGCTCTTCTTCCTGTAGTTCTGGGTCACAGAGTCCTCGAACATATTCCTGCATAACAAGGACAGCAATATACTATGAATATATATACATGACTGCATTGCAGCTCAGAAAACCAAACACACTTTCACTAGTAGTGATAACCCGGTAAAACAGAAGCCTAACTGGGCTCCTACAATCATTTTAAGGACATACCCTGCTAAAAAATAAAATAGCAGTATTTCAGCAAAATATGGAATTAGGCGTGTTATTTAATTTAGACTCTCCACATTTAGTACCTTTCTTTACAGGAATAGTGCTTGCTCTCTCAGGTTCATGAACACACACATGACACAAACTCCCACACAGCTCGCTGTGGAGCAGTTGAGCTGACACACGGCGAAACTAAACACTTGTCATTGATTCAGGGAATCTCCTGACTACGGGAAATGTTCGGATGAATCAGCTGGAGGCGCGTGCGGGTACTTCCTAACAGATACTGTCACATTTCTTTAGCATTAATGTGCAAGAGAAAAAAAAAAGAGAAACTGAGAATGAATGACTCAACAATGACGCAGTGAGACAAAGAAAAAGGACGTCAGACTCATAAAGGAACCAGAGTATAAATAGATAGGTGTGGCTTTTGAAGTCGGGCGAGCAGTAAGATTCGTTTTGAATCTTTAATTTACTTAAAATTCTTCTTCACTTCTTCCACTGAAGTCAGTGTTTGTTTTATGTGTTCATTCAATTAGAGATTAAGCTGGATATTATTTTAAAATGAGTGGTCGTGCTTGGTATAAAGAGTTATGTTGGGAAAGGTTTTGTTTTAGTTGGGTTTAGGACATTTCGAAGTACTGACACATAGCGTTTGGGGCTATACAGACGTTCGTGATGATTTGATCGAGCATGAGCAGGATAGTGGCTGCAGGAACTAATGTTGTAATGTTTTATTGACTATGTGTCCTTCAGTCATGAATGACGATGCCATTTCTCTCTTTGATGTGGAGCTGATCCCGCTGTTGCACAGATGTTTTCACGTTAAACTATAGAACTCCTAGTTGCAGAAGGAAAGCTTTGAGTACCTTGAAGCATGAACTTGTATGCGTTTCAACTCCATGCCTAAACGTCCTGTGATTTTACACCGATGTGTCAAGTAGGTGTGTCGCAAAAATCAATATGTATGAAAATGAACGTGATCATTTTTGGTGCTGCGATATATTGTACTAATTTGACATATAAATGATTGCGCTCTTATTCATGACTGAGCCAATAGACGTGCCGGTGTTTTTCAGCTTGTTTTGCCAACAGTAACAACGAAAAGACACGTTCAACTTAAAATTGCACCTAAAAAAACCCATCCCACGCAGAACTACTGTCGGATCCTCCGGACTGTGTGTCCGCCTTTTTGGCCGGAAGGTGCCATGCCCAGGGCAAGGTTATTTTGGTGCATTAGTCGCACAACAAAAAGTAGTCATCATCACTGTGCCAGCGTCAGGGCTACTCAAAGCTTTCCTTCTACAAAGATATCTATAGTGGTGACAAACATCTGTGGGGATGGGGGGCTGGATCGGCTTCCACTGGTCACCTCCACTTCAAAGAGAGAGATCGCATCGTCATTCATCATTGAAGGAGATGGAACAGACACCAAGCCAAAAACACCTTACATCATCAGTTCTTGGCGAAACTACCCTGTGGGATTTGGTAATACAATTCTGGGGAATCCTTCACAGTTATTTAAGGGGAAACAGAGCGGCTGTATTTTATTTGGAGATATGCCTCAGGCAGTCAATATTCAAGGAATCAACATTAAAGTTAAAATTCAAACCGTTAAGTGACAAATTAGACAGAAAACCGGCCTCGGTTGATCCTAGCCAAAATACTCTACTACTAATGAATCAATTCCGGATATACTAAAGTATGAAAGGCAAATACTTGGCTTCCAGCCTTTGATACATTTTCAATCAAACTAAATACAAGCAGTCAGTGTATCGCGCCTTCTAAAAGCATCATTCTAAAAGGCAGATAGCTTTTCATCACCAGTGCTGTGAAAGCAACTGCAAACTGGGGCAAATTAAAAAAAGAGCAACGTTACCAACAGGATTCTTTTTTTTTAAACTCCATCACAAGAAAGATGGGAAATCACTGCCATAATTTCCACGACCAACGAGAGGAAGCACCACACCACCTTAGTGCGGTATGCCACACTCCTGTCATTGTTGTCATGACTTGAACAGGCACCCAAGTTAGCATTTCCCCGGCACGTCTTCGGTTGACTGGCTCTGAACAGCTGGTTATGGGGCAAGCAACTTTTGCGTGACACAAGATGCAGATGCGTGACAGATCCACGGGAAATCACCCAGGGGTTAATGAGCGCTATGAAGAGCCTTTTGAAGAGATTGGAGATGGTCTATGGGAATTTAATAAATTTAGTGCATTTATTCCTTTAAGACTCGATTACACAAAAGGAATTGTGTGTACATAACTTATAAATTGTACTGAGAGGTCCATACGCATCTACCTCGATGTCAGATCCAATCAAACAACAAATCAGCAACACCACCTACCATATCGACCTCCACAGGACCCCAGATCCTATAAAATCGGGGTTGGTGGCAGGAATGTACTTATTTGTAAATTAGGGTTGAGTAACTAAGAGAAGCACAACACACAGGACAAATTTGTCCATGGGTGTGACAACATTTGGTGGCTCCTTTGCTAACTGATATAACGTTAAACAGATTTGACGTAATGTCCTAAAGACACCGTTTGTACTGCGGATGTGGTGGCTAAAGAGGAAGAGACAGTCAGTTCGACTTGATCTCTTAAAGGCTACAACAGCGAGGCGTGTGACTCAAGAGACACACCTGTGTGTTCATGGGTCACACACAGGCGGAAGTTAGGCGCTGCTGCCAGTGTGCTGGTTATTTGGTCTTATCTTCAAGTTTAAAAACACAACGACCCTTTGTCACAGCGCGAAAGAGCTTAACAGGACCTCACCTTTGCCCTCGACACGTCGTCTCCCGTTCCCCGCAGCTGCAGCCATATCTGCCGCGTTGTTTTGCTGCCGTACGGCTGTCCCGTGTGGTCCAACAGACCGATAATGGTGAATGTTACTTTAAAAACCTGCTCCACCCGAGCTCTGGCACACTTCAGCTCGTCTTGTTTCTCCTCTAGCACTGTGAACTCGTCCAAAGTGAGAGCCTCTAGCTGCTGCCTCCCCGCGGACGCAGGGAGCCCGCTGGCCGGCTGCTCAGCGCACGCTAGCTCGGCGACTCGCCTCATTCCGAGTAAGGGCCGCGTTGTTGACATTCCCCCTCGCAGTCGGACCGTCGCTGCCGGGACCGAGGCCTCAACATTCAAACCTTTCGGCGCAGTTGGGAGCCTTTGGAGTGTTCATGGTCTCTCTCGGTGTGCACTCCTGAGCAACGAGGCGACGTTTACGGCATCTAACGACATGAACACAGAGGTAGCGCTAGCTTAGTAACTCGGAAGCCCCGAATGACGTATCCGGAAAGTCCCAGTGATGGCGTCATCAAAATCCGACGTTTGTTCTCCGCTGGGTTTCATATCTCCAAGAACTCGGATCTGTTATGTAAAACTGCACGAAAGGTATGCATTTTACATTTGACTAAAGCAAGAGTACATAAGAGAAGCATAAACATAGGACTAAGTAAAAGTACTGAATCAGCAGAATAGCCTCTCAGTAAACTGCATATGTTATACAATTGGATTATGATTATGATTGTTGATGCAATAATGTGTACATTAATCAGAATGTGGAATGTAACTAGTTATCAAAACGCAGTCGTGTAAAACTAATATAATATTTTCCTCTAAATTGTAGTCAAAGAGAAATAAAAAGCAGAATAAAATTGGAGTTACATGAAGTAGACTAGTAGACTAGGCTGTAACCCTATTACCTCAACCTGTCAGGCCCTGTCACTGCGAAAACATTTTTTTTTAATTTATATAGTATATCTAGTATTTCGTTTATGTTAGTCTTTCTTATCTTCTACTGTCTCTATTGTACAGTGGAGTTTGGTTACATGTATATATTTATATTTACCATTTCTGCTGTAAGTGCATGTTGTGTGTGATGTCTGTATGTTACTGAGACCTTTGAATTTCCCCTAGGGGATCAATAAAGTACCTAACTACCCACTACCTCAAAATGAAGTACGCTATAGTACTTGAATAATTATAGCTCACTTAGTTACTTTCTCTCATTGCTGATCTGTTGATATGTTGTCAAAACAAAAACATAAAAAACGACATGTGCATTCACCTAAACACAGTAAATTGTTAAAAATGCATTAGCAGATGAAAGAATAATAGTGTGCACTAATGCACTACACGTTTACATTGCGGCATTGATGCTTGTGGAAACTCACCTGGTCTTGCCCACAGGGGGCGCCAAAATCAACACAAAATCAAATTTTAAGTATTGGTTGTACTGGACAAATGAGACAAGGTACCAGTCACATTTTGCAGAGAGCAGTAGGTCGGAGCTCGTGGGGAGGCCCGTAGATTTCTGCATTTCACAACAAAACTCTTTCCTCAGGACGTTAGGCACATATAATCGAACAGTATTAAAAAGTTTGAGAATTATTCTTTGACCTTTAATCACTTTTCCTATTTACGGTAAAAAAGGGGCCGGTCCCAGCTAACTTTGGGCGAAAGGTTCACCCTGGACATGTTGGCAGACGATCACAGGGCTAGAGGGATGGAAACTATTCACGCTTACAAGCCATTTGGAGTCAGCAATTAATCCCACCGCGTGTTTCTGCTATGTACTGGGAAGCTGAACATCTCACGTTGACTAAGCGAGAACATGCAACGTCTACACAGAAGGCTGGCCACCACGCGTTAATTGTTAAACAGCATGCGAGTAAATCCCTGTACTTCTGTTCATAACAGACCAAGGCCCTTTCTCAATACTCAAGACGGCAAGAACGGGCTTGCGTTCCCGCGAGAATAGACTCGGGAGACAGACTTGGGAGTCTGAACTCGCGGGTACGGGAGAACGGCTATTTCCGCAATTGGAACAGCAGCTGATCTTCCATCGTAGCCTGCTGAGGTGAAATGCATTCTGGGATATTTTGCTCTCACAAGAACAGACAAGCCTGCTCCGATGCATGCCCGGTAAAATGGGCGGGGCGAGCCACATCCGGGTATTGTGGCCGTTCTCGCCCAGATGCGGACTTTAGAATTGGAACAGTACTCGGTATGCGACTGATGACGTTTCACGAGTCCACGAGAACAAAAGTCCACACAAGAACGCATATTGAGAAAGGGCGCAAGTTAAGCTGTAGTGGCATCATCATACATGAGTGTACTGAACTTTAAAGTTACTTACCTTGACTTTAAAGAAAAGATTGGGGAGTGAAACCATGCGGTTGCCAGACTGGTGAGTGCCATCCCACAAGTTGTATTCAGTCAGGTATAAAATATCACAAAAGGGTGAGAAAAAAAGAATAATTTGCTTTGAAAAACCACATCCTCCACTAAGCACAGTCAGAGTTTATCACTTCAACTGCACCTACGCTTACAGTAGGCCGACGCACAGAAATCTCACCCACCTTGTTACGCCCTTGCAATCGCTCTCGAAGCGTTTGGGGCCGTTGGAACATTTGACCCTGCTGGCTTGAAATCTAGTATGCATTTCTCAGAAGTTCACCACGCTCGTGAAACAATGCCAAGGTACAAGAACATAAAAAATGTGCAGCATGTGGAACGGAAGGCACAGCAGGTGTATAATAGATTCAAGATTTCAGACCTTCATAAAGTCTAATGTTCAGGATTACAATTGAAAAAAGGAACAAAAGTGAACTATTTTGAAATAAAAGCATTGCTGCTGTTGCTATGCCAATATTTGCTGCTGCGGTCTGAAATATTTGGAATTCAATGTCCTTGAGAGACTGTCTAAAAATGATTGGGGGGTTTACGGTAAGTTCATTTCATCCAGCCCTCGCTAAATTTAAAGCAAATAAAAATAATAAGATGACAAGATAAAAATATTTTTGTCAATACAGTTAAATTGACTAGACTGTGGTTCGTCCCTGCTTAATCATTCCGGTTGTCCTATAACCTTTTGTTTTACAGCACTGGGTTAGAAAAAAAGCCAATTTCATGTCCTCTGCCTGGCGCTAAAAATATCATTATATTAACCAGATAATGTTTAGATAAAAACTCGTCATGCTTTGATCATGTGTCAGTAAATATTTGTCAGTGCACAATTGCACTGGCAGATTAGAATCATTTTCCACCTCTGGTTTACACTTTTACCAGTTAAGCTTCGAGATGAATCACAGTTGCTAAAGGCCTGAAAGCAGCAGCGACCATGTGGATTGTGACTATCCAGCATATTATCATTGTCCGCCCCTAGATGGTGCTGTAACCCTCAGAGTGCCACTCAATACTGAGCCCCCTTCTCTGCACCCCGATGACAATGAGTAATACCGACAATTTTTCAAATCAATAGTTTTCATTATTTGAGGTTCAGACGCATCAGCAAAGGAATATTGTCTTTATTAAAGTTCATTGGGATGTATAATGCGGTCAAGAGCGGGAGAAAAACAGACACAGATGAAAGCTTCTTTTTCCTGTAGTAGTTGGCAATGTTGTGCTCGGTCTACAGAGTTGTTGAAATCACACCAGAGGCTTGGTGTAAAAAAAAAAAAAATCTGTTATCAGTTACATTTTTTGAACAGGTGGACAAAAGAATGGTGCCATGTGTATCAATTCAACATTCTAGTATACAGGAAAACACAGCAAACATTTATCCACATAATACATGTCAAATTCACATAAGGTTGTTGTGGTGGAAATGATCTAAATAGAAATATTGCTTCCAGTGAAACAGAGGGGCTTCACCAGGGGGCGTCATACTGCAGAGTGTGCGTGTGTGTGTTTGTGTCTAAGAGAACAGCTGTGACGGCCACCTGTGCGGTGAAGCTGAGGCTGACCTGCGACACATGCTCCTCTTTAGTTCCACATGACTGTTTGTATGTGTGTGTGTGTGTGTGTGTGATACGGCTGGACAGACAGACCACAGTATCTTGGGGAGCACTGAGTTCAAATGGCCACAAAACCCAACAGACTCCATGCAAGCAGAATTTCACAGAGGACGATGAAGCGGACGCCTATTAAGGCAGAAGCGGCTTTAGATCTTTATAAATAATTACTTATTTTCTGGTTTAAAAGGGAATCAGAAAGCAAATGTACCCGAGAGATGAAAATGAAAGAGAGTCCACAGCAAACGGACATTATTTATTTGTGTATGATTTCAACATGTCAGCAAAACACTTAAAGTGTTCCAGAGCTTATGCGACGAATACAAACGCGCTGTACTGTTTGGAAGTGGAATGAAAAGGAGAGCGGCACAGGCAGACCACCAAAGGTGAGCTTGCATGAGCTGATAGGAATCATTTGTTCGATGCATGCCTCACAAGATTGCTGGCTATCGGGTAACCAGTAACGTCCAATCAGCAGCACAGTTATAGGCCGGAGGCAAAGCCGGCTTTTTGACATATCGCAGCAGGAAAAGCAAAGGCGTTGATAATAAAGAAGAATGATGGTCGAATTCCATTTGGTTGCCTGAGTGGGCAGCGGGAAAAATAATTCAACCAGTTCTGTCTTTATGTCTTTTCTTAACCACTCATTCCTGTCCCCAATGAAAAATGTCATCAGGTTAAGGAAAGATGCAAGCAACGCAAAACTTAGAGAAACAGCAGCCAAATAGTCCAGTTCAGTTTCAGTTTTAATCCAGTTTTCAGTTTTCTCCAGCAAGGAATCGTGGGACGGCATTGTAAACTTCTGTGTCTTATCATGAAGGACGTAAGAGAAGAAACTTTGAAGTATCTTTTTTTTTTTTTTGCATTTCAAGAATTCAACCAGCTGCTTCATTGCTGCCATTTAGACTACCAAGCTATTCCACTCAATCAGTAACCTTGCATAAGCGAGCGTTGGGCTGCAGTCCCGCAACTGAGTCCGAACTGTAGACCCTATTCGCCATGAGGCTCACTGTACGACGATGTGTCCATTACGGAGAGCGGCTGCCGCCCCCTCCACCATGATGTAGGAGTTTTATAGATTTATTAAGAGGCAAATGAGAAAAATAAAATTCCTGTCATCTATTTTCAAATCAAATGAAAAAATGTATCTATGTATGTATGGGAAATTGGTGAAGAATTTTTTGTTGTTGTAACCTGGAGTTTTTTAATTGCACTAGCGTACTTCTTAACACAAATTATTACTGCACTTTCATTGAACTAAATCCAGCGTTTTGCAAAATTGTGTTATACACAGATTGTCGTTTCGCACGGTTTGTTTTCGGCCCTGTCCGTTTGATGCTGGACCATCGTCTCTTCGGCCACCTGCAACCGCACTAATAAGTGTCCGTCGTACCGGAGAGCAATTACTGCTTTTATTCTTTTACAGTTTACCCGTGGACTTCACAATAGTTGTCCAGAACAAAATAAGCATTAATAAGAAAAGGAAACTTGTCAGAGCTTCAAACCGTGACTAATATATCACCGCTGGACACGTTGCTCGCTAATTGCTAATAGCAGATGCTTCCTGTGCAAAAGAAAAACAGACGTTAACCGCACAACAGCCGGCAGTAAAGATGCTTTTGTCAGTTGTCCGTGTTAAATTGAACCCCGTTAGTGGGTCGATAATCAAGGCTGTTGTTGTTTGTGATCTTCGGGGAAAGGCTGACCTGAGAGGGGGCTCGACAAATCAGGGAAAGACACGTTGCGATTGTTAAGACCCAAAGTAGCAAAACAAGGGTGTCGAAGGTCATTGTTTCTAAACACATGGAAACACGTAGAAGTTGGACATGGAGACCGAAACAGGACCAAAGGGATTTGAATACACTGAGTAAACAAATGAGCAAACCAGCCACAGTTCAGGTAAAGCATCATACAGCATGTGAATGAAGAAAGAACAACATTACTATATTATAAAAGGGTAATGCTAAGTGATATTCTCACAGCAAGGGCTGATTATGCAGTGCACATTCGCTTACAGCACAAGAAATACGCGTGCACTCGTAATTCATTTAACAAACAACACTAGTACAAAAAAACAGAGCACAAAAAGCCAAAGGGAGGAAAAAGCAAAATGTGTCATGCAGGACTGCTGTGTTTGGTTTCTCGGCTTCACGGTGGGATATTTGAATGCAACACTCAAAACACACACACACACACACACACACATACTTAACCACACCCGCCCACTTAACAAATTTATTTATGTACAGCTCAGCTAAAACTGAACACCCTGACTTTCCCCCTCCTGCCTCTTTCTCTTTCTCTTGCAGGTCATGGTAGATAGTGGAGAGATAAATATCGGCGGCAATAAAAGGCCTGCATCATGAATAATAAAAGAGCTGTAATCTCAACCAATGATTTATACATCTACAGGCTGTGATTGCTACTTGCGCGCACACACACACACAAACATAAACGCACGCAACTGCACAGCAGTAAGTCACACATTAAGCACGGTTAAATTGAGATGAATGGTGATGCAAAATGTGCGACTGGTTTTGGACACACACCCAAATAGTCACTTACCCATTTGCAGACACACTCAAACACATGCAGACGCACACACACACACACACACACACACACACACAGACGCCCGCCCACATGAGCTAAAGAAGAACAGGAGATTCATGCTGGAAATATGGAGACGTGGAAAAACACACACTCACTGGGTGAGATAACAGAGACAAGCAGGAGGGAACATTCACAGGCGGAGCTCTGAGTCCAAAACAGCAAGGGGGCGTGAGGGGGAGGAGGATGAATAAATCCTTTGGGGGCAAATGGTCCGGGCGCTGCTCACATGGCAGGACAAGAGGCCCCCGAAACTGACCAAGGAATGATTGACTTGTCATGTGACTTTGTGTTCGAGATGCTCCCCGTCTCACTGAAAGGGGAAGACGCACAGAGTTGTGTACTGAGGTCAAGGCTCCCCAGCTCAACAGCTGGATCGGGATGTAGGTTTGTTTCGTTTGGCCACATGAGGGCAGCAGAAACAAACCCCTGTCCGCTTTTCGAATCCTGCAGATCCAGAGAAACATTTGCATTCGTTTGGAGTCGCGTTGACCTTCGCCTGATGAATGCAGATCAGACGTTCGCTATCCCTTTGGTAGCAATGTGTGCGTCTCTCTGCCGACCCCTGAGGGAAATATCTAGCTCTTTACCAGCTAAACTCTCCACTCTGCTCAGCGGCCTGCCGACAACTTTTTCGGTCTGTTGCTCGGCAGGTTCAGTGGACGGATGACCGTTACCTAACCAGCCGTGCGTCGCGGGCAGGAGAGAACAATCGGCTGAACGCTGCGACAATGCCCCGTAGAGCTGAGGGGGAACTGCAGCCAGATGATGATTGTCCGTCGGGGGATTTCCTAGGACACACTGAGCTCCTTTCTACTCTCCTCTCTCTCTCTCTCCCTCTATATGATGGTGATGGTGGTTGTATTTAATGGTGGTCTCCTCTGGTGATGGTTACCTCTGGTGGTGGCTATATGTGATCGTGGTCATATCCAATGGTGGTTCTGATGGTGGTTATATCTTATAGTGGTTACATTTTTAATTTGATTCTATTTGCAGTTCAGCGTTGTACTGGGTGAAGATCTCCTCTGAGGATTGATTTCTTCTAGAAACAATCCAAAAATCATTATGTTATTTTGTCTATACTGCTTGCTTAGCACTGTTCATTAAACGTGTTTTTTAAACGAATCGCTTACATTGTAGTGTCATTATTTTTCACCTACTTGCCAGATTGGAATACCTCTTCCACTGGGGATTCACGATGTAACCGATACAGCTACCTGGACTTGTTTTTTTGACTTGTACCAATCAGACCAATCCAATCGTATGAGTTTAAATCATAAGATCTGTGCCTTGATGTGACTGACTGGGATTGTTATTCTATGAGTAGGTAACCTTCAGCTTGACCTAAACATTTCCTTCAGAATTTTAAAACACAATGACACAAACAAATCCATATCTGAATTAAATCAATTGTTATCTATTTAGATAATATTATCCAATACCTGATCCAGAGTCAGTATCACAGCCGTATATAAGGTGCATCTCTTGTAAATACATCTTTGTGTGATTTAAAGAGCCATTAGGTGTGTGTTTGTCAGACATATGCCAACATTAACAGAGCATTTAAAGTGTTGCGTTCATATGCATTATTTGTTCACTTCTTTTTGATTAAATCACACCGGTCTCACAGCAACTCAGGTGTTCCTGAGTCCTCTCCGGCATTAAACCTGTCAGTGCATCTTGAAAATGAGTCGGATGCTGTGATTATAATGACACGTGATGTCACTTAGTATATAATCTATGTTGTATTATTCTGCCTATTGTGTTTACTAGAGAAAGAGACAACATGAATGCACGTTCATAAAACATTATATTATGTATTAATTCATCACACCCAGATCTTCACCAACATAGCTGGCTCTGTTTAATATTACAACAGGTCTAATATTTGTATCATTATTGTTTTGCGCGTAAAAGTGGGGTGAAAGATACACACACACACACACACACACACACACACACACACACACACACACACACACACACAGAGCTCTATTGTAAAGCATTTCAACAAAAAACACAGTTTAAAGGGTAAAAAGAAATTGGACAAATTGCGACACAGTTTAACAAACTTAGACATGGCAGGTCGTAAAATGTAAAATGTTGATTGTCAGTGTGAGACGTCTTCTGAAAGACACCGAATTGAACATCAGCTTGTGTTTCACTTAAGCGTGAATAATGAGTTGGATGTTCCGACCTGTGAATGGTGAAATACTGGTTTAGTTAGACTGGGCAGAGTCTTATTGTTCTTGTGGTGTTTTACGCACTATTGGTCTTATTTGTACGGAAGAATGAAAAAAAAAACCTGTGATCCAAATGATTTTGTATTTTGAGTGAATATGTTTGTCGCGATACACACAAACTCCACAAAGTTTGTCAACTGTCACATGTAGCTGTTTCACATTCATAGGCAGCAAATATCTGTAAATACTTTGTTAATAGCACACTGTAAAAAAAATCTCAACAAGGCAAAATGAGGATAACCAATATCACTATTTGTGAAGAACTAAAACATATTTATATATTTCTATTTTACATTATTTGGAGGTAAAAGAAAATATGATATTAATGAATCATGACGTATCTATATAGCTACAAAAAGAATATTCTGTGTGCTGATGGAGGCCATGAGAAGAATCTAATAAATGGTCCTTAAGTTTTGGTACCATTAAACTGAGCGTAACTGCTCAACATGATTGGTTTGGAAACATTTAAACTCTAGAAAGCATTGACAAACAATTTTGGGGTATAATCATGTTTTATTATGGGGATTATTTAGGGGGAGTACTCGGTGTTATTAATGATTCATTAATTGCATATATATTCCAAAACACTTATATCACACAAAACACACAAATATCCTGTCACCAGTTTGGTGTGATGTTAAAATGAATTCAGCACAGTTAGTAGGACAATAAAAATCAATAGGACAATAAAAGGACAATAAAAAATAAAAATAAGAACATTAACCTTTCCTAATAACTTTTAAAACAACAATACACCGGTTTTGTGATGCTGGAGCTAATGAAGTTCCAATTGCCTCAGATTCTCAACAGAACCAACAGAAGCTGCATATTGCAAAATCCAAAGTATTAATGATTAAAAGCATTTTGACTTCATGTTGGCTACAGTTATAGTGTTGAATTTTTCCAGTTCGTTTTCAGGATCATTTTCCTTTGATGATGGATTTCTTTTTTTTTTCAAGCATAAAAATAGCCTGATAAAGCAAATTTGGTTTTAGCTCAAATCACGCAAATTGTTTCTTGCATTAGGTTTAGTAAGATCAATTCTTAAGCTCGTTAAGAAATGACAGATCCTTTTCATTCTCACCCACTCCTGGCCTTTACGCTGCATACTTCCCTTCTCCTCTGTCTCCTTCTCCTCCTTTACCTCCTAACACGCTGAAAAGACACAAGAAAAGAAGCATTAGTGCCAAAAGACAAGAGAAAAACAAACAGTAAGGTAGCCACATGAAAATACAGAGATTATTAACATTGAACTGTGGGATGGGAGGAAAAACTAGGAATGATACAAAGACGTTGGACACCTGAAAGACAGAGAATACAAGACACAAACCAGCATCAACATGAACAGAATTGTACACCCCTCAAACCTGCATTAATGATCATATTAAATATATAATCTGCAAAACTGAAACCAATTTTATACCCCTCCCGGTCTTTTTTGTTTCTCCTGCTCTTCTTGAATTCTCTGCCTTTCAGCGGAAACAAGTACATTTCTGCTTCTCCTCCTCCCCCATGCTGCCGAATCTTCTCAAGGACATCCTCCTTTTCTTCCGACTTGCCGTTCTCTCCTGTACCTTGTCTTTCTCGTTCCAACCTTCCAGATTTTTTCATCCACCTTTGTTTTTTCACTTTTCATTTTCTCTCTTTTCCCTCCTCCTCCTCCTCCTCCTACTCCTCCGCCTCCTCCTCCTCCTCCTACTCCTCCTCCACCGCCTCACCCTCCCACTGGGCGATTCCATTGCAGACATGCTTGCTCGGTGCTACAACACATTTAGGGCCCTGCTGCCAAAGCCACCAGGTAATTGGAGCTGGAGCCCGAACCAGCGGGGAGAACATGCGACAGGGGGGCCATACATTTGTGTGTGTGTTTGTGTGTGTGTTTGCGTGTAGAAGTGGGACTGAAGTAGGGACACAAACTAACCACAGGTGTTGTTGAGCATATCAAGGCTGCCGATGGTGTGACAACGTGCTTTTCACACTAACTGCAGTCGCTCAGGAGAAAAAAGTTAAATGAAAAGGGACTGACTGCGTCACACAGACGCCACAAACGTGTATCCGGGGTAGTGAAATCCCAATAACTAGTTAAAATTAAAGCTGCAAGCTTTAATTTTCTCACACTTAATTTTTTTTTAGCTACAAGCACAAGCTCACAGACGTAGTCATTTCTGCAATGATTGTTTGACGGAGGTGTCATTAAAGTTGGAGATTGATTATCAGTTGGAAACCCGTTCCCTTTGTTATAGAGACTAATATAATCTTAACTATCATTTTTAATCTGCAATATTGGTTAACTAAGAGATTCTGAAAGACATTTTTATGTTATTGCATACATCATATAAAAAAATCAACTAATACAGAAAGAAATGTATTCTGGATTGGTTTTTCAACTTCACTGGGCAATTCAACTAAAAGTCTGAATTGGCAAGTTCCTGAACAAATTAAATCCACATATAATAAATATAATAGAAAGGTGATGGACGGGTCCTCGCTACTCTGCGCACTTTGGAGCACAGGCCGGACTGCTACAAACACGGCCGAAAATGCTTGTGGCCGTTGGACAAAGTTGTCGTTAACAACTTTTTGAATGTGCTAAAGCCCCCCAAAAGGCAAACGATTTGTGAGAAAAATAAGGTTGTTGTGACGCATCAGAGTGATCCATTTGCAGCATTATTTATTGAGCACGGTCGTTAAACAGGCAGCGGTCAGAACCAGTGGATACAAAGTGAAAAAAAAAGTGAAAAAGTTATTAGGGTCCTCGCTATGACTAGTTGTAGCGAGGACCCTAATTAAACGGTTTATTTCAAAGTATATACTTCTTTGAAAAAGGAAAAGACCTGTTTTATTTGATGGTGCCTCGGTCAGTCAATATCAAGAAAAAGTAGAAGGAACAATTTGTGTTCGTGGTTGTTGTTTCGACAGCAAGTCCAATTTCATAATATTTGGCTGATTATTTCACTTTTACTATACACATATTAAGACGTTATTTTAACAATTATTTGGACATCACACATACATTTTTAGTATACAAGTAGTTTCTCGTGCTAATTATTAATAATAATTATTTTCTTCCAGTTACAATATAATTATTTTGATGTTTTCCTTCTCACTGCCTCAGAACTTTTGCATTTCTAGAGAAACAATAGTACTGTAGTATGCTACAACAAATGTCAATGAAAAGAAATTGCAACAGAACGCACAGTATTTCTTTTTTTAAGTCTCGTAGAGGCGCTGTAGTGTTGCACTCTGCATCTGCACATACGTATATTAATGACTACAATACTTTGAATTAGTAGATTCCAAAACAAGTCAGCATTCAATGGTGCACCTCCGCCTGGATTGCAAACCCAAATCTCTCAGCCAGATGTTAAAATTGCATTTTTCTTTTGTTTAAGGAATTAGTAGAACTCTAGTACAAGCTGCACTTCCCTTACGGATCATTTCACTAAGACGTTCAAATTCCACAGAGGAGAAAACACATTTTCCACTCAGAACAACCCAACGTAAAGAGCAACAAACATACATTTGGTGATAACTCATCAACTTCATCAACTTCACACATCTTGTTCCCGTCCTCTCCGTCCACTTTGCTCACCCACACATTTCCGCCGCTTCCCTCGCTCTCTTCCTTGTTTTCCTCCCCCTCATTGGTCCATCTTTCTCTCCCTTCTCAGCGCAGTAGGATAGAGCTGCATGAAGCTCATTAGGTAAAGACCTACAGACCTCTGTGCTGCATGTGAGTGTTTGTGTCTGACTGTCTGGTTTCTTTTTACGCATTAAGAATTTCTGACATGTAACGCCTCATATTGTGTCTGCTGCCGGATGTTCAAACAGATAACAGGTGAAACATATTTGAACAGAACTGATTGATGAATACAAATATGTATGAATGAGATTTCATATAGTTGCAAAACATCTGTTTCACACCTGTTCCTTATAACCGGTTGAGGGATGCGTTCAGTCCGACGAAAGCGCCGGGTCTCAGCCTACAGCTCAGCTTTTGCAACCGAATATGAAAAAAATACTTTCTAGTGAAAATATTCCAGGAGGATTTCCATTTAAACCTGTGTTAGATCCATGGACGAGTAGATCTTTACAGACGCGATTGAACCACATAATATCAACTCGAAAAGAGATCTGACAGACGTTCAAAATGAAAACGGCATTCTGAATGACGTGTCTCTATGTTCTGCTATCTATGGTCTCCAGTCAGTCTAACCCGAAACACTGTATTCAACTTATTTTAGCAAAAGGTCAACTTAAATCCGGCAGGTAACCGTGACACAAAATAGACAAAAGTATCTTCACTTCTACTACCGATTCATTGTCTTTAACGTAACATAAAACTCTCCCTTTTCGTCCGTTCTGGTCCCGTACTTCTTCCCTAACGTATTCTCCTCTGTCTCCCATACCAGCTCCATCAGAGTGTAATCAGGCCCCTCTCTTCCGTCTCTGCAGCAGCCAGATGCAACCAGATGCACTGATGGGTTGCAGTCTTGTCTGCGAATGACATCACAAAACATAGACCGCCTTACAAAACAAAATGATTCGTAGACAAAAACAACTCTTTTCTGTAAGAGTCTAAGACACCCTAAACACTGACGTCAAAGGTCATGTTCTTGCTTTACCTAATGGCGTAAGTATCACAGTTAATCATGAGGAGAAATTGCGGATATGGCAAATAATGTGTGTTTTTTGTTTATATGCTGTTGGGTGGCTTAGTCTGCAACATTCTTTTCTTAGATGTTCTGTGAGAACCAGTGAAAGCCAATTATGCTCCATAGAGGATCGCAGAGGCGGCTGGAGACAGTCGGGCGAGAGACGGGCTACACCTTGGATTGGTCTTCAGCCATTGCAGGGCTAAAACAGAACCAAAGCACCATTCACACTCACATACACACCCCTATGGGCAATTTAGAGTCACCAATTAACCTAAGCATGTCTTTGTACTGTGGGAGGATGCCGGAGTCCCGGGAGAGAACCCACCCGGACACGCAGAGAACATGCAGACTCCACCTAGAAAGGCCACTGGGTGAAATGGAATCCAGGACATTCTTGCTGTGAGGCGACAGTGCCTACCACCACACCACCGTGCCATCCCTCTGTGACAACCACATATCTCTAAATAACCTCTGAAACAGAGTTTCAGAGGTTATGGCCCGAGACATCAGCAATGAAACCTTCAACTGTGTGCCGACTCAATCGTTGTCACGCTGATTTGGTGCATTATGTGACATAATTTGAGCGGAAGAAAAGTGTATTCTTGCTCCTGGCTTTTATAGTTGGGAAAGATCATGTTTATGTTTAATAAAAAAAAGGATAGACGCAGTCAGACCTCCACACCCAGAAAACCTCCCTTTCACACTAAGGGAGGTACACTACTCACTTGTATATTTTTGCGTGTTATAATCTTTTTTTTTTACTTGTTAAATTTTTTTATGTGTATTAGACCAGGATATTACATGGCTGATACATGACATGTTTGGTAGTGACAAGAAGGTTTATGACTTTTGTAACTGATATCCATATCTAAGGCACCAGTGGTTTTCCAGGCATGGCCAGCTGGGAAAAGGGCGCCAGACCCAGGACTAGGTGGAGAGATCATATCTCCACACTGGCCTAAGAACACTTTGGGATCCCTCAGTCAGAGCTGAGGGATCCCAAAGTGATCTGTCACAGTTCAGATCCACATCCTCCTCACTCCACCTAATCAGTTTATTCAGGTACACCTCCTCCGCCCAACCACACGCACCTGTCTACCCTACACACAGCCCTCAGTATTTAAACCCCAGTCACACACTCACTTGACGCCAGATTGTTCTTCAGCTTCCAGTGGTTTTTTCCTAGACGGATTACCTGTTACCGACCCTGCCTGCCCCGGTTTACACCGCTAGCCCCAACCCCAGTGAACCTTCGGTCCCGTTGTTATTCTGCCTGCTGTTACAGAACTTTAAAAAAAGGTCAAAGAGCCCTGAAGTCTTGTGTTGTGCATTTGGGTCCACACAGACCGTTATAGATAGATGTGGCTCGGGAAAGGAGAGTTTGATATAATGAGATAATATACATTATTATTATGATGATACATTATTTCATGTCATATTATCATAACACAATATCAACATTTCAATATATATCAATATTTTTAAATACCACAATTATGATAAAAACATACAGTATATAGATGAACATGACACCTCAAATATTAGTTGCTGGGTCTACAGTAAAGCACTTCAAGTGTGATAGAATCAAAAAAAGAGGAGCAGTAGTGGATTACTTCATTTTTTAATGATGCATGGGAAAAGACAAAAAAACAAAAACACAATATCCTTTTGCTCTGGTATCGATGAACTGTGTGTAATGTGCTACCTGCAACTGAAGTGCAGTTAGAAGTCTGCAGCGAAAATGGAAACTGGAGATATCATATAGTCTCATTTCATTAATGCTGCCTTCTCATATAACTTTGCTGTACTGCGTGTTTGTTCATCTCTGTGCACATCATTTTTACTGTGTGTGTGTGTGTGTTTGTTGGGGGATTGGGAGGGGGGGGGGGGGGGGGGGGGGGGGGGGGGGGGGGGGGGGGGCTGCATGTAGCAGCTTGTGGAGAGGCCGTGTCTACGTGAGAAGCTAAGCTGACAGAGATGGACCACTTCACTTACCTGAGAGGATGGTTCCATCTATAATTATGTTATCCACACACACACACACACACACACACACACACACACACACACACACACACACACACACGGCACATGCTCACCAACGTGGCAGATGGCAGAAAAATAAAGACAAACATATGCACACACTTGTTTCCCCAAGATTACGGTGGTCTGTATATGAAGAAGAGAAAGAGGTTTGTGGGCACAACAATTCATATGTTAACATATTAGCACATATGTTCGTTAACCACATAATGCAGGGACCTGCAAGGCCTCGGCCTATTTTCCCCCTCAACATTAAATGGAGGGTGAGACCATAATTAACTGCAATTGGTGAAATTCACGGTAAACACGACAATAGGAATTTTCACCGACCGTTACAGATTATCTTGTTACATGATTATTCAGCTGCTCCACTCAAGAGAGTCACAACCAAAAAGCCTCAGTTTTCAGGTTTTGCGCTGCATTAGCAATACCATTATAACACATAAAAGGATTCACACTAGATCCCTTTTCTTTTGTAGTTGGAAATATACCAGTATTCCACACATATTTTGAATAATTCTATCAAAGCGTGTATTTAAATTAATAAAAAGATTCCAATTTTTTTTAAATTGTCAAGTCTTTCAAATTTGTAAAAAAAAAAAAAATATTTCATAACGTTTCTGTTAAAAGTTGTAAAACTCAAACATGGACAACTCCTGTACCACATAATGTCACGATTCACGGCTGGGTGAGGACTCAAATACTGAGACCAGATATAACTTTAAAGAAAAGGTGGTTCTTTACTGATGAATACAAAATAAACTAAAAAACTCCAACTGGCAGTGAGAAAAAAAATCCACAAAGGGGGCAGTCACATTCATTGATGATGATACAGCAAATAGTCATGCGAGACACAGGAGGGGACGAATATACTCACGAGCGGGGTTCACAGGGGAGTATATATGGGTGGGGTGATAAAGGGCATTGGAGGCAACTTGGTGGACGGGGCAGGTGAGTAGGCCGAGTGCAATCAGGGGAAAGACACACACACAAACAAGTGAGGCTAACGAGATGTTACACACAAAGCCCTTTAGCAACTTGTTAATCACTAGGTACTGTTACTTTAACCGCAATCATACTGTTACTTTAACCGCAATCATAAACAACTCATTATGGTTGCATAATTGAACATCATGTTATACAGAAGAGCACTTAAAAACTATACAACTAACTAACTACTGCAGTTGATCTCTTTTCTATGGAGCAGGCTACGTCTAACTCGATAACAAGAGAACCTACTGTCAGGGTTAAACCTGAAGCAACCTTGCAAAACCCAAATTCTGCTTGGTGCCACAGGCCTCAGGGTGTGTGTGTGTGTGTGTGTGCGCTATCCTAACATCTGACCGAGTGGATGGAAAGCGTCCTCTCTCCCCGCTGCCTTGCCTATTTTGTTCCGTTGTCTTTTCTCCGCTTCCTGTTTCATCTCCTCATTTCACGCCTCGACCTTCTACACTTTGATCTGCTGCTGTTCCTATGTTTCTTTTCATCCCCCACAATGTTCTCACTTTCAACTCCCGTCATTACTTTCTCTTTTTGTTGAACTTGTTTTGCCCCTTCTTTCCACCCCTCTCTTGTTCTCTCTCCCTCTTATCTCCTGCCTCCACCACATTTCTTCCATCCCGTGTACTCTTTCTCCACTTCATACGAACCCATCAGTGCATTGACTCCCTCCCACCCCCCATCTTCCAAAGCCGTGTACCCCCTCATTCCTCATGGTTTTCATATTATCAAAGTCAAATAGCAGTCTCTGGCATGCCAAATAGGACCATATGTGTCGCCTCTCACAGGTTGCCATCTCACTTCAAATAAAGACAAAATAAAAGTGAGAGAGAGAGAGTGAGAGAGAGAGAGAGATTTGATTTGATTTTAGAAAAACCTTTTATTTTATATAACAAAAACAATATCAATCGTACATTGTCTAACAGGTATGTGATAATGAAATATATATATATTTATATATATAATCAGTTCTCCGCCACACTCCTCCAGCAGCTCGTCTCCGTTAGTGGGCTGCCTGCCTGCTCAGGATGCTCCTCAGCCGGACAGACGCCTCACTCAGTCCCTGTCGTGCTCCCTCCTTCCCGGTTTATCTTGACGAGGAACTTCCTCAGCCTGAAGACCTCCTGCTGGGTGAAGTCTCCAGCGCCCTTCTTCGTGCTGCCATGTCTGCCGGTGCGAGCAAACTTCTCCACGTCGGAGAAGTATTCCTCCAGCTTCACTCCGGTCTCATTCTTGGTGGTCAGCAGGAACTCTCTTATCAGCCTCACCCCGAAACCTGGTGACCGACCCGCCTGAGGAGACGCTGATGGCCTGAAGAGGACTTGGACTCTCCACCTCCCGCCTTCCCTCTGCTTGACGCCCCCCCCCCCCCCCCCCCCCCCCTCTTTGGCTGAGAGCCTCCCCTACTGGCCCCGTCTTTTTCTTCAGGTTGGGGACCTTAAAGCTCACACCCCTCCTCCATCTCCTCCTCACTGTCAGAGACCATCCCAACCGCGAGCGGCCCACGAGCTCCTTCCAGATAATTCCCCATGTTCGCCCGTTGCACCCCACTCATCCCCTCCTTCACTCCGTCACATACAAGACTTGCCGCTGGGCTACATTCAACCCCCCATCCACTCCTACACCTCCCCGTGACTGATCGGCTGTACTCTACGCATCCCCACACTCACTCCCTCGCTCACTCCTTCTCCCATCTCCACAGTTACCCCCTAATTCCCCCCCTCACCCACCTGACCGACTGGCTGGGCCTCACACACCCCCACATTCACCCCCTCACTCATCTCCACACTTACCCCCTCATTCACTCGTTCACCCACCTGAATGACCGGGTGGGCCTCGCTCACCTCCTCACCTGGGCCTCACCAGCCCTCTCTTCCTCCCTGGCCCCCCCAGCAGCCTCCTGGGCCTGGTCCTGACTGGAGGGCTTCTTCCCTGGACACGCTCTCGCCAGGTGTCCTTCTCCGCCACATCTGAAACACCTCCCATCGTCTGAAGTAGCAAACATAACGTAGTCAAACGCGTCGATCCTCACCTTAATCACCAGGTTGAGGGCCTGGTCCTTGGTGAGGACCATGTGGAGCTCTCTCCTGTGAGACACCACGTGTCTCAGCAAGGGTGACCTGCACCCTGAGGACACCTTTGTTATCTGGGAAACCACTTTCCCGTGCTTCGCCACTTTGCCGAGCAGCGCAGCGTCCGGTACGAACGGTGGGACGTTCGCCACCGTGACTCTGACAGCCGGTTCGGCGAGAGGCAGCACGGGCACGCGCGTCGCACACGGCCCTACACCGCTCGCCACCACTTTGCGCGCCTTCTCCACGCTGTCCAGGAAGAGGACCAGCGCGTTGTGCATCCGCGCAGCGGACTTCACGCTGCCGTGACCCACCATCCCCCAGAGAGATTTTCTCGGCTGATCTTTAACAGTAACTTCCTCAGTCTGTAGACCTCCTACTGGGTGAATTCTCCAGCGCCCTTCTTCGTGCTTCCACGTCTGGCGGTGCGAGCAAACTTCTCGATGTCGGAGAAATATTCCTCCAGCTTCACCCCCCTCTCGTTCCTGGTGGCGTGCAGGAACCCCTTCACCTGCCCCACGCCGTACCTGCTGGTGGCCGTCCCGCCAGAGGATACGCTGATGGAAGAGCCCCACCCCGAAGAGGACTCGGACTCTCCACCTGCCGTCTCCCCAATGCTCAACGGCCCCCCCCCCTTTTTGCTCGAGAGCCTCCTCTGCTGCTCCTTGTCTTTCTCTTTCTGTGGGGGACCTTAAAGCTCGCCCCCCCTTCCTCCTCCTCCATCTCCTTCTCACTATCAGAGACGTCCATCCCACCAATAAGCGCCCCACAAACTCCTTCACCATCATTACCCATGTTCACCCGATGCACACCACTCATCCCCTCATTCACTCCGTCACACACACTAACCCTAACCCTAACCCCCTCACGCCCTCCCCCCCTTGGCTAACCGGCTGGGCCTCACCCATCTCCACACTCACCCCTTCACCCACCTGACTGACCCGCTGGGCATCACTCACCCCCTCACCTAGCTGACCAAAAGGGTGGGCCTCACTTACCCCCGCACTCACTCCCTCCTTCTATGTGACACCACGTGTTTTAGCAGAGGTGACCTGCACCCTGAGGACACCTTTGTCATTTGTGACACCAAATTCCCGTGCTTCGCCCACTCGCCGAGCAGCGCAGAGTCAGGCACGAACGGCGGAACGTTCGCCACCGTGACTCTGACAGCCGGCTCGGCGAGCGGCAGCATGGGCACGAGTGTGCCGCGGACCACCACGCCGCTCGCCACCACCTTGCGCGCCTTCTCCACAGCGTCCACAAAGATGACCACCCCGTGGTTCTTCCGTGCAGCGGACTTCACACTAGTGTAACCCACCAACCCCCCCACAGCCAGCCCGCAGTCCTCCACTGAACATTCAGTCTCAGGATGATCTTCCTCAAGCGGAAGACTTCCTGCCGGGTGTACTTCCCACTTCCCTTCTTGCTCACACCCTCTCGAGCAGTGCGAGAGAACTCCAAATCGGAGAAGTATTCCTCCAGGTCCACCCCCTTCATGTTTTTGGTTACTCTAAGGAAGAGCTTCACATTCCTCACCCTGTACCGGCTGGTGACTGTCCCACCAGAAGAGGCGTCCTCTGAGGAGTCCCAATAAGCAGAGGACCCAGTCTCAGCCGCATCCTCTTTGGTACTCCTTCTGTTCTTTATCCCCTTCTTAGCTCGAGAGGCCCCTCTGCTGCTCCTCGTCTTCCTCCTCTTCCGGAGGGCTTTACTCTCCTCCTCCCTCGCCGCCATGTCCTCATCACTGTTTTCAGACAGCATATTGCCCTCTTGGTTTTCCCCCAGCTCTTCCGGGCCTCCTTCACCCCCTGAACCACCTGCTGAACCCCACTCATGCCGCCTTCAACTTTCTTGACCAGCCTGTCTGACCCCACCCGTCTCTTCATTCACCCCCACGCTCACCTGGGTCTCCTGTTGGGCTTCAATCGCCCCCTCCGTCACTCTGTCACTCCCCTGGTCAGCGAGCTGGACTCCACCACACCCTCTTACTTCTCCACCCTCACACACTTTACTTGTCCCCTCCCCACACATCTGCCCTGGTTGTTGGGCTTCCTGGCTATTCTCACTTGCCTCCCCACCCTTTTGGACCCCACCTGTCCCTTGCTGTTCAGTCTCAACATCCCGCCTAATCTCATTTGTCTCTTCCTGTCCCTCCTGCTGTACCCCACCTGTCCCTTCCTGTCCTACCTGACCGTCTTGATGTTCCTCCCTGACCGTCTCAGGATCCTGCTGGCCTCGTTCCTCTGCACCCTTAGCAGATTCTTCCCCAGGACATGCTCTGGCAAGATGTCCTTCCCTGCCACACCTGAAACATCTCACATTGTCAACAGTGGCATAAACCACATAAACAAAATCTTCTACGTTCACTCTGAACGCCAGGTTTAGCTCCTGGTTCCTGTTGTTCAGGACCATGAAAAGTTGTAGTTTATGGGACACCACGTGTCTCAGTAGCGGGGACCTGCACCCCGAAGAGACCTTCCTTACAGGGGACACCACCTTCCCGTACTTTGACAGCTCTCTAACTCTCACAGCCGGGGAGGAGAGAGGTAGAACGGACACCGATTGCGCTGTGCGCCGCGATCCCGCCTCCCACCACCACGTCCGCCTTCTCCACGCTGTCGAGGAAGATCCACCAGCTGCCCCACGGCCAGGCTGCAGTCCTCCACCGAGTACAAGGGACTCAGCGCGATCCTCACGCCATGATTCCGCGTTAGCCGGCTGAACTCCAAGGCGGCGCGCAGCACGCCGTCCAGCAAACTCCGAAAATGCTGCAGATGCCGTCTACGTGCACATTAACACAATGCCGTGCAACAAATCACTCGGTAAAACTTTCTTAACGAAATAGCGATATAGAACACAAACAAACGCTTTCAGCTCACCACCTGCACGCTCACTCTCAGAGAGAGAGAGAGCGAGAGAGAGAGAGAGCGAGAGAGAGAGAGAGAGAGAGAGAGGGGCAATGCAAACTGGATATCAAATTGATCTCTCTCCTCCTGTACTTGCCTCCCTACAGTGGGAGACCAGGTGCTGAAGCGGCGAGGTGCTTTAATTGTGTGGTGGGGAGAGATGAGAGGGGAATTGGTGATGGGAGCTTGCATCTGTATTTGTGTACGTGTGTGTGTGTGTGTGTGTGTGTTTCTATACTTTTGAGAGCCGGCAGCGGCTGATAATTGGAGAGGCACACCTGGACCCTGGTCACCTCCCAACCCTGGCCCTCTGCCCTTCAGACCGGCTCTCTTGTTGTATGCTGTGTGTGTGTGTGTGTGTGTGTGTGATGAACTCATATTGCCCATCCAAACGAGGACTGCATATGAGTGGGTGTAACAGCAGTGTACACATGTACGCCCATCTCCAGTCAGTGTAGGTGTGGGCAGGTGTGTGTGCTTCTGGTTTATAGTTTCAGAATGAATCTTCAGGAAGTGTGTGTGAGAAGATGGAGGTGGGAGAGCAATAGGTTATTCATCTGTGCCATTAAAGATTCACGATTGACTGATGACCTGGGCCAACTCAGGAGCTCTTACTTTGTCTTCTTTGGAAGACTTTGTTTTTTTCATTTTTTTTTTCATTTAACCTTTGCTTTGACAAAGAAACCCCTTCAAAAATGATCTTTCAGTACGGCCCCCTGTATGGAGTAGAACCATCAGTGTAGCCGAAGAAATCTCAGCGGCTATGTGCATTTTGGGCTGATCAATCAAATCAAAACAACCAGATAACACGTTACTCATCTTGTCACTTTGTAGGTCAAAACACACACACTTCAGTTAAAGCTAAAGACAACTTCTAGCAATCACCACCTCTGTGTTAACTGAAAAAAAAAACATTTGAATTGTATCAAAAAACATTGGACAAATCTGTTTTTTGTTTAATTTCAGCTATTCTTTGTGAGCTGAATTCTTACTAGAAGCAGTGAGGGATTTATTTGAAGCAACACAGTCATTACAGTCCTGCAATGACTTCATCTCCATCTTCACTCCAATCTTACCTGTGTGTCTTCTAATCCTGCAGTGCGTGCCCCTAGCTTTAACCTTATTACCCTGCACTCCCAGGGGACATGTAATGAAACGGTTCCCTCATTCAGGAGGTCAATTTGCTCAGCTTCCTTTATGAAGTCTAAAGTCTCCTTCATCCCATCGGCATACCTGCCTGTCTGATTCTCCATTTCTTTAATTAGTCCACGTACTTGTGTGTATGTGCAGGAGAGCATTAGTGAGAGCTACTTCCTGTTGATTTTGGGTTTGATCTATCAGTGGCAATATCAAAAAAAGCTTGACCTGTTCACAGAGATTTACTGCTCTGGTTTGGAAAATGAAGCGTTACCAATTACTGAAGACACACAAAGAGCATCGCAGGCTCAGAGCTGTCACTGGATTCAATCCAACTGTCAAGAAATCCAAACATATCAAATACAGCGACGCAATGCAAAATAAAGCCTGTTCCGCTTGGCAACTAGAAATAATTTATTCCTCAGTACCAAATCACTATTGCAATCAGTTACATCACCACACCCTTCCATCATTCGATTAGTGATTTGTGTAAATGACATACAGTGAAATCCCTCTAGAAAAATCTGCAATGTTATCTGATGTTTTTTACACTGAAGGGATCATTTGGTATTCAAAAAGCACCCACACCTGCCCCATTACCAAAATTTGATCAGCTGTGTTAATAAAACTCAACATTCCTTTTGAGAAGTGAAGGCTTAAAAAAGGTGGAAGCTCACATTTGGAAATACTGATTTTAGATTATAAAGCACAAACACTAAATCAGTATGCCTACGCATACATGGAATTTGACTGTGGTTACGTACACAATGTACATTCACAGTACATACATAAAAACTAAAATCTAAAAATAAAAAGGACAATGAAAAAAGTAGGACATTTATTGCACACATTCTTTAATTAAAGCCAACAATTATTGTATCTTACATTATCACGTTAAAAAAAATTATTATCTTTGTGGTTCCCCCCACCTAAATGTTGCTATGTTCCTATGTTGCTCCATAATACAGTTTTTCTCAATCCATTTGGTACATTTCTCCAAAGTCAGGTGACTGCTCTCAAAACAGTTAACACAGCGATCTGTACACTTTGTAATTGTCCTAAACAGATAGTAAATTATCCTGCATTTCATACAAATTTCAAATCAAAAGCATAATTTTCTCAAAACACTGTGCACAAAATTCGCCAGTTATTGGTTGTTAACTGGTTTACCCCTTTTAATCTCCCAGATTCCTACCACCCTTCTTTTTGTCCTTTTTTCCCCCAGTGGAGAGACTCACTGAGGGTCAGCGTGTTATTTGGTTGCGATATTTCCATCGTCGACCTGTCTGGTGTCAATCAATGTATTACCTGGTAACCATAAAGAAAAAAATTAAGTGATATACGCAGGACTACATAGAATCCGACTTGGAGGATGAAAGAGGGGAGACAAGGTTATTTATGTTTGCATGCAGTACTCCAGAAGCAATCACAAAAGAAACTCTGCAATAGATCGAGACACATTTGACCACACGCTCAACAGAATTTAAAATTAAATTCTCACAATTAAATTCTGTTGAACTCACGCTCACTAATCATTTTTAAAACCGTTGTCCGAAGTACAACTGTCGATGTCAGACAGTGGGGGAAAAAAGCAGGACTCCTTCTGCTTGTGTCCCTATAATGACCACTGTTGTTGGTAGATTTCTTCAGCAGCCAGCTAGCTAATTGGGCTAGTTGTCTCCCTGGGCTGATTGAACTCCGACCTACTTCTCAACGTTTCCCTCTGACTTGTTTTGTGTAGCTACAGAGCTCAAATACAAAAACGCTTAAAAAAAAATAATAAAGCAGTGAACACTAGACACTGGAATAGTGAAACTGAAACCGAATTGAACTAAACTGAAAGCAAAGGAACGGAGAGTGATAATGTTGAACATCTGGTGAAAATTCAGAATAAAAAAATAAATAATCTAATACAACACACAAGCTTTGCTGTCGACCAACTTTTGTGTATCTTCGGGGGGGAATTAACCTTTAATGTGCACGTGGATTCACATCAATGATACATTAAGTGACTTTTAGTTAGCCATAAAACATTCGACATTAATAGCTCTTATCCCACATATCTGTATTCCCTCTTTATTTGAAGAAAAAGGTAATACCGGTAGTTACGATATTAAGTACCTTGATGTCCAAAATCCCACTTTTCATGCAGTGGTAGCAGAGCAGGTCTTGTAAACATGGGGGGACATTTCGGGCGCATTTTAGTCTCGTTGGGGTTTATTTACTTACTTACTTTAATCTATTGATAATAATTTTGCTGTGGCGTTGTCTTGTTTTGGAAATGCTCATTTGAAATACATTCAAAAACAAGACTTTAACAGTTTGGACAGTTCAGATTCCATGTTACTTTTCCTCTGTTGTTGGCCTGCTGCTTTGAGTTGTTTAATTTAATAAACCGGTGTATAGACTCTATACAGTTGCAATATGACAAGCAAATCCCAGGTGGGTGTAGACTGAGAGGCGGGTATAGCGAGCACTGAGAGGGAAAGTCGTTGTCATGCATTCTTCTCATCTGTTTTTAATAAAATCCCTTCATCCTCAGAGGTTTGCTGCACCAGTAATCACCCTTACTCACTTCAGTCTGTCTCTCCATCTCTCAATGTTCTCCGAGCAGTGAAGATGCGCAGCCGGGTCGGCTCACATAATGTATGCACATTAAATTTGCTGTTATTCGAACGGTTTATGAGGAGATTGTTGGCTTGTCACTGATATACTTTTCTTTCTCAACTCTAATAACGTCTCTAATACCCTCCACTGACACCTGATGAATAAAACATAAGCTGTTGTAAAAGTGTAAAATATCTGCACAACCTATCATTTCTGACCCCAAAGGTCTCGTGACAGCTGGAGGTCCATAGTGAGGCATGAAACCACGGGTCACATTTTGTTACTTCGTATACATTGGATCCAATTGCAGTCGCTCACTAAGGAGCTCATGACACACCTGTATAGGTCACCTGGGCTGATTTTGCCAACGCTTTTAATCAATTGGTTTTGTATAAAGGTTGGGCCCCCCTTTCATATCCCCTCTCTCGTCCTCCCTCTTCCCCTAACTCAGTGGTTCCCAGTGGGGGTCGTGGGGGGCCGACAAGTGGGTCGCGGCTAGATAGCGAGACGCGCAGCATCAGAAAGACAGCGGTTTGAAAAACGTCCTGTTAAATGTGGAAATATTATAAGTTAGTAATGTTATACGTTCAAGCTAAGTATTATATGTTAGTAATAATATACGCTTTTGCACTTTTAAGTGCAATTTATATGTTTGAAGTAAATTAACTTAATTGGAAATATGTTAAAAAATGTAATAAGTTAAGTATAGAGTGTAATTTTTTCATAAATTATTATAATAATTTGTATTCGGGAGGGGGAGGTCTAACAATGTCCATATATCCTCAAAGGGGACAGAAAACGTTTGGGTCAGTGTTTGAGTTGTCTATTCTGGGCTAATGTGCCACATACCACTCATGAGTATGAACCATTTCATATGCCATAAGTGTGTCATACTAGAGTAAAGAAAGCACAACGGTCCTTTGTCGGTTGGTTTATACATGAAAACATTGCTACAAAAATAAGGTTTAATTTCTGCCACTATATCCTCTTAGATCCTACAGACTGCTCTTTTGAGTTTGATGAATGAATGAAAATGTGAAAATGGCCCCTAACACAGTAGTGTTGAAGCAAATAGTGCAGCATACCTGTATAGCACTGTAGAGCCAAATACAGTTCAGGTCCACTTGTTTGCTTGTTTCCCATTGTCTTCATCAGCACATACAAGCTCAGTTGCTCTTGCACGTCTGCAGTGTTTGTTTCCATGCACAACAATGCTACATGAAGTAAAAGCAAACGCAAACTAGTATATTTTCAAATATCGATCCCTTTGTATATATTCAGAGACTGACAAAACACATGCTTGGTTCCCCTTGCCGCACTCACCTGTGCCTCCCCTTTCTTCTCTCCTTCTCCCCTCTGTCCTCTCTGTCACTCTCTCTGGGTCCCTCCCGCGATAAGAAAACTTTATTGGAAGCCGGCAGAGCCCTTAAGGGGAAACACTTTAAATGTCTCTACAATTATACTTCTAATAATGTCTTCACACAAACACACACACAAACGCACGCACACTGGGACAGGCCTGCAGGCGGGGGCTGACAGTGACACAAAGGCAGTGGAAGTTGCTCTGTCAGTCAGTGAGGCTATTAATCCCTGTCACCTGAAGCTGTGAATGTGCATGCGCATGTGTGTGTGTGTCTGTGTGTGTGTCTGTGAGATTATGTCTTGAGCTAGACAATGTGTAGCTGGAATACAGCAAAGAGCGGTCCAGTCAGCACGGCCCCTCCGATTTAGCTCCCCCCCATTGTTTGTGTTGTTGTGTTTGTCTTCCTATGCGTCCTTCGATCCATTGCTCCACTCGACCTTCCTTCCGTCCATCTATCTATCTATACAGCTGTTGACACTAGTAATTTGTTAAATGAAGCATTATTGGGAGGAGTCTGTCAAATAACAAAGTTCTCATGTCTCCTCACGTACAGTAATTCAGCGCCTTCATCTCCTCGCCATCGGTTCCGTGCTCAGTTGACTGTTTACATTCACGAGGCGGAATGATGGATTCTAAAAAATGATTGTGCGACTGCAGCGTCTTTGAAGCGGCTCTAATGAACGTCCACATTTTCACACATACATTTTCTCTTAAACCATGATTCTTCACCTGTGCGGAATCATGGAGCCTCAGCTCTTTTTACCAGCTTCTGAAGAAATCCGGTTTCTCTTCTCACTTCTCTCTTCTCTTTGAAAAAACAGTGTTTTTCAGAAGTGTTCAGCCGGATTCTGAGCAACAAAAAGAAAAGTCTATTTTGAGATGATTAACTTCTGTTTCCAGTTGTAGCGATGATAGGGTAAGCATATTACATTATTACATCTCTTTCCCAACAGAGAAGGATGACATTGATAACTATACCAATCTAATAATGTCAAGTAAAATCAGTTCATCTTACATCTTATGGCACTCAAGTTCTCCTTTTACTGTCTTTCCTCAACTCTTTCTTCATCCGCTTCCATACTTCTCCCTGGAAGACACTCAATCTTCTGCTTCCCATCTTTCTCCTTTGCTCCTCCGCCACCCTCACCGCTTGTCCTCCGTCTTTGTTATTTTTTTTTTTTTGGGGGGATCATCATTACGCTGACCTTCTGCCTCCCACTTCTCTCCTCCCTCCGTCTTTCTCTCCTCTCCGTTTAATGAGGAGAATGAGAGGAAAGAAAGAGATGGCACCCTGATGCGAAAGGTGCCAAATGTCTGGGTCACTGACACACTGAGAGCCCACCTCTGTGTGTGTGTTTGTGTAGGATTGTGTGTGTGTGTGTGTGTGTGTGTGTGTGTGTGTGTGTGAGTGACAGTGGAACAGTAGGGAACTCGAGTGAGGGAGGTGAAGTGTTTTTTGTTAAACCCTCAAATGCATGCCTACACACAGACACAAGGACACGTGCAGACACACACAAAGGAGGTGTTGCATGACGGTTTGAAAGCAGGGCCAAGATGCTGCGTGAATTGTGTATTCTCCGAGACGTGATGGTTCACAAGTCTTCGCTTCTGCTCAAATGCTGAAACGCAATCAGACTGTGTTGTTCATCATTGAGATGGTTCTATGTCAGCCTATCATACATGGTGCTGTAAAGTAATACGCTGTAGGACTAAAGGCCCCATCCAGTAAAATGGTTTCACACTCACATCTATGAAAATGATTGAATATACAGTCATTGACTGAGATCTACCTCAGACTTGAATCTCCTTACACGCGAGATTAGGAGGTGCCGAGTTATTCCTGCATTGCATTGTGGCTCCCGGTGCAGTGCCTAGCATGTGCGTGTGAAGCCGGAGTTGTCGATCAGAGTAGCAGGGAAGTTGTCTGGAGGCAGAAAATGTATCCGATGAGTTGCAAATGAATAAACTCTGCAGCAATACTGCTTAACGGCCAAGAAGTATCTTGCTTCCCAGCGGCTGGACTGAGGTCAAAGGAGAATCTGTCTGTATCTTTGCCCCGTATGCATGTAATGTGCTGAAAATAAGACAGCTTTCTGCACAAATTGCACATGATCAGGTGGGATACATTCACATTTTCTTGAAGTGCTATTCGTCGCTATAGCTATAGCATGTTAGCATTCTGGCATCAGTGCTCAGCTCAAAGCATGCCTGTAGACTGTTTGAGTTATTTTAAGGACAGAATACTAATACAAAAGGTCGAAACCGGCCAACCCTGATAGGAGCCAATCGACTTCTTCAATCGCGAGGGCTTCACACACAAACCCATCAAAGAAAATACAAAAATGCCAATATGCTTTAATTAATTAGCCGCTTTCCTGATATTCATACGCATTGGAACGAGCTGACAGTGAAGTAGAGCTGGGTAGGTGTCCTTGCTTACGGGGGGCTGCAGATAAATGTTGTTCTCCACACAGCTCGCTTCTCTCATACATCTCTGTTAGTCCACAGCCAGCCATGCTGCAACAGACAAGGCCAAGCTCTCAGTCCGTGCGCCAAGTGCTATTAGTGTGTGTGTGTGTGTGTGTGTGTGTGTGTGCAGTGGTTGTGCATTCTACATGCAAATGTTTATGCGTATGAATGGGGCGGGTAGGTTTTCTGATCAGATAACTCATGAGATTTGTGTTCAGTGTGTTTATCTTTTTTGTCCGTTTGTATGAAATGTTGTTTAACCCTCAGAATCCCAACTTCAAAGGCCTCCCCTTCCTGCTGAGTACTTCTAAGATGCCACTTAAGCATTGCAAAAGCTGGAGACACTGATTTATAAAACATAAATGTTTATTTTTAATCTTTTTTTTGTTGGGTTCTTTTCCTTTCTGCTGCTGGTCAGCGTCGATGGTGGCAGCAGGCTGAAGTGTGACTAAACACGAAATATATGTCTTACCTATGTTATTTTATTTAATATATTTATTTTGTATTCTTTCATTTTAAGTCGCATTTTGCTGTTCCGCTTGTATTTACCCTACAAAGCATTTGTTACATAAAACAACTGAGCGGATTTGTGTCTAATGTTAGCACACAGACGTTTCTGCCTTGAGCACAGAACAAAGCTTTTTTTCTCTTAATGCACAGAATGACTCTGGATTAACTGTCAATAGTACCTTCCATGTCAACATAAGTCAACAACACTCTTGATACCCTTAGTTCTCTGGGTCTATAAAAGGCATCGTGTGACGTAGCGGGGTAATAATATATTCAAGCTTTTTAGTGTGTGTGTACGTGTACGTGTGCTGCAGCCAGCCTATTTAATTTAAACCCTGCCAAGATGACGCGCTACGTAAAAAAAAAAAACACCACCAGTGCAACAATTTACCCCTTCCACTTAGCACTCTATCAGCCTATCTCCGTATTTCCCCGTACTCGTCCCACTCTCCTCCTAAATCTATCTCTCGTTCTCACCACTCAAAAGTCCATTACAGCCTCCTGCCTGCAGCTTTCTCTGTTTGTCATCCGTCCCACTCACATTATCTCTCCCTCTCTCTTCAACGCTCTACTCGCTCTTCATTATATTGGTAAAATCAGACCTGATGTTCTTTCCCTATCACTTCTTTTTCTGGCTTGTTTTTGCCTCACTGCTCGTGTGCCACCGCTGGTCGTTCCACTTCTCTTGCCTTCCTATTTTCGTCCCTTTGTAGACGCTCTCTGCAGATCTTTTAAAGATCTTTCTTACCTTTTCCCGACTACCTAGACTAGAGCCCGCCCCCCTCGGTTATCCTCGATGTGCCCCCTCCTGCCTCTCCCTGATTCTCCTCCTTGGCCCTGCATGCACTTTATCACTTTTAGCAGCCGCAACATAAAAAAGAGAATTTATGCAAATGCACGGCTGAAAAATGAGTGTTCACATTCGTCGCCATGTGCAGAGGAAAGTAGTGAAGCAACTCATTTCAATATTTTCTCTCCTCTCTGTTACGGACCCACAGGATAATAATTAAGAGTCACATGTGATGTTGGGACCAAGCCTTATCTGCTCCCTGGAAACGCACCTCATTCTGTGGTTACCATGCTGTACTGTAGTAGGTTGTAGATAGACATTAAGAGTCACAAGCAGTAACGTCATTGTGAAGCGACTGGCCAGCTGCTTGCAGGCCATTGATAACTTAATTGCAGCCATCACTGACAGTTAAGATAATAATCGGGATGAAAGATTGGCAACGTATAGGTGTTTTTTATTGATATTATTGAATAAAGACTGGTTTTAAACTTGAAATAGAGACCTTTTTTTTTACCCATCTAGTCCTTTTGAAAATGTTGCTCCTTTCCCTATTTCTCCTCCTCTCTTATAGCAGCACTTTTCAACTTGTCCCTGTCCTCTGTGGGTTAGCTGTCATCCATCTGTTTGCGTTTTGTGACTTCTGAAACTGACGCTGCACTGCTGAGGGCAAATTGTCAAGGGTTAAACGTAAAGAGGTCAAAATGAGGATGTGTTCCCTTGACGCACATGCACAAACGCTTGGTACTGCACACAACCAACATTTGTACGAGTGACAGATGCAGCTTTTTGGTTTGATGAGAGTGGAACATAGTCATTTGCTACGGCTTCCAACCAGATCCTAACCTAATTGAACGCCAATGTATGTATGAAGAAATGTGTTAGATCATCATCAAAACACCAAATGAGGGAATGCCATTTGGGAGAATAGAGGTCATCTTGCCAACAGAGTTCAGAGGGAAACGGTTCATAATCTAAAGCCTAGTTTATGCTTTTGCGTTTTCGGAGAAACGCAAGCGCCCCTTGCGTGTCCCTTGCGTAGAGTCCCGCCCCCCCTTGCGTCCTTGCGTGTGTCAACCAATTTTTCCAACCCTTGCGTCTACGGATACGCAAGCTCCGCAAGGAAACGCAAGCCGCAGGGCTGTGATTGGTCTGCTTACTACATCCTTGCCGGAGTCTCGGATTTCCGGTTTCATAGCGTAATTCCGCCATTATTAAAACAAATATATTTTACGAGAGAATGAATCAGATCGAAGAGCTTTTGTCTGAAGAAATCCGTAAATATGACCACTTAGAAACACACGCATCATTGGCAGACTATAAAGACGCGCGGATGGGCTCCAGTTCATGGACGTAAATCTCTGCAAACGTCGGTTTTGCCGGTCGAGGGGGCGTTAAAGTTGTGGAGGAAATACGGGACAAATATGTCCCCGAAAAGAGACGAAGAAAAGCAGCAGTGTTGATGCACGGGGCAAAAAAAGTCTCTGATAAATTAATAAACAAACCAACGACTTCCACTCACAAAGGCGGCACTCTCTGGGTCCTCTTCGACGGTAAACGTTACTCTGTCTGGTGTTCTGGCGGTGAATTGCTTTGCAACACACGCAAGCCTTTTTGAACCATGAATTGAAACGACGCGACACGCAAACGCAACGGAGACGCCGACGCAGAAGCATGCGCCGGCTTTGAGTCCTAATCCATCTGGATTTCCAACCATTGCCATGGCTCATGCAGGGTCTGTGGTTGCGTTGGCACTCACGTTTAAACATTCGGTCAATGCAATATATAAGAACACAGAGTGTTATTTGTGTTTTGGTAAAACAAGGCCCATCAGGCACAGGGTGGTATGGTAGCTAGGGACATTATGAGAGGCTTCCAAAACAAAAACCCACAAAGCGAAAATAAAGTCCGATGACGTTCTCTCGGGCGTTATTCATCAGAGAAAATTTTATTAGAGAAACTGTCTAATCACCGCTCCACACTGCCAATGTGTTTTTGCCTGATATTGTGAAAGAGCAGAAGCTTAACAAGTTCCATGTTTGTCATGATTTATTATGATGTTAAATGTTATAACATATCTGTTACTCTATACACTGTTGCAGCTTGCTTTTACGGATGCAGTTTTTTCTTTATCTCAGCTAAAGGCAACAGCTAGATTATCAGGATTATCTAAGATTTCACTCCTAACAGTCATTTTCTGCAGGTTTTGTAACCTCCCCGCCTCTTGTGCTGATTTTTCCATTACTTATAATTCATCTATATCACAAGTGATATTTGAAAATCTCTTATGTTTTCATTTCTTTTAAACCTTTTATACTTATTTAGAATCGTTATCCTATTCACACATGTTTCTACAGCTACAACTGCATTCAACTGAGCCTTGAAGGAGACAAAGAGAAAATTAAGCACAAATTTGCCGTAAAATATCAGCCTACGCAAACAAATAATCCCCCCGGCCAGCTACTAACAAATATTTTCCCCACTTGTGATTGCACCAACATCCTGGGGCCAATCAGGGCCAGCATGCAGCAATGAGATGCTTTAATATTAGAACAAAAGCTGAGTCAGAAGCACAACACGTGGAAACACAGAAATTAAATGCAGCACTCAAACACATTAGGATTTCGTTGCCCGAATGAGAAAGAGGCTGATGAACAGATGTTGACCCGTTTCCATTTTATCTTTGTTTTGACTCCACTTTTCAAGGTCGTTTTTTTTACCTGCATTAAGATGGTTTGAGTGAACACACATACCTGGAGGTATGTGTGGCTGCCTGCATTCATTAATATAGAAAATGACCAGGTGTAAAGCAGGAGGGATCGAGAAGGACAGACAGGAAAGAAAAATAATAGCCAATTTAGCCTTGTCGTCTTAAGGCTACATCTTGGCATTTTGAAATTTGTCTGGTTATTTTTCTTCACCAGGCACTTGTCATATAGACTGAGGAAAAATAATTTCACTCTCCCCAAAAATGGCTTGTTAGCAGCAGTAGAATGCCACATTCAACAAAAGGGGTACAGTAAGTGATCCCTTTAAAAAATCCTCCCCAGCCCCCCGAAAGGAAGACAGCCAGAAGGAGGTGGAACAAAAGAAGTGGGAGGATGTAAAGATGGATGAAAAGGAGAGGAGTGTCAGTGTATGTGTCCACTCTCCGTTTCTAAATGTCCGCTGTGAGAGAGGAGGATAATGAGGAGAGAGGAAGGGAGTTAGGCAGGGTTTGCAACATGAAGGAATGTGGCAAAAATAAAGGAGGAAGAGAAAAATGATCTAAATCATGAGGCACATTTTATAGGAAATAGTAGTAGTAGTGTGTGTAAGGGAAATGTGACTTTTTACAGGCCAAGAAGAGGAGAGGGAGGCCGCATGAAATGAAATGCAGGCCGCTGTGTTTGTTCACAATAGGGAATTGTCTTGGATGTGTGTGAGTCCTGTCAGAAAGGTACCTTGGTGTCCTAATTTTCTTGTGTGTCGGCATGATGCAAAATTCAATATCTCTCGATTGTGTGATCCACGCAATGTCTGTTGCATGCTGTTTGTATGTTAGAACACTTTTTGTGTGAGTGAGTGTGTGTGTGTGTGTGTGTCACCTTTTTACGCAACCCGGTATTTCAATTAAAGGCTGAAAGCAGGCCTTTGTTTGGCGTGCTGTGGAGGAGAGAGAAAGGAAGTGCAAAGCGTGGTACTCTTCAAACATTTCATGGCAACAAAAGGGAGAGATTCATTTTTGTGTCTTGCTGCCTCAGATGAAGGACGAACTCTTTTCATTGCCGTTTGGAGGACACATACACACCCACACTCATTCAAGCATATAAGCTCAACACTTATGCCAGTTCCTTCTAGCCGTTCGCACAAACACACGTGCACAGTATGAACCCTATAGGAGGCCTGTGCTTCGGTTACGATGATGAATGTCAATCAGGGCCCTCTCTCTCAATGGTGAATCTGAATGCTGTGGCTAAACAAATAGGGGGCTGTAAACTTCCTACATTGACCAGTTTTGAAGCATTTTTACAAGAAATACTTTTGCTCATGCTGATACTATTATCCTTTGATGATCCTTTGACTTTCAGCAAACACTCGGAGCACAATCAGGAAACGTCTATAGGTTTATCTATAATTATATAGTAATAATAAACAACAAAAACAAGTCATTTATCCGCATGTTCGTCGAGGGTATATCTCACTTTTAAAAATTCGTAATGTGTAGTAATAATCTTAAGGTGCGTTCACACCAAACGCGACGGCAATGTTTCACATCCCTGCAAACGACTCCCAAACGCGGGGGGCCATTTGTGGACAATTCACATCAATCGCATCAATCGCATCAATCGCACTAGATGTTACGGAGAGAAGCTCATCACCCTGAAAAAAGTACAACTTTTCGCCATTGTTTTTCGCAAATTTGTTTTTTATAGACTTTGTATGTAATCCCGTGGCGCAAACAATTTGCGTCGCGTTTGGTGTGAACACACCTCGACGACCGTTTCCCGGAGTCAAAGAGAGAGTTGGGCCCCCCAAGCAATAAGCCCGTTCCAAACAGCAAAGCCCAAAACTATATAGATTCATAAAAATCCCCAGGCATAAATGAAACGTACAACACCATTGAAATATCTGTCTATTCCCTTTTTGCACTTGCAATCTCCCCACACAAACGCATGCATGTATCTTAACTGGTGACAGCTACTACTTCATTTGTGAGGCCTCTTCAAGAGGCATCTGAGCTTGTGCCACAACTGGACCGAAACATAGCATTGTCAAGTTTTATTTTGGCTCTCAGTTCATGACACGAGTGCCTGTTTGTTTCACTTACTGCCAACTGTGTGATGCTGTGACATGAGGATAGTTTGGGAATGAAGGAGCCAGTGTTGTTGAGTTTGGGACGACAAAATCAAAGGAATAATCCACCCGTGACTGTAACCAAACTGATTCCCGTAAATTGTTTGTGATTTGTTCGTGACAGTGCTCTAAGGCCGTGGTGACAATCTGATCCACGCACTCCCTTCACAAAGCTTGTATTGCTCCAGTACATTGATAATTGAGGTGACATTGTTTTTTTTTTTCATCCATTTTCATTTTGGTGACTTCAAGGGCCTTTAAGCATTGAGTGAGTGACACCGTATCACTGCGGTCATGTGATGTTCATTTTCATCCAGCTTTGTGATCTGGAGGTGTCAGTTACACCTCTTGATTTTATCTAACAATGTCATATGTCCAACCTTTCCTGGAGCCAGGACGTATCATGTGCGTGGGGGATCAAAAAGTTGACAAACCGGTGGGTCATGTACAAAGCAAGGACCACTGAACCAGGACTACATGGTGACAAAAACAAATATTTCAATATAATACTGTCTCTTTTTATTTTTTTTTGTTGAGCTAACGCTTCAACCAATATACTCCAAATACAGGAAAGACAAAAATGCAAAGGCCCAAATATTTACTGTTTCTGAATATTGTACTGTTTTACGTCATGTATTGTATTTGACAGGAGACGAAACCTGTTCACATGAACAATTGAAAAATCAATTTAGAAAAATTTGAAACAGCTGTTGCCACAAATCTGCAGGACTGGCAACCTCCAAATATATACTTTTGTGTGGTTGATGTTAATACTAGCAGTTGATAAATAATCACGTAAATCTCCACAATAATCACGTAAATCTCCACAACCGCTTTTATATTGGGTAAAGCAGCAGACCTTGCACATACATTGATTAATGTCAATAGTTCAAGGTCCAGAGCTTGCATGCATATCCACAGTATGTAAACAATTAAGGGGTAGAGCTGTTGTCCCATACAGCGCCCTCGCAGACCCCGATGACACAGACTAATCTAGAGAGGTCGTTCTTTGTATAGATCAATAGGATCTATACAAAGAACTGTCTCACATGCCTCCTTGTTCCCACTGCATAAAGTGGCTCTGCGAGACCCGACTCACTTCACCACCACCACCAATTGAATAGAGGAGCTTTGTGAGCTGACTTTTCTTTGAAGTCCTGGTGAAGAAAAAACACATTTTGTTCACTTATAGCCCTTAAAAAAACAGAGGGTTTGTGTAAGATTGAAGTGGTCCTGCAAATGGTTGAATCAGGAATCAGGAACATTTATTATATTTAGTATGTTTGGCATACAAGGAATTTGACATGGCGGTCTTCACATAACATTGAACAGTAAGACAGTGAGACAATGGACAACAAGACAAATTACACAGTGCAGGAAAAAATGACATGTTCAATTTACATATTTACAGTTTACTTCTACAGTAAAAAACAGAAGAATATAAACTAAAGGAATATAATAATAACTAGGACTGCGGGGGCAGTACTGAACGGGCCTGAGCCGCTTGTCGGGGTGGCCGGCGGTAGGCCGGACATGCAGTCAAAAGGTGAAAAAAGAAAATGAGAAAAAAAAAGGCCAGTGCCAGCCAGGAATCAAACCCAGAACTCTGGTATCTAAGTCTGCGTCCTTATCTCTGAGCTACCATCTAATTTGAGAATTAGAAGAAAAAACGTTATTAAAATATGTAAGATTACGTCCATTCAGTCAATGCAGAGTCGAGCAGCTTACCACGCCACTTCTGCTCCATCAGAAAATAATAACTCGTGAACTACACATGCTGTATGACCTGTACTTTTATCAAGTGGACCTTTTCTCTGCAGTGAGGATGTGGCCAGAGGTCCAGTCATGTCAGTCACAGTGGGACATTTGACCAACTTGAGTTTGTTTCATTCTGCTGATATGCAGGAGAAATATGCACAAAGCTGTGGCCTCCAAATGAGTGCACGTGCATCAAAGCAGGAGGTGAAATCAGGAGGTGCTATTACTCAGTATTCCACATCAGTTTGTTTATTTTTTTCTAAACGGAACCAGGTAATAAACCTGGAATAATAAGAAATGCAACGTTTCATTTTTCACGTGCATACTACAACCAACACAGCTCTCTAACTCTTTACCTCAATAGCCCAATAACATTAAATAACATGAACAAGACAATTTCTTTAGACATGTTAGACTGTACAAACCAGAACCACATTTCAACAGCTTAACACTGTTGAACAGATTCCTGTAAGTATAGTCTTATCCTGTCTTATCCTGTTCCTTGCAGTTATAGCATTTTACATTTTCAAGAAAATCGCCCCAAATGGAGGGCAGCTCACGCCCAGATAGTTACTCGAAAACTCTTGATTCTGATACCGAAGGACCACACAGGTGTTAGGATCCATTTGCCTGAATTTGAAATCGATCGGGTGTAAACTCTCGGAGGAAATCGTTCGTATGTAAACCCAAAAAGACGCAAATTATCGCCAAAAACGGGCAAAAAGTACAAATATTCAGCAATCAATAACAGCGCCCCCTAGTCTTCAAATATTCTAAAAATATTTGGGTGTGTTCTGGGAGGCAACCCGAACATGTGATATGAATTTGGTGAGGACAGTAATTTTGAGGATCTGAGTCTTTAAGTAAGGAGCCCCGCCCCTTAGAAATTTATTAGTCCATAAAATCGTAACCAAATGAGATATCAAAAATCCTTCGATAAGATCAGGAAAATCAGATTTTCAGGTCAATCGGACTTAGCGTCTGGGAGGAGTTTGGAAAAACAGCTTTTTTACAAAATTCAAAATGGCGGAAAATCTAAGTAGGCACATTTGCATACCATCATTTATTTTTTTGTAGAGCATGTCCAAGAGCACCTGTGTGCAAAATTTCAGGTCAATCGGTCATCGGGGGTATAAAGTAAGCTTATAGGGTGAAAACCAACATGTAAAGGGGGCGCTAGAGAGCTTTTTCTTTCAAAGACAAAAGCGCGACCCCAAGAATATCTAAATTTCACGCACTTCTGAGTTTTTGAACATGATAAAGGCCTCAAAAGTATGTTTAAAGTGGTGAAATAATAATAATAATAAGAATTCTTCAAAACACAATAGGGCTTCGCCTGACTTTCAGTCAGCTTAGGCCCTAATAATAATAATAAAGTGCACAGACGAACAGATAACAATACACAACTGTGTTGTCACTGTAGGTGAAAGTGACGCGTGCATGTACATATGGAGTGTGAAGGGATGTGCAGGGGAGTGACCGGTGGGAAAGGGATGTCAAAGTCCCATGTGGGGGACGCATGCGTTTGTTACGGAGGTTTAAGAAACAGTTTGTGTGGTAGCAGGTCTTTGTCCTGAGGGACTTTATCCTCCTGCCAGATGGAAGGAGCAGTTTTTGCCTGTCGTCAGAGGGGTCAGCCTCGATCTTTCTAGCTGGCTTCAGGTTCCGCAGCCGATCACCCTCTCTGCAGAGCGGATGACACGCTGCAGCCTGCCCTTGTGCTTGGCTGTGGCTGCAGCGTAGCAGAGGATGGACTCGATCATGGCCGTGTAGAAGTGCACCATCATTGTCTTTGGCAGATTGAATTTCTTCAGGTGCCTCAGGAAGAACATCCTCTGCTGAGCCTTCTCGGTGACGGAGTACCATGCCCAATTTCTCCAAAGGAAAACGGGTAAAATAATTATTCTAATGAGAAATAAACTGAACCGAACAGTGAGTAAAGGAAATTTCAACTCAATAAAATGTATTGCTTTTCGTCATGATTTTTAAATAAAGCCTTTTAAGAGTCTCCCACGCCGCCTCATGCTTAGAATATGTACAGTATAATTTGGGCAGGTAAATCACCTTCAGTTAACTGGATCTTAAATGTTGAACTGTGCAACCAAAGCTCTTGCATTGCAGAAGTGAGAAAAACCAAAGTTCATAAGGTTTTAGACTTATTCTGGGTTTTTTAACCTTGCAACATAAAATAATTTCACCATAACCATTTTTTTTAAATAACAGTTCCAAAATCTTTTTTTTGTCCATGTCGCTGGAATTGCATCTGTGGAAGAAACAAAAGTCAATTTAAGGATATCACTTGCCATACCACACCAGTTGAAAGTTGTTGATTGTAAAAAAAGAACAATTAAGCCTACAAATACTATAGTGTAAACACGTCTGAAGTCTTAAGTCAATGCACAAGTACCAAAAGTAAAATTATTCATGCTGGAGAACAGCCAATTTCTGAATCATGACTATTCTTAGAATAAACATTTTTAAAAACCAATAATGGCACCTATGTGTTCATCAATTAAATGTAAATAATAACTATTGACAACATTATGAAAAACATTATTAAAACCCCAGCAATAACTAAAGAAAAACACATTTTCTACGCACTAGTTAGTTTACATGATTTTATGAAGGTGCCATCCATGGTGAGATACTGCAGTTGAATGAATGGGCACATTTACAGTTCAAACTTTCCATGCCATGTCAGGAAACAGGAGGGGAAGAGGTGGCTCCCGGTGGCTGGAAGTTGGCTTGCAACTGGCCAGCAGCCGGCCGGATGGGAAAATTGTAGGTGGCTGCACTTTTAGTCTAAAGGCACCTTGAGGAAAACGTTTTACTGACACCTACTGTACTGTTAGATTTAGAGTGAGAAGCATGTCTGTAGGTGTGATGGTCGACTATGAATTCTACGTTTAAACACTGACGAAGACCACAGTAGACACAGACCAAAGTGATAAAAAGTGAATGGTACAAGTTTAAAAATAGCTAAATGAGGAATCTATCGGAAAAAGAGAAACGCGCAGCATGTGTGCGTGTTGTGAAGACCTGGTTTTGCCGAACGCTACCCACAAAACACTGCCTCTGTGAAACACACATACACACACAAACAAAATGTACAGCCTGAAAAACAGCACCAATTAGCCAAATAATATATTTGTGGACTACCGAATATTGTCCTCACATCCAACTAACTGTGATGCAAAACAATCGTTATTGTGGACATGCTGAGCAAGAGGGCCATGTATATTTTGCACCACGGAAAAGACAGAGCCACTGTAGACTGGTCAGCTAATTAAATGACTGCTTGGACTCGGCTGCAGTTAATGCTGTTCAATTATGAATGAGAGATGGGGTGAAGAGGTCAGCACAATCATTGCGATGGAAGGATGTTGGGGTGGAGGGAGGCACGGTGGAAACACGGGATGAAAAGGACAGGCAAGACGGTAAGAAGGCAGGAATGGAAAGAGAGGAACGAATGGAGGATGAGAAGAAATCAAATTAGATAGAATTAGTCAGAATTCAGAGACCATAGAACGTTGGAAGTAAAGAGACAAAGAAAGAGAAATCGGCAGTTCACACAGGCTGTGTTTAGCTCCTTTGGACTAGACAGGTCTAATTTAGTGTCGGTCGGGCTGAAACCAGACCTTTTGGCAACACGGCACCAAGTGTTTGTTTTATTCTATCTGACTGGTAGAGGCACCGCTCTCTCTCTCTCTCGCTCTTTTGCCAAATCTTTGTCTAGATATACAGTAAGTTGTTTCTTTCTGCGTAAGGCACAGACTCACAGCAGAAGTCTTGCATTGAGACTCTTACTGCTGCGGTACAAATGTGGCCTTGTGAACTTTGTGAAGAAAACAGAATCTTAAAATTCCTAGAAGCCTTCAAATGTTTCTATTTCAGTTATTACATGGGAGACATTATGTTTTCGGACCATCAGTGTCTAAATGAAGCTCCAAGTAGGCTGATCATTTTATTTCCTCCAAAAGATATTAAGATATTAAACTTTCCAGATCAGCATAGAAATCCAACATGACATTTTTCACATTAAGATCTGATGTGTTTCCAAAGTGTTCCTTTAATTTATTTGATCAGTGCAGTGATGTGGACTTACTCAGTCAATGTATTCTTGAAATATTTATGTGCAAGATGGCCCCACGATGATGCATATGTGGTGGAGAGACAAATTTGCAAGCACGCACACACATACACACAGAGAATTAAATCTGGGTAGAGGTTGGCACTCCTGCCTCCCTGGCCCCCAACCTGCTCGCTGATTCAATTTACCGGGCAGATCTGCCGACAATGACCGCTAACATTCACCTTTAGATGGAGAGAGAAAAGGAGAGGGGGAGCAAGGGTGGGTGGGTGACAATTGAGATTGCAAGGTGGGAGAGGCAAAGAGGAGGTGAGAGAAAAGGTGACTGCTACTGCGTACTTTTTAGAGTTGGACGCGGTGTGTGACAAAGGTGAATGCCAATACTATTCCTGAAAGGAAGTGGACGGAGAGGAGTCTGCCAGCAAACGGCCTCAATGTAGAGAGGGAGAGAACGAGACACCAAAGCGTGCCTTATGTCTTCCTTCCCTCTTCAAGGGAAAAATTCCAATTAGGACAAAACAACAGGCATCATGTACAAAGTATTCTCGTTAGACTGAGAAACAACATTTCTGAACACATTTTAAGTTTGATTGTAAAATTCAGGACTTTAAACAATAACGGTATTTTAGTATTTAAGATGAAGATTTATGAAGCTTTCTTTGGACAATACATTAAGACAGAAGACCTTCCAAATCAAATATACATTTCTTTTCATACTTATTTTTTGAGAAATGTGATGTTTTATCTCAGTTTATGTGTAGTACACATAATTTTATATGAAAAATGCCTTAAATTTTAAAAAACAATTGAATCACTAACATATGTTTATCAAAGGAAAAAAGGAAAGAAATAGAGACATAGAGAACAGTTGTATTCAAATATGCTACAATGAAACAATACTGGCATAGTTACAGGGGAAGAGGCAAACACTAGCCTTTAAAAAAAGTTTTGCTGCAACTGCGTCCTCTAAATTGAAATAGCGTGACAGGATCTGCAAAACAAAATCAATAAATGGAGGCACTACTTTTCCAGTGTGATTGCTGAAACGTTTGACACGGGCTGACTGAGCAGTGAGCTCAGCATGTGTTGAAATAACTGCCCTGCCCGAGCTAACGTAGGCTGATCTCCTCCTCCCAGAGAAACCGACTGTGAAGATAAGTGACATCATAATAACCTCAACAAACCGGTTGAAGAAAAAAATAACTTTAAAAATAACCCTAATGGTGTAGCAATACACAGTATTGCCTATGGCCGCACTGTTCCCCTTTGTTCTAGACGAGCAACAGCAAGAGAATCATGTCTGCATTGAACACATTGTGTCCCCCGTTACTTGCAGCTGATTGCTTGGTTTGGTCATCGTCTTCTTGGTTTTTGGCCATGAACATGACAAGTGGAGCTAATTATATCCAATTGCTGACCAAGTCCTTTTTGGGGCAAACACTAAATGAAAACACACTGTGAAAGGGTTAAAATGTGAAGACACTATAGACCTACAACCAGGGCGAGGTCCCGCCTCAAGCCATGTTCAAACACCGTCATTAGATGTGACCCTTGATGGGAGGTGCAAAGGAACGAGGAAGAATGCTTTGTGATGTTCAGATGGGGAAATGTGATCAAGGTTGTGGAGAGGAACAGAGTGAAGGAGGGAAGGAGAGAAGGAGTGAAGGAGACAGGATGAAAGGAGCTGAGGAGAAGTTGTAACACTTTCATTCTGTTGATTGGAAAAATGATCTGAATGCTGCAACCATATTCCCCAAGAGAGACTTGCTCGACCCACGCACACACACACACACACACACACACACACACACACACACAATAGTGTCTCAATAGATGCAGGATCTGTAGGCAATGGGGCAAGATGTTTTCGTTGAAAGCATTCTGTTGCCTGTTTGTAGCCTGAATACTGTTCGCGTAGAATTTTGTCAAATTAAGATGAACAGTCTGTCTGGAGATAAAAAAAAGAGGCGTCATGTAGTGACTGAAATAAAAGTCTAAAAAATAGCAACTGCTATTGTCAGACGATGATTTCTTTTATGTAAATGATTTGTAAATAGCATGTAAACTGGACAATCTGGTCATACACAATATCTCACGACTCCAAATCCAGCTCTGCATCTCAAGTTGCTGATTGGACTGCAAATAGTGAGCAGCACACTGGGAAGGAAGTCTGGGCTTGGATATCCACAGGGGACACCGTAATTCCAGAAATACAGCCCCCAGGGGCCTATTGCTCATAAGACCACAGCTGATGGGTTCTGAAATTGCCCACTACAGGCTTATTTAGCAAAATGTCAGTCTGAATTTTATATTAAAAGTCAATAGTCACAGTATATATAACTAACTGCTTTCCTTGAACACAACGCAAGGAATAATGAGTATGCGTGAAGAGGGCTGGGCAGATGTATGAGAAATAAGCTGCCATGCAAGAGTACTGTCTCCCTGTCTGAACATTTGCCAGAGCTTCATAGTCCCAGAGCCCCAATACACAACACATGAAAAAGCATAGAGAGTAGCTGTACTTGTTGATCATACAGAACTTGCGCTTCACCGAACGCAAAATGATATGTATTATTATTTTGTAAAGGTGCATATAAAGCAACAGATATTGCGAGAGAGGGGAAACGCATCAAAGACGAAGAAGCCAATGAAGCAGAAAGCCACGCAACATTCAGAGTGACACATTGATAGCAGAAGCAGGCGGAGGGGAAAGCACAAAAACAGAGGAGGTCACATATGCTCACTTCCATAGACATAAGCCCTGATTAAATTGAGTGTGTAGTAGCTGGCCGCTCTTCAGATGCGTGTGTGTGTGTGCGCGGGTACCAGTGTGAGTCCTGTAATATTGTCTGCAGTCCCATGGGCTGTAGCTGAGCAAACTCAATCAACTCCCACTCACCTTTGTGCCCCCCCTACACTGTCAGGCCAAGACCAGACACGAGCCCAGCCTCTCCTCTGGCCTGAGAGAGAGCACAGAAGATACGCTCTGTGCATGAGTTTGCATATATGTGTGTGTGTGTGTGTGTGGGTACATGTTTTGCTGTGAAAGAATCAAAAGCCTTTGCAGATTGGATGCATCGGTTTGGATGCATTTAAGATGGTATGTTATGTGTAAACATATGCGTGTGCACTCATACTTACTCTGACCTGCATGAGAGCACGTAAACTGCAGCATAAAAAAACTAACACACACACACACACTGCTCGGCCTGTTAGCTCATATCTTTTAGATTACACATGCATACCGAATCCCCCTAAATTTCCCAACGATGGCGGCCTCCTCTGTGACTCTGTGTCTTTCACTGTTTCGCTGTTGGAGTGTCGACACGTTGATATGGACCTCGACAAACTAATGCAATCATTGTTTGGGAAAGGGCCAAGGTATCACTCTTGAGTGAAGCCAAAGGGACACAACTGTCATATCTGCTTGGGTCACTTGACCTGTTGACCCTGGCCTGAAAATATGTGAATAAAAATGGGTCTGATGTTTTCCACATTCCCATGTTGTGCTCTTCCTCTGGAGTTTAGCGCTTGTTACAGTAACAGTGTTGAATTGAATGAATTGTATATGCTCAGAAATGAGCTGAGGTTCTCGTAGATCCTATGAGCCTAATTTATTTGTATGTTAGTTCATGTTGTAGCTGATTCCTTTTTGTGAAAATTACATTCTCATGAAACGTTACAGCCACATCCATGGAGACTTTTTGATGATCTTTCAATCAAACAAGAAGAAATACTAATTATTGCAAGATACCAAATCACAGCATGCATTATTTATGCTGATGAAGTTCTCAATAACATAACAATTATTTAACATAGGAAAGCCAATCACGTACATACTGTCCTAAGGACAGTCATTCACCTGTGGTCCTGCTTGCACATCTGTCCATCAGCTACATCTCCAATGACAAGCCGTCGCAGTGGGAATGGAAGGTCTACTAGACAAAGAATGTTACGTAAGCGATTGCCATTTCCAGCCGAGACAAGACCAATAATCCAGCAGATCAATCATAATTGTCCCATTAACATATTTTACAAATATTCATAATCATCATTCATGTATGCAAATATGGAGCAGAATATATAGGCTCCAGGGAGACTGAGAGGTTAAGACTGTACCTGGACCTGTTGGTAGCTCCAAGATCAAATTAGAGCTTTATTTAGATTTATGCAGATGTTCACAGTAATGATATGCAGCCGGCGCAGCGCCCTTGTGTGTCAGTGAAGACACTGCTGCATCTACAACGGGAGCACTGAGACACAGTGTCTCGCTTTTAGAGTACTAAAGTGTGGACATCGTTTCCATTGCAGCATATAGAATTCACACATTTGTGTTATTCCCAAATTTGACAAACGTCTTGGCTCTCTCACATTTTCATGCACAAAAAATTCAGGCTAGATTTCCTTTTATTTTGTTGAAACAGGAAAAAAAAACATATTTTTTGGTGTTATTGCTCGATGTAAGTGAAGCCCAAAGCACGGTTGTAAAGCCTCTTCACATGTTAGGCACGATCAAACACTGTTCTTATTGGTTCATATACTTTTGGACTGCATTATTCTAACCATAATGTTTTTTTACCCCTGGCATTTAAAACAGAAAGTCTTTAGAAACATTTTGATTAAATTAAATTGTCTCTTTCTGTGGGTCAAGTGAATCCGGAATATTTTCTACAAACTCATAAATTAACTTTGATGAACAATCATTCTACGTTTGGCCCCAAATGGAGGAAATGAATGTATAGAAATGGCTATTCAAACGTAAATTTCCATAACCTGAGTAGCCCTGCAGTGTATATAGCAGAATGGTTTTCTATTCTCTCTACTTTACAGTGCATAGTGAGAATTTCAATCCGGAGAGACTTGTTGAAATTTGAACACGCTCTATTACAATAGGCATGAATATTCATATTGCAATGTGTTTGGGGCTTGGACTCCATCCTGCTGTAGGATGGACCAGGGGCCGGGATGCTGAGCCGAGATGAGGCATATCCCCCCCTTTGGGAGTCCAGACACTGGTGGTGGTGGTAGAGAAACGAGTTGCTCCCATTCCCCATGTGCCAACTTCTGCTGTATTAGGAGGTGTCGGGGGTGGTGGCGGGTCGCTTTTGGTGCATTCTGCAATTCTGCAACAGTTTTTTAAAGTTTGCAGGCAACTATGCAATTGGTTCACGGAACCGTCGCCCACGCCTGGTTGGTATTACTCGACCCCGCTCCTAATCAGCTGGCTCTGCTCCTAATCAGCTGGCCGTGTGCCTCCAGGGACCGCCACAGCCTGTCCAGTCTTCCAGACTGAATGTTCGCTTAATGCGCAAACATTGTCATACGGTACAAATGTATATGCAAAACGATAAGGCAGATATATTCACACAATTGATACCTCAATGTGGTTTTGTAGTGTATGCTCGTACATATCTTCAAATGTATATGCGATTTGACATATGAGTGTGTGAGCCTCTATAAGCTTCAGGAGTACGTACTGTCCAAGACATGCCAAAAGGTTATTGGCTTCAAAACAGTTCAATATGTCAAATAAAGATACAGCTCAGCGAGCAGCTGGAGAGTGAGAGGAGGGAGAGCAAAAAGAAAGACAGGTAAAAACCAACACAGAACACAGCCTAAGACAGAGAAAAGATGAGGGAAAAGAGAAGAATAAGAGAAAGAGATTAATGAAATACAAACAAGGAAGACTAATTTGATCAAAATAATCTACATTCAAAAGAAAAAGATTCCTTATTTTTGTGTAATGTCAGTGTCCCGACAAAATGGATGGCGTGCTAGAGGCTTGGTGATTTCACCGCTATTCAGCAATCAGGCAACCTAACCCAACAAGCGAGGGGACAATATAAACATGAGGTTTATGCAATTTAAAATGAAAAGTAAATGACAGACGGGATGATGTGCTACTGCTAATTATCTTCTATTTTGGAGTGTCCTGCCTTCCAATTCCTCAAAGAACAATTGCGTCTTTTTATTGCCAAAGACTGTTTAAAATATTCTTGACAATTTCCACTCGTAAGCAAATAAACTGATTGAATTGCTGAATTGATTTCAATGTAAAAATCTTGCAATTTCAAATGCTGATGTGACTGAGACTTAAAGGTGTACTATGCAACCGGGGTTGATCTTCCAGCGAGGCTCCCCCAGAGGCCGAAAATAAAAGTGCACTGTCGTAAAGACGCTCAGCTGTTCTCCGTCAAGCAGAGGTGATAAATAAATAAAAACTACTTTCAACCCTGCCGTCAAGCCAGGCGCGTTTGTTTTGAGCTCAGCAGACAGGCTAACGCAACGAATCACCATGTCCTCTGCGGTAGGTAAGTGACTGTTTTGTTGCAATTTTCAAGTTTGAAAATGTAGCATGTTTTCATACATTATTGGTAGAAACCGTTACAATATTACTTATAATTGCATCAGCAGAATAGCGAGGTCCGCTCAGCCGTGCAGCCTTCTTCCTCTTTGAGCTCTCGCCATTCGGAAAAGGCTTATTGCCCGATATTCACCGATGAACGAGTCCTCTCTCTCTCTCTCTCTCTGCCCTTTTCCTCTTTCTTGCCTGCTCTGAGATGGGCTTTCGCTGTTTTGTCGCTGGTTCCGCCATGATAACTGTACAAATATCGCCACTGCGCTACGAGCCCAAGAGTGTATGGCTGAAGCCCTCAGCCTCTCCTCTCATGCCGTAAAGCAAGACTCTGTGGGGGCGACCCGCCGCTCCTGCAAGTGCGGTATTTCCCCTACAGACCCGCAGGGCGGCCGAGAAAACCTTTGTTCGACCTGAAAGGACTCATTTAATCATCCAAAACGATATGGAACATATTAATTAACTGAAAAATGTTGCTTAGTGTGCCTTTAATACTGTTAGATATAATGTATAAGGATCATTGACTGTCATTGAATTTCACTTAACACAAAGAATCATTTTACTATAACAAAAACACAAAAAAGTGAGGCTAGAGGATGAAGTTTGCATTCTCAAAGCCCGAGGAAAGAAGCTGCTGTGAAGACTCTTGGTGTGAACATGCTGTGGCTGAGATGGATTTATTCTTTTATTCAACTTTAAGCTGCATGCGGGCATCCTTTCATCAACACCATGGATGCTCAGAAGATAGATCAAAATGATGTTCTCTTACTCAACAGCTGGAGACATCCAGTTACTGGAAGATCATTGAAATAAATAAATCAGACCTTTTATCAGATCCCCCATCATAATGCTCATAATGCTAATCATTACATTTTTGGTATGTGGAATTTTCTATAGTTAGGCTCTGGGTAAGGATTAAGAAAAATTGTGGTAGGGTTAAAGCAAGGCTCAATTAATATAGGTCAATGTAACATCCTCCAAAGTAATGTTTTTCAACGGCTACATTTGCCTCTTGGTCAGTATGCCAGACTGATCAGTCTGTGACACTGGTGTCTGTCAACTCTCAACAACACCAATAATACCAGCCGTTTATCAGCGCTGTGTCAATGGCAGTTTAACACCAAAGATGTAAATCAAAACTGAAGGAATAAGACTTCAAATCAGAAGAGACATCAGACAATATCTGTAATCTAAAAACCTACAGTACAAAACGAACCCTTTCTATCTGTCCTAAGTGAGAAAAAAAGAGATTATTTTCTTCAGTCATTTAAAATTGAGTATAATTAATGTAAGAATGAAAAAATGTCAGCTCTTACGACATTTTGTACATAGAATTTTTTTGTAGACACGTTCAATTATATTTCAAAGTAAGGTAGATTGTATGAAAGAGACCTACACACACACACAAAGACATCACTCTCACGCAGCATATGGAAGCCATTTGAGAAACGGCCTTGGATTTAATAGAGACAAACAATACAAGGGAGGAAGAGAGATGTTGTGTGAGTGAAGGCTGTATGGAGAGTGAATGTATTTCTCTGCTTATAATGGGGTTTTTAGAGAAGCTGCAGGAGGCATTCTAGTTATTTCCTTCCTCAGAGAAGATGATATTTTCATCTGGCTGTCATTAATGTCATTTTGGGAAGCGAACCGGCAACGTTTCAATGACAAAGTTCAGTTTTAGTTCCTTTTATCTGCGTTGGTTGTTGGCAGGAATGGAGTTGTTGCATCTTTTTTCTTTGTGTGTGGGTGAACACGCTCTACCTGTGTGTGGAAGCATGCAGAGAAGGTCATGCACAGTGAGGATGAGTAAACTTTCTGAGTAGGTTTTGTTTTTGTATACTGTATTTACCTGAGTGTGTCTCTGGCACAAGGAAGCTCATTATAGGTTTACTTTGGATTCAAACCTCACATCCACATTAGCCAGCAAGCAATACTTTGACCAAAAAACCTATGAAAATAATTATTGACCCCCGTCAGCTTCAAATTGAATGAATGCTCCTAAATGTATGACTACTTAGTATTAGCCTATCAGCATATCACCTTTTCACAAGATGCAAATTCACATGTTACAAGTGCAGATCATGAAACTTAATCATGTTAAGTTTGCTTCTTGAGTTTCAGGGCCCTGATTACACACTGGAATGAAACTTTAATACAACAGAGCCATTATTAAACTGGTAAGTCAAATGTTTGCTGTTACAGAGGCCTAATCACTGTGAGAAGCGTAGGTCCCATCTGACATGACTTTCTCTCATGAAATGAGGGATCACCTGGCTCCAACTACAGTCATGATAGCGGTTGGGGGCTGACTAATGCTCCAAAGTTAGGATGCAATTTGCTCTGGGGAAAACTGCTAAACCCATTTTTAGTCGGGTTTGTTGACTGCTCAACTCAGTATATGTGAATTTACAGTCAAAAGTGTTTTGTGTAATGTGCCTTTTTGGAAGGATTTGTTGGCACTTTCATCAAATTAGGATTGTTGTTGATTTTATACACGGAGCATTACAAGTGCCTTCACGTAGGCTACGACCGCGGAGCCCGGAGCAGGCAAATGCACAACAAATGGACCAAATGTGGGCTACACACTATCTGGGGGATAGCGAGGGAACTAAATGTTTATTTGAGAGAACTAGGCAATTAGAGTGTATGTATTAATTAGCAAAATTGAGGACATTTATTATTCATTTAAAGAAATTATTCATCAAGATATTTCAAAGATGCTTCCAGGGTTCTGTGATATCCCATATTCTCTATACAATAAACAACATTAAACAGATTTCAAATACAGCACACTTGCATCGAATACTTTGACCTGTGTGCTTGCTTAGTGTAGAAAGGGACAAGCGAATCTGTGATATCAGGAGGGGGCATTGATGCTGGTGTCACAAGCAGACACCAGCATCAGACAGATGCTGAGTGACCATCTGCTACAGCTGTTCTCCTCTTCAACCTCATTTTCCAATGATAGCATTTCACTCTCCCAATGTCTCTGGCTCTCAAGTACACACACACACACACACATACACACACACACACACACACACACACACACACACACACACACACACTAACTGTTGAGAGATGAAGTACGTTCAAAAACATCATTGAGGAAAAATTGACACTGCAGAAAAGTACTGTAGGTTAGATCTGGATGCCTTGCATATACAAAGTGAGCGTGTGATGCTGCAATAAAAACAACGAATAGCCACTATGACACAGTGGGGAGAGCGAGGACAGAGGAGCCAAAAGCGCACAATATTTACATCCGAAGTCACATGTTGAAAACATTATTGTTTTCATGTAAACGGCCTGTGATAACAAAATGTAAAATATTTCCAGAGCCGAATAGAAGGAGATGCCTCTGTCCCTGTTAAGACAGAGGCTGGGTGCTAAGAGGACAAGCACACATGAGATCCTTCATGGACTTTAATCCAGAAGCTCACCTACAAATCACATGCGTTTACAGTGAAGTCACAAACCCACTGCTCATATGCATCGAACAATTTAACCTTGAGGGTAAGAATGATGGTAAGAATGTCTTTTTAATATTCTCTCCAGTTATTTAGCACGCCAGACATTGTCAGAGGGTATTTACTCCCTCCAGGCAACCTTTGGCCTCAGACTTTGTGGCTTTAATGCTGTTCAAAAGAAACATTGGTCCGGTCACACTGATATTTAAAGCATCAACATTTTGACAAAGAGTCCTAATTTGTGGGGCCACCTTCAGGTTTCATTCATCCACAATCTCCCAGGACCTTAAGTTGGCCTCCGAAATCGCCACCATCAGGAGGAAGGCGCAGCAGATGTTATACTTCCTGTGCAAGTTCAACCTCCCTCAGGAGCTGCTGGTCCTGTTCTACTCCACCATCATCCAATCTCCTCATCCTAAGAAGTACAACAGTAGGATGGATGTGTGTGTGTGTGCTGAGTAATGATCCATGTAAAGGCCCATGTGTGTGTGTGTCATAGTGCAAATGTGTTTGTGTTCAGGCTATGTGCCTGTGGATGAGTGTGACACAGTGATCATGGTCTGAATGATAAGCACTGGTTTCTGTCAACTCAAATCAACTTCTTTAATGCGTCATTTATCAGCTCTACCACACCAGGTCACTGGTTTCCAATTAGATGGAATTGTCAAACCAGATGTGACTTCATCCCTCAAATTGTGAATCATTTGAGGGAACAGGGAAAGTTGAGTTTAATGAAGCAAATCAATTGAGAAAACTAGTGGTTTTTTTTAATTTGTTGCCTCAATGATTGTTTGTGTGGCTGCAAATATTAGGACAATGAAAACTGTTTAGTATATGTATAAAAATATGTTTAAATACGAGCTTTGACTTTTGGAGGCACTTCACAATATCGTACAATAACACAATGCGTTACTGAATTCATTTGTATTTTAAGGTTAAAGACACCTGTTTGTTAGCTGTATAAATGAACAAGCTGTAGTTACCCTGAAATTCAAATCAAATACCTTTCATTTTGTTGGATGCTCTTAGTGCGCACTGCAACCACTAACTTCAACATCAGACGGATTCATGGGACATGCTTTTATAATACTCTATATGTAGGTAAGTGTAAAATTTGATTAGAATAAAAAAAAGTAAGACGGGATTTGTTTATTTGTATCTCAAATAAGTCCTTTCAACTGTTTTTTTTTTTTTTAACTTTCAACTTTGTCGAGCATTCAAAACAGTAGGCGGAATAACAAATATGCATTGCTTGGTCGATATACATAAAAAGTGGAATTCATAGTGAAACTCATAAAAATTTCTTCGAGGTCGGCACATCGTGAGAAGAGTTGCATGCGAAGATTGTTATTTCTCTCATTTCCGGCCATTACATTTTAAGTTAAAGCCAACACGTAGCTTAGCTAAACGTTGCTTCGTTAGCTTAATTTGGCATATGGCTAACCCTGCCTCGGAAGGTAACAAAAGACCTTTGAGGCTCAATAATTAACACATTATTTGAAAGGGTGTATTTGCAAAAACAAAAGTGTCATTCATTTTGTCTTTAATGTTTATTATCCCATAAATGTCAGTCAACGTGGTGTTGGTTTATTCACTAAAACAAATCTTTGAACGTTTCCATGAACACTATAATACAAGTAGTGCTAAAGTACATTGTGTTGTAGTAAGGACTATGAAGTGTTTAAAGGGACCGGAATTAAAAACATAAAGCATTTTAACAGGAAAATTGCCAGTACATTTTTTATGTTTAGCAGACAATGTAATTGGTACAGCTGGACAAATTAAGTAAATGTATGAAGGATCAACATAGAAAACAAACAAAGAAAAAAATCGGAGGGACGTCTGAGGAGAAACTAAACATAAGAGATGTCTGTAGGGAAGTGTGACAAAAGAAAGAGGCTGATGCAGAAAAGACAAAAGGGAGGAGATCAGACATGGAGAAATGACACACTTGATATTTACCTTCCATATTCTTAAGTAAACAGGAGGTAGAGGGATGACCAGGAGAGAGAGTGGGTGAATGAATATGGGACTGTGGCTGTACAGCTGTATACATATTGAATATGTGCCAAACCTCAGAATCCATCCCCTGCTGTTCCCTATTAGAGGCTCAGTCCTCACAATCGGTGTCTACCTTCTGAAAACCCTTTCAGTTTACCAATGATTCTGCAACACAAACATTTCTGCCGCTAAGAATCCTTCAAAGTGTTGATATATTGAACATCATCATTTGCCCATATCTAAAATAACTATGTATAAAATTATAAAATTATTTGTTGTTCTGTAGATTCCTGTGAGGGATATTGTTTGTCAGTGTCCAACTTTTATTTTAGAAATTTTGTTATGCAGTTGGTTTATTTCCAGTTGTGCTTTTTTTTTTTAAGGGAGGAACGCAGTTAGAAGCGGGAGGAAAACTAAAAGACGTTAAAAGATGTTTAAAGGATGGGAAATTACTGGTTGGTTATTACTGCTCCTATTACTGTTGTTTTTTTCTGTTCTCTGTAAGATGCTAATTGACCTATGGCTAAGCCACGCCCTCAGACGAGATGAGCCAATCACAGTGCGTATAGAGCTTTAAGCTAAGTTTACATAAAAAAAATAAGCAAGTAGCGATTAGCATAGCCTATTTTCCAAGTCACGTCAAGTTAGGTTAATTAATTGTAGGTAAATAACACTTCTTACCCTGCAGTGCATGAACAATGCTGATCCTCTATCTTGTTGTCTGAGATGGTGATGGCAACGAGATGCGGTTTATCACGTTTGCACTGGGACCTGTACATTTTGGCTTGTAACTGAAGCTTTTTATCAACCTTCTCAACAATAACATGATTAATATATCTCTCCAATGCGTAGTTGATACCATTTGGTGATACCATCAGATGATATTTGATCTTTCTGTCTCCAAAAATCATCGATTGCCTCCTGCGAAATGTCTCCTACTGTGACACCTGCCAAAGCGCCCGTTAAAGAACGTTGATTGTTTGTCCGAGTGAGTGGAGGAGGGCGTGGCTTAGCCATAGGTCAATTGGTGTTCATATATATTTATAAGGACAATCGACTCCAGACCATTATTCAGCCGGGGATGCTACAATATGGTGAAGGCATTACATTACATTACAGGTCATTTAGATGATGCTTTTATCCAAAGCGACTTACAATAAGTGTATTTCAACCATTATAAGTACAATTTAAGAGTCAATGTAATTGAAATGCTGCATAGTTTTTAGTCAAGGTACAGTCTGAAAAGGTGTGCCTTTAGTTCGCAGGGAAAGATGTTGATCAGGGGTCTCCGGCACACTTCCGCGGACTTTATGCGCGATCATCACATGGACACGTGCCGACCGCTAGCACCCCCCCCCCCCTCTCCCCTGCCTGCCCGCTGCCTGCCACAGGAGGAAATAGGTTTTGTGGCCCTCAAAAGAAAAAATTTGGGGACCACTGATGTAGATGCTCTCTGCAGTCCTGATGTCACCAGATAGTTCGTTCCACCACTTCTCAGTGAGGAGGATCAAGCAGTTTGGCAGATGCAGAGCGAAGTGGTAGGATTTGACCATGTCCTGGATGTAGGCCGGACCCGATCCATTCACAGCATGGTACGTGAGCACCAATGTTTTGAACTGCAGCCACCGGTAGCCAGTGAAGAGAGCGGAGGAGTGGAGTAGTGTGGGAGAATTTAGGAAGGTTAAATACCAGTTGGGCGGCTGCATTCTGGATGAAATGCAGAGGTCGAATGGCGGCAGCGGAGAGAGTTACAACAGTCAAGGCGGAAGATGACGAGAGCCTGAATCAGTACCTGCGCCGCCTTCTGAGTGAGGAGGGGTCGTATTCTCCTGAATCGCGGATCGCTGTAATGTTTGGAGTGTGGAAGAGTTGGCTGTCGAGCGTCACACCAAAGTTCTTGGCAGTCAGAGACTGTGTTAACACGGAATTGCCAAAGTTGACAGTCAGGTCCTGGGTAGGGGAGTCATTTCCCAGAAAGAGAAGCAGTTCAGTCTTGTCGGGGTTGATTTTCAGATGGTGAGCGAACATCCACTAAGAGATGTCAGTCAGACAGGCAAAGATCTGTGCTGCCACCTGAGTGTCCGAGTGAGGGAAGGAGAGTTCTGGTAGGGTGTCATCGGCATAGCTGTGGTAGGAGAAGCCGTGGGAGCGAATGACAGAGCCGAGAGAGTTGGTGTAAAGATAAAAGAGGAGGGGACCCAGGGCAGAACCCTGAGGAACTCTAGTAATAAGAGGACAAAGTTCTGACACAGATCCTCTCCAAGTTACCCGGGTAGGTTCGGCCATCAAGGTAGGACTAGAGAAGGCAGAGAGCAGAGCCTGTGACACCAAGTTCCTGAAGGGAGGAAATAAGGATCTAGTGATTTAATGTGTTGAATGCAGAAAGGGAAGAAGAGAGACCATCTGTCAGGAGTGGGTTAACTCTTGCCTCCTTTAGAGAGTTGGAAAAACAGCTAGATAACATAGCATTGTTAATGAGACAGGTGAAAAATGGGAGAAGGTCGAGAGCGATAGATTGTAGAACAGGGGAAGAAATAGGGTCAAGAGGGCAGGGCAAAGATCTGTGCTGCCACCTGAGTGTCCGAGTGAGGGAAGGAGAGTTCTGGTAGGGTGTCATCGGCATAGCTGTGGTAGGAGAAGCCGTGGGAGCGAATGACAGAGCCGAGAGAGTTGGTGTAAAGATAAAAGAGGAGGGGACCCAGGGCAGAACCCTGAGGAACTCTAGTAATAAGAGGACAAAGTTCTGACACAGATCCTCTCCAAGTTACCCGGGTAGGTTCGGCCATCAAGGTAGGACTAGAGAAGGCAGAGAGCAGAGCCTGTGACACCAAGTTCCTGAAGGGAGGAAATAAGGATCTAGTGATTTAATGTGTTGAATGCAGAAAGGGAAGAAGAGAGACCATCTGTCAGGAGTGGGTTATCTCTTGCCTCCTTTAGAGAGTTGGAAAAACAGCTAGATAACATAGCATTGTTAATGAGACAGGTGAAAAATGGGAGAAGGTCGAGAGCGATAGATTGTAGAACAGGGGAAGAAATAGGGTCAAGAGGGCAGGGCAAAGATCTGTGCTGCCACCTGAGTGTCCGAGTGAGGGAAGGAGAGTTCTGGTAGGGTGTCATCGGCATAGCTGTGGTAGGAGAAGCCGTGGGAGCGAATGACAGAGCCGAGAGAGTTGGTGTAAAGATAAAAGAGGAGGGGACCCAGGGCAGAACCCTGAGGAACTCTAGTAATAAGAGGACAAAGTTCTGACACAGATCCTCTCCAAGTTACCCGGGTAGGTTCGGCCATCAAGGTAGGACTAGAGAAGGCAGAGAGCAGAGCCTGTGACACCAAGTTCCTGAAGGGAGGAAATAAGGATCTAGTGATTTAATGTGTTGAATGCAGAAAGGGAAGAAGAGAGACCATCTGTCAGGAGTGGGTTAACTCTTGCCTCCTTTAGAGAGTTGGAAAAACAGCTAGATAACATAGCATTGTTAATGAGACAGGTGAAAAATGGGAGAAGGTCGAGAGCGATAGATTGTAGAACAGGGGAAGAAATAGGGTCAAGAGGGCAGGTAGTCGGACGGGCAGAGGTTACTAAAGAAAGAACTTGGTTAGGAGGCAGGGCGGTGAAAGAGGGAAACAAGGGTGATAGAGGTAATGTTGGTGGGACAAAGGTGATAGGAGATGGGTTTGTGAAAGAGGAGCGAATGTCAGCTATCTTTTTGTTAAAATAGCTGACAAAGTCACCCGGAAAAAGGGTGGAGAATGAGGGAGGACTTGGGGGTTCGAGCAAGTTGGAGAAAATAGAAAATAGTTTCTTGGGGTTAGAAAATGAGGACTCAATTCTGGATTGGTAGAAAGAGCTTTTGTCAGCTGAGATGGAGGCAGAAAAAGAGGAGAGAAGAGATTGGAACGCATCAAGGTCATCAAGTTGTTTAGATTTACGCCATTTCCTTTCCAATGCTCGCATAGTGGCTCTCACGGCAGGCACAGATTCAGACAGCCACGGTGCTGGAGGGGATTTGCCGGCCCGTCGTGTCATAAGAGGACACAGAGTCGAGAGAGGAGACAAATAAAAATCCCACAAGTCCGTTTTAGAATTGTTTTAGACCAGGGGTGTCAAACTCATTTTAGGTTCGGGCCAGATACTGCCCACTTTGATCTCAAGCGGGCCAGACCGTGCGGATGGTCCGGCCCACCGGACGGGTGGAGTTTGGCGCTAATGGTCCGGGGGAAGTGCCGCGCGTCATTTTCAAGCGGACGCTGCTGCTTGGAGGGCCGCCGTGGTGGAAATGGTCCGACACTGCGTTAGTGAATGACGTGTTCCCCTGGTCTAACGCATGCGCTCACTCACAGAGTGCGCTCCCCAGTGGAATCTTTAGGAATAGCAGTCTTTTTGAAGTTCATAACTTTATAACAGTGTTCATAACACTGGACCCCACCGGGGGCCGAATTTGGCCCGTGGGCCTTGAGTTTGACGCCTATGTTTTAGACCATTAATGCATATCCAGACAAGAATGGTCCTCCCAGAAGATTTGCGGAAAGTACATTTCAGAATTCATGGTTCAGGTTCACGGACTAATAAGGATAATTGAAAACAGTGTGCTGGATGCTGTGTCCCATTTATTCCAATGAAAGATTTTTTGTGGCCTATAAAGCAAGAAGCAGAAGGTGAGCATAGGTCAGCTTACCTAGGCTAAGCAAAGCGTGCCTTTCCAATAGTTTTCCCATACAGAAGAGGGGTTTAGATAAACAGTGAAGTCAAAGTTGTTTTTTCTTTTCCATTTTATATTCTTGCCTTGGGTTCCTACATGATTCAAATGTTTTAACAGGTACCAAAAGAATAGGCAAAAATTCCACCTAAAGCTTTGTTGGTACTCACGCTTGGCATTGTAGCACAAGCTTGTGCAGACGGCCCGCCAGCACCAAACATTATTCTCATGAAACGCCAGAAGGTTTAAAACAAAATGTACCAATAAAAAAGAGAACGAGAGTAAACCACTAAAGGTGAAACAAGCAAGTAGACAAAAAACAACATCCATAATGCAGAGGAGGAATTGTATGTCTCTGTAAACTCACATCTCATAGTCATGTACAACTTTATTACCTTTTTACAAGCCCTGGCAAGAAACAAGTCATGTATTAAATGGATTATAAAGAAACCGGAGTTTTCATCTAGGATTACGTTTGAAGCGCGATAAACTGGAGGGTGGTTTCCCCCTGTTCTCAAGTCAGAGTTGCAACGACCCCAGCGGAATAGTACACTGTAAACAGTAAGCCTAACTGACTTTGCACAGTCACTAAATAAAATATGTTTTTTTATTAAATATAGTGGCACCGTATGTGTGCTGCATATCCCAAGACATTTATTGAGGAAACACTTTTTAGTGGCTTAGGGTTTTAAACGTGTATTCGTAAACTTTGAGGTCTCTTTAAGACAATTTCAACCCTGAACGCAGTTTCCACTTTAACTATATAGTTTCCATTTTTACTATGCAGTATAAACTGAACCATACGTTCTCTCTTCTTGATGTCCATTTATTGTCTTTACAGGCTTGTTCCAATTCAGTGCTGCAGGCACCAGTCAAATTCCTTGTATGTCTGACATATTATGGTAATAAATGTTTCCTGATTCCTGATATTTCCTAAAACAGTTGGTTGCTGTTGATTGACGACCATGATTTCTGGTACAGCAGAAGAGCTGCGACTACAGTTTCATAGTTTCATTTTCATTACCGTAAAAATCAAAGAAGCTTCAATATCTATAGCATCCCAAATCGAGCATCAAAACAGATTGTTGACATGTCCGGTAAAATCTCCTCTAGCGTTGTCGGTGAGAGCTATTCTTTCAAGACGTTGCAGAGTTTAAGACTACATCCAAAACTACCTTTCCATTAAAAGTTACTTTGGTTTTAAACCACTGAAAACAAAGGAGTTTAGATATGCTACCGAAGCCAGTTAGCATTTAGGCAAATAACCAGTGCAGTATTTTTTCATTATTTTGAGACATTCAAAATTTAGCGTCAGCGTCAGTTCTGGCAAGCCAGGTAGTCAAGGCGCTGCTACGCTATTGGCCAACACAGGGTCTCATCAGCTGATGACGGCTGAGCGGCATCAGCTGATCTGGATTAGCACTCCTTGTCATGCATAACGTGGCATTTGCTCTATGTCATCGTTGCCGCTCTGTTCATGTGGGGGAATAGCTCAGCTCACACAGTCCTAAAACGGTGTGAGCGTTCCCATGTTGCCGCTGCTGTCCTCTGATTCCCTGCTATTTCATGGTGCTCATGAAAGGTCGAAGGACTCCCTGAACAGAGCCACACAGCCAAAGATTAATACTCATACTGGATGCAATCTAGCTGATAAAATGTTTCCTAAATCATTTTTATTGTCATGCGTGTCTTGTCTTAATGGACCTGACAGAACTGGAATTCTTGCGAATTTTTAGTGCTAACTGTGCGAATTTCTCCTCTCAAGTTTTGAAAGGCCTCTTGACGCTGATATTGCACATTTAGCGATGAATCGAAACTCGTCTCCGAGGAGAGGCTCAAACAGAAAGGGTAGGGTGATCTCGGCAGAAAGAAAATATTGTAGTTCAGTCCGGTATTTTTCTATAGTGGTCTCACATCCAACAAATGAAAAAATTCTTCAACTCTCTATAGTCACCCCCTAAAACTCAGTCCTCTTGACAAAGATATATCTTTCCATTGTTGAGAAACAACGTGTTTTTATTTTGATGGATGCATCATTTTACCTCTTACCTTTTTTTTCTATACTTGACTCTAATGCTTAGCTTCATTAAATTGGGATTTGGTAGGTGTATATTTCTAAGACATGTTTCTGCAGGGCTGAGTGAGAGCAACCACAGCTCAAACACTATTGGCTGTACAAGCCCTGGGTTGCACCTGCTCTCTTCCTAATGGATGACATGGTAAAAATGTTCTTTCCTCTTTTGTCTCACCTCCACAGGTGTCTGAACAGCTGGACAGAGAAGCATACTACTATCTGATCTGCACAAGTCACCTGACCAAAGGCAGCGACAGCAGAAACAAAGGAGAGGACCTGTTGTAAAGCTGTGCAGTGGGAATCCAATTTAATGTAATTTTTTAAAGCATGATAATGAAATTAACATCAGTGTGATGTCAATGAGTACATTTTAAGTCTTTTTTTGAAGCTAATTAGCGTAGTTTCAGGAGCAAAACCACGCCTCCAACCCGCCTCTTCCATATTTCTACAAATACAGCTCAGCCCTCTCTTCGCGTCTGTGGGTTCGCATTCTGAAGCCACACCCACCCCAACCCCTTTTCTTTTTCTTTTATTTCTCTCCATCTTTTTTTTCCAACTTTTCGTAGTGCCCTGAAGGGGTTCGCCGTGCACCCGGATTCTCTGACAAAGCTCCCCACAACCCATCCGACCAACCAGTCTAAATCGATCGACGACACATTCACTCATGTTAAACGCCTCCAGTTGGATGGCGTGATCTTAGCTAGTGAAAGACCCAATCAAAATGCCTTTAGTACAGTATTTCTTATATTTATCTAATGGGCTGACTGCGGTCTCTATTGAATAGGGTTTCAGGGTTGTGAGTCCAGTTCTTTATTGATTTGGACCCAAAGGTCCTTGACTGAGTCCACCCACTCCATCTGCTCTCCCTGGATGAGAAGCACGACGGGGCTACATAGTTTGTTGGTTTTGTTGTTATTGAGCGTGATGTTTTTGCCATTCCGCCGTGTGACAAAGATCAAAGCATATTTGTAATCTCTTTAAAAAAACACATTTATCACTTGAAACTATTAACTGAAATGACCTTTTATGACCCTTTTATATTTTAATTAAGTTCCTTCAAAGTCTTCCCTTTTTATAATAAGACTATGGACAGACGGATGGAAACTAAACAATGTAAATGTATTGTTAAGAGTTCTTTCGAGGTGAGAACATTATCCCCACATCACGTCTGCCCCTTTCTATGGCAGCCAGGCCCCCTGTGGAACATTTCTGCAGTGGATGTCCACATTGGAGGAAAGTTAATAGGCTCCTCCCACTTTACCTGCGAGTGGCTCTGTTTTGTCGGTCACTTCTTGGTTCAATCTTCTTATTGTCCACATCCGCAGATGCATCTCCACTTAGATAAGAACGGAGTTAACTGCTTATTACATATTTTTTTTTAGACATATCTTTTTGCTTTATGGCATAGAACATCACTGCAACTTCACACATTCTTTAGGCCGCTAACAACTTCACCATGCCTTGAAAGAATTTATTATGAGATCATGTATTCGCATCTTCGAAAAAAAGAAAAGAGAAAAATGAATTAATGTGATTAGTCTCTTTTAATTTGAGGCATGCAGCACATGTGAAGCGACCAATGTCCCTATCTGGGAACGTCCCAGGTTAACATTTTTCCAAACAAAATAATGCTAAATGATATTGGACTCCTTTTTTTGCGCTCACATAAATGTTCATCATTATTCTCCCCTACTCATTAATCCAATATAAATACACTCTTTTTTTAAAGAACCTGTTACCATGCTAACAGTTTGCGTTTTAAAGGCTTACTTTCTTTGCCAAGTAGGTCCTGTAGTGAAAATGCTGCTCTAAAAGTGTTCATTATTGGTCATGCACGGTGGAAATATTTAAATAAAAGATTATTCCAAGACTGGAAAATAGTACGCTTATGGGTCTTACTTTAGTGGTTTAAAAATATGTTCTCACATGCACAAATGTAAAGGAAAGATTTTGTCACGACCCAGCAGAACACAGGACACAGATGCAGGGTTTTCAAGGGATTTGTAGTCTTTATTGGCAAAACTGGATCCTTCCAAAGCAGAGAAATAAATACGAGCATCACCATTATCTAGAACACACTTCTTCCAATAAATAGTTCAGGATGAAGTATGGCTACAGAAATTATCAAACAAAAGTCACTCCACACTTTATAAAATACGGGTAAGCACTCTTTCGACAGAGGCAGCGTCACTTAACAAAAACCCTCCTTAAAACTGGAGGCCCTCTGAAAGATTATCAAAACAAAAATCACTCCTTACGGACGTCACAAAAGTCTAACCAGTCAACTAAATCTATGATACAAAATCTTACAAAATCTTACAAAATCCAGATCACTCTCTTGAGTAAAAACAACAGAGCAGAACACAATGACTTGGTTTTCAAGGCTTGGTAACTATGGCAAAGCTAGAAAGGAAGGGAGACGCAGACTAGTTGTACACATGGAGGGGAATGGGGAACAGATGGACACACTCGGGAATAAGGGAAGGCAATCAGACTGGTGACACATGAGGAAAGGTAAGTGACCTGAAACGAGTGGAGAGTTACTATTTCAAAATAAAACAGAAAATGACAAGACGAAAGACAAGACAAAATAAAACAAACAACTTCTCTGCGGTGTGACAGAGTGCATCCAACTCACAGTAACTGTAAATGTTACTCTGTTCTTTGCTCAGTTCGGAAAACTTCAAGTAAGTTTCTGAACATCTGAGTCTCGTTATGAAGCCCAAACCTTCAAATCGCATTGCAGTAATGATGTGCATCACTCTGCATCCATGAGTCTGTATATATCAATAAGTTGATCTTCATATGGAAATGTGAATGTGTCTTGAAGTGTGTGTACGGATCCTTAAGGCAAAATGTGTGTGTGCGTGCGCGTGTGTGTGTATGTGTGTGTGTGTGGGCAGAGGTTAATTTAGCTCAGCAGTGAAGAGCCCTTGATAAAGAGCAGCCTGATCCCTGTTTAATTACCTTCCGTCTACATTTCATTGGCATACACTGGGTCAGAGGTGTGTGTCGTGTGATGAATGTAGGATTTGTCTTCTGAGTAGGGAGATGCACGCGAGACACGACTCCACACTCAAAGTCTGCATGAGCCAGTACCCGTCCAACATTTCTCCATAGTTGTGTCTCATGCGTACAAGCCTGAGTGACACGCGCCGCTTTAATGGTCATGTGTGTGCGTATGTGTGTTGTGTGGTATAATGACGAGGGTGTGTGTGTTAAAGGGTAATAAGAGAGAGAAAGAATGAAGACTCACACAATTCATAACAAGCATTCTTATTTTCTATTGACGTCATGAAGAGGATAAACCACAGTCAATTCATGAACAAATGCAAGCGTGTAGATTCTACTTTCCAAATCTACAGGAACACACACACACAAACACATTGCTCGCTATGACTCTTTGTGTTGCTGACGGCAGCACCAAAATAACGTCAATTTAATTAGGCCTAAGAAAACGGCTGAGTGCAGCTATTAGCAAACCATCGGCGGGACAATAAATACGACCAGAATGAAATGACAGATCAGGGATGTGTAATAAAGAGCTGATAACATAATTACACACACAATTGCTCCACTTGTAAATGCGAAACAATACTGGCAGAACGCTGGTTGACCCTTGCACCTTCAAATTGTTCTCTGTCCAAATCCTCCATCACTCGATCTGCTCACACTCTTAATTCTTTCTGCAACGCAGCTGATCTGCGGCTTGTACATTTTTGAATAGTCTCGATATTCACAGTGTTGGCTGCTGTAATCTGTTGTTCCAGATTAGCAATTTCTCTAAATTATTTAGTTAGTGAACGTCTTGAATGGACATTTAAGAAACTTCTCTAAAAAGAAATCAGCCGCTATTGACTTTTGAATCAAACAAGTACAAATACATTTCTAATACCTTTACTATCTGTCCACCTCAGTGATTTCAAACAGAATTATTTTACTGTCACTAAACTAAAAGAGACCAGTGCTCCTGAATCCTCTCCTGCGCCTTCATTTGTGCATTCCATTCCATATTTAGTTTTGCGATGACAAAACCTACATAACATCTTCCATACTGGATTTATTTTGGTTCTTTCTTTTGTTTTGAGTAACGATGCATTATATTAAAGAAATTGCTTCATTGGATGTTTAATGCTTAAGTCCTGATAATCTTTTGATGCAGGTGTATTTACATATATATATATATATGTAAAATCTCTTGGAAATGTTTTCACTTTGCTACAGACGCAGGTTTTTTCCTATAGCCATTCAACTCTGAATAGAGATGTTCCGTAACATTTATTCAAAGGCCCGCGTGTATTATAATGAAAGGTTTTTCTCAAATCACTCTTCTTGTCTCTTTCTTTCTGTCAGTAGCCCTCTCCATCACTCTCACACTCTTTTTCTCCCCTCTCACTGCCTCCCTTTTCTCTGTCCTTGAGCTGAAAATTGAGAGGTAGGCAGCAGTGAAGAGAGACAGATATTGGTTTGACACTCAGTAACATCTTTTTGTTAGGACCAAACTCATTCCGCTGTGTGTGTGTGTGTGTGTGTGTGTGTGTGTGTGTGTGTGTGTGTGTGAATGTGTGTGTGTTACTAAATGGATGTGAGCTTGTGTGTGAATAGGCTCGCCTCAGGGCATCAGTGTGTGTGCGTGTTGATGAAAAAATTCAGTGAGGTGACTCAAGGCTGGAGCTGCTTACGAAACCACTGAACTATCTGGCAGATTTGAATGGACATAAATGAACATGTGAACAGAGGAGGGTTATAACACAGAATTGACGCAGAGGGCTAACAGTTGCTGGGCAGTCTCTGTAACCTTGATGGGTGGATGTTGCTTTTAAGACACGATACCAACACCATTTTCACCACCAGTTATATTTGTAAACCGAGAATTAAAGTCTTATCTATTGCACGTGTATATGACTCAATCGAAACATATAAGAGACACCTTCTCAACAGTGGCAAACTTATTTTTCATTAATCTTTGGACTTGATTATATGAATAGGTTTTTATGGTGTCTTTGAAGTGCCTCTCAGATTGCTTGCTTAGTTTTCATGGTTTACACAGTATGGCATCACACAGAGCCAGGTGGTAGATGGGGGCTACTTCACTTTTGAGGAGCAGCAGTCACCCTACAAGGTGGCTGCCAAACAAGGAACTACAGCTCCCAGAAGGGAGGGGGATTTAAGGGCAAGCGAAGAGGAGAAGAGGAGGGCGCAACAAGAAGAAGAGGAAGAAGGAGACGAGCCGTGACGTGTACAGGAAGGAACTAGTTGCAAGGAATCAGTTCAAGTTGTTGTGTGATTAGGGAATTGTTTTCTCCTCCGTGATGTTTTACATTGAGGATTGGACTTTGTTGGATTTTTGTTTTAAAACCAAATACCTGAGCTGCCTTTGGTATGGGCAAATAAACCCTTTTTTTTCTTAATTTAAACACTCTTGTATTGGTTATTTGTCATCTGTCATGCACTGCTCCACCCAGCTGGCCTCGAGGCCCACCTGTAGTTAATTTCCACTTATTTTCTTACACACTTGGTTAGCATCCATTTGAAATCACAACACAGTTTAACATTTCAAAGGAGAACGTAATCGTCCCATGTTCCCAAATCACAATCAGTTTACAGGAGCCCCTGTAATATGCACAACATGATACAATCTGGTAAATCTAATGAAGTACTAGGGGGGTCTGTCAGTGGCCTTTGTTTCACGGCAATTCTCTCATGAGGAGGTCGGCCACAGATTTTGCACATCATTAATTAAGACCTGCACATCCTAATGAGGGCAGCTGGTGTGATGTCACTTTGAATCTAATGGATACCTTGTTAAATCATTTAAAAAATAGATTGGCAAACAAACGTACATTAAATGTTTTGTTGTCAAGTTCACACCAACTTCATCAACAGAAGTATAAAACTACTCAATGCCTCCTCCACTGCAAAAAGCGGATTTCATTTCCGCATGTCTTTTTTAAGACATGTTGGCTTCAGGATGGATTTCATAGTCGTAAAACTTGAAATTAATCGGACCAAAAGTATAAGAATGATTGTTTGACGTGAACATAGTCTTTAATAGGCTACCGAGATTCAGGCTAGGCTTTAAGCTTCTTTACATCCGGTCTGTTCATTCACAAAGCTGTTGTTTTACAAATGTAATTCAGTTACTTTAACTCTTACCAGTCCCTTTCTTTGCCTCTCACACATTATCCCACTCTCACCCTCTTTCCATGTGTTTCTGAACCTGTCTCATCAAGTATCTCCGCTTATTATCTCAGCCTATCACAATGATTTATACATCCCCGCCATCCTCTCCTAAAGTTCCCCCCGTGTCTCACTCTATTTCACTAGTTCCCATTAGGGTACCCATTCACCAATCTGTCTTTCCCAAATTCCCCCAAAAATCTACTTTATCTTGTAGTCCTTGTAGTTGTAGTTCCTGAACCCCCTCCCCCGTACCCCCCCCCCCCCCCCCCCAACACCACCCACCCACACACACCCTCCTCTCTGTTCTCCCAGTTGGTTATTAATGGTTTTAATTTACCGAGAGGAAGGACCTTGGTGCCCACAGAGGCATCCCCTCTGCCCCCAGTGTGTATTTGTGTGTGAGAGAAACCGCCTGCTCATCCCTGTGTAGCCGAGCAGCAATAGCGCTTTGTCTTCTTTAACTGTGCTGCTCCTTCAAGGTACCCCACATCCTTCTCCCTTCACCTCCTCCTCCAGCTCTATCACTTTCTTAAAAAAATCTTTTACTTTCCGAGACCTTGGCTTCTTCTTGGTGTCTCTCTTCCCCGTATTAGCCTATTAGCATGTTGTGACAACCCGCCCCGCGTGCCTGTTAGCTGGTTGTTTGAAAAGATTGCTTGTTGTCATTAGTGCTACCGCCTTTGTTGCCAGGCAACCATTAAAGAGTTTAATTTGTAACATACATCCCAAAGATGACTTAAGTCAAAATGAGTTCAAGGCTTTTCTCGGATATCTGAAGCTCTTCCTGCAAGTCAAAGGATCTCTGTTAAGAACAGCAAGCACCTTGTAAAGAACATCTTCTTTAAACATGTGTTTCTTTAATTCTTGTTTTATAAACCGTATTTTCCAGACTATATGTCGCTCCGGAGTACGAGTCGCACCAGCCATAAAATGCATAATAAAGAAGAAAAATACATAAATAAGTTGCACTGGAGTATACGTCGAGGTCGGCGGTCGGCGGTATAATCCCCAACCGCCGGGCGGGGATTCGCTGGGCTCTTCCCTCTTCGCTCGCCGCTACTGAGGGAATCCTTGTTAGTTTCTTTTCCGCCGCTTAGTAATATGCTTTAATTCAGCGGGTTGTCTCGTCTGATCTGAGGTCGTAGTCGGATGAGTTGTGGCGTGGCTCCACGGATGGAGGCTCACAAACAGATGGCTCGGTAGCCCGCGTGGCGAGGCGCGCCGCCCCCTCCCACCCCGAGGCCACCCGATGCGAGAGGCACGCGTAGCCCGGTCAGCGCGAGTGAGACGAGTGGACAGGCGCCGCTGCGAGAGGGGGAGGTTTGTCGGTGCGACGGGGCATGAGGGTCCCGAGGCTGTCTGCACTTAAGGACACCCCAGACGCGGAAACGCAAGCGCTTTTGAGGATATACGTTACCGATATATACGGATATATGTTACCGCCAGTGTGGAAATTATCAACCCAGGCCGAGAGCGCCCTCTTGCCGTTTAGTGTGAAAATGTGAAATTACATGATATGTTCGAAAAAATTTACACATAAGTCGCTCCAGAGTATACGTCACACCCCCGGCCAAACTATGAAAAAAACTGCGACTTATAGTCCGGAAAATACAGTATGTGGTAATGACTCACTTCAATACCAAATCCAGAAGAAGCAATTCAAAACTGAAAATAAAGAGATCCACCTAATTGTGGTAATATATTTAAATCAATCAGTCGCAGGTGCTGGGATCATTTTTTCAAATTTTTAAACTTCGGCAGGAGACTGAGTAAGAAGAAATGTAATAAGTACACAAGTGAATCAACCTGTATGAACTATCGCAGTGTAGAGGCCCACAACCTTTATCCTGAGGTCCTCTGGCTACACTATTCTTAGAGTATGTCAACTTTTTAAGAAGCCAGACAAGCTAGATCCATTGCGCTCTAGCAACTTAGGGTGCTGTGGGGGTCGGTGAAAAAAAGGGCAATTTCACAAATGTCTCAGGCTTGGAATTTTTCTTGCAAAATTTGAAAGCACCATTAAACTGAAACAACCGACCACAGTCAATTCCTTAACAATGTCAGTAATTAATAATAAAAAAATGTATTCCTAAAACTTCGGTATCAGAGGAAAAAGAAAATGATGGGCAGTGCAAATTAGCATTTTGAAATGCGCATTGGCTTGTGTCTCTTTTCCACAGGTGGAGAACTTTTCCTCGTTTGCTTTTTCTTCCATTATTTCCATATCTTTCTATTATTGCTCTCTCTGTACCTCCAGACTCTTTTAGTCATCCTTCTCTCATGTTTTTCTACCTCTCACTCTCCCCAATTACTTGAGTCTTCCTTCGTGTGAGATGTCCACAAAGATTTCTGATCTTTGTCTCTGTTTCTCTGTTTAATTCACATAGACAGACACGCACAGAGGAACTGATGCACAAACACACACACAGAAAGAGGATATCAAGAAGGCGTGCTCACCATTAATATTTTGCTAATATGACATATGACATGTGTTTGTGTGATGTGCACCCATCACTTTTAATGAGGGCAGACAAAGCATATGGAGCTTGCATTCGTTCTGCCTGGGTTTTTTGTTTGTGTGTGCAAGTTGCACAGAATGAGGCACAAGTGGAACATAGTAGTGAGAGACAGGCAAGTGTGTGTACGTGTGTGTGTGTGTGTGTGTGTGTTTGTTTGAAGCACATTCTTGTACAGTGAAAGAAGTGTCATAAAGACAGATGGGTAATGTCAAGCATTTCATAACTGTGAAGTGTAAAAAAAAAAGTAAGATCTTATTTAACTAGACGTGCTAGCTTAGAACAGCCTGGGGAGAGCAGTTGGAGATGGGTGCGAGGTCACACATGCATACACAAACACACAATATTTTTTTATTGGAGCGTCCATGTACGCCACTTAACACTTCTGCTAGATCATTAGAGGCTTAAATGAATTGCTCAAGGGCATCAGTGCAGCATGCGTAATAAAGGAAGCTCAGGCTTTTTTTTAGCTTTGTTGCTAAAGTCGTGGAATAATTTTGTAATTTTTCTTTGTGATAGCCGAATATGTGTAGAGTATACACAGTGTCATTCCTGCCTGGGTCCTCAAATACAATGTGGTGAGGTCAGCTCATCAGCAGCCTTGTTGCATCCCTTTAGTAGCGTTTTTTTCTGCATATGCATTAAAATACGTTTAAGCATAGAAATACACACAACATTTTTCTGAGGAATGTTTGGGTTGAATTCTAGATGTTCTCTGCTTTGCTGGTTCTAAAAGGTATAAACATATCAGTAATATGTTGACAAATAGTTTAGCATTTGTTGAAAGCTGATGGCTAACTCTATTAGCTTTAATACTTTATATAATCTATATAGAGCAGTTAAAGAATTTAAATCATGTCGAGCCATACTCATGTTCAGGGTGCGATTTGACAAAAAAGCAGAGGGGGGGAATTTTTTTTTTTTTGCTGCCGGTGTCGGCATGCGGGCTGAGGGGGGGGTGCTGTCGACCGGCGGCCCATATGATCGCACATTTCGGAACCAAATGTGTTTGTGTTCGATGACATTCATAAATATGCGCCGTCTCCCAGAAGGCTGCTGAACAGCTACTCTGATGTATCGACACTGAAGATCGTTAGATTTCAAGAGTTTAAGTAGGCGAGCAGTTAAGGAAAACCAGAGGGGGGGAAATCCCTCCCCATTCCCCCCCACAAATCGCACCCTGCTCATGTTTATTTGTTTAATTGATTTTTCTTATCATAAACCCAAAATCAAATTCAAGTAGGTTTCAAGTGAAATTTAAAAATCCAATTTCAAATGTGCACTTGAGGATATTTTTATGATCGGTAAATCACCTCCATCTTTTTTCATTGTGTTACGTGCCTTGTTTTGGTGTGTGTGTGTGTGTGTGTGTGTGTGTGTGTGTGAAGTTTGGGCAGAGGGAAGATAATGGCTGTAAAGAAGAGTGTGTCTGTATGTGTGTGACAGTAAAAGAGAGAGAGAGAAAGAATAAGGACCGGGCAGTTTAAAGGCCAGACACTGAAACCCAAATTGTGCTAAATGTCAGTGTATGTTTTCCTCATTAGTAGCAGGGCATGACATTTCTGGACAATTCCAGGCAGTTGTGTTAAGGAGGAGGGAGCATCACAGAAGCTCGTTTTGACCAGAATGTATACTCACTAACTGTTGAGAGATGAAGTACGTTCAAAAACATCATTGAGGAGAAATTGACACTGCAGAAATGTACTGTAGGTTAGATCTGGATGTCTTGCATATACAAAGTGAGCGTATGATGCTGCAATAAAAATCAACGAATAGCCACTATGACACAGTGGGGAGAGGGAGGACAGAGGAGCCAAAAGCGCACAATATTCACATCCGAAGTCACATGTTGAAAACATTATTGTTTTCATGTAAATGGTCTGTGATAACAAAATGTAAAATATTTCCAGAGCTGAATAGAAGGAGATGAGTCTGTCATGGACTCAGGGTCATAGCAGCATGCCTGCTCAACCACCAACACGCATACTATGACATACTACGATGGAAAACAAAAGACACCCATTTATCAGTCTCTGCTCGTACACCAGCACACACACACACACACACACACACACACACACACACACACACACACACACACACACACACACACACACACACACACACACACACACACACACACACACACACACACACTCTCTTCCAAAGATGCCACTGGTGTTGCCTGGTGGAAAGCTGCTGGTTAATCACTGTGGTAATGTCACTAAGCTGATTGGTCGGTCGGGTCATTTTGATGTTTGATAGAGAATCCACAGGGCTAGATGACTAGCTGGTGTGACTCACTCCCTGAGTTCTCTCTCTCTCGCTATACATCCGTTAATCTGTGCTGGCTGGGTACAGCATAACAGCTGCAGAGAAAAGGGTTCCATATACCCCAGACATCCCCCTTAAATGCAATCTTAACCCAAATTACTCATATTATATTTTGGCTCGACTGGCCAATGAAAACACTTGTCCACCAGTCAATTTTGTACTTTTTTTTTCAGCAACCAATGTGATGAGTGTGAGATATTGTGAAGTACATTTAACACTCATCAGTTTCAATGACAACCCATAAGACTGCCAGGTCCAACTTAAATATGTGGGATACTGTACTAACGTACAGACATACCTTACAAAAAACATGATAAGAAAACTCTTATCATATCGATATGGATTCCTTGCTCCCCTATCTTTTCTGCAATTCCTTCTATCGCTCCCTCTCTCTGCTGACGAGACGACTGACATAAAAAAAAATTGATTTGCGCTTTCCGTCTCTCGGGGAGCGTTCGTCCTGGGAGGCTGAAAGAGGGATCCATTGAGAAAAATAATAGATTGAAGAATGAAGGTAGGAATAATACGAAAAATAATCCACTTCCACGCCCTTCCTCCTCCTCTCTATTTACGCCCCTCATCCCCCCTTTACGCCCTCTCTTTCTCCGGCCTTTCCATCGCATTGATCAGAAACCGCCGCCACAACAGAGAGGAGAGAAAAAATGCTTTGTTATAACTTTGCCATATAGGAGGGACGCAGAAAACAAAGACACAGAGATAGAGAAAGATGGCAGGAAAAAAAAGGAGACTGGCGGCTGGGAAATGAGATCCAGAGAAAGGGAAGAGGGGGCCTTTTAAATTCTAAATTAAAATAATCAAGTGCATCTCAGGAGAGATAGAGATGGATGGAAAGAAATAGAAAGAATGAGGAGGCAATAACGGGTTAATCTCGCTAACACATTTTGACAGACATGCTAACACGTGTTCGAACATACACTCAATCAAGTATCGATGAGAGCTACTGGAACATCTGCGGTAAAACAGCTGTGCAGTTAAATATTTACCATTCATTCCAACTTTTTAACATAATAAGGACATCTTTTTAAATAATTCAGTACATTAATATATAAAACAATTTTCAGGCTATGATATAACTACGACATCATAAGGCTATGCCCAAAACTTAATATTTTTTAGGACTCTGAAATGATGTGTCACTCATTAACATAAATCAGTGATTGGCTAAACTGCTTCTTAGACCCGCCGCATTGGGACCGAGCCCGAGCCCAGCTGAAACATGCGGGCAGATACGTGCAGATACCTTCATTTACAAATAATGAACTGGGTATATTCCAAAACATAAATAGACACATGTTGACTATTTGTAAAGCGGATTTTGTAATATCATTTTAAAAAAAGGTGGCTCCATGTGTGGCCTCGCCCCATTGCCCTCTATGGACCAGCCGCCCCTGCTCACACATATGCTCAAAACATACACATGTGCCCACAGACATGCGGTTGGAGAGATGAAGTTAAAAGCAGTTCAGTGCCTTGCTCAAGTTTGAGTATGACAGTAAAATAAACAGCATTTGTAAAAAATTCAAAAGTCAAAATGCATAGAAATGCGTGGTTGACTTCACTAATAAGAAGTTCCTTATAGGAAGATATGTGTCATTGGTCTTCATGTTTCTTTGCTGAGGCACAAACGTCAGGCCATTGCCTTGAATTAAAACTATTTCTAACTAAATGTTGAAATGAGATGAATGGGCCTCTTTTCCTTGTGAAAGAGCTCTGCAGTTTTTCATCCACAAGGTCACTTGGAGAGATGTTTTTTCACTACATTATGCTCTGACAAGAAGGAATATTTATCTTTTAAAGGGTGAAGAAAATGAGACAGAAACATGCAGTTGAGTCGGACGAACGCAGTTTTGATGACACAACAGATGTTCCACCTTTCATAAACCTTGACCCGGGCAACACAGGAAGAGGACGTCAGCAAGACAAGAGAGCTGATGAAAGCTAGGAAAGGTGGGAAAACAAGAGATGTAGAGGTTGAGACGTAACAGACAGGAAGAGGGTAAGCACTTTTCATTTCCTTATGGGTTTGAAAATGTCTTTATGATAATCAACGTCACTGTAGAATAAAACCTGCTTCGTCCCCATGTTGAAGCGCAATAAGAATGCAGAGGCAGGGAAAGTGGGGTGGAAAAGGTTTCTTGGACAATGCCTGAATATTTCATGATAAACATCAGGATCCTATATGTGAACTCTATATAACTGTCAACCCATCCGAAAACAGTTGCACACAGATTCAAATGTCCATTCCTTCAAACATACAAACTCAGGTGCATGGCGACTTGACATGTAACATGTCTGGTTAGGATGATTCCCGTCCTACTTACCCAGATATTCTTACCTACACCCATCAAATCTTGCAGGAAGTCTGCCAAAGATGAGGAAGGATTGAATGGTGGCAGCAGTTTGCGATTTTGGCACAAATAAACAGGGGTTGACAGATTTTGAGATCATTTTCCTGTTGTTCAATCCTGTCCCCGTTGGCTTCCATTTGTATAGGTTTGGGCCAATAAAAACCTACTACTTCTCCCTTCTTCATACTTCACTGTACTTTTAATTTGCGTACCATCTCTTTGCCATTCGTGTTTTGAAACTGGATTTGCGGGCAGATCCTCACCCCGACTACAATGTCTCTTTTTTGTTTACGGGATAGTCAGCTGACTTTAAGTCTCATAATGAACGCTAAAAATGTACAATAATGAAAAACCAACAACACGCTGACATACACTTCAATGCAAGATACAATGGCAAATTATATATTATCGAAGCTTTCCTGTGAAATGCTTAAGAACAGTAACTCTGTTAATAGGATTGGATTAATGGATCCTATTTATTCTCAAAATAATTTGGGCTCCTACTCGTGCCGATATCTCAGCAGTGCTATGGGCATGTTTTTCATGTATTCCAACAGACATCAACTGTTTCTCTAAAAAATAAGCTGAAAGAGAAGAGAAATACTAATATAAAAGGTAAAGCAGAGGGCAGATACAAGCTGTGATGAGGATTGCCTGTTCTCAATACCAAAACCATGGCAACCCATCAGTGTCTCCTTGAAACATAGATGTGTTAAGAGAAGTGGATAAAGCGCTGGAGGCGAGGTCACATTTTTTTTAAATGAAAGTGACTTAGTGTCGCACAAAGCCAAAACATATTGATTGAGAGTATATAAATGGTACAGACCTTCAATCATGAATGCGTGAATGCAGCATTCATATTCATTTAACTGTTGATTAAAGCTTCTTTCCTGATATATAAGTCTATGGAGAAAGTATTCCTTGGCCTAAAGACATCTAATGACTGACCCAAAAGTTGTGATTCCACAGATTTTGGACACAAGATTTGCTTTGAAAACATATTAATTGGTGATAAGGTTTTGTTACCCGGTTTGTTTTTATTTTTTAAAAACGGCATGATTAATATTTAGTCTTTTTGTCTTGCAACTCCAATAACTTTTTTATATCTTGCCAGAAACATCAGCGTGCCGCTGTTGTTTTTCCAACACGAAAAGGAAAAAGAAGCGCTTCCAATTATTGAAAAGAGTTTAGATGTGGGCAGTGATTCAAAAAACTGAAACCAAGCTGCTACTGTAACCGACACACATTTTTATTTGGGGATATTGGTTAGATCTTAGATAGAGAGAAAATTCTCTTGTAAAATGTCTCACTTAGCATCTCTTTAAATATCTAAAACACATAAATTGTGTGGATGCAATGTATCAGCCTTTCACATAGCCCCATTTTGCGTGTAATAAAAAAGGCAGACATATTGCAGTCATCATGGACAGCCCTTCCAACTCAGACACATTATACAGAGGGAAGCAGACACAGAAACGGTTGATGAAATCACTCTAATTAGCTACGCTGATCGATAAGACTTGAAATGAAAAACACTTATCACTGCAGCACCCACCGCCAGTATGCGAATCAGCATTTGTCCTGGCTAACGACCTATATTTACTGCAGGTGTGTTTCTCCAATGCCTCCTCACTCCCAATTCTTCAAACCCCAACGTTTGGTCTGTTCCAACCCACACAGTTTGTTGCACTAGGTAGTCGATTACCAGGACAGCGTGCCAGTACAGGCTAGTCAAATGCATAGTGGCCTTTGGAAAAGTTAGATATAGTCGACTCCCTCGACGGACCACAAAGTTGAATACTGATTGAGTAGATTTCATACTGGGTCACATGCTCTGGCGTTTCACTAAGGCGGCAAGAGGGTTTGCGTTAAAGTTACTGAAAGGCTGATACATTGCATGCAAGCTCCAAAGGTGAGGCTTTGTGTGGTCATTGGTATTTGATGAGTTGGGAATGACAACTGGTTGTTTTTCCCAATGGAGACTTGAGGAAAAATGGAACACTATTAACTGGGGTCTCAGGGAGCACTTAACACTGACAAAGACAGAGAGAAGGAACAAGAATAGTGGTGCAGTGTGTGTGCTAGTAGGGGGAGGGGTATGTTTAGTGCATCAGTCGAGGCCAAAGTTCATTCCATCATTAATACTAGTATGAGTATCGTACTATGTTACGTGCGGTCGGACACCTCCCTTAACATAAAGGACACAAACCAGCTCGTATCAAAATAAGAGGTATTTTATTTAACATAATGAATATTAAAAGGCAGTTTAACAATAAACTAAAACAAAATGCAAATGCGGAACGTTTTCCACTGCCGGGTGGACGGCTGAACGGCAATCTTCTGTTTGATCCTCTGTGGAAATGAATTAACTATACCTAAAGCTACTCTCACAATCACAGACTTTTGCTGCCTTCAAATCCCTTTTTGACAAGGGATTTGAGCACTGAATATAGCTGTATTGCTATGTGGCTGCATTTAAAACAAATTACCAGTTCTGAAGGATTTTTTTTGTCATACAGTCGCTAACTAAACTTATTTTAAGACACCACAAGGTGGGTTTTGAAAGGAGAATAAAAATGCTGATTTGTATGGAAAAAAAAAATCGCAGCAATGATAGAACAGAGTCATTGATGATGTTGCGCATGTGCAAAGAAATACTGCGTTGTGCAATAAAATATTTACATTTTAAATATGAACGAAAATACAAATGTAGGCCTAGGGAGTGTCGCTGTCATTCTCACCCCCACCGGTAACAATGAAATATGTAAATACAAATAAATTCACCAAAATTACCCAGCAAAGTGTAAACAATTCACCAGCCAAAAGCCACAAATAGTGTGAGCTGTATTATTTTAAAAATAGTCCGTTTTTCACCACCTTATTCACAATACAGGATAGTGCTAATGCTAACCCCAAATAATGCCTTGTGAGGTATTTCTTTCGGAATATGGAGCATTTTAGATAAAAACAATTTGAAAGCAGAATAGAGTGAGGAGAGTTGGGGTATACAGAGTAGGTAGGTAGTGGAGACGATGCAGGGTAGCAATGAGGAGGTAGAAAAGTGATGCTGTTGGGCTACCGGTGCCAGTGAGCGAGAGAATTAGGAGGACGGAAAAACAAGCAGAGAATAAACAGATCGAAGAGGAGAGGGGAGAAAAACAGGCCGAGAGGGAGAGAGACGCACTAAGGTATGGAGGCATGAGCTGGGATGAGAAAACAGTGACAGTTAAATAAATAGGGATATATACATATATATGTGTTAAAGATTAGCACCAAACATCAGGTATCATGGAGGAATTATTCTGGTTAGAAGTGACTGAGAAACAAGGAAATTAAATTTAAAAAAAATATATATATAAGAGTGAGAGATATAAAAGAGCGAGAGAGAAGCTAAAAGAGGACAATAAAATCCATGAGGGACACAAGAAAAAAGAAACAGAAACAGAGCACGTATTTGAGACAAAGGGAAATTTCATAACTAGTCGCCTCATTGTCAACATGGTAAATGGTTGTTGTTCTAAAAAAGACTAGGCGACAAAAGCAAGACAAACATCCCGAGGTAGCAAAGTAAAGAAAAAGATATGAGCCAAGGGAAGAAAAAAAAAAGACAGAGACATAAAAGGTGAGACATAAAAGGTGAGACAGATGATCAAGGTGAGAGAAACACAGAAAAGGGAGGAGAAATAAAATGGGCAGCAGAGACATCGTTGTCAAAGCTTTCCTGTTTTTATTACTTTTCTATAGAGCTGTTTGGAAGGAACAAAGAAAGAGCATGTCTTCAATGTGCGTGGGTCCTAGGAGCCTGATGCTACCTACCTGTGTGCGTGTGCGGATTGTCTGCACACAGAAAAGACACGCACACATGCAGACACAGGAACAGGGCGCCTATCTGCTTGCCGATGGGTTCTTTTCATCAGAGCCCGAGGCTCAACCTTCAGCTAACAGAAGAGAAGCCCGAGGGCAGTGCAACTGAATAGGAGACACACACTCCCACAAACACACACAACACACACACACACACACTCAGAGGAATGAACACACATCTTCCTACGCCTACTTTCCATTCGCCGATCTCTGCTCCTCCTCCATACTTCGTCGTTCCCTCTCACTCTCCTCCGGTAGATGACAAGCTCCCTAGTAGGTGGCGCTCCATCTATCTACACAAAATACCTAAATACCTAAAATATCTAGTAGCAGAAAGAGCAAACTTCTGTCCCTCAAGGAAAAGCGAGACATTTTAGGAGAATTTCTGGAGAATCCATAACTGGTAGGTTGCCAGGCAACAAGAAGAGAGTCTAATTAATATACTCACTCAAAAATTTGCCATTTTCTAATTTTCATATCTGGATTGAAAACACAAGATCATTGGTTGCATTGACCAAATCATTTCCATTGATGATGGAATTGTTTTTATCAAAGCGGAAAGTAATGACAATCTCAAGGGTTTCTTACCCTATGGCAGTATCCAACGTTTCCAACGGGATCGACCCAATAGCAGGACACCGCTATGATGCGTTGTGCTTCTTTATTTGTGGAAGTGCGTGTGTTGTAGGGTATCTGGCTGGGTTCTCTGCATCGGGGGGCATGCGAATGGCAAAGGCGTGGTCGGAGAACAGGCGAGAGGTCCGAAAGCCAGGAAGAGCAGTGGGCAGACTTAAGGCGATCCGTGGTCAGGCAGGCGAGGGTCGGGCAGGCAGAGGTCATACACGAGGAACTGAACGGAGGGGACAGGGAAAACCGATGGGTGAAGTGCTGGAGGGCTTGGCAAAAAGACACAAGACGATCTGGCAGGGAGCCGATAAACAAACAGAGGTCAAGTAAACAGGGGAAGCAATCAGGGAGCGGGAAACACCTGGGAGGGGGAGGAGACAAAACAAAACAATTAACAAGACAACATGCTGTGACATAACCACTATCAGAATGTCCGAATTATTATCAAACCTTTATTATTGTTGTATATAATAAATTACATTTAGTTTAAAAATAAATTGATCTTCATAAAAACGGAAACACCAAAGAGTTGTGACCTAATTGCTTACCCATAGCATCATCGTCAATCTGATGACTTTACGGGTGTTCGATCATTGACTCAAAGCCGAATCTCTTTTTATTTAATAAAGTGAAATAATTTAGTAGCATATTACATAGTTGGCCCCTTTACATGCGGGTGCTAGACCAGCACTACATGAGAAGCACACCTGCACCAGGATGATGAAAGTAAAGGAGACCCTGAGGTTTTGGTTGACCAGCTGTAGTAGAGTGCAATTGCAGGCGTAAAAGTAGCCCAATATGCTCAATAAACCTAGAAGGAAAAGCCATGAGTGAGAGCAACTGGTCGTATGGACACACACAAGTTCAAAGAGCAGTAAGATTGGTCAGTGGATGGAGTTAGCTGCTGTACCTCAAACATTGATTGACAAAATGATCTAGCAGTCAAAAGTCCCAGAAATTAAAATAATGACTTACCATGCTTTGAGTCCTAATGTCACAACTTGTGGGAATCTAATCCTAATTTCTCATTTGAGAGTTGTGTCCATCACCTGTGAATTGTAACGCACTCTGAGCAAAGACCTCTACTAAAATGGCACTTATGTAATTAGCATTGAGCAAGGCTTATGATGTTGTAAAAAGAGTCTTCTAGTTCAGACTTCAATGTCAATTCCGAGACTCATTCCTTCATTTCCTTCATTTCCAATGGACGTAATGCCGAGTTCTGAAATCTCTCAAAATCCATTTACAGACTTGAAAGGAAATGAGTGGGTGTTTATGTGACCATGATTGAGAGAAAGATGAATAAACAGACACAGACGCACAAATGGAGCAGTTTTATATCTGCACCAAGCTGGTAATCAGACTTCAAAAACTCAGCAAGAGGCTGGTGTTCCGCTAAGTGGCGATTGATCGCCATGCAAGTGTGTGTGATGGGAAAAGATGTTTGATAGCTTGACTGATCCTACCAGATAGAAACACACACAGACCCGTCTCGCCTGTTTCTAATCCTCAGGTGCATCTCTCTTATTCTTCATCACCCCCTCCTTCTCTTTACTTCAATCCCTCGCTCCGAGGAGTGTGTGTGCTCTCCGCTGTCCTTGTCCAATCTCTCCCCTCAGTGTGTGTCCACCGCTACCATGGACACAGCACACTCACAAGTGCAGACACCTGTTCAATCCCTTCCCCCCGTTTGCTCTCTCTGGTTTCCACAACTTATTTCCCCGCTCTTCTACTTCTTCCCTCCTCTTCGTCAACTGGTCCCACTCCTCTTTTTTAAGCCTCCGCCATCTTCACTTTGCCTCATGTTTAGCGCTCACTGATCAAGGCTCAGATGGAGATCGGAGAAGAAATGGCAGATAAGACAGATAAAGAGCCATGTGAGTGAAAAGTGAGTTTTTAAATGTGTTATTAGTGCATTTTCTGTGTGACTGGAGCGGTGTCCCGTAGAGACCGAGTCCAAACGTCTTTATCCCTGTGTCTCCATCAAAACAAAAAAGACAGGCACAGACTATATGGCGCCTGCTATATAGTCTTTGAAGTTTTCATTGTGATCAGCAACATAACTGTCCTCTATTAAAATTATAGTCTGGCAGCAATCCAACCGCCTTCGATTACATTTATATAACCTCAATAATCGTCAATCAGATGTACGCCAGCATGTTGGTACCTTTATTGAACAACAATGTGGTGCCAACCTATATTCTGTTGAACCATAATCTTGTCATATTGCTCAAACCCAAAGCCCCTCTGTTTGGTTTCTGTGCTTTCTATCTGGAGCTGCTGACCTGATTGAGTGTCATTGCTGTGCCAGTGGACACATCTGGGCATAGGGCGCGCAATACAATAAAGACAGAGAAGCAGCAGCTTTTTTTTCTTCTTCAGACCTTTTGTCACAGTTTAACAGCCAAGGTGTGACAAAACAACTAACATTCTAGGTAGCCTCCATGAGGAAACAACGGCTATAAACACATGTCTTACTTACTATATCCTATTATGAGTCCGAAAAAGCATAGAGATGTAGGTCAGAGATACTCAACTTGGTTTGCCAAAGGTCCATTTTTACAAAGTTAGAGAACGTTTTACGCTTTAGGCAGTTGGGATGTCTGGTGAGAAATATGAAGCAATGCTCTGGCCTTTTGTGTCCCCAACAAGTTATGAATATGTGTAGTTGACAGAGCTATGGCACTAAAACAAAAATATAGCATGGACTTCTAAATGTTACTTAAAAGGCTTTTCTAAAGCGCTTCTGTTTCCTGTCAGCAATCTTGTCCGAAGAGAGGATGTCAGTGAGAAGGCTAATGGGGAAAGATGGACATTAGCCTTTTAATAATGTCCGGCCAGTGTAATACAGACAGAGCGGGCATGCCCTCAGGAAGAATAGAGAAGGTTAGTCAAGGGCCGCATATCGGAGAACACACAAGAGTCCCTGTTGGTCACGTGACTAGCCCGTCACCTGGGCCTTTTCACCATGAAAATCTTTTGTCCATTTCTTCAGGAGGGTTAGCAGGACACACACATGCACAAGGAGATGGTTTTAACTTTTCACAGATGTATGTATCACTGTCTTTGTTGTTGGGAGAATGTAATCAGCCAGAGTTGCAGTGATTTTGTGACCTGTGAAAAGCATATAAACTGCTGAGATGAAACTTGTTTACCAACCAGAAATACATTAGAATGACATTGAATGCTTAGACTCAGTCAAATCTTGACCAGGGTGCGATTTGTAAGAGGGGATGGGAGGGAGGGGGGGGGTTTCCCCCCCTCTGGTTTTCCTATCCCCCCCTCTGCTAAATTATTTTTATCTCTGGGGGGGGAGAAGGATTTCCCTCCCTTGATAGCGATGAATGCAACTTAATTGCTAGCCTACTTAAACTCTTGAAATCTAACGACCGTCAGTGTCAATACATCAGAGTAGCTATTCAGTAGCCTTCTGGCAGACGGTGCATATTTCTGAACGTCATCCAACACAAACACATTTTAACCAGCTCTTTAATAATAAGAGCAGCGCGGAGCTGCATTACTGTGAGTGATGGCCTATTAATTTTGTATTGGTTTTGCCCTCTGCTTTTTTGGTTAAATCGCACCCTGCACATGACACATTCGTTCGGAATACCCCGTCACTGCAGCAATCTGCGAGGTATTCCAAATAAAATACTTGTATTGTATTGAGTTCCTGTAATCTTAAGTGGTGGTAACTTGGTAGCACAGTGCTCACTAAATACAGAGAACCCGGCAAGGCAAAAATGCTTTCACACAAAATATTTGTGCAACAAAAAAGCTATTTACTTGGACGTAACAAAGTTTGCAGTCCAAGGTGATGACACTCGTCACTGCCACATTGTCAGACATTTCAAATGTGTTCTGAAAAAATTAAGTGGCCTCTTTTCTTGGGAAATGTTTTCTGTTATCACCATGTATTTGCAGAAACTGCATCCCTTAATAATTCATGAATTTTAGGAGACCGCTCATAGACAAAGTATGGATTAGTGCCTCAGAAAGTTTCTACTTAATATTACATTTTTCTGATGAAAGTAAGAAACATGAACATCCACCTACTGCTTTAACCACAGCATTCACTTCAAAAATGTGTTTCTCTCATTTAAAGTTCGAATTGGACATGATCACAGACGGTTTTCAATTCAATAATGAGAGTAATTTTAGCCATGAACTGTAATTGTTCATTTGACTATGACAAGCCTCCTTAGTGTCATTGCTGTGAGGATAGTAGTGGTGTTATTCACAATATTTCTTTGATAAATAGCAACATCATTTGCTCTTCCAAACAAGGGTAATTTTCGAGAGCTTTGACATAGCAAATCACGACATCAACCAATGGTATTGTTATGTACGCACATATTTAAACTAGGGCCGGGACTTTAAAATGTTAATTAAGATTAATTAATTACAAAGCCTCTATTTAATTAGATTAATTTTTTTAATCAAGTCTCGGCCCTAATTTAAACATATTGTATATTGCACAACTAAATTAAGGTGTTTCAAATTCCATTTTTATTTTCATTTAATTAAAAGGACGCTCTGTAAAATAGGTTACTGTAGATGACGGTGCAACTGTTACTTCACCCAGACTGGCAGTATGATCCTAGTAGTTGATTCTATATAAACTGATTTAAATAGATATTAAATAAATAAATATGAATTTAATCCTTCTATTTAAACTAAAAAGTGTCTCAGTGAATCAAACTTGCTCCAGGTATTACTGTTGCAAAGATAGGGTGCCAAATATCCACAGTCAGGTTTTTTGCTTTGTAATGTTGACTTGTGTAAAGGCCATGAGATTAATAATAGTGTAATTTGTCCCGCTGAGAGGAAACTCTAGAAGAAATCACTCAATTAGTCTATACTCGCCCCCATAGTCCAGAGAAGAGCCCCGGTCAGCCAGATGAACTGAAAACACTGTGTGGATGTTCATAGACTTCAACTGAACAGGCTTTCAGTGATTCTGATGTACAAGAGAAATGGTTGACTCAGATTTCAATTAATGTCTGAACACAGATATCAATGGACTTATCTGGCTCTGTGAAGCTCCTAGTTAACATTCTTGGTTCTCCATTTCTGTGTACGGCAGACACCACTAAAACCAATTAAATATTTAGGTGTTTACAAAATCCCAGGCTCACTTCCTTCATGTTTGCCTCCTTCTCGCTCCCTCTTCTCCTTTCCCTCCACGCCCTCTTCTGCCACTCATCTGCCAGCAATTATGCAGATTTCTCTCTTTAAAACCGCGCTGCATTCAGAATACATGTTTCTCTTCGCTTCTCGCTACACCTCCCTACAATAGTCCTTCACAGCGTAAAAATGGATGACCTCAACTTTATTTGGAGGAGTAATATTTCACACCATTTCACGCAAAATCCTTCTGCCTCCCTCTCCATCTCCCTGTCTCCCTTCAGCATCATTAGAGGTTGACCTGACAACGAGGCGTGGTGAACAGGGTTGAAGGGTATGTGAATGTGTGTGCACCCATTTTTTGAGGTCCTTTCTTGAGTGTATTTATGCCATCTTTTGTCGGTCAATCGGTATGAATGTCTAGGTGTGTTCACGTGCTTACGTGTGCGCTGGTGTGTCAGGGAGCTTTCAGAGGACAGAATATGTGGAAAATAATGCAGGGGGAGAAGGAGGTTTCTCTACAGTGGGTCGCCAATAACCTTTCCAATTTGTGAGGCCGAGCTTGTGTAGTTTGATTATGTTAAACATATAAGATAATTTAGTATGCAAGGTAAATATGATAATAATTCTCTCCATTTGCTTCTTGCTATCTATTTGGGTTGCTATCTTTTGGTGTTGTATTGTTTTTTACTATGAGCATGGAGGATGTCTGCTTGCTTCTTTGTATTGAGCGCGCTTGACACCAGTCAATCTGACAGCCATGAGGTTAGAGCAAGTAAGGGCAAGGCGTAACCAAAGCACAACCCTTTGACTGTTGATCTGCTACCACAAAAGGGTGTTTTGGTCTTTATTGTGATAGTTTATGTCTGAAATAAAAAGATTAGGATGGAGAGACTGGGCCAAAACAAACTTCTCCTTAGTTCACTAGTATAGTGTCTTTACCACAGAGGAATTCCTTGTCTCATGTGACATGTGTATAACTTGACGTCAAGCTGGAAAAACTAAGTTGACAGTTGTACCTCAGAGACTGTGATTGGGTGTGGTGTGAAGTGTGCTTTGTCGACAGTGTCACACCCAAAAGGGACGTCACCATGTACTTATCACATAGTCAGTGCTTATATATGTCATTAAAAATAGCTAAAGGGGTAGACTGCAAACTCCAACAATTTTCCTTGTCATACAACTGTGGGGAGGCTCTCAAAATCATGAATTATTGCCTAAAATGATGTATGATAATACGAATGTTTGCGTTGGCACCAGTTGAGTTTGAGGAAAGTTAAACATAAACTCTTAGCAGGCCTATAGAGCTAGCTCCTGATCTCTGCTTGAGACCGGCTGCTCCAGGCAACATTAACCAAAAATTGCTGCCATTGTGCAACTTGCATTGTGGCTAATGTAGGAGACAGGCTTTTGACGAGGAAGAAGAATGTGTAGCAGGAGTCGGGAACCTATGGCTCGCGAGCCATATATGGATCTTTCGGTGACGCCATGTGGCTCTTCTGGCTCGAAAGAATCTGACTTCCGAGCCCCGTCAGCCGCAGCGCGCTGCCCCGAGTTGACCATATCGCTTTAGCTTTTTGCTGCTCTCTTTCTTTACTACTTACTCTGAGGAAGATTATTCAGGGTCACGTAACATTTCACTTTTCCACTTTGTCACCTTGTACTCCCTTACACCTTCACAAAAAGATTTATACACAGCAAAAAAATCTTCTTTATCGAATCAGGACTGGTAACACATGCATGTCTGAACCTTGGCCTTGGACGCCCTGTGTGTAGTCTGTAGCACACATATTTCACAAATTAGATAGGTTCTTCACTTGCAAAACCTTGAAATCAGGTTTGCACCAATTGCGTGGAAATAATTGCAAGAGACAATAGTATAAGAAGTTTAAAAACAGTTTAAAAAGCAAAAGGATTGGGTGAAAGCTACGGGTTAACATGGAAGACTTTAGAGAGGAGAAAAAGAGATGAAGGAGGATTTAAAGAGATGATTAAGGAAGTTATGTGTAATAAAGACGGACAGATTGTATGAGATGGTGAAAGGGGGAGCAGAAGCGATAGCAGTAGGGAGTGATTAAAAATAAGCATGGGAAGGTGGTGGAGGAGAGAAATGTGTAATTTGGCAACATGAATATCCTCCACGCCAGTTTCACCCACTGAGTCCACTCCTTCTTACTGTCATTGTCAACGTCTCACCTCTTAATATAAACCGGTTGTGAAAACATGGCATTTTAACTTATACAAATGAGTGATCTTGACTACCCCAATGTCACAAGTTTATCTAAATTGCCGTGGCTCAAATTTTGAAACTTTGCTAACTTTCTCAAGGCTTCATCAGTAAAGTACTTGTCAAAGCAATTTACATTAATTTGTATCTTCTCAACTTAATGCAATTATGTGTAAAAAGGAATTCTTATTGGTTAAACTTTACGAGGTTTTACATTACCATACCATCTTGTGTTCACCAAAGACGTGCTGAGTAATGTCATGAAAAGCTTGGGAAGATTACTAATCGATTAAAGAATATAGTTGATGAAGATCAAAACAATTTAGTTGACTAATTTTCCAAGTGGGGGCGTCACCCTAAAAAGTGACACAGTTTGGCAAGTCATGCTATAACATAAACATGAACCAGGACGTGAAGACAAGCAGAATCACTGTGAGTTTAAACGTTTCCATAACCTAGACAACATTGTGTACGTTCTGTTATAATGTAATACACGTGCAATATCAGAAGATCAGGCAACGTTTGCATAATGCAATACAATGTTTAAGACTAATCAATGTCCCTTTAAGGAGCTAGTGGGAGCTATGGTGTTGATTAGTTGTGCAATGTGACAGGGAGAGGTGACTGTTAGGTCTAAACACTAACGACGGTGTTGGTTCCTGATGAGGAAGGAGTAGATGCTACAATAGCATTAATACATCTGGGTTTTAAAGAGTTTTAAAACCAAAGAACGGCACTAAAGGCCTTTCTTAAAGAAAAAGCTTTTTTTACGATCATCTACCAATAGGATAGAGTTTGCTTGACAAATTGTTTATCCAATAACATGCCAAGTGTTTTTTGAAAGAGCCTGCCCTTTTCCAAACAGTTTGTAAGGACGGCTTCTCAGATGGCAAACCATCTGGCAGATGAGGGCAAAGAAATACAGATTTAAAAATGGAAAATTAGCATGGTATATGATAGTTAGAGAAATACTGATGACAGACTGATTCCTTAACATCCCATTTTACATGATAGGTTGCATGGCTTATATATTAGACCAGCAGATGTATCTGTCTAGTGAACAGAAGGGACCTGCTGGCCTACAGTGCTGGTCGTAAAAAAAATAATCACTGACTACTCAAATCAGTCAAAAAGCTGTGTTAAAAACATCTGTCAATGTTTTAAATGCTACATAAACCTAGGAACTGTATATAACGAATCCATATAGATTGGTATTAAAGGCACACTAAGCAACATTTTTCAGTTCATATGTTCCATATTTTTCTCGGCCGCCCTGCGGGTCTGTAGGGGAAATACCGCACTTGCAGGAGCGGCGGGTCGCCCCCACAGAGTCTTGCTTTACGGCATGAGAGGGGAGGCTGCGGGCTTCAGCCATACACTCTTGGGCTCGTAGCGCAGTGGTGATATTTGTGCAGTTATCATGGTGGAACCAGCGACAAAACAGCGAAAGCCCATCTCAGAGAGGAAAAGGGCTCTGGACAGAGAGAGGACTTGTTCACGGGTGAATATCGGGCAAGCCTTTTCCAAATGGCGAGAGCTCAAAGAGAAAGAAGGCTGCACGGCGTTTCTGCTGATGCGATTGTAAGTAATATTGGAATGGTTGGTAGCGGTCCGTACACTCTGCATTCACCCGCGCCGAACCTCCTCTCTGCATTCACACACGCAACGTTAGCAGTTGTGTTGTCATGCTGAAAGTGCAGTTCAGAGACTTCAGAGTCTCTTTTTCAGAGACTGTATACCATATTTTCCAGGACTATATGTCGCTCCGGAGTACGAAGTCGCACCAGCCATAAAATGCATAATAAAGAAGAAAAATACATAAATAAGTTGCACTGGAGTATACGTCGAGGTCGGCGGTCGGCGGTATAATCCCCAACCGCCGGGCGGGGATTCGGCGCTGGGCTCTTCCCTCTTCGCTCGCCGCTACTGAGGGAATCCTTGTTAGTTTTCTTTTCCGCCGCTTAGTAATATGCTTTAATTCAGCGGGTTGTCTCATCTGATCTGAGGTCGTAGTCGGATTAGTTGGCGTGGCTCCACGGATGTAGGCTCACAAACCGATGGCTCGGTAGCCCGCGTGGCGAGGCGCGCCGCCCCCTCCCACCCCGAGGCCACCCGATGCGAGAGGCACGCGTAGCCCGGTCAGCGCGAGTGAGACGAGTGGTCCACCGGCAGCCGGTCCGCACATGACGGCTCGACAGGCGCCGCTGCGAGAGGGGGAGGTTTGTCGGTGCGACGGGGCACTGAGGGTCCCGAGGCCGTCTGCACTTAAGGACACCGATATATACGGATATAAGTTACCGCCGATGTGGAAATTATCAACACAGGCCTAGAGCGCCCGCTTGCCGTTTAGTGTGAAAATGTGAAATTGCATGATATGTTCGAAAAAGTTTACACATAAGTCGCTCCAGAGTATACGTCACACCCCCGGCCAAACTATAAAAAAAACTGCGACTTATAGTCCGGAAAATACAGTAGTTTTCTTTCCGGTATACTCGGACAGTACCGGATTACTTTCACCTCTGCTTGACGGAGAACAGCTGAGCGTCTTTACGACAGTGGACTTTTATTTTCTGCCTCTGGGGGGAGCCTCGCTGGAAAATCAACCCCGGTTGCATAGTACACCTTTAACACCTTTTTTTCAATGTATCAGGCCCAGGCCATCTAATGGCAATGAGTGAATGGGGAGTTGTTCTGCTTAAATATGACAAAAGAAATGTATTCACTGAACTCTCATTGTACCCACATTGGAAGAGAGAAGTGTCCTGTTATGTCGCACGAGTTTCCACATCTTTCCCGCTCAACCAGGGAGTGAAATGTACCAGCCAGCTCATCTCTCAACATTCTAATACTGCAGCTCTCCATCACCGTCCCTTGACAGTAGGGTGTCAGAACTCACTGACAACTGGTCCACACTTCCTGCATGACTAATGAATACACACACACACACACACACAAACACACTTCCCGAAATGTCTCCAGTATGCATGACATACGCCCATCTCTTCAATTTGCCTATCCTGTGTCTACACACCTGTCTTGTTCCTGTTGGAGAAGGAAAGGTGTGTGAGTGTGGAAACTTTTGTATGTGTGTGTGTGTGTGTGTGTGTGTGTGTGTGTGTGTGTGTGTGTGTGTGTGTGTGTGTGTGTGTGTGTGTGTGTGTGTGTGGACAGCTGTGCACTACCGATCTTCCGTCCTTCCCTGTGGACAGTTCACACTGCGCAGGTGAGCAGCATTTCTCCTCTATGTGTCCTACACGCGCACACACACACACACACACACACACACACATACAAAAGTTTCCACACTTAAGAAATATTGGGAAGAAAAGTTGCAGTATAAAAATGACAACCTGCAGCAGCTCAATACAGCATTAACACAATTAATATTAATGAATCCATCTTTCCTTCAAAACACAACCTTTATACAGACCATTCTGCAGTCATGCACACACACACACACACATACTAACACTAACCCTTAGATGCAGGTGTGAACACACAAAAACAGTACCTATACCTACACAATCTTGCAAAATGTGCATCAAATCCCTTTGACGTCATTCATATTGTAATGAAGAACAGGTGTGATTCGTGTTTCACTCAGTATGTTTATTTAAAACTACACTGTTGTAGCTTCACGCTCAGAGTGGGGATACATGGAAAAAGGAGGAACAGAGGAATAGAAGAGATTTAAGATTCTGGAATTCTGGAGGTGAAACCAAAAAGAACATTGGGGAAGACAAAAGCGAATAAAAAAGTCTGGTAGATAGGACGAGATAAATAGTACCAAGTGAAACAGTATACAGGAAGGAACAGAACAGAACTTGAAAAGATGGTAGGAAGAAGAATAACAAAGACGAAAAAGCAATAAAAAAGAGAAAGGGCAAGAGATGAAGCATTTAGTGCAAGTGGGAGGAATGGGAGAGTTGGGTGGGTGGTGAGATGGTGCGCTCGGCTGAGGAGCGCTGTACCCAGATTTGCGGTCAATTAAGTTGGATTTACTGAGCCCATGATGAGATCTTTACTGACTGTGTGTTTTCATATTGGACTGGGGGTACTGGTAAGCCCTGAAGCTTTCTCCCTCCCCCCAGTAAGAGAGGGGAGGAACCTGTTATCCAGACTAAAGCTCTCCGGAGGCCGGCCGAGAACAGCCCCTACAAACAGAACACTTTGCGACAGGGGACTGTGACACACGCGTGTAGGCCCTTGCACGTGCCCCTCCTTGGGTGATAAAGCTGTATGTTGTGATGATGACAAGCTGTATTAGCCACAAGCCAACACAGTATATATCGCTTTGTATATTTGGTAAATCGCCTTCAAAAATATAACCAAGTGCCCTATAAATCCTGTAAATTTGGAGATACCGGGCCAAAACCGTAATACTGAGAGTACTGAAAACTACTCTAAGGGAAGTTTTTGTGCAGGCCTCATAGGCCAGGAATTTTGAATTCCTGGCCTGTCATTGGCGGACTATACCGACGCACAGATGGCCTCCAATTCACGGAGGGAAATCTCTGCAAAAGGGGTGTACAAAGTTGCTTTGCAACACGAGAAAAACTTTTACAACCATGAATGCGTAAAGATGCAGCCGCAGTTGCAGAAGCATGCGCCAGCCTTAAAAAAATAAATATCAGATTGAAAAGCAAGCTTGTAGCTGCCGGCATATCCTGCTTTTCTCTTTGCATTTCCTTACATAGTTTTAGTGTGTCCGTGTATTTGTGTTAGAGTACAGAGAGATGTCTGGATCCAGGAATGGACGAGCAGAGATACTCACATGGTGGTTGACAAAGAAATAAGAGAGAAAACACAATTATCAGTTAAAGTATACACAGATAGAGAGAAACACAACGAAGGAGGGTCACATCAGACCCTGGGAGGGAAGCACACACATTAGCGGAAAAATGTGTCTGTGTGAAGAGTACTAATTGTTTTGTTAAGTGTCGTAATTACAGTGCTCATTGTCTTATCTAAATGATTGTTTTTTTATCCCTATTAAATTACTCTAACTGTTTACTGGCATCTCCATCAAAGATTAACCATTATTAAACATATTACAAATAACACAGTTTAAATGAAATTTAAAAAAAGATATAGGCCAAACTTCCACCGCAGAAAAAAGCAAGTTCATATTGCATGTGGCACTGTAAACAGAAATTTTACATTATAACAGAAAATAACAGTGAACATTGAAATTTCATTTACAAATTGGCTACAAAGTGGCTACTCATAAAGTCCCACACAGCAGTTTGAGGATCTTTAGCTTCTGGACATTGGCTGGTTCACAGTGAACCAGAATAGTACTTTTATACATACAAGCACAAAACAGTGACACAGAGCCGGTTAAGAATCTGCAAAGTTGATACTCAAGCTCTCCTCTCTACCAGCCTCTCTGCACTTCTCTGCTCCCTGCTGCAGAAGACTAAAGAATTGTTTTATCTGACCGGTGTTGCTGGCTAGCCACCCAAAGTCTCATTTGATTGAGTGCATGATGAGTCCTCAAACATTTGAAACCAAGTCAAATCTTAAAAAGTTCCCTGCATCAAAGCTGAGAAAATGTTTGCTAACTTTGGGGTTTACCGCAATTTATCATTAGAACTACCATACTCGCACCCTGTGCGATTTGTGGGGGGGGGGTGGAGGTTATTTCCCCCCCTCTGGTTTTCCTATCCCCCCCTCTGCTAAATTATTTTTATCGCCGTAAGTTCTACTAGCAATTTCATTGGAGACCAACAGCCAATCACAATTGACCTTCTTTAATTCTCTGATTTGGTTGGTTTTGTGGCACAAATGTAACGCTGCTGCAAGTCGAGCGAGCGCGTGAGTGAAACGTCGGGCGAGCGCAGAGTGAAGAGGTGGAGAGAGCACAGCAACGGCTGCCTGCACGAACAAAACGAGTTTGTGGAGAGGGCACCTGAGTAAACTGCGCGCACGGAATACGTTTTTTCTTTGCTAAAATATAGTTCTCTGTGCTCAAAACTTAAAAGTACGCGCTCAGGATTGTGGCACAAATATAACGCCATAAGGGGGCGGGGGGGTCTCCGTAGCAGAGAATAGGAACCAGCTCTTTAATAATACGAGCAGTGCGGAGCTGCATTACTGTGAGTGATGGCCTATTACTTTTGTATTGGTTTTGCATATTAACATGCTTTAGACATATTTTATTTGTTATTCATACTAGTAGCCTACTGTGATGGTTTTCCACGTCCCAGATTTTTTGGTGCCCCCCCAGGCATTTGGTTCTCTACGCGCAGTGCGTGATATATATATATATATATAGACTGTATATATAACACACTCAGCATACAGTACTTTATGCGCTGTATGAAAGTCCGAGAGGAGAAACTGCAAATGGCTCTTGAAAGACAACACTACCTGCACATCACATATAGTATTCAAATTGTAAACAGGCCAATCGATATTGGAGGAGATAATGAACCAATTCTCACAACAGTAGAAATGACACAGGACTCTAGTGTAATCTGATATATAAACTTTTCAGCAATCCACTCCACCTTGGACCAAATGCTGAATGCCACAGCTGACGATGGGGATCTAAATGTGTGGCCTTATTTGTACTGAATGACAAAGAGTGCAGAGAGTAAAACAGTCATTGCTGAGTCTGGGTTTAAAGATAAATAGGTAAAGTCATCCATGTATATGCTGTAATCTGACACATAACCTGCAGAACTGAAGGAAGATGTGTCAGCTAGGTACGTTGAGTATGACAAGGAATTCAAATCACAGGACTTACTACTGAGTAGCACAAGTTAGATCTCACAGCAAAGAAAGCCAATTGGAAGTATAAACCATAAAGTAGGGTAGCTTATTTAGTTCAGGTAAAATTTTGATTTTCACATTTTCAAATGTTTTATGCTTCTGCGTTTTCGGAGAAACAAAAGGAAAAAGGGGCGAAGAAAAGCAGAAGTGGCGATTCAAGGGGCAAAAAAGTATCTGACCAATAATTAAACAAACTAACGACTTCCACACGCAAAGACGTCACTCGTTAGGTCGTCTTTGAGAACCGTTTCGTAAAAACAGACATACATAAGTTTGTGGGAATTTTGCCTTCGCTGGGCAAATACCCGAGATGGACTTTGAATAACCATATTTACCGGAGAGCTTTCTTTCGATTCCACGGCGGTCATGACCTTGATGAAGGCTATAAATGTTTGTATGATTATTTATTTGTGTTCCTGACAGATTAAACCAAATTATGTCTAGTTTTGCCATACAAAGTCATCACCTGAAAAGTGCATTCCTGAAAGTCTGCCAGCGATGAAATGTTGTGATCTTCACATTATAGGGATCTGTTCATCTGAATCGACGTTGATCGTTGATGGTCTCTAGTCACCAGCCAAGAAGAGAATACAGTTGAGTTGGACAATAAGTGACAGCATATCAGAGGCCGTAGCAATTTTTGAGCATGAGATCTTGTTCGGTTTGATCACAGCACCATCGTGTTCAGCATCTGAACAGACTCACTATGTCCTCAGAGACTGATGCTCTGTGCTATAGAAACCATGCCTGAGCACATTAGGAGGAGAATTGGAGGTGGGAAGATAAGCAAGTCATAGTAGATTTCTCATTTCAGAAACTAAAAAACATTAATAACACAACTTTTTTCTGATGTAGTATGCAGTCACCAAATATCCTTTAAAGAAGAAAATCGTGGGCATTTTTCAATTTAAAACCATTATGTGGAGTAGACCTTCATGAGTATATAGATATTCACAAATCATCTGAACTTAATCAACAATGTACCCTACTGTGGTTGTTACCTGAAGTTCACAGTGCACATAGACAGCCAATCAGCCACCCACCCTGTGAACCACAGACCTAACTGGCCAGTCTACAAAACAGAGCCCGTCGCAATGTGCTCATGCTTCTCCTTTGAGGCCTTGCTGAGGTCTCAATACATCTGTTCTCCTCTATTTATCCATCTGTCCATCTGTTTGTCTGTCCCCGTGGGTGTGCCTCGGTAACCCCTATCCATCCCCTAAGTCCAATCAACTCATCTGACCCAGTCAGACATGGGAGCACCAGGTACCAGATGCCTAGCTTTAATTGGTCGGTTATCCCTAAATACTCTACACCACATTGTAAGGTTTGAATATGAACCTTTTTCCACTTGACTTTCAATTATTTTTATCTGATAACGAGATTCAACATGATGATGTTGATACAGCGACTGACAGCATCAGCAAGAACACAAAGGAGTCATGATCATTCACAGTGTTGAGCAGTAGAGCAAAGCATGTAATGCGTTCGAGTAAAGTGTTCAGTAACAACCTATTTAATGGACAGCTAGTATAAGGTAACGTAACCAATACTTTAGTAGTAAGAACAGTTTTGCAACTCCTTTTTTTTATTTAGGAATATGTCTGGCCTAATGAATTAGATTTGTATCAAGTAACTCCTGCTTTTACCATAAAGTTCAGCTCACATGCAGCAATATAAGCTTTCAGTTGGGGCTTCAAAGCATCACCAACTCATCCGTATGTCTCCAAACTGAATAATATCCAACAGGACCCTAGGTAATATCCAGTGCCACACTCTCTGTCTGTCTTTCCATTGCTCATTCACTTTTTCTTTGTCCCACTTTCATTGTTTGCTGATATTCTTACTTAGTGTAATTCCATTCCTTGCTAACCTCCTGTGTATGTTGTTAGTACATGTATTCTCACTACACAATCACACACACACACATGCACACACACAAAGATATGAAAAGATGGAGCACAGTCCAACATTCAAAATCCTTCATTAGCATCTCGCGAATAACTATAATTATATTATAAATTATATTAATAAATTATATTTACACAGTGCCAGAATATTTCAGAGGAATAACAAGTTTCTAAGGGGATGTAAGGATGCCAAAGTCCACCACACACATACACACAGAAGCTGACAAGGCACTGATCCAACTGTTTGACCTTAAGCATGGCTAAGAGCAAGCCAAAGTCTGAAAGTGCCAGATTCATTTAGACGTTAAAAACCTGAATGAAAGCTATTATTCTGATGAGGTAAATTAAGAGAAAAAATCTCAATGCCAGGATTGCAGGAAAACAAGATTTTCACAACGACTCCAGTAACTACTCTCCTGTACCGTTTACACAACTGTCAAATGCTTAAAACTGCACACACACACACATGCATAGGACTTGACTGTTGTTGTACAGTAGTAAGTGTGTCTGCAGAAATCTCCCTGACAATAGAAAATGTGTATCTTTCCCCACTCCGCTGATTAGTGTTCATGTGGAGATAAAAGAGGAGTGTCATCCATCCGAGTAAGAAACGTAAGGCACAAAAGTGCAGTACAAACTTATTTGAATGGATCAGAATTTGACTTTTTTCTCTTTGTATTAAAAGCCAAAAACTGGTCCTGACCTTTAGCTACTTAGTTTAATTTGTTAAAGGACACAACAGAAAACGGGAGGTCAAATGGAGCCATGGTGTTCCATTTCATAACTCATTTTTCAAATGTCAAGCCAAGAGAAGAAACAAGTGATATTGAGTATATCATTCACATTTCTGAACTAAAATTGTTCTTATTCTGCAAACCAATTAAACACATTTACCATGTGTACACACAAATATTGAATTACATGAAAAAACCCAATGTATGTATTAAAAAACTTTAAAATTGTGATAAAATTGTGGCTATACATTTATTATTTAACAGATTTTCCAAACGTTTTCCAATAAGGCTTGGAATCTCAGCCTGATTTTATATTATATATATATGGAAATTATGGTGCCGTGAATTTAGGCGTATGACAGCAAAAAACAAAGTTTCTGAAAGACAAAACGCCAGCAAATTGACAAAAAAAAACATCACAGAATTTTGGAAATGATTACATTTGTCTTACTTCAAACAATTGAAATTAAAAATGCTTTGCAGTAGTTGTATGTATTTTGATAATACAATAAATATAGCCACCACTGAAATAGTATAATGCTAATGATATCAGTGTAGTCAACTTTACAGAATTTAAGAATGAACAGAATACGCCTCAAAGCATTCAATTGTTGACTTAAAATTGAAATGTGATCCTTATGAACGACGCTTTGAACACATCAGTAAAGCCATGATACAATTATTTGTACACATTACACTGTCACCCTTATTTCATACACTTCATACATCTATGGATGCCCATAGAATATTAAGGTGAGTCTTGTCTCAGTGGTTTCCCCCTATTTTTAACTGGTCCACAGCAGCAACTACCATTAAACCAGATTTTTTAAATCATTGTCATCTTGACAAAATTGTGCCTTCTCTGCCAACCAACTCTTAAGCGATTGTCTCGACTTTCTTCAGAAGTTTTTTTTTTTTTTTAACATTATGTGCAATGCTTCTCTTTACAACTACGCCGCCTTTTCCATGATCCCTCGACAAAAGTAATTCCTCATAGAGAAAAGGCTTTCTTAAAGTATGCTGACTGTAAATAGCTGAAACACAACTACTTAATTAAGAAATGCGGATTTGCTTTCATGTTTGGAAAACAAATTGTCATATCATGAATCTACATTGATAATCAAAAATGTTTTCTTTTGTGCTCCATAGCTCCAATCGGTGTGGCAAATAAAAGCACTGCTTTGCACACTTCGAATATTGATTCCAGGGAACATAAATCAGGCAGCAACTATTTTACCCATGGACATGCTGTTCTTTATAGATAGTTATTACGTGATAAAGTTCAACTTTCATGGACCAAAGGTCAGCAAGGAACTAAACAGACCTGATGAATCAAGTGTAAATTGGCCTTATTGCCCCTCCACATATAGGAACTGTTCAGGTAAATATTAAAATATTTTAGGCTGTTTGTTCATGTTAATTATTTCATACAGTCTGCGTTTGGATTGAAGCCAACAGATAATGTTGGTGTGCTGTTAATCACACTCTCCTGCCCCACATCTCTCAGTCACTGTCCAGCTCTTCCATCTCTTAAGTCACATCCTTTGTTTTTTCCTAATTAGTCTCATTTTCATAATTTCTCTCCATCTCTGTTCTTTCTTTTCTCTGTCTTTTTTCTCTCCCTCCTTCCATCGCTAAGTCTCTCTACGTCTATGAATATTGGTAATTACATTATCATGGCCTACCCTATGAAATATAGTTTCAGCGACATAGTGTGTGTGTGTGTGTGTGTGTGTGTGTGTGTGTGTTGATGATGGAGAGGCTGTCTGCTTTTTTAATAAGCACAAAACTGCAACGCTCCACCCGCTAACTGCCTTAGCATCGAACTTCAAACACACACTTAAGCAAACACACAAACACACACGCACATCTGCCAAGTCCAGGCTCAAACTTGCTGGCAATTTATGTACAAATAATTACTTTTTAATAGCCAGTAATATGATTTCCTGCCAAAGAAATATTCAAATGCATCTCAACCAGTCCAGTATATTATCTGCCTGAAGCTACGGATCCGACTTCAGGGAGACGGTACGAGAAAGACAGATTATTGTTTGTGTGATAATCTTTATTTTTTTGCGCTTGTCATCTGCAGACGAAAATATGAGTTTATTCGTTTGTCTCTCCTTCCTTCACTGTATTGCTCTTCTTTTTTCTCCGTTTCTGCGTTCTTTCACCCTCTCAGTCAAGACTCTAGTCAGGGCGATGTTTGACTTTTTGAACAGGTAATCTGAGTCACAGGGATCAATGCTTACAAATGACCTGTGAGTGTGTATGTGTGTGTGTGTGTGCGTAACACAGTTAAAACATTTGTAGAGCTGGCTGCAATGCGGTAATTGTCTTAGCTTTGATGTTTTATTTGTTTAAATTGGGATTTGCATATCGGAATTATAGGTTTTATTTGTCCAATTCGACAAACGAAAAAAGAAAAACATTACAATGTTGCCGACACCCCTCGATGATTTTCTTGTTTCTAGTTTTTCTTCTGCACTTTGGAGTCAGTGAGTCTCTTTAACTATTTCGTGAAAAAAATGTTCATCTTAAATAAATACTCTCTTTGAGATTAGATGCAAATGTTTTGCGTGTTTTCTTCACTTAAGGATGTGTGCTGTTTGAAATGTTTCAGTCTACCATTTGAGGTATAAGTAGGACTTCACACTCGGTCCATCTGTATTCATTCAGTGAGGTGGCAAATGAGGATTTGTTATGAGTGCATCTTATCAGTTGCACTCATATGAGTGCAGCTTATGATTTCCTCCTCTACCTTGACTTCTCAACTTTATAGCACCGCTTGACCCACACCGGAGCTTTGTTCAAGTTCTTTGCTGAGTTTGCGTTTACCATGGCAACAGTGACATGTCTGCAGCGTGTAGTGGGGCAGCCTTGTGGTGGCAATACTAACCTTAACCATACTTCAAACCCATCTTTCCAAAGCTTAAGTGGGATGTCTTAGAAGGAAACTTCACGCAGTCTGAAAAAAATCAACCTTTCAGCCAGAATTGTATGAGAAATAATCCGATGTTGAATGAGTATTTGATGTGAAAATCAGATTTTAATTGCAACCTCTCTCCGTCTTGCCTTCTTAGCTTCTTTATGTTTTTCACACCCTCACCAGACACCAGGGTTCACAATGTCACAGGTAAGTGACAGCGGATGTAACGTCTAGAATTAATTTTTTTCATTACCAGTTGAAACCTCCCTCAGCCGGTTCTAGTGCCTAACACTTAGGGAATGCATGAGTGTGTGTGTGTGTGTGTGTGTGTGTGTTTGCAGGTGCTAATCTGTGCAGTTTTCCGTGTGTGTGCATGGTCATGTGTGTTCATGGACTGGCTAATGACCTGTGGAAGAAGGAGACTGAACCAAAGGGAGTCTCACCACTGCTGCACCCGCTTTCTGTTTGCGTGTGTCTGTGCGTTAGTGTGTGCGTGTGTGTGTGCCTTAGTGTGAGTGATGCGTTAGCGGGTTGAGCACCCGCTAACGCATCACTCTGTCTAATCCGCACGAACAAATCAGAGGCACAAGCAGCAACATGAAGCAGCCATCACAGAGATAGAGAATAAGAAGCAAGGCATACTGCATGGGGGAGTGAAATCTAGGGTAATAAAGATGTTTGTCTTTTTCATCAACATTTAATAAAAAAAAGTAATAATTAGCAAACAAATATATATATATATATATATATATATATATATATATATATATATATAATAATAAACATTTGTGCGTGTATGTGTGCATGTGTCAGTGGTAGATGTGAGTGTCTATGACAGACTGATAATGGAACTCACTGTGGGCCATGCCACCTAAACAGACCTCATCTCCCTCTGGGGAACACACACACACACACACACACAGTATTATATCTCATCACAATGACAGTCCAGCTCAGAGAAGTCAGATCACTTACAGTGACAGATCCACACAAAGGTTGGGGCAGACACACTTGCACATACACACGCTTTCCTACCATTGCAGGGATATGTCTGTGATGTCAGCTTATTGGCAAAAAAAAAGTGTCACAATCTTGCTTCTGCATGGACGATGCTCACAGTCAACATTAATGGTACACCGTGGAATATTGCACCACAAAGTCATCTTTGTATAGGTGTTTCCCTGTTTTATTTGAGTGTGTGTGCACAATAATATACACTACCAGTCAAACATTTGGACACACTTTTATGTAACTTTGTACTGGTACTGATTGCACAATGCCAGTCATATTCCTGCCGATGGGTTCTCCTCACTTTTGCGCACATCAATAGTGAGTGTTACATTCCCCTTTTGGGGAGGGGGGGGAACAATAACGCTGACACCCAATGAAAAATGAACTCAGGGACAAAGTACGGCAGTTAAAGAAAATAGGTTTATTTCCAACCCTTGAATATCAAAATACTGAACAGTTTGAAAAAAAGGAGGGGCGAGGAAGTGAACTGTGGGGGTTGTGCCAAACAAAATAACTAAGTACAATAAAATCAGGCCTAGCTCAACGCTGTGAAAAGGAAATAGAAAACCAAATGCCTGACTCCTTTCTACAAACGCTCCGGAAATCAACAGAAATACATTTGTGGTAACAACCCATAACCTAGTGAATTAACAATGGTCCCTCAGTGTCTGCATGTATGCATAGGGTACCCCAGCCTTACCTCAGTCCACTCCCCCACCACAACCTTAATGGACCCAAAAGGAAGTCGCCCTCACAAACAAAAAGAGAGGCTTTAAATAGGGTCCTCCCTTTGATTGATTAATTGATTAATTGGCCTGAGCGTGAGCCAATCCTCACAGCGGTCTGGAGGCGGGGCCAGCGAATCCTCCACCCCTCACCTGTAGAACAAAGGGAGGGGAAAGCAAGCAACATGCACATCTCCACACGTAACAGTGAGTTAGCCATATCTAGTATTTTATGAAGCCGTTGGACACGTTTGTTCGGCCTCAGGAATACTTGCAAAGCAGTTGGGCGAAAGATCCTGAGCGTAAATACACACATAGAGTCAAAACTCACTGCAAGATGTTTTTGATTCAAAGGAAAGCCTCTTTTGATTGAGGTACTCTGCTTTGCTACAGTTAATATAATTAAATTCCAGAAAAACATTTTTTGTACTACACTCTAAGTAGTTACTGAAGTCAGGTTCATCTTGAAAACAACTTTCATCGAGAATCAATTTAGGATTTCTGCCTTACATTTTCCTTTGAGCACTATTCCTAATTCCCACTTTCAGCATCTCCATCGCTGCATCTCTCCACACCTCTATTTCTTCTTTAGAAGCTCTTCTTTTCTGATTTGATTCTGCTCTTCTTTTTTCCTCCATACTCTACTCTATTCTTCTTCTCTCATTTTATCTAATGAATCATGTTGAAACTTTCTCTCATACACTGCTGATAAAAGCCCTCTGGCATGCGCACATATTGCAGGAATTCATCACTACTACAATGCAAGTTAGATTTTGCAAGCAAACACACACAGTCACACAAATAACTATAGCTCCTTTTGCTCATGCATATCTTTAGGTAAAATAATAAAAACACACTCGATGGACCACAATATAGTAGACCTTTATAGTGTAACAAAATACAATATTCCCAGCAAAGAAAATAATGACGCTGTAAAATACATTTTTTTACATTCTAGTCTCTTCATTAAACCCTAATACAAGAAAATAAAAGTTTATTGAAGGATTTGTGGGGGGATCTTTAGCAATATTATAAAATACTGAGACGTGAGACACGCAAAGATGTGTGCCCACATACTTTATATTTTCAGGACACAACATGGAAACTGATGAAAAATGATTTTTGGACGTTACAGTTTGTATGTGATGTGTTATTCATTTTTTTATTCATTCTAAATTTTCATAACACCATTCAATTGAACCAGACTCAATTCTCAAGTCTTGGAGGAAATGACCCTTCACCAAAACATAAACTAGCCAATCACAGCTCCGACCACATCTATGAAAATTCAACAATTTAGAACTGCTCAATAGAAACTAATGCAAAGTTTACAGATTATGGGAGTTTTGAGTAAATGACGATTAAAGGTTTTGTACCCGATAACAATTAGGAGACTCATTTAGCTCATATTTCATTTGTAAACCGAGGCACATAACAAAATACTTTTTCAGAAAAGGCTCTCGTAAATTGCCATTTGTAATGGTGCACATGGTGATAAAGAAGTTGGACACCTGGACACACGTTGTTGAGAAACAAAAACAACTTCAAACTAAGATTGTTGGCCAGCCTACAGCAGCCGCCTATGACATCATCACCGAAGGACAGGTCAATACTAATGAGGTCAGAGGGAGGGGATCAAATCTGATTATAGTCTCTACATCATAAACAATATATATATATATATATATATATATATATATATATATATATATATATATATTTCTATTGAAATGTAGCTTGTACACAGGGAGATAATGCCAAATAGAGCAAGTGAGGGAGAGACACAGAGAGAGAGAGAGAGAGAGAGAGAGAGAGAGAGGGGATGAGAGTAATGAAAATATGAAGTGAATCAGATGAAAGAGAAGAAAGGAAGGATAGAGGTAAAGATATACAAAGACAGTGAAGAAAGTTGCAAAAGGAAGTGTGTGATGAATGAATCCGCAGCTTAACAGATGCATGACCATACTGACTAACCAGATATTAATAATTAAAAACAATGGATCACTCTCAGTCCTGCTATAAGTAACCTCGCCTCTCCTTCCTCTCGGCTATTAAGGCTTATTTGAAAAGGAACAGATACAAGCCTGAAAATCAACCGCTTTATTGGATTCCTTTAACTGTCACATACAGTATTCAAAGTCAAAGAGTTATTTATAGAAAGCTGACATAGTTAGACCAAATGCTTCGTTCATTCAAACGATAAACTAGTTTCATCCTGCCAAATTGACGTCTCAGGATCTAGTAAGTTCTTTGTTTCTTATGATGCTGTACCGTAAATCTTCACCGAGGATGAATAATAATCCTCACTGGCCTTACACTTCACAATTATGTTGTGAGTATATATGTGGACTTTCTCATTATTTATAGGACGTCATTTGACGTCTTTAGTCCAGGTATGTAATTTCTCATGTTAAAGCTACTGACCCAGCTGCTATATTAAACGACTACTGTTCAGATCATGATTTAAATTGATAAAAGATAAAAGTTTGATATTATCAAAACATGGTTACCTGGATGAGGAATGACTTTAGCTGGGCCTGATGACACACAGTTAGACCACGAACACTGCTTCAGCCGCTTTGTGTGTCTTGTTTATGCAACCAGGATCATGTGCCGTCTCCTACAGTATCAGATCTCTATCCGCTAACGTTTACTCTCACATTACACTTGTTTAGGTTGATTTTCACAAGCTTTGGTGCCAATTTTATACATTTTGTTGATGTTGGTGTGACAACTTTAAATCAAACTTTCATCAATGGAACTGGGATGACGGTGCAAAATTTTGCAATGGGAAAATCTTAAAAAGAAAGCAAGAAGGGAGAACTACATTTCAAAAGTTGAATTGCATTGATACGTTGACGAATACATAACTTAATGGACAGGAAACATCTTTTGGCCATTACAAATAACAACATTAAGAGAAAAACATATATGCCTCACAATAATAGCCTACTCCACTCGACTTAACACATTCACTATCAGAATTACAGTGATGGCACTTTTTGGATCTGCACACTCCTCCTAAGCAAAGCTTGTGTGCCCACTGTTTGCACATGCAAAACTTTAACGCAACACTTTGATGGGGGTCCCATGTGACAACCAACCCAAAAGAGAATGCAACAATGAACCCCAACAAGATGTTCTTGCTACCTAGTTATCAAAACTATAGCTTTCCCTTCACCCTTAAAATGTTTCTTATAAACCCATTGTGTAAAAGTCTAGAAGCGGAAAATTTGACATTAAAAACACAAAAATTCCTCTCAGCTCGACCTTGCTGTCTTACTGCAGAGAAGATTCTGATTCTAATTCCGGATAATTCCATATCCAACGTTTGAGTAATTGTAACATCAACACTGCATGCCTGTTGTTAATTCGAGCAATTCACTATTGGTGTCCTTATTCCTCCCTTGCAATGTTTGACTCTAGATTTTGCACAGGTGTGAAATGTCAGCCATGCGATAGTCTGGCGACCTGCAGAGGGTCTACACCACGTTGGGCGGGACCGACTCCAGCCGCCCTGCAGCCCTGAACAGACTAAGCCGTTAACGATGATGGATGGGAGGAATTTTGAACACAAACCGGGCTCCTGATCCCAAGCAGGCAGCAACACACTTCTGTTCTCATGTAGACATTAAGGTGCACAAACTTCTCCAAGGAAACACCTCTGGGCTGGATTTTTTCCAATATTCCTGCCGTTTAGCCGTCTTTGTTTTTAGATAGCTTAGAAAAAAAAGAGGTAAGTACAGCAAAATTACACTCACACACACACACACATGCAAACACATATAGCACACAGCCTGTGGCAGCAGAAACTCTGGCATCTGTTTCCCTACTGAGGCGGTCTACTGGAGCTGGAGTCAATTATAAACACATTAGACTCTGTTTCCTATAACACACAATGACAGAAATACCTGTATGTGATCGCACACACATCAACACAAGTCACACACAAACACACACCACATAAACTGCAGCAGCACCACTGTGGAGCGTATCCACTGTCCCTTCCTGCTGCATCAGGAAGGAAAGCAGAGATGATGGCAGTAGAAAAGCAGAGATAAGAAGAAAGAAATGTACAAATAATAGTGAGAAGCTCTTTTACTTTTGGAAAGTCGCTCTTGAGAAATAGTTAAATAACTCTTAATACACGCGGGGCGAGTATACTTTTCTCATTTGATATGAATAAAGATTGACTTTGGAACTGAAGCAATCATAAACAAAAATCATCCTAGTCGTCTTATAAAACTTAATTTGTTGAAGAACCCCCTGGTAAAATTACCGTTGTGCATTAAATTCCCAGCAGGCCCCAGAATGCTAAAAGTATTTGCGCCCTCAAAGGCGGTAATTTTGGATTAGAGGTAGCTGACAGACTCAATAGGAAAGAATATATCAGTTTTTCCGTGGGGCATCTCACATTGCTCGCTTGACAAGCATTCACTGAGGGAGTACGCTGTTATATGAGTGTGTGTGTGTGTGTACGCGATGTGGTTGTATGCCTCTATGAGTGTGTGTCAAAGCAGACCTTTTACATTTTCCTGTGTGACCGTGTGTGTGTGTATGCAGGGGATTGTGCGTCTGACAGATGACAAACAAGCATCACTTCCTCTGAGACTGACTGACAGGAGGACTGAGGGAGAAAAGAGAACACACACGCAGACACACAGGTGCCGATACACAAGATAGAGGTACACAGAGACACAGTTATTAAGCTGGTTAAAGAGGAATTTTCTCACAGTTGAAAAGCACAGCACTGTGCAGCAGGACGACGAGCATATGTGTTGCCCGATTTGAGAAGCCTTTATGGGTGTGTGAGGAGGAATGATCCGATAGTCTTGTCAGTCAAAGCTGCCCCAACAAAGAGAAGCTAGAGGGCCGCAGTGTCTCTCTGCGTGTGTGTGTGCATGTTTTTCTGACCTCACCAGTGTTTGTTCACTTCTGTAAAACTCTCCTAAACAGAAACAGAAGACAGCAGGTTAGAGCTGCACGTCAGCAGTTCGCCCAGGGCTGTTTGCAAACAGCCGACGTTCAACATGAGACCATTGTGATCCCAACCTTCACGCTGCGGCCAGTAGTGAAGACAGGTTGGTCACATACAAGAAGGAGTTTAACAGCCAAGAACAAGATAGATTTTGAAATTATGCAACAATCCCACCACCGCCATTGAGTCCTTGCTCCAAAGCAGCTATACTGCTTTGGGCGAGTTCGCATTAGACCTTAAAAGAAAGTGTAGCATATTATTGTCACCCCTAACACTATCCAACTACCTCTATAAGAGGGCTAGCAGACACGAGACTTCTTTTCCTCATTTTGTCTGTGAATTTCAAAGTCACTTTGGATAAAAGCGTCAGCTAAATGACATGTAATGGAATGAAATGTAATTTGTTGATTGCTGTTGGGATGTTCACAGCTCTTCATCGTGGCTACCTCCCTCTTAGCACCATATTCCCAGTTGCCTTAGCAATAATGCTTACAGGAGCCATGTGCCTCTTTAAGAAACAGCCAAGGTAATCCGGTGTTATATGATGGGTGAGACTAATGGTTTCAAACACATCTGAGGAATCCTCGCTCAGCACAGGGACAAGAGGTAACTTCAATGAAATACACCTGTCACGGCTGGAAGAATCCTTTTTTCTATCCTTATTTCATAAGTAAATCAACTATCATTTTAAATATGAGAGCCGTTTATTACATGTGTGTTAATCTTGGTACCATTATCAATGTCAACCAGGGTGCGATTTGACAAAAAAGCAGAGGGGGGGATGTTTTTTTTTTGGGCATTGGACTTTTAGCTTGCATAAGTAGGGAGAAGAACGCAAAGGGTAGACAGGCCCTTTTTCCGGTCCGTGGATTAGTCCCCATCACAACATGACAAGACTTTTAATGTTAATTAATTAGTTAGTTGTTTTATTATTGGGTCCTGTAAAGTAAGACGATAAGCTCTGTGCCGGCGCTCCACACACACGCACATCACGCACGGCGGGTAGGGAACCAAATGCCTGGGGGGGCACCAAAAAATCTGGGATGTGAAAGAAATCACAGTAGGCTACTAGTTTAAATAACAAATAAAATATGTCTAAATCCTGTTAATATACAAAACTAATAGAAAAGTAATAGGCCATCACTCACAGTAATGCAGCTCCGCGCTGCTCTTATTATTAAAGAGCTTGTTCCTATTCTTCGCTACGGAGACCCGCCACCCTCAGCGCAATTAAAGTTTCCCCCGATGGGATCTAAAGTCCAACTGGCTTGATGCTCACTTTCACGCGCACGGACGGTTTGGCTACGAGGAGGAAGCAGAATTAAGCGCCGAGAGGCGCGCACAAAGAGGGGAAACGGATCCGCGCCACGAGCGCCGAACACTAAAATGTTACAATGTGTTTGTGTTGGATACGTTCAGAAATTGACACTGAAGATCGTTGGATTTCAAGAGTTTAAGTAGGCTAGCAGTTAAGTTGCATTCATCGCTATCAAGGGGGGGAAATCCTTGTCCCCCCCCCGGAGATAAAAATAATTTAGCAGAGGGGGGGATCGAAAAACCAGAGGGGGGGAAACCCCCTCATCCCTCCCACAAATCGCACCCTGATGTCAACCATTATGTTACTTTGCTTGTCACTTACAAAAATATGGGAAAGGCACCCAGGAATTAGTAGAAATCACCAACTCCCAACTATAATATGTGTGTTGTTGGAAATAACATATGTGTGTGTGTGTTTGAATGTATGTATGTCATTAGGTCTTATCCATCACAGGGATTGACATTTTAGAGACGAAAAATGTCCACATTTCCACAACATGAATTATATTGTGTGTGTGTGTGTGTGTGTGTGTGTGTGAGAAAGAGAGAGAGTAAGAGAGATAAGTAATATAGTACGGCATTGTCATAGAGGAAGCCTCGGTAAACTTTATATAGCTCTTTACTCTGTCACTTCCTATAACAACACACCTCTATCACTTGGAGGGGGACGTATGCTGCTTTCCATTTGTCTCGTAAGTCCGCCTCCCGAGTTGGAAAGTGACGTCGCCAAAAATGCAGCAGCTGCCATGCTAATGCATGATGTTTTCGACAAAATACTATAGTAATCTTATAGGCATCTTATAGAAATACTATCGTATTTTGGGACACTATAGAAGTACTATAAAACTACTACAGAAATCCTATAGCGACTTTAGGATAATGTAGCGTTATTACAGAAACACTGACATTTTATTTATCATTATTATTATTATTATTGCAAGTCTTACATTTCAGTAATATTTTGCCATTTTCGCCTATTTCATTTTATAAGAAGTGCAGTCACGTTTTTCTCGAGCCACCGGTGGCAGTGGCAGGCTAGTTGTTGTTATTGTTAGCAACACAGCCTTTTAGCAAACCAGTTCGAAAACAAAACGTTACATTGTATTGCACGTACAGCAAAACCGTACCATGCTCTTGCACACCATAAATAGGTGTGTAAGAGCATTTAAAACCGATATTAAAACGACCAACGTAGTACAAATACAAATTTAATTCATATCAACTTTTATCTAATGTCGGCTCAGACATCTTTGTTTTGCGAGTCGTATGTTCGTATGTCGTATACTCGGGGTACTCTCAGAATTCCGAGTCGGACGCCCGATTTAGCGACCAAAAGGGGGCGTGTCTTCCCAAAATGCCGCAAGAAAGCTGGGTAATTTACACTTTCCGACTCGGGCGGCGGATTTACGAGACAAATGGAAAGCAGCATGAGAGGAACAAAGAGGGAAGCTGAGAGGGAAGAAGGAAGGTGTGAGGAAGGAGAGTGACAGAGGTGGTGGCAACGCTTGTAGGATATGGAAAAAAGGTGCCAGTACTTTTTCAAGGCATAAACCAAGTGCCTGAAAACACTGAAGAAACATGAAGGATGTGTCTTTGTACGTAAAGGATCTGGCTTTTATGACCTCAGCCACAGAATCCCAACAAATGCAATTAATTGTATTGCAACCTTTAAAAATGCAGTATAAGATCACAGTCTATCAGAACCATATCAGCATGCTAAAGTCACCATGAGAGTTCTTAGATATGAAAGAGACAACGCTGCAAACACTTTTGTTCATTCTGTATACGTGGTATCTTTAATGCTTATGCCTATCCTAGGAGAGGCATCTCTCCTCCGTCGATTGCTCAGAAGTCTTCCTTTTTTTCCCCGTCATCAGGTTTTTTTGGCGGAGGTTTTTCCTCCATTGTGCTTGTACAAGGACACAGGATGTTGTATAATGTATACAGGAAAGTATGTGATTTGTGATACTGGACTATACAAGTAAAATTAAATTGAAATGAACTTGATTACCTAATAATTAGGGGTGTAACGATTCAGCTGTTACATCAATGTATCGATGTTAATTCCTCCGATCCAACTACATCGATCTGTACTCGGCGAGTTGGCCTTATGGACGACATATATCGTCTAACATCGATTTAAAATGTCATAAATCAATTGTATCGATACTAGGAAATAACCCGTTGGATTTAAGCACGTCAGACTTTATATGGATGTTTTTTCTTAGCACTTTCAATGATAAAGGTTGTCACGGACTGAGCCGACAAACCGAATTTATTTCAGTCACACTGGTTGAATTTTTGGCTAAAAAGTTACTGAATCGATTTCAAGTCACTGAATCGTTTTGGATCGTATCGTTCTAAATGAACCAATATCATCCTTGAATCGTATCGACAACCATGAATCGTGATCGAATCGAATCGTTGTTAAAAACAAATCGTTACACCCCTACTAATAATGTATTTAACATTCTGTCAACCAACCAACACTGACTTTTGAAAGGATCTGTTCATGGCCGTCTACTCAGACTGGTAGCAGAATTTTACTGAAACAAAACAGTTCCATGTTGGTGGAAATGAGCAGTGTCGCTATTGTTCTAATTGCCCGGCCCAACACGGTGAGGAAGGGGGATTTTCCTGTAGTGAAATAGTGCCTAGACACTGACATGAAAACAGCTGCGTGCTGCAGTCAGTTAGATCGGAGAGACCGAGTCGGTAGTTGAAGATGGAGATTTTGCATTGGAAGTAAAACAAACATACATACAGCAGAGAGCTGTGCAGATGAAGAAGTCTCAAACAGAAGGGGAATGAGTGGCAAACAAACCACTTAGACTGATATTGCCCGGAACATGCTGGTAGCTGCTAGGCTAAGCTAGCTGCTAGGCTACTTCCATCTCAACATGTACCCTGCGCGGCACACAGTCTACAGAGGACCACCACTGTGTCGCTAAAAGACAGTGGTTTGGAAAATGTCCTGGCTAAATGTCAGGAGACTGTTGGCACTTCAAACACAGCCGTCAAAAGAAGGAGAGTTGAAAGCAAAGTGCACGAGGACGGGAGGAAGAGCCGCTAGTTCAACATGTTACACCCGGTGTAAGCAAGATGATCAGTTGTGTTAGTTTTGTGTTTAAAATAACACTAAAAACACGCTTTATAAAGTGAGTATGTTAATTTATCAGATTTATTCTAGTTAAGAAGAATAATAAACTTTGAATCGCAATTACTCTCGATTAATGACTTTCAAAATTCAGATTTTGAAATTTGAAATTCAGGTAGATTAATTAGACATTAGACATCTTAAAACAGTTAAGATGCATGTTGTTATTATTATCGAACCAGTCATATTGAGTGTGAAGTAGTCTTTCAACATGGGCTGGCTCAGAAATCGTCATCTATCTATGGTAATTAAAAAAAAACTTCAGGGGCGGGGGGGAAGCGGTTGACGAACCTCCGCGTATACTCTCACGGAATAAACTAAATAAACGGGCCGTTTATTTAGTTTGCATGCATTTGTTTTAACTCATGTCGTAGGCTACGGCCCGGTTAGGAATGTGGTTGGGGACCGCTGGTTTAGTCGCCTAATCATCGGCTAAGGACAAGACTTTGGTCGACTAAGCATTTCTTTGGTTGACTACAGCCCTATGACTTAGGTGTCACAGTAATAACCAGCACTAGAAATCTATTGCTACATGCAATGTGAAAGGTGAACTCTACTGAACGATTTAGTATGTTTTAGTTAATTTTTCAAACAACATCTTTAATCTTTTGGTTTGCTCTTACGGCTCTTATCAACCTAGTTCATAATCCAGCCAACGACTGTTATTGTCAACATAGTTGAGCTAAAGCTGCTATCTTTCCAAAAGGGTAAATTAAGATGGGGAGAATATAAAAACAGACATGTATGAACATTTCCTCTGATTTAGGCACTCCTGTCGCTCTACTTCTTTTCACAAAAGAAAGACGATGCTACCTGAAATAATTACCTGCGTGAACATGACAGATCAAAGCCAGCAAACACAGAACACAGATGTCTTTACAAGGTGTCAGTTAAATTCAACATTTGAGAAACAGGCACCCTTTGTGCACCCTGCCAATACAACATCCACTCTTGATTTTTTTAAAGTTATCCTACTATTGGCATTGCGCTACCTTTTATAAAGTCATGGTGTGGAAGACGTATGGCAAAAAGAAGGTGTGGAACTGGCAGTATCCACCTTGATGTCTCCCGTTCACATGCAGAGGTCCAATGTCTGTCCCCACACTGTGTTTACAACAACTCCATTCACTTATATTTGCTGACAGTAAGAAAAGAACCTCTGCAAGCTCAGACACATTGTTTGTTGTTCATAGCTCCATTGTCTATTCCCTGTTATTTGCTTTCAATAGACCAGTGTGCAATAATGTTTTAATAAGCCTCTTTCCCCAGCCTGACAGTAAATTTTCTTTTGTCAATACTTTAGACAGAAAGAAAGGAATTGGCTCTGAGCTGACCTTTAGCCTGCTGGACAATTTGACATTCTTCATGATCACCCACATGACAGAGGATTCAGGATGGTGGGCTCTGGAAAGATTTAGCCTGTATACATTGCCAACAAATGACTTACTCAAATAGACACAAAAGGGCAGGGTGTTTGCCAAGATATATCATACCATTTCACTGTAAAACTGTCAGCCTGTGTTTCCACTCTCAAAAACAGATTTTAACAATGGTGGGGTGCTGTTTTTACCAAGAACGCAGGCTGCTAAATTTCTTATATAACTATATTAACTGTAACTAAAAAATATATGTTTTTTTAAAAGAGTACAACAATTGATTTAGTATTAGTTGACATATTTTCGTCTGTGTAAAAGTGGTGAACCAGCTGTACTATCTTGTGGACCAAGCCTAAAAATAATAGATGTTACTATCCCTACAAAGTATGACCAAGACATACTATACATTTGGTAATACGTGGGAAAGAATGGTGGTATATGCGTTTTTTCCCTACACCTCACCTTCAACATTGTGTTCCTCTTCATTAATATCTTTTTTTTTTTGAGCGATTGTTCACCTACTGAACAGAAGTGATAGAAATACACTCAGAAAAAGTGGCACACAGACCTAAAGCCCACTGCAATAAAAGCCAACCTTACACAGCTAGACTTGGACCTTGATTTGGACAAAGTGACTGCATCTGTGACACCGACACACGAGTTGCGGTAATTGCATAACGCTTTACTTTGGGATTATTTGCTCAGAGTTGTCTTCATAACCTTTGGAATTTTGTTCATTGGATTGTTATCAAAACTGTATTACTTTTGGAAGTGACTACAAACAAAAAAAAGGAACTGTTTTCATCTTGCTACCTTACTGACATAAAAGCTGCTGAGTGGAGCAGATAAGTTAACAGGAAAATCTAATGATGATAGCTGAGGATTTGTGAATCCACAAGGGATGATGAACCACAACACACAACAAAACTGTGGCTGGATTACTGGCCTTATGCTTCAAACATGGCACCCCAGGTACCCCATAGCATTCGCTTGGGATTTGGGATGACTAAATGCTGAGATCAAGGTTAATTTTGGTAATCTGTACTGGATATAGAATACTTGAAACTGACTGGCCATGACCTTCACCAGCAACAAAATAAGAACTGTTATACGGGGACGTCAGCACTTTTCTAAACATTTCGTCTATCATTCCTGATCCCCCGTAGTGAATACTTCTTCAATGTTGGATCCATGAAGTTTGTGTTCTCTTAAAAGCAGCCCACATCAATAGTTATTAAAATATTATAATTAAAATGTTATAAAAATATTAGAAAATGTATTTACATATTTAATCAGAGACTAAGAGCAGACATGAAAACGACCCTAAAAACATAACCTTCTTGAACCTTATTGTGTTATTATGCATTTTGAGTTTGTATTTAGAGGCAACAGAGAACTCTCAGGAAGTATAGTCGCTGCTGTGCCTTCTTAATCAAGCAGTTGGTAACGTGTTTCCATGTGAGGTTCTCTGAGATGTGTGTGCCCAGGAACTTAAATGTTGACACCCTCTCCACAACCCCCCATTTATCACCAGAGGCTGATACGGCTCTTACTTCCTCCTAAAATCAACAGTGAGCTCTTTTGTTTTTTTGGTAGTTAGCCAGATTATTTACTGCACACCAGTCTGTTAACCTCTGGACCTCCTCCCTGTAAGCCGTCTGGTCTCCCCTGCTAATCAGACCAACCACTGTCGTGTCATCAGCAAATTTGATGATGACATTGGTATTGTGGGTCGGTGTGCAGTCATGGAGAGTACAAGAAGGGACTCAAAACATGGATATTTTCAATTATTACGTCTGCCCTCGGAAGCAACATGGTCAACGATTATCGAATTCAACCAAAATATTTGCAACTATCCTTTAAATTCCCACTGCTAATATGGATTAAAAAAATAATTAAAAAGTGCTGCATTTATTTAAGTTTAGCTAAGGTAACATTTTCAAAAATAATTATATGTTTATACCTAGTTTCCATGTAAACACACAAACATGTTTTAAACAAACTTTTCTGCACCTACATTTTTATGGTGTGCATCAGAGGCACAAGTGTTGTAGATTGTTATTGCGTTTTCATTCTTACATTTGCCCCTCCTCTCTTAAAGTTATTTGCTTATTCTCCGACGAAGCTCCCCACAACCTATCCGACCAACCAGTCTAAATCGATCGACAATACATTCACTCGTGTTTAACACCTTCAGTTGGATGACGTGGTCTTAGCTAGTGAATTACCATTTGTCCCTTGGTGGCCGTTAGCTGTAAAAATCCATAGATTAGCCGCACAGTTATATAAGCCGTGGGAGAATAGGAAAAAAGGCCCGGCTTATAGTCCGAAAGTTACGGTACTTTACTTTCAGCTTCTAATAAAAATCTAAGTCTGTAAGTAACTCTGTGTGCAGTATGTAAATGTATTTGTTACAATATATTCTCTCTGTATGTTCTGATTTAACGTTAGTTTACGATTGGTTTTGAAGTGATAGATGCCAATCATAGTAAGCATTCTTCCATTACTGTCAATGTAAGAGCATTAAAATTCAATCATTTGTTTTTGCATGATATGGCTATATGCTTAATCATTGTTGTTTGTCAATGTGAGTATGTAAAGAGTATGTAAATGGGAAGTTTGTAATGCCATATTTCATGTTATGTTACTGCAGTTTTACAAAACAAAGAAGATGCCCCAAAAAGGATTCCTCAGTCTTCATTTCATGGACCCACTGTTAGCCATCTGCTAAGCTTTCCAGTAAAAAGCAAGAGCAGAATAGAGTCCTACTAATATATTTGTATTCACCAGTGAGTGAAAGTGCAAATGCATCCTATTTTGTATTGAGGTTGACATGGATTTGACATATCAGGTTTCAATTTCCAAATAGATTGGGTGTGACATAGAAGAATCCACAGAAACACGTCACGATTGTCAAGTGTCTGTTGGATCTCTCAAGTCTATATCCTCTGATCTTTGGGTCGAAACATGACACAACCTATGTTTTTACTTCAAAGTATAGCGTGTTTGGTTTTAAAAACGAATGTGGCATCTCAATGGAATTCAGATAAAGCAAAATGTGTAACAGAAAGCAAAACTTTAGCTGAACTGCTGCTTTGAAATGCTGTAGTAATTAATTTTAAAACTGCCAGGTAAAAATTACCCAAAGACAAACTGTGTACCCTGTGCAAACATACCTGTAAATAATTTGAACAAACATAATACCAAAAATATCTGTGTGGTCGGTGAGAGCTACGGGGACTTTGATTACACGTTTGAAACAAGGCATTAATTGAGCTTCAAACTAAAGGGAATACAAGAAGCAAGAAGACAATGTGCGTGTGACAAAGAGAGATGGTGTTAGGAGTGGTGTAGGTAAGGAAAAAGGGGTTACGGGAGAGAAATGTCAACAGACGGATGCAAAGAGAATGAACCATGCTGAAGGGAATAAGAGAGATTGATGCTCATTAAAACTGATTATTAAAGCAGTAACACTGAAGAGCTGCATCCAGGCATGGCCACAACCTCCCAGATGTGTTTTCTTGTGTGTGTGTGTGTGTGTGTGTGTGTGTGTGTGTGTGTGTGTGTGTGTGAGAGAGAGAGAGTCTCAGCCACTGAAGTATTACATTGCTGCAGTTAAAACATTTTTCAAAAAAATGATATCTTATTGTGTGTATTGAGTTCTACCAAATTTTAGATTGGAAATTAGTCATCAAAAGAAGTCTGCTATAGAAATGTAAAAAGTAAAATCAACAATGAGGCAGAGACATCATACTCTCAACAGAGAGAATATCACAAGCTTATTTTTACCTGTTTTGTTTAGCGCTCCAAAAAATAATGCATAAATATGGTAAAAACAAACATTTTTGAAATCTTGTGAAAGGGTACATCATTCAATATTTAAAATGTAGTTAAATTAAGATTGTTAGATTAAGTTAGATTAAGACTGTATTCATTCTTTTACTATTTTATTTCAGATAATAACAAAATGTGTCTATTGCAAAGAAGATTGCTCATTACGTTTACAGTTCCAGGCAACAGTGGGGGATATCCAAAACAAACAACAAACGACTGCTCGGGGATAGATCAGGGAGGTTGTTTCTCCCAATCCCACCTCTCAGTTATCTCCATTGTTGCCTACGTGTGCATTAAAGTCGCCTAGTAGGACGATAGAGTCCCCTACTGGAGCCTCGAGCATCAGTCCTTTCAGGTTCTCCAAGAAGACTACATTCCTAACTGCTGTTTGGTGCATATGCACAGGAAACAGTCTCTCCAACTCCAACTCCCGCACAAGTTCCGGCACATGATGTTCCACGTCCCCAGAGCCAGCATCTGTTGCCCAGATCTGGTCCGTCTAGACCCCCACTGTCACTGTCACCAATATAAGAGCGTACCTGACTGATCGGTTTCTTCCACAGGTGCTGAGCCCATGGAATTCCTCCGGGACTGGTAACTCCTTCTCTCTTACACTTGACAAGGGTAACCCTACCAGGAGCACCCGGGCCCAGATAACACAGTAATGGTTACAGTCGTCCATTTTAAAGTTTAAAGTTGTTGATCTGTTGGCCTAACTTTTCCATTTTAACCAAACTGGTTCTTGGGCGTCAGATTGTGAGTTGTACACCGTAGAGTAGTCTCCTGACATTCTCATGTGTCCATTCACCCACCGCCAGCAGTTGTATCGCCTTTCCTTACCGAAGAACATGTTTTTTTCTCTATTTGATCTGTGTTGGCTGTATTTCGTAAAACACAACACAAATGTCCAACTCAAAATGTAATTGCTGTATGTATTGCCTTTGGCTGTTTGTGGCTGCAGAGAAGAGTGTGGTGGGAATTCTCCATATCACTCTTAGTATGGGACTGAAAATTTGTGGCTTGCAATTTCTTTGGCGCGGGATCGGGGGGCGGGGGGTTGAAAGTTGTTTTCTGTAGCCTAAAGACTGTGTGTATATCTGTGTGTGTGTGTGTGTGTGTGAGCAAAATGTTTCAGTAGAAAGCCAATGTAGTCGGTACACAATGGTGCCACAGGCATCGCCTAAAGCTGAAAAAATGGATTACAGGTGTATATCGAAATTTCATGATGTACAACAAAATAATGAAAAGTATTAATATGAGAAAAAACCTTTGGTACTCTGGCACTAAATTCAGAATGTGCGTTTATACTGAAATTGTGAAGAATCCCTATAACTGAAATAAAATAAACAAATTGGTATGGATCAAAACTCTACACTGTAATTTTATGACCAGTTGTCAGCTGATCGGTCATGTGAGTTTTTGTGTTTCTGTGTTGTAAACTACAGCCTAAAGGCCAACTGTATATTGTAATATGAACTAGAAATTACCTCACACAGTGTCTATCATACATCTACAAAACCTTTTAACAGGTTTTCAGTAAATTTCATAAAGTTATCTCTCTTTAAGTAGGCACATATTTTAGCACAACTTTTAATACTGATTGAAATGTATTTTAGGGCCACCAATACAACTACTTTTTTGTGGACACATTAATAACTAACTGTGACATAAAACACATAGGATCCATAGCTATTTTGCATATGACTAGTTTAGTTTATCGCAAGAATATATGTATTTTGGGGTTTTCTTACGCACAAACGCATCTGCATCCTCCTTGTTCCAAAGTTAAATTCTTTAAAAAAAGTTAAATTCTTATCACGTTGTCTTCACAGCACTAAAATAAAAATTGGATAGTCAGAAATTGATCAAAGAAGATGGTGGACAAAAACAAAGTTTGAAGCGGAGTGAATATTTGGGAAAACCTGTAACAAGTTAAAGGCAAGATTAAATAAATCTCAGTTATTTTATTCCTATATCAATAAACAAAAACTGTCTCTCCTTCAAAACTAAAAAATCTGCTTATGTAAATAGTATAGAAAATAGAATTAACCCACTATTCCATCAGTCCATCAATTAATCTGCATATTTTAGGATATGGGAGCTATGGATCGATCAGTAAAACCTCCCCACTTCACTCACAAAGTGAGGAACCTAAAGACTAAAGCCTTATGATGGTAACAACACATCAGATATACACTATGTGACAAATAATGTTTTTTCCTTTGTATCTAAAGCCAGCTTTGATTAGCATGTTCTGCAATTCAGCATACTCAGCTCATTTATCAACTACCTAAGATATCAGCACCATACATTCATCACTAAATTATGTTAATCATCTTGTGTACACAAGCCCATCCATCTGATATCCTTCACTCTTCTGCAATTATACACCCCTCCCTCCTCTTCTCTTCATTCCAATTGACCCTTTGTTCACCTTTGAATCCCCAGTGATGGTTGTTAACTTGGACTCTGCCTCTACAACGCCTGAGGAATTGATGGGAGCTTATGGTAATTGATGTTACGCCATCAGCTCAGGCAGAGAAATGGATGGTGTTCAGTTCAGTTTAGAGTTATATCCACTGAAAGAATCACCAATGACGTGTATCACCTAAAATGCATCACATGCAGTTGGTTTGGTAATGCATTAAATAACTTTTTTAGATCAAATGTATTTAGCTGCACAGTGTGGCTCTATACATATACTAGTCTAGATCTATGGAAATATCTGGATTTATAACTGTTGAATTAATTGGAATGAGAATTTTCCAGATGAGGGTTTTCCAAAGATGAATAACTTCGGTGAACACTTATGTTCTAGCAAAAGTTTCATATTTGTAGTTTTGAGAATAATGTATGGATTGTTATGACATTTGGTAAGTCCTTAAGATGATTGCTACTAACTTTCTTGTTCCCTTAACTTCTGCAGTATGAAAAAGTTCCTATTGAGGCTTTAAATCAGACCTAGATTTCTTGACCAGACATTGACGCCAGCCTTCATTACACAGTAGCTTGCTATATCCTGCAGTAGAAGCATTTTGGTTCGATCCCGGAACAATCGGGACAAAGAACAGCGCTGAAGGCTTTTCTTGATGAAAAAGAAGTGTACTTTCTTTCTGGTTTAGCAAGTGTTTGGATGACAGCGCCTTCCCTTTTTTCAACCTATTTCCAATGACGAGTTCTCAGGTGTTTCTGTGTATCGAGCCGTGTGACAGCACTTGGCAAAAACTGCAAATGAGCAGATCTGAGCCAGATTCTTTGCATTTGTCAAAGGATGAGCAGCCAAAATTTTGGTGTTTCTCTAACCTTTCAGTGCAGAAGTATCCCACGTAACCTCTGGTCACTTATGACTAAACACTATACGCACATACAAAGCTGGAGAATGCCATATTTTCCAAATTAAAAAAACCTGGAAAGAATTGAAAGCTTTGTGAGTATACGTAACAATAAAATCAGTACGCTATAACATTGAAATCATTCTGCACATCGCCACAAAAGCTCGTTGTGTAGAGCAGGGCCCAATATGACGGTGAAAGGAATAGAAAACAGGAATGCCATGCATAGAACCTCCTTTCCTCCCCCCAACGTCCTCTCATCCGTCCATCCCCTCTCCTCCCTTTCTCTTTCCCTCTTCCGTCCCCATTTCACTCCTCAAAAGGTTAGTAAATGTCAGATGGGAGTTGTCATCATCTTCAATGGCGTAATCTTTCTTCATAGAAACACTGTCTCCCTCTGTGGGTGCGCGTGCATGCGTGTGCACGTGTGTGGGTGGGTGTCTGTCTGTCTGTAAGTTGAAGGAAATACAATTGAACGGAATGAAATAGAACAGGATATTGAAAATGGGAAACTACCGCATACATCAAAGGGCGGACACACACACATACTCGGTCAGAAAGGCTCAATATAGAGCTGTGCAGTACTTCTTTCTGCACAGCTCTGTCTCTGTCTTGCTCTCCGTCTATGTTCATTGGGAAGAAAACCACAAAACTTCAGTGAATCAGCATCACTGCCTGTACTTATCCGATTACCACATACACACACACACACACACAAACATTTTGCCTCTCTCAATATCTCTGCTGCATCTTCATCACAGCCTGTCATCCTCACAGGAGCAGGCCTTGGTGGTGATGACAAATCCCCAAGCACAGACAGTTTTACAGCCCCTAAAGAGCCCTTTGACAAACGACTAGGCTGTAAACCTAATATTCTAATGCCGCCTGTTATTGTAATGGCGTATGTGTGCATGACTGAATATTTAGGAGATGTTAAGTGTTGCTTTCACCAACTAGAAAAGTGCCTTAGTGTCAAAAAACTAATCTCAGGACACATATACAGGCATGCTCGTAAACTCGTTTGTATTCTGGGCCCATTATGCATTCAAAGGCACAGTATGTGAAATAAACACATTTTGATTGGAAGCACCTCTCACCTTCAGTGGGTATGCATCGGAAAACAGGACATTAGGTATATTGTGCTTCACACAAAGTCCTGATGAGCAGAAGCCAGGATGAATGAACTGAAGGGGCTGTTAAAAATTCAATGTATTTTTGTGAAAACCAAAAAATTTGGTCTGACTCCAAATGTAACTCGCTCAAAGACAACAGGTGGGGCAGCATTTGTGAACTCTTCATTGCATTTTGATATAAATTGGACATTTCTTAGTGGTAAGATATGTTATATACAAGATGAAATGGGATGAGTCTTCTCAAAACAGTGTAATCACTTCCATGTAGGAGTATTATTTAACCCTCGTCACTTAACATCAAGTTTTCCCCTGAAATAAAGTACACAGCTGAGGTATGATGGAACTTACCTAAAAACGCTGTCCAATCATAATCACCTTGTGAGTAGTAATGAAATACTTCTAGTTTGGGTGACGTGCGATGTGGCCCCATCGTGTTAAGTCTTAAATAATGAACTCGGCCAGTACGTCGATACGGCCTCGGGGCTCTTGCACTTAGAGATCCACTTATACTGTCTAACATTGCATACGTCTCAACACCTTTTCTTCCTTTAATCGTCAACCATCCCCCGATGGATTCACTCGGTTATTTCCCCTGAGGGCCAGTGAGCCGCGCACCGCTGCGGGAATGCATTAAACTCAAGAGTTGTTGACGCACGCTCAACAGAAAGCAATAACTTGTCCACGGTCAGTTTTTCCCCCCTTTTCCTTTCATTGTCGGAGGTTGAACAAAATTGCCTTTCAGTGCCAGTGTGATTATGTTCCGTTTAACAAGGGAATTATGAGAATTACACGCATAAGTGTATCGCAGCGCTCCTCAACAAGATTAAAAACAGCATTACTGGGAGAGAGCGAGACACAAAAGGATAAGGAGGAAGGGGGCGGGAGCAACATCCAGAGTTAGAAGATCCACACGCAGCTTTGCAGTGTTAATAATATCTGGCCTTAAACCTTTTAAGGGTGAGCTGTATCTTTCAGGAGTGTAATCGTCAATCTTGTGTGGGTTACATATCCTGACTGCAGCCTTGAATGCAAAACAGTAACCATCAGGAAAGGTTCAGATTTATCCTCATAATGCTTTTGCCTCAAGTCTGTTGTTGAGAGCACAATTTATTCTAACAAGATGCTAACCTCCTTTCCCTGGCCACCTGCTGCCACCTGTTAAACACTCCTGGCATGTCAGACATTGCATTAAGGGAAATAAGCTCCAGTGTCTGTGTGTTACACGCTAAAAGGCCCACACAGGAATTTGGCCATTTCACGCCTCAATCTGTTCCATGCACTTTGTAATGGATCATCGATAAACAAGGTGAAAAGATGGAAATGACGCTTGTTCCATATTGTGATATTCTGCCTGGAGAGAATCACAAAGTGAAAGACCGCACGGCTGCCAGGGAGAGGCAGGAATCCCCGGTAAGACCACCCTGAAAGGCATAAGCCACATCTTTTTTGGGCCTTAACAGAATATGGCCAAATTAAATGGCTGGTGAAAATGACTCCATAAACCTCACTCCCCTCAATCTGATTTGGACTAACTCAATTATCAGAATCGGAAGTGGAGCGTTTTCAAGCCGCTGGCACGAGGCAGTTCATTAAAGGCCGGCACCGCTTCGTTACCCCAGCAACTCCTGGGGATCGATGTGTAATGCGCTTTTTGTTTATGGAGACGGAGGGAAAAGGGGAGGAGAGAGGACAAACTAATTGAGCTCTTCCAATTATTATCCAATAGCCTTGTGGCCTGTTTGATGGAGAGCGGCAGCAGTGCGATCCTACCTATGAGCAATTATGGGTGCAATTTTGGCTCAAAACTGCCACATGAATGGGATCGTATTCAATTGTTTCCGGCACTTACTGGAAACTTCTTGAGCTTTGACAGAGTGGTGTCACAAACCCCTTTTCTTTATCTGCGTTCCTCCCCGGACAGCCTGTAGACTTTAATGGCCAGCATAATTGAATTTCACCGTCTTCACATTCACAAATAGCCGTCACGGTTTGTTAGCGTCCTAGTCAAAATAAAGCGTACTGATATGGTGTATCACACACTATAATTACATGGCACTCTGTTGTGTTTCTCCTTTTTTCCTTTTTTAATTGCCCCTCTCTCTTTGTACCAATCCCCTTTCTCCTCTTCCTCCCTCTGCTCTGCCCTCCCTCCCAGTCCGCCCGCTCCTCAGCATACTACATTTGAAAAATTAGCCTTCGCTAACACCAGTCCTAATTGGCTGTCACCGTGTCCTCAGAAACTTCCTCAATATAATCATGTGTATACGCGAGGCGTCGGGTGCCAGACTGCAGGGCTTGTTTAGGGAGTCATTTACTGTAAAATTGGTTATGCTAGTCAGTCACATGGAGAGAGAGACGGGGATGAACTCAGCGTAAAATAGTTGTTGTTGAGACACAATGACTTCCTCAGTGTGAAGTTTTTTTCGCTGTGCTGTTGATTTAGAAGAGAGGTCATACTCTATTATCAACATGGTGCGTCTCATTATCACCGTGTTATCTTAATCAGTTTGAAATAAGTAAAACAGGTTTTACTGTGTACTACAACAACTCAGAAATGACATTGATAAATTACAGGCAATATAATCATTTTGCTGCCGCATTTGTTAACACAGGATCGCTTTCTGCTACAATTTATCACACTAATTAGAAGAGATAAAACATCATCATTTTAGAAAATAAATTAAGCTGCTACTTGGAAAAAATGAAAAACAGATACTATAATTCATCTGTCGCTCCACTTCCACTTAGTATAAAATGATGACAAAACGATCAAATGGGTTGCTCTAGTGCATCGGCCACACCTTATCATTCACTCTTGACAGCAGAGGCGGAGTTTTGCATGTGTCAACAGAATTTTAAGATTAAAAGCATCTTCATTTGGATCTTCTGACCGGAGGGCAACTCCCCTAGGAACACGTTCCTTATTTACCGGCCCTGTTAATTCCCATTCCCTGCACAGCGAGGGTTTGGGCCCCGCCTGAGACGTCTGCACACCGTGAAGAAGACCTGACATCTTTCTCCTCTAATTGTGTTTTCTTGCTGGATGCGCGTGATGGTGTGTGTGTGTGTGTGTGTGTCTGTGTGTGTTTCTTCTTTTGTTTTGACTTTTTATGCGTGTCTGTGCAATAAAAACTCTATTTGCAATACAGGTGTGCACGCGTGTCTGTGCGTGTGCATGTGTGTGTGTGTGCTCGTTTGCCTGCACATTCATCTCTCTGTGTGTGTGAACAGCAATAGTGTGTATGTTTTTTGCCAATTAGGCCCTCAATGACAGGACATGTGGTGAAGCAGCTAGCTGAGCTATTCATGGTCAGTAATTATGGGAGGAAATTTCCAAATACCAACTGGACATACACACACACGCGCACACACACACACACACACACACACACACAGCCAGGGAGCTCCAGTCATTTCGTATGAAGCTGATCTTAGTGGCTCAGGCAGCAGAATCCGAGCTGTCAATGCATCATGTCTTGACACAAATGTCCTCTTGTGTCAAGTTCACTTGTTCCTTGGGATTTCCTATGTTTTGACAGGCGGTTCATTTAAAAAAAAAAACTGAGTTAACATTTTCAACAAGGGCTTGCAGAAGGCAAGGCGGGGATTTGGTGGCCTGAGCTCAGGCCTGTTTGCCCTCCCTGGTTGATCTGTCACCCACTGGAAAACAGGTACCGGTCAGCTACACCTGACCCCACCGTCATGTGACAGGTAACATATTAATATGTGAGGCACCCTTCATTTATTCTAACTTTATTGAGACTCTGGAAAATGGGTCCTGGTTTTCTCGGTTTAAGTTATAAAGCATCTGGGTCGATAGCGTTGTTTTAGCGTTGCCTCTCTAAATATCGCCATGTTTCCATCATTCGAACGGCAAGTCACATGATCTTAAGGCACCTTCCGATAATATTGTAACGGACTGACATGTTCTGTGAGCGAGGTTACACATTAAGGGTTTGTCCTTAATGGAATTATTTTCTCCCTTACATTACTTTTACTTTCATACTTTAGGTAGTTTTTGCAACCAGTAATTTTACACTTTTACTTAAGTAAAAAGCTTGACTTGATAATTCAACTTCTATAGAAGTCTTCTTACACGCTAGTATATATACTTCTACTTGAGTGATAAATACTTTTGACACCGCTGTATAGGACACGCAGGCACATTTTAAAGCAATAGTTCCACAGCATGTCTGCATGTCTCAGCTTTTCAAGCCCTATTTCAGCTACATAGCTGTGTTAAAAGGAAAGGACATTGGTTAAAAACTCCCAAAACATTAAACTAGTATAGGATTTCATGGATTATCTGATATAAAAGCAAGGAATCCCTAAGAGGATCTCAGTAAGACACCAGTAAGTCAACAGGATATCTAGTCGCCAACGCAGTTCCAAGTGAGGTCATTCAATTTCTGCTTTGTTGGAATACAACTGTGAATTGCTGTGTGGCATTTGTGAATCTTTTTAGGGGGTTTTGTGAGTCTTTCTCTACATTTGCAATTATTGAGACTGATACGACCCCATAAAAACGCTAAGATACTTAATTTAGATTTAAATTAAGGAAAAATAGTTGCACTTGTTTTCCACTCTGAGACTGGCCTAATCAATGAACTGAGTATCAGTTATTAGTGGCTTCCCGCATTTGGCTTTCTTGAAATAATTACACTGGATTAATTCTTCTTGTCTGCACGCACATGGCTAAATGCACCTATTGCAAATTAAACGAAAAATCTAAATGTTCAATAATAAGATAATGATGACTTTAAGAAGGGCATTAAAAGGTTTTCCACTCAGAAGATTAGGAGAAAAAAAATCCTCTTCAAACAATATATATTGGTGTGGTGTTTTTTTTGCGTTTAATCATTCTGGGATGTTTTCTGGAATTGATTGGATAGCCCTACCGTGAACATTTTCCACCAGCTGCCTCTGAGTTTGAGTCCCTGTCTTTTGTGACCTTGTTAGGGTTTGGTTTATTACGCTGCTTAAAGTGCCCATATTATGGAAAAATCACTTTTTTGGGGGATTTGGGGTGTTATTGTGTGTCTCTGGTGCTTCCACACGCATACAAACTTGGAAGAAAATCCATCCATGCTGTTTTGAGTGATATACGGGTTTCTGAATTGATCCTGCCTTCAGCCTCTGGGTGAGCTGTTCAAAATCGCCAAGCCTTTCTACGTCACAAGCCGAAATATTTGAATATTCCCACCCCCTCAGTGAATACGTACAGGTGCATACAAGGTACGTACAAGCTTGAAGCACAATATAGTTTACTACTGCGTGAATACAAATTCATTAAGTTTAATAAATAATGAATTAATTCATAATAGTGCCTGACCTGGCTGCACTAATGTTAGCTATCGATAGCTAGACCAGCCTAACGTTCACCGGCTAAACACTGACTAATATCTAAGTTTAAAAAAAATAGAAAGTTAAATTCCACTGGAGGTGATCGCAGGCGAGTGCAGATTGAATGGGACTCTATGGAGGGGAGTAGAGGTAGGTAACAATTGTTTCCTACAAGCTATTTCCAGCAAACAACTTCATAAACATGTTTTCTGGAACTTAAAGACCTATTTTAACTTGTTGAAAAATAATCAAAATATTGGCACTTTAAGTTTACTTCAATATGTTGCCTCATTCCATTCCCAATACCTGCACATGCTGGCTCCCAACTCATTTGCTCTAATTTGGTATGATTTGTTTAATAAAGCTTCCTTTGTTAAATGTTCATCATTGAGTTTCTCTTTTTGTCATGGCCACTTGCCCACAACGAGAGAAGATGAGTAATTACATGAAAATATGATGAGCATGCATGGCAGTAGCCAAACAAGAAGGACAAAATGAGACAGCTCTTTTCTACTCTTTTTTTCTAATTTATTCAAGGTATTAAAAATCCATCCAGACCTGAGGGGACAGTATGTAGTAACGGTCACTCAGTGGACCAAACGCGCAGGAAGGCACCTCCTCCTCGATCAATCATCTCAGTCGTTGTCTCCTACCGCAATGCCATATGGCGTCTCTACCTCTCTTTGCTCGCAGTGTTCGTTTCCTGTGAAATTTCTCACCTTCTTGTCGCTCTTTCATCCCACCTTCTTCCTTCCACCATCTTGCCTTACGTACCTTGATTCTTTGTCTGTTACTCTCTCAATCCCTTTGTCTTAACTCGGCTAATTTTTCTTTCCCCCTCACTTGCACACAGATGTGTGCCAAACACACATACACGCACACACACACACACACACAGACAATGTGCCCAGATTGCCCTCCCGCTAACGATCTTTCAGTGGCCAGATCTGTGCATAGGCGAGAGCGATGCCAGTTGGTGCCCTTGGGGTGTTGGCCTCCTTATTTCTCTTCTTTTTTTCCACTTGTCTCAGTTGTTTTCTATCTGCCTTATCGGGTCTTAGATCAATGAAGCAACGACAGTACAAAATAACAAAAGCGACTCACATGTTTCTTATCGCTGTGCTAATGACGGGAAACACTCGCAAATCATGAACACGGATCCGAAGTGACGGGAACGCTGCATTAGTGGCACAGGGGTCTTCTTACCTAAATGCTTTTGGGTAACGGCTATTTACTTTTCGTCACAGGCATGTACGTTTTGAGTTTTAATCGCAACATAATATTCTATAGCAAGCCTTGAACGAGTTCCACTCTCTACGCACTCTACATTGTATAAGCAGACGTTTACAATACTTTTACTGTGGAAGCACGGGATCTGTAGTTGCCAAACTAAAAAGCTATTATTTTAGTATATTGCCACTATAAAGGTATGTGGAATAAAACAAAACGTGACAAGTTCCTGAATGAATAACTTAAAGAGATCAGATATTGAATTAGTGTCATACTGACACAATGAGCGATACTAGAACATTGGTGCCTCCTCTTCTCGGCTCAACATTCATACACCTGGTTTGATTTTGAGAAATCCACCAGTTTTGATGCTCTTCTCTCTAAGGACTGTGTCTTTCTTATGCTTTACGACACATGAACAATCACTGGCATTACACAGTGAGGCACTAATAATCCACCTGACAAGGACATCACCAACTTCTCCTGTGTGCATACAATTTCCATTGAGAGAAAGTTGCTTTTAATAGTTCATTGGGGTTACCCTGTTTTGCACTTTTTTCAAGATAATAACAATAAGGTGCACAACAAAATTAGTGCAAATATCTATGAAACATCTCATTATTATAAAACACACTTCATCAGTTTCACAAGCTGCAACAAGCTGTGTACACACAGTCTGTGTACTTATTACATTGATAATATGGGAAGTTGTCAAAATAGTTATTAAAAAAAAAATATTCAGAATTTCCCCATGCGACTCACCTGTAAAACAGCTCTGACCTATTAGCGACCCACAGTTTGAGAAACGCTGGTCAAGTGGAACCTGAGTGCAGCATAACAATGAGTCTCCCTCTCTCCCCCTAATCCCAGTAATGGCCGATGTTGCAGCCAAACAGCGTAGAACATTTATTTGTCAAATTAAGTGTCAGGGTGAACGCGGCAATAAACAAACCGATAATCATAAATAGTACCTACCATCAAAGTAACAAAACAAACTTCCTAAAAAGAAACAAGAGAAAAACAAATGCACAAAAAGGGCTTCTCACCCCTACAACCAGCCGGGTCACTTTGAGCCTGGAATATACTTATAGACCTGAACCGTCACGCCTCTGCCCCCCCTGACTGAGTTCCTACCGTACGAGCGCGATTGCCTTTAGTGTTTCCCCTACCATTGCATGGCAAAATACTTTGCTCGCCTGCCAAACACGCCTTCAGATTTAAGCATATTTTGGAACCAAACACAGTCATTGGCCATCAGCTGTTGTGTTTGCGGTGCTATCCTTCCCGCCTGTATTCCAGACTTAGACCAGAGCTGGCATCTTTCCAAGCAACACACCTGCTGGATACCACAAAACACATTAGTCTGAAATGAGAGCCATTCACTGCAGGCCTCTTCTCCTCTGCTCTACACTCCATCGTCCGCTCTCTCATCGTGTCTTTTTCTCTTCCCCTACTCCTGCTGCTTTCTCCTTGATTCTCAGACTCAGGTCTCAGGCTCACGACTTTGTCTTTTACATCTGACTTGTGTTTTGGATGTTTTGACTTGGTCATATTGGGGCTCTGCTGTGACCCGGACCCCCTTTCGACTCGCTATTGACTATAGACTGCGTGAGAATTAAACCTGTCTGTTTGTGAACAGACAGCTGTTAATCCCAAAAATGGACCATCCTAGATTTTAGCCGTTGATGTATGGTCTATTACACTCAATATGTTATATTTCATTGTTTTTGCAGGACTCCACCCCTTAAAAAAGTGTGATAAATGCTTGATTATCAACAACGAGGCCAAACATATGCCCTCAAATTGTTCCTAAGTGGATGTATATTAGGCCAGTTTTCAGTAGTTACAATAGCCATTGGCTGATAGAAGTAGAACATAACAATGGTTGAACAGACCGACACAAACATTTATTTGTGACTTGGTTTCTTTATTTCCATGTTGTACATTTTTTTTAACTTTTTGATTAACTTTTTTCCAGCAGAATGACGGTAGCAGCTGTAGTCCTTCAGTGTTCAGCACAGAAGTAAAGCGGTATTTGTTTTATTACACAAAACAATTACTTGAAAATCTACTGCAGAGATATTGTAGCCTCGGTATGCACTTCTGTCTCCTGTAAGTGTCATTAGTCTAACTCCAGACACAGTATGTATGTACGTATTTCAAGTGGTATAATGGTGTCTTTTTCTCTTCAGGCTATCGTCTGTATATATATATGCACTGTTTTAAAACCTAAAACCGACTGTAGCCACACTCATCATACATAGTTTATTAAAAGAAAATCAAGAATTTGATAACCTTTTTTAAATCATAGTGTACTCCCTTCATTACAGTAGTGCCTCTACACCATTGCTGCAGCCCCCTTGCTCCCCACCACTGTGCTCCTGTGGGACCCACCTGCCGCAGCACTGTAGCGTAACAGCAGCGGCGGACATAAAGGCAGAACAGGCATCACTTTGCACTTTTCACCATGCTCAGTGAAGCAGTCAGTCGCAGACACGAGCACGGAACAGACAGCTCTCAGTGCAAGTCCTCACACACACACACACACACACACACCAGCTATCATGCCTCCACCCCGCCCTTTCTCGTTTCAGCGCCCCCCATCTGTATATTCCTCACGTCTGGTCGGCTCTTCATTTGGGGTTTCTGCCGGCTCCTCGGTTACAGGGGCTGACAGCTGATTATTGATAAAGTTACGTAGAGACTGCAAAACCTAAAAAACACATCGTTGAGGTTGAAAAGCAGTTGAGAGATATATTTCTAGACGCGCTCAATGAAGAAGTAAAATATGGCCCGATTACATCTTCTCAAAGCAGCGTTGTTGTGGTTCCAACGAGAGAACATTTCAAGCCATTCAGCAAAGGGATGGACTTTATTCCTTAATTAACAAATGAAGTTAGTTACTCTACCTGGTAACTAAGGTCAAAACTAATCCAAATCACTGTATTTATAGACTTTAGGGTTTATATTTATTGGTCAGCACCTGCTTGCCCCGACACATTCAGGTTTACGCTGACGGATCTCTTTAGCTCTTCCTAGATTTAGAGCAACATTGGCAGATCTATGCAATACAATTCAAATACCGTACTGGCTGATGGAATACACAGCCTTATCTTAGAAGTTACCCCCCAGCTTGTCATAGAAGTGTGAACACAAATGTAATGAAAGAACACGGTATTTGTCCACTTTCCGTCAAATCCACTTTGCAAAGCCATTTAAGGTAAATGGGTGTTTCCTAAAACCAACTAACTATACATTAATTAGTGAAATAAAATGTATTTTTTCATAATTATTTGCTGAGTAATAATTGACGTCATTTTTTATGTAAGACACAAAGACTTGTTTGAAAAGTGATACGCTCATGTTTTCTTCCGGGGTGTTCCTGCTATTTTCATCTCTGGTGAAACACCATATTCCTGACGGGTTATCTTCTGGTTCGGGATTTGTCCTTTTATTTGTGCTGATGGCTAAACACTTAACAGCACATCAGAATATTCAGAAATGAACAATCCTGAATAATACCAAGAAGAAAAATAATGATTTGCCAGTAAAACTGAACCGAAATGTTGGTTTGCGTCTCACGAACGTGTCATGGTGGCATCATTCAGACGCACACACATTCACACCCACACCCTGTTGCACGGCTGTCTCTTTTTTTTCACGCTTTCACTTTGTGCTAACAATCAGTTCACCATGTTGTCTCCAGTCAAAGACGTGTCGAACAAAATGCTAATTGTAATTGTTAACGTTAGCCTGCATTGTGCTGTCCACAGAAATTCAATGGCTGGCAATGCGTATTGTTCCTTTTATTAGCAATATCTACCCACTTTTGTTCCTCTCTGAATGGCCCACCTGTCAGTGTTCATTGTGGTCCTCTCTTTGCTGGTGTTCGGGCTGTCTGTAACTCTGAGTTCTGCTCTCTCATATGAACTCCCCTATCGCCTCAGCTCATAACACAAAATCAACATGGTCCGTCTCTGCCAGTAGCACTGCAGCCACGCAGTGCTCACATGTGCCCGTTGTCTCCAATAAATTGTATAGTACCTGCAAATGCATTTAATTTAACACAGTGTTGTCACATTTATTTTTCTTGACCTGAACACACAATGTAAATACGTGCATGACACAGTATAATTTAAGTATTAGTTTAAACTGTCCTACAGCCCCAGTTTCTCCTGCTACTATAAATATTTTACACATCTATTTTAACAAATGTGTTGCTGTTGTCAGCCAGTTAGCCGTGTTTCTGTCATGCAATATGGCTTAATACTTTGATAGCAAAAGAACATTGTTGTTTAAGGATATCAATGTAATGTAGTAATGGCCAGTCACTGCCTTTTTTCTCTTCCCATCTAGTTTCCGCCCGACTCGCTCTCTGTTGGTCTGTCTTCTGGACGGTTTGTCTGCCCCCATGCCCATCTGGCCGGAGTCAGAGGGCGTAGGGGCCAAAATGTGTTGGGCAGCTGGAAGTGTGTGTGTGTGTGTGTGTGTTCTTGGCGACTGTAAATAAGTGTGAGCACATTTCCATAGAGCTGAAAATATAATGCTGCATCAGACCCAACTGTCAGCTTTCTCTTGACATTGAGAAGAGAGGAAGGGGAGAGGAGGGGAGGGAGGAGGGGAGAGGAGGGGTAGAGCAACATGCCACACGCACTACCAATTTGTTTGCTATGCGATGACCTGCTGCAGACAATTATCTCCCCCTCACTCTGCCCCAATTAGATTACTGCCGGAGGACTTTGGACCTGCTGCTGTGAGGGAAATGAACGCACATACACAAGCTCACGCTCTAATACAACCAGACACACACACACGCACGCTGGTGTAAATTTCAAGCTGGTGAAGCTGCAACTAAGTTAATACTTTTTTTAAGCTGTTTTACACAATTTGTTTTTAATGGGACTAATTTTATAAATAAGAAACATGGTGAATACAAGTAGGTGTATTTATTTATTTAGCACCCTTTAAATGATTCACCCAAATCAATAAACATTTTATTTTTGCTCTGCCAAGAGACTGAACCTTTTATATGTCATAAAGTTCACAGCTTGGGGGATGCACTTCCTCCTACTAACCCCCCCAAAGATGTGCACACATATTCATTGTTTTAAAAATGGAACTATGTATCAGCAGTTGGTCGTTAGAAAAATAGCACATAATTTCACAAGGGTTACCTACAAAGCCCACTGATGATTAAACAACACCGGATTTCTAGCTTGCATGGATTCCTATTTTGGCACAGATGAGGACTCCTGGACGAGCTGGATTCGAAATAAATCCCATGCGTTGTGGGTTTCATTCCCCTTTTGGAAACACTTAAATAATGTTGTGTCTTAGTAGAGATACATTTTTTTCTTATTCAACAATTTCTCGAATGAATCCACTATTACATTGACATACAATTAATGAACAATTGGATTATCACTTAAGTCAAATATACGTCCTTTTTTTCTTTACACATTTTAGAACACTTACTCTTCCTTGCTGGAATTAATTAGGATTAAAGCAACTTGTTTGTGTCCAGTGAAATGAATATCTACCGCCTTTGGCCTGTTAGCGTAGCGTGGAAACGAGAAGGGAGGGAAAGAGCTAACATTTGTAGGATCAAAAAAACCTACCGTCTACGTCCCAGGGAGTTTGAACTCTTTCGCGACCTCAACCAATTCCTTTTAGACACCTAAACCTAAGCAACCTTTTAACGTAAATATGGCAGTAGAGCAGAGAATTGAAAACACTCCAGAGGATTTGGATTTTTCCATTTTGGCCTGCAAAAAAAAAGTGTCCAAAGTTGTCTAAGCGTGTTAGAGGCAATGGAAAACATTGCTGCATGTCACGCTAGCAAACACTAAGAACACGCTCCACAGCAGGTAACGTTAGCCTACCGTTAGCTACAGTAAACACTAATAACACGTTACACAGCAGGTAACGTTAGCCTACCGTTAGCTACAGTAAACATTATTACCACATGACACTGCAGGTGAAGTTAGCCTACCGTTAGCCACAGTAGTGACAGGATTAAACACAGCTAAATGCTGACGTCAAACAGTCTGCTGCTAAAGCTATGAGCTAAAAGAGACAAACTAGCACTGGTCACTGCTGTTGTCCGAGGAACAACACAGACGAGACAAATGTTGCGTTTACTGGTAAACATTGTGACCGGCTTATGAAGACCGACTGCTACCTGTTTTCCTCACGTTCAGACATCAGACAGTGGTTTACGGACCGCTAGATTGTCTTTGCAAAAACTACTTTGTTACGGAGCGTTCTATGGAACACGGAATTACGCTTTAAAAAATACAAACAATCGCGAAATTAGGCAAATTTGATTGTGGCAAGTCAAAATCCTAATGGTGGTAAAATTCGATTGATTGTGCAGCCCTAATACGAATTATAATGGAAACGTCATTTAGAAATTAGGTCGCATTTTAACACAAATCATGACATTTCCCTAAATCTAACTACGGCTATGTTCACACCGATGTGAACGTAGACGTAGGCTGAACTTCAGGCTGAACCGACCCAATTCCAATTTTTTTTGCCCCTATGCGACCTGTATCTGATGTTTTCATGAGCCTAAACGACACAAAACCGATCTTTTCAAATGCGACCCAGGCCATTTGGGTATGTGGACCCAAATCTGATACGTATCCAATGTTTATAAATGCGACTTCAGTCTGAACGGCCAGGTCGCATGTATCCGACCTGCACGTCATTGATACTCAACAAATGTCATAATTCCGCCGCAGACGTGTCTCTTCCCGTGGCCAAGTTAATCGAAGGTGCTCACAAACATAATCGAAGGTGGATCGGGGCGAAGCAACTCAAATTAGTATCCCACCACTGCTGGCTGCGACTCCTCACCGACACATTTCTTTGTACCGACGTTGCTACCACTGCTCCACAAAACGCCGGAGCTAAAAACCTTGCTCTCCTCTGTTTTAATTTTTTTCTTAAAACGAGAAGATTGTAACTACTAGCTCCATTGGCAAAATAACTTCAATATGTTTAATATCATTCCACTGTTGACATCCATGTTTAGCTAACAAGTGACGTCATTGACCGTTGAGTACTCTTCTGCGCATGCAGGTCACTTCTGGGTCATTTCATGTTCACACAGGAGATCACATATAGGTCGCATTTAATTAGAAATGTGAACGGCCTTGCAAAAAAATCGGAATTGAGCAAGAAAGCCCTGCAGTGTGAACGTAGCCTTAGTTCCGTAAACATATTTAAGCTGCTACCTTTACACAGCAGGAGCTTGTCTCCAAAGCAGAGTAAGTGTCATTTTTTGAGATCCAAACAAAATACGTTACGTACAATATGATATTTTCCGTCATTTGGACGAGAGGCCGAGTTGTGAGCAAGACGTGACAGGAGGGGGGTTAAAAAGGCCACGAAGCAAAAGATAAAGACAGGCAATAAGGTGAGATGAAGTGGGAGTTGGGCGGGGGGGTAGTGTGGTTTGCTTGTTATTCCAGCTATAATTCTCCCAACGGAGCTCATTACAGTCTGGAGAGAAACAAACCACAAAACCTTAAAAACTAACAGTGACAAGGGAGGGGAGGGGGTGACCAAGAAAAGGAAATAAACAGGAGACCACCCACATTTCCACATGCCAATACACCAGGGGCTGTGTGTGCTTCTCAATGCCAGCTATGACCAAATAAACTGCCGGGCCAGGAGGAGAGTTGGTTTAAGAAAAATAAAAGTACCATTTAGATTTTATTGATTCCATCGGAGCAAATAAATAAAAAAACAGTAGATCAATTGATATGATTGATGAATAATAATAATAATAATACAATAGGGTTTCGCCTGACTTACAGTCAGCTCAGGCACTAATCAATAATAACTCAAATCCCTTTTAGCTGTGTTATAATAGTCATTTTGATTTGATTTGAAACAAAAACAAGAAGCGTCTTTTAATCAGAAGAGCAGAACGGCAGCCTCAGATTTCCACACACAGTCACTAATAAGTTTCTCAAAGAACATGTTTTCTTTTACATAACATTTAAGTACGGAAATACAGATATTATAGTAATCAACCAGATTCAGTTTTCAATATTAGTATTATCATTATTATCATCATAATACCAGAGGAATAGAAATGTTGACTTAGATTTAAATATATTTATATATCCATTTGTATATATATATATATATATATATATATATATATATATTGTGTAAATGTTTATGTGTACATATATATGTGTGTGTATGTGTGCGTGTTTGTGTGTTTGTAGAGTTCGTGGTGTTGGTTTCAGAGTCCAAAGTCCAACTTGAAGAAAAGCAAGGAAATATCCGTGCTAGGAGGCGAACGATTACAGCAGCAGATAAAGTATTGACATGAGAAAGGAGAGGAAGATTGGCTGTTGGGGGAGTTGGCGGGAGGGGAGGTGGGGGGGGGGGAGAAATCTGCACTTGTGGGTCAACAGCATGGTCAACGAGAGACGGGGTAAACATATGAAAAGGAAATGCAGCTGTGATGACAGAAGACAGACAAAGCCAAGGAGGGGAGAGGGGCTGTGTGTGTGTGTGTGTGTGTGTGTGTGCGGGGTTTGGGGGGTTGGTCAGATCGGATGTAGGTTGATTCCAATGTTTGTGTGGCGGCCAGAAAAATGATAAAATAACAGTGAAGTAGGGGGGTATGGCAATACTGAGTGGCTTTTACCAATACCAATCTGAGGGCTATCCGATAAAGTCACAAGAGAGTCGCGGCTGGGGGGTTGGGTCTTTAATTAGAAGTATTTGATCCACACTGCTTTTGTAACCTTTACTATATATGCTTTGCATTTTTTGCATGCTAGAAATGAAAAATGTCCTTTGACACCCGACAAGCCGAAGCCAATGATTATTATAACAACTGCAAAACAGAGCTTTACAGAGAATGTACATGAAGCACCCGATTGTATGATCAAAATGGTTTGTATTCTTTTTTGAAAAAAAAAGTCTAGCTCGGCTCTGGGCTGAAGGCCAATCCGAAATCCGTAGAATTAATGCCAGGCATGACAAGTAAAACACTGGAAATGTGGCCGCTGTAGATGATAAATCTGGAGAGCAGCTCTTCTGGACACATTTATCAAAGCTTAAGCTGACGGAGATGCATCAATGTGTGATGGCGCCTTTCAGCAGAGAATTTTAAAAAGTTTGGCTGTCCAAAGCTGCAGTCGAGCCACAGAGAAACACAGGGGGGAGGACAAAGGACGGACGACAGGATGGATGAAAGGAGGAAGGGAAGTGAAGGAGCTTGCCATATACACTTGCATGAACTGGCTTCATAATTCTTCTCTTATTTTACCATCAGGCTCTTCCACCCCTCTAACATCTCAGAGTCTGATCACCTTCCATCTTGGTTTTTCCTCTTCTTTTCCAACGTCTCATTTACATCCTTTTCTCTCCCCATCCACCTTTTAACCCCCCCCCCCTCTCCTTGCCTCCCACAACACCTGCTTCTCCTCTTCCTCGACCCCCCCGCCCTCCCTTTCTCTCTACACGGGGAACACCAGAAAGCCGGAGAAGGTGGAGTATTTCCATCCCCCCATGAGGTTCCCTCTCTCCAGTTTGAGGTAGGCCCGGTCTCCTTTCTCCATCTCGATCAGAACCCCGTTGCTGGCCGCCTCGCGCGTCACATCCTGGTCGCCGGCAAACGCTGAAATCACCGGCCAGCCGTTGTGCATCAGGCTCACCTGGACGGGGACGAAGAGGACAGGCAGTTCACGCAGTGAAAAGACACGTGATTTCATTGAGTAAAATGCAGCAAAGTGTCCTACAGCAGAAGAGAGATATCTGCAGCAGCTTTCTGCCGCCATCGGCACATCGTCGTTAGACCCACTGTGTGTGCTTCCTTTCTTTCTTTTTTTGCAATTCGGAGAGTATTTATGAATGACTTAGAGAGACATTCACACACTGTCACTGACTCAGGGAATAACATCTCCTCCTTACAAAGACAACTGTGTGTTAGTCCCCCCCCCCGCCAAAGCCAGCCGACATGCACAGCAGACAGCGGCCTTAATCGCTGCGCTTTTCTGAGCAACATCACGTTGCTCCACGTGCTTCACTGAGGAACTCTTCTACCGTCGCAGTAATCCTGCAATTGTAATGTCTGGAAATGTCTGGAAATGCTTGATCCCACTTTATAAAACCTGCTTGCCGTAGTTTGATGGAATACAAAGAAAGACAAAGAGAGAAACCACAGCAGCATAAAGGGCAGGGAAATAGGAGACCAGTCATGGCAACCTCCGATTTAAGTTGCAGCTCCTGACGGTAAACGGGTGCCAAAAAACACAAGCTGTTTAAAACAAGTCACTAATCTGACCAATATATCAGATAAAGTACACGAAGAGGCGGCTCAAATGTTCCTGCTTCCCAAACCCCATCGGGCTGATTGTTTACACTAAGAGGAAGGAAGACTTTGCCATGAGCGCAGTGGATTGGCTGCATCCTTTCATGGTAGCCCGCCGCTGTCAGTGTGTGTGGGGGGGGGGGGGGGGGGGGGGGGGGGGGGGGGGGGGGGGGGGGGGGGCGGGACACTGTAGCGTCCCAGATGACGTCTGTGTTTTGGCGAAGTCGTCTTTTACACCTGCTGCGAAATGTAGGTCAGTACACATGAGCCATATTAAGACCACCTATTTAAGTGAGAGAGGGTTACACAATGTTCACTAAATCTATTCATGTTCTGCTGAAAAATCCTTCCGAGTCTGTATAAATAGGCATCCAGTTCATGGACTTTGGAATTTGAAGCCTCAAGTTTGGCATTTTCACCAGAACCCTGACTTGAGAGGGCGGAGCTAACTACAGCCAATCGTCGACATTTAAAGTGACCAAATCAGACCCTGCTATATTGTCTCCTTTACTCAAAATGTGACCACAATTTATTAAATAGACATCATCATCACTACACTATTTACACAGAATGCAGTTTATTTACAAGTTCTGTCACTCCACGGTTCAGTTTAGATGTAAATTCACATCTGAACTCTAGATACGTAGATATACTTTCTATAGCTACTCAAATTAAGTCATTCTAAAACTGTTGCTAAGAGACAGTAGTCATAAACATCCCATAATTATGCACTTATCCACCTCACGCTACCTGATGGTCTCTTGGCCTGACACTCCTCTTAATAGCAAACCCAGCTTGAATGTGTGTGTGTGACTCTGATGAAAAACACTCAGACTGTACTTAAGCCAAGTCTTTTAATAACCATGACAACAAACAGAGCCCATTTTGTGGCAAAGTAAATGTAGCTAGCTGAGGAAGCAACAGATGTACTAAAAGAGACTGTGCCGTATTTCACAGTATTCATGTACAGTATACATGTGCAGCAATCATTTGAGACCAACAGGCATCACTCAGGCTGAGGAGAGCTCTGCTTTGCCTGTGCGACCTGAACACATCTTGTTCTGTGGGGAAAATAACTCTCCTCCTCAACTGACACGTTTCGCTTTGACAGTTTCTTCCTCCCTCCTCTGACCCATACTTTTCCTACCCGTGCCGTCTGGAGCCAGCAACTACAGTAGTCACAGCCTCTAAAACCCTGACATGAAACACTCCTCACGAACAAGGAAGGGTCACCAAGGGCAGACAGGTTCAACGTGCACTTGCAGTGGCCTTACCGGGAATTTAAGAAAAGAGAGGGAAGAAATAACTCTGCAGAACAGGTGGACATTCTTGATGAAGACGCTGTGGTTTAAATAACTCATTCACCACATTTACTATGTACACACAAATATGGATATCACTGGTCTTTTCCCGCCACGGTTGGGCTGATAATGACACCATTAAAGCCAGCTACCTTTAAAAAAGGTAAAAGCTTGATTATGATCCTTCTTGATTGCCAACGAATATCACAGAATGGAAGGAGATGAAGGAGATGAACGCTAATCACTTCAACACATTTGAAACATGAGAGTTGGATGTCAGCCGTCATCTATAATAATAAGTCATATCGCTTGTCGCTTGATTACGTTAAAAAAAAACTCCTCAGGGTTAAGGTAGCGAGTGTGATAGAGACCCAGGTGAGTGTGTGGTATGATTTCATTCACAGTTCTTTCAAAATCGTTAGTAATTCTCAATGAAAGATGCAAAGTAAAAATAACTCGAGCAACAACAAAAACACATACATCTCATTGCAACATCCACCTATTTATTGCCACAAATCAAGCAGAATTAAAGCAGGCCAGTCTAAAAATATCAAGCACTTCCTCCCGCGTGCAAAAAGTCAAAATATCGACGACACACAATAAAGAGAATATTGTAATGGAGAGGTGAAACCAGTGCTTCAAGTTAGCCTCATTTTCTAATATCAAATAGATAGATAGATAGATAGATAGATAGATAGATAGATAGATAGGTAGACATAACAGAAGTAAGACAAAAACAGGGAGAGGAGGCTCCTGTGCAATGCTTTTAAACAGCAGCATCACCAGGTGGGTTTGTTACCCTCGGCTACAACCATTACCACACACACACACACACACAAACCTTGCTGACGAAACGCACCCTCCTACCGGCCTGACTGGTGGACCATCCACCACCGTCCCCTTTTTCCACCGGTGACTCCCTTCACAATCCACATGCACATATGTTGGTCACTTTCACATACTCACAACACAGATGTGTGTAGAGTACTTTTTAACTTTTTTTATTTTTAATTGAATCTCCTTTATATCCTTTATTTATCCCTAGCCAATAGCCTTCAATTTTATTTTATACTGTTAAATTGTAAATCTGTAAATTGAACAAGCCATTTTTCTTGCACTGTGTTATTTGTCTTACTGTCTGATGTTATGCACCAAAGGCCATGTCAAAGTCCTTCTACGTCAACAGCATTTTGGCAATACACTGTAAATGTTCCTGCTTCTAGTCAGACATGTACACATGCTTCCTTTTTGAGCTGCTGGCTGAGGGCTGTGTATAACTTCGTACCCACTGTGTAGATTTCTTTTGTCAATCTGTCCACTTCTATTGATTTTTAAATGAAGAATACACAGAATGATATTATTGTCAGCATGTTAAATTGGTGGAGTGTTTACATGGAAACCGTGGGGATCAGATCTGTCACACACACACACACACACACAGCCACACTGGGTCAGTGTGTGCTAGTGATGTATAGCTCTAATAAAGCTGTGACAGGGGCACACACACACACACACACACACAGAACTGTCTGTCTTTCTCACACACACAAAGTCAACTACATTCTTACAATTGCCCACCATAAATATAAAAGCATGATAATAGGACTGCACATCGTGTCAGGCCTCGATCGATCTGCATTCATTAATATATAAGCACCAATTAACTGGCTGAGTAACACAGTGAGAGAATAAGGAGGCAAAAGCAAAACAAAAAGAGGAAGAGAGACACACAGAGTGAGAGAGAGAGAGAGAGAGGGGGGGGAAGTGGCCGGGGAAGGTCATGGGGAAGAGAGAAGACAATTGAAAGAAAAATCTGACGCTCCATATGCAAATGGGAAAGAAAATGTCTCCGTTCAGCACTTAATGCCAACGACATGATTACATCCTCTTATTGCATCATCAAATGCTGTCCTATCACATACTTGACACAGACGGACTTGGCGGCGGATTCATACATAAAAGAGGGGCGTCTGTCTTGACATCCTCTGTCTTTAAAGTGTCCAGGGTTCCTATAGGGGACATTTTACAAAGTAAGTCAAGAGTTTTTGGTAACGTGGAACATAGGAAAGTAGTATAGAAAAAAAATAGATATTTTGATCTTCTACAGCTTGAATAGAGAGTGGAGATGACACTCTCTATTCTTGTTCAACAGTAAAAGCTTGAGGTTGCAATATCTTTATGTTGTGTGGACGCATTTTGTTGTGACCAGCATTTCAGCTGGTTACAGGACGGTTGCTGGTGGTAGCTGGAAACAGGATGGTTTCATCAGCATCAGTGCGCAGCACTCTGCAGTGTTTGTCAGTGCTGCTCCTTTTAATAAAGGTCGATGGGATATCGTGATGCTGGTTCAAATGATATTACACACAAAGAGTTGCCTGCTGCCAACTTTCAACGTGGAACCTTATCATGTCCTCTTTGCATCTTGGGAGGGAAAAGAATTAATTTTTTTCTTTCTTTTCAGGTGTCGGCTATAAATGCAGATGTCCTGGCCAGCTGTGTATCCCCAATGCACCTAAAAACGGAGGGGGGCAGGGGGGTGCAGCAGCCGAGGCCTGCAATCTGTGTTTAAAACCAGTTTTGATCAAACTTTTCGAATTTTGCAAAATCAATTAGTGATTATGCGATCATATTATGATCATGATCTTGCTCGGAGAGGAACAAAGTTGGCTACAGGGTTGTACAGAGATCGGCATGTTTGCTACACTTCAGCCAGGAGCCACAGTAGAAGAAGCTGGAAACACATCCTGGAACATATTCTCCTTAACACCTTGTTTGGCTTTCTGAAAACAGGATGTCAACAGACGGCTTTCACAGTCCAAAAAATGTGGTTTTCTTTTACTTTTGCTACAATTAAATATTCAGCTGAGCCTTTTCAGAATTTTAAGGCTGTAACTTTAAAGTATTTTTATAATTATTATATAATAGGTCTCCAGAAAAACATTGTTTAAAGCCAAAAAGCTTTTTAGGGCTGTGTTTTGTTGTGTCTTTGTAATAATCTCGTTCAATTAAAAGGCAATGAATATTCAAATAAGGAGCACAAACCAGAGCAGCATTCTATGCTGTCCTGCCAAACTGAAGGAGACTGAGAACAGCATGTTTATGATAAAAATGGAAGGCGGCATCTGTCTGGCTGCTTTGTATAATACTGTACAAGTGTGAGTGATTGTGTGTGTGTGTGTGTGCGCAGACAATTACATACACTTTTAAAAACAGAAGCTCAGAAGCTTCATCTATTGCAGAAGTGAACCTGGCAAAGAGGCTGCTTGAATGCAGGGTACACCCGCAAATCACCACTTCGGTGACCACCGTATTTAAATCCCAGTATCTGTCCAGTACAGGACGAACGACGTCAGAGGCCGACGTGCATCGGTTTCCTTCCTTTGTTGCAGCACAAGTTACACCGCTCGTGGTGTTCGCACGTCATGTGCGACACACCAACACACTGCTGGACTTCGGTTGGTGGTACGTCGAGCCTGTAGTGACTCATTCCAGTATTAAACGCCATGTGAGGTTTACGGACTGAAAGACGGCATTCTCTCTGGGGAAGGCTTGGTCACCACTGAGATGATCTGAAGTCGCATGTAATGGAGGAGACAGATGTGAGGAGAGATGAGAAACCAATAATATTTAGACCATAATAAACTATTCACACTGGACATGAATCCTTTATAGAATCTCAGTCATCTTAAGCCTCCACAAATATAGTTATTGCAACATGACCACCCCCAAAAGTTATCTTTCCTGGTGCACCATGATCTGTGATCTTCATATGTTACCTTTAACACAGTCGTTTAAGAAACTTGTGTTTTTTTCCCCGGGTTCCCACCTTAAAGCTGGCCATTTTTGTGTTGAGCCAGCGTTTAGCAGTCTGTTGGTGCCACTGGAAAGCTGCATAGGGATTTAGACTCTATTAAAAAGACTGTTTGATGATATTCAAGGATGTCTTGAACGGATGTGAAAGTTTCATCTCAGTATATGTATCAATCCTTAAAAGTTAAAAAAAAAAAAAAAAAATTGCCAACCCTATAATTAAGTGGTGCTCATACGGCGTACTTTATGACAGGACTAAAACATTGTAATCAGAGAGGGGCCTCATATGAACCATAGTCGCACGCCATTCTTAATAGAATATATGAGACATAATTACTCACAAAGCCCTAGAAATTCATTTATGTGACCAGCTGTTTGTATGCTGAAAATATATATACAACATGTGAGTTTTTTAGTCCTTATGATTCTTCCCTCTCAATGCTGCAGATTGTTGCAAACCCAAACTAAGCAGACCACTACAGGAATGATGTGTTTCGACTTTTCTAAATAATTTTTTAATGCAATTCAATGCATGATAACAGTGAAACCAACATGTAATGACACATTTCATTACAGCATCGTGTAATTGTAGGAAATCTAAGTCTTAGAAGAGCAAACAATCACCTTCCCTTAGCGTGCACTAAAATGAACAGGGGGAGCATTTGCTGCTCAGAATGAACCGCGTGGCATTTAAAAGCTGAGCGTGTTTGCTGGATCTCTGGAGTGAAATACCACATTGCAACAACACGACCTTAGCGACCCGAGTCGGAGGATAAAAATGTGAGCATTGGAAACCAAAGCACAAACATGGTGCCGGCTGAAAGGATTACACTTTGTGAGGGACAGATGCAGCTGCTTAGGGTCAAAAATGTAAAATGAGTTGTTGCTGAACGAGCAGCACGTCGGAGGCAAACTGTCTTACTATCAGTGCAATCCACAGCTTGAAGCGATGCTCCAGGTCTTCCTCTCTCTATGGTTAGAGGATGGAAACGTTCCTTTTCCATTTCCGGGCCCCAAAGAAATATCGGATTGTGTTGCTGTAAGGACGGCCATTTTAAAGACCAAACCAAGATCAGTTAAACAGCATAAAACTATTGCCGCAGCAGCACAGTACTTGCACATTAACCCCAATCTGATACCTCATCTGAATTCCAATAAACCAATAATACTCTCTTCAGAAGTGGAAGATAAACATTGGACTATCTAGAGAACACTTAGCATTGCTGAGTATTAACATCCCACCATCTGTTTGTCTTTCTGATCTCTGAGCTCTCTGAACCAAGCAGCAGGTAAAAGATGTTCACTGAGGGATAAATCATTTGTTTCAATGAGATTTTACATTTAGAGCAGTGGTAAATGTAGGAAATGTAAATAGCTGCTCAGGAATGAAACCCTTTGGTGCTCAATGTATATTGTGGGTGATTTTCAGAAATAATACAAGAAAGTTTTCCATTAGCAGAAGGTTAGGCGTCGCTGACGGATGGCGTTACGGGTAGTGTGATGAAGCGCTGTCTAGATCAGAGGATGGGCTGCATTTCATTTGCAGTATTTGTATTTAATTGCTAGGCAACGTTTGTAGCTGTTTTTTTGACACCCACATCTCCTTTCACCTTTCACAGGTAAATGGATGGACGGATCTGCGCTCAAGAAAGGTATCGGGAGAGATGGAACAAACTTTTTCTCCTTCCCTTTGTACATCCAATCCACTGATCAATAGCTACTCATGATGTCTCTCTCTGAACCTTCCCTTTCTCTTTCCTTCCTGTCCCACTTTTCTCTCCCTTCTCGTTATGTCCTTCCAATCTCACCTTGTCAGTTCTAAATTTGCCTTCCACTTTTATCACCATTTCTTTTCACTTTCTTTCGTTATTTTACCTCCATCTAACTTCCTTCCCCTCTGGCCCTCGTCACTTATTTCATTTTTTCCTTGTATACTCTCATCCGTTCCTCTTCATTCCATCCCCTCATCACTATCGCTCTCTTTTCCCTGCTGCCTCGAAAGCTATCAAACAGTGGGAGTTTCAACACAACAGATGCGCTGGATGGATTGGAGGATGAGTGGAGGAGGTCAAAGGTGAGCTACACACAGGCTGGATGCTTGGAGGAGAGAGGACAACCTACACCTTTTCTGTGTCAGAAACGTGACTGACAACGACGCTATTTCTGAAGGCCAGCCACAAGTTTCTCGGTCAGTTTTGAAATGTTGGTTTCTATAATTGTTAAGGGTCTCAGATGATTTACACTTAATTCTTGTAGTGTAGCCTAAAAAGGCTTGTTTTGAAAGATCGGAAAATCATTTAAAAAGTTTTCCTTTTCCATCCCGATTTCACTGTTTCACTGCTTACGACATCTAATAAATTTATTTTCGAATCGGCAACACATCAAATGCAACAAAGTCATTCATCACTTAAACAATACAACATAAACCAGTAACTTGGAGAATGACGTTAACCTAACCCTTTTGAAACCAGAAGAACATTGGTCAGAAATGATACAGTTTATAATCTATATAATAAATAAATATAAGATTTGTGCTATACAGATTGGACACATTGTGACATTCGATCAAACTTTTGGAATCGGTGACATTCCTGACATTCACATTGCTGCAACTGTAAATATCATCACTGTGTTCCACATGACAGGCTTAATTACCACAGTGCCATGAGTCAAGTGTTAGCGGTCTATTTGTGTTCAGTCACACCAAGATGGCAGTATGCTGCCGAGCTTCACAGGGCTTCCCCTCGCCCTCCTTGTTGTTTTTATTATTGTTACTGCTGCCGCTGTAATAATTAATTCCAGAGTGCCATAATAAAATATAAGTAACAAAACATGTTACCAAAGCCCCCGGGAGCCAACAGCCTAATTACACAACTGATGAATTAGCAAGAGATGCATTGTAATCAACGTTGTTTGACTTGTAAAGCATCATCACGTGCATGTTAAATCGGAGAAATGGGCTTAAGACTTCTCAAGTTACTTCATTGCTTGAGACATCAAAAAGAGTGGGGAGACTACATCTAAGGGAGAGTGAATGTGAGCTGTTACTGGGATGAAAGGAGGCTGGTGATGGGGCATACTGCAGCCAGTGTGTGTGTGAGTGTGTGTGCGAGAGAGAGAGAAACATTTATGTGTAAAACATTATCGCCAGCTCTACACACAACACCTGTTAGTGTGTTGTGAGTAAGAGAGAGAGAGAGATAAAGAGAGATAATTAAAAGGACTGTTTGTGTTTGTCCCGTTCAAAACATGCTTAATGTTTTAATCTACTAAATAATTAAAAATCTTAAGTGAGCCTGCTGCCTCTGGTTTTAACGAGAGGAGGGTGAGGGAGAAGAAGACAGTCGCTGTCCATGGTGCTGAAAGCAGCTATTCCCCTCCGCGCTCTCTGGGTGTATTGATTAATTATGGTCGGCCGCCGGGCAGGTAGAGCTACCGACTGTTGCAGCCCGCCTCTTCTCTTGTCTCGCAGGGAAAGACATCTTGAAGCATCGACAAAATGACTTCCTGTGCCCCTGATATTCAACTAAAAAAATGTAAATAATAAAACAGCGTGGGGGAGGGCAAAGGGGGTCAGAATTTAAGCCCACGCACGCAAACACACACACACAAACACCAGGCTGCATACACGTAAAAAGAGAAACGCACAAATTGCACGCTACCTGTATGGTTTGGCGGTTGTAGACTTTCACTACGTGGAAGTTGAAACTGTAAATCCCTTTGCGCGGCGCGATGAAATTACTTCTCTTCTCGTCAAAGTGGTTGCCCATATTCACTAGAACCTAAAAGGAAGACAGAAAGAAAGACCACATAACGTTGCTTCATCCGGCCCGTGTGTTAAATGGACTCAGGACATTTCACTTGACATATTTTGTATAGAACCTTATAATTTACAAGGAGAAAAACAGCGTTACAATTGCACATTTTCTTTAGTGAATCATTTCTAGGGGAGCCTACTGAAATGGATGTGCTGCTTATTTTTTTGTTAGATGGCTATAAAGCCACACGTTGAGATTCGCTGATGTAGTGGAATATCTCTGCTTTCATCTGGGCGTTGGGTCCCCCTGCCAGAACTTCCAAACTTTAAAGGAGAGGCAAGGGAACTCACTCAATCTTTTGAATTGACTTTTCAATTATGCATGTCTGCAACCAAATGGCTGGTTTTATGGAGGGGGGGAGAGGGGGAGGGGGGGGTGAACAATGGCGTGTAATTGAAGGGCAGTTTGAGAGAGAATCAACCTTTAACGTGCGGGTAGGACTTGGCTCACCGCGACCTGCCGTTACTAAATTATTTGGCGGGATGTCAGTTCCCATAGTCCATCATATTCCCATAGTCCAGCTCAGAAGAATTGCAGTATTCAAAAGGACTTGCCTTTAAGGCTACACTTTCCCGAGCACTTTGGGAACGGATTACCTGTGAAAAGAATTGTTACCGAGACGGACTCAGTTTCACTCCACTTTCAGTCAGAGCTCCCGCTGCGCGCATGCACCGAACCACCGGATCCGCCCAGGACTCCTGTTATTTATGAACATTTTAATGTTTTACACTAAGTTACACCCTCAATGCATGGCTTTTTTTCGTTTGTTTTTTTTAAGGATCCTTAAATAGACCAGATGAAAACGTCCCCCGGAGGTCGTTGCATTGTTACTGGCGCTGAATAACCGGCTGGTTATGTTTCGGATGTTTCTGCAAACTATGCGACACGCTGCTCCTCCGCCCAATGATAATAGATGTCTATGACAAGCTATTTGACAAATGGCCCAATCTGAAACGCCTTTCATTGCTTCATCGCGTGGGTTATTGTCCCTCTAACGTAAGACTGACAAGACAGACGGAAAACAAGTATTAACTTTTTTTTCTTCAAATTGTCGTGTATTCCTGCATATAAACGAATGGAAAAACTACAGTTAAAAGTTTGGACACACCTTCTCATTGAATTGAAGGAGAAAACGTGTCCAAACATGTGACTGGTCCTGTACAGCCTATAAGTATATAGTTATCCTACCCGATCGAAGTAGATGACCATGGTTCGGTTGCTCATCTCGGAGGGTTCGTGGTTGGTGTTCCGGACTGCGGAGAACGCCACCTTGGCGCTGCCGGAGCGCACCGAGATCCCGAGCGCCGTGCCCGTGGGGTCGGCGGCCGGGTTGGAGTCGCACACCACTAGACACTTCCCCTCCAGGATTATGGGTTCCGTCTCGTTCTGGGCGCGTGCCGGGCTCGCCGCGAGCACCACTGCGCTCAGCAGGCAAAACGCCAACATACCGGGACCACGGCGACGAGTTTCTCCGGTCGTCTTCACAACTTAAACCCGCAGGTCTATTCCCCTCGAGAAAAAAAAGTAAGGCGGGAGAGTTTCCCAGGTGTTCCCCAGATGGACCTTGGGAGTCTTGTCCTATACCTAGAAGCCACTGCGGTAGTCAGTATTTAATCAGCCCGTTGCGAACACTTTCTCCCTCGCGGAGTCTCTTGGATGGAAAACCAGACGGTTTATTTTTCTGCGTCTCTTCGTTTTTTTTAAAAAAAATCAGAAAACAGTGAATTGCCCCCGTATCTCCGGTTGAGTCAGTTTTCACCTGTTCTCTTCTCTATTCCCCACCCTCACTTACGGCCGCTTTTCTGTCACTTGGAGACACAGTACGCGGGAGTCGGGCCCTGGACGAGTGACGGGGCAACAGAAGTCATAGCGCGCGAGGGAGGGGGGGGGGGGGGGGGACTCCGTCTGCTCTCTCTCGCGCGCGCTTGAATTATTGATATGTGAGATATAAGAGTTTCACACACGATGCTTGGGAGGAAAAGACGCAGCGCGCAAGCACAATGATGCTCCCACCCTGTCGTACTCTATTTTTTTCTTCTTTTTTTTTACAACCCCCCTCATTGGATTAGCGCGTGCGCGTCTTCGATATTTTCCAATCGTTGGGTGACGGCCGTCCTTCTCCCCGCCCCACTCTCTCTCTCTCTCTCTCTCTCTCTCTCACGCATCAATCGTAAAAGTCAATTATATATATCATTCATATATATCATTTTGCTTTGTTGGATCCCCCTCTCCTTTTCCTGTCTTACACCTCCCCAAACATACACATCTCCTCAGCATCTTACAGGTGAACCGCATAAAACGAGCAGCAGTCATTACAGAGGAGGAGTCATGTAAATATGTGCATGCAGTTCACACTCATGATGAGTTCCACCATTATCCGAGATTTAGTCCTCTGTTAAAGCAGAAGACTGCTCATGTAAAATATGAAAGTTTGCAGAATGATCTAATTAGCAGAGCGTATTTTTTGTTTGTTTTTTTAAATACCCAAATCTCAGGAAACAGTAGGCCTCTGGTGTGGTGGCAGCCGTAGACACCTGAGGGAGGTGCAGCAATGCAGAAAGTGTGCCAAATGAGCACCACTGGGAGCCGAAACCAAGAGGGAGACAAACACATGACGGGGTTTCATGAATCGGTATTACACTGAAATAATTTGATGCAGCAGAGAGCGAGATGTTCTGACTTTTACTTGTTCGGTTCAAGCTCCGGAAAACGCCAAATCCAACTTGGGACTTTGACCCGCTGTAGAGAGAAAGGAATTCCTTTCTGGGGTTTGAACACAACAACAAAATGCGACATAGCATTAATACGAGTAAAATGTGCAAAACAAACAATTTGGTTCTAAAACAAGTTTAGCTTCTGTTCTAATGTCATTTGTCACATGTTTCAAATGACACACCCTCCTCTTTTGCCACTATTTTTCTTACTTCATCATCATCATCGTCATATTTTCTCTCTCCCCTTTTGTTCCTCCTCCAAACTGTTTTTGTCCTCTCCCTTTTCGCAGGATCTCTCTCTCTCTCCCTTTCACGGTTTCATTCCTCCTCCTTACCTTCCCCCTGTCTCTTCTCTCCCCGTCTTGTCTTCATTCCTCCCCTCTGCTGCGGTTTCCCTCTCCCGGGAATTTCCTTCAGCCTCTAATAGAAGCTGACGGTGAATGACGGGCCAAAAGGACTTCTGTCGGATGCAGGGGGGCGAGCCACATCCACTCTCTCTCTCTTTCTATGTCAAACACTCAAATACAGGTGTTGTCACACATCCAAATCACCATTTCCTCAGTCCTTTCGCCGACCACAATCTGTGTGTGTGTGTGTGTGTGCGTGTGTGAGTGTGTCTCCTTTCACAGGCGCACGGGGGGAACACAGCTCATTGTTTCTCAGGGTGACATGAGCCTGACTGCACTTTAACTGGACTGACGGACAGGAACAAGATGCCCCCGCACACCCAGCGTGTCATTATGCCTCTGGGTTTGTTCGTATGTCCGCCAGTGCACATGTGTGTGTCGGTTTGTGCTCGACAGATATTAAAGAACAATCATGAAGGATGATATTCTGGACCCCAGAGGCCTGTTTTCTTTCCATGGCTGCGTGCCTGTCTACCTGGCATCCTAATGATCTGTGTGTCTGTCAGTCTGTCTGTCTGTCGGCCGATGATGCTCTGTAGCCTCGGACTATGAGGCTGCGCAGTGCTGCTGTGACATTTAGGAAGTGAGATTACCAAAGTTCCTCTTTTGGGGGATGAAGATGGAGAGAAAGGAAATAAAATCTAACGTGAGGAAAATTCACATTCCTCTATTTACAGTTATGAAGGTGGCTTTAGTGACATTGACCTGATGCAGACAGTTGGTCCCTTAACTAAGTCCCAGAGAGCGCTGTCTCACGTTGTGGACAAGGTTTTTTTTTCTAGTGTATATTAATACTTAAATTTGCAATTGATCAGAGGTGTAAATGTAATTAATTTTATTTGTGAAACAATAAAATGAATTCCATTTTATTATGAATCGAGTTTTATTCCTTGTGAATCCCAATCCTTGTTTTGATTTGCTACGTACAGATTTTGACGGAAGTGCCATATACCTTCACCAAGATGCAAATATATTAACCGAAGATATTTAGCGTGTATGGAAATGGACTCAAACATGCCATCTTTATGAAGGTATCAACTACATTATGAACAAGGTAATGAGAGCATGTGTGAATAAAATGTGACGCAACAAACATAGAACATGCACACACACACACACACACACTGAAACAGTATCCCTCGTGTACAAAGACACACACACACACACAGTGTGAAGGAAAAGAAATCATAAGAGAAATCTCCTGTCCAGCAAGAAAACACCCCCCCCCCCCCCCCACACACACACACACACACACACACACACACTACTTCTCGTAAGGAGACAGAGGCAGTCTTCCAGAGCAGAAATGTGACACACATACACATACAAAAGCACACACACAGCAAGTCAGGTAAGCACAAAGGGACCAGGGTTAACCAGGCATCAGTGGGATGTGCTGCCTGGTGATCGTTCCCTTCCCTCTGAGGCCCTCTGGCAAGCAAGGGTCTCACAGTGTGAATGTGATTGTGTGTCTGTGTGATGGTGGGCTCATATGAGCATGCAATCACATTTCGTCATACTTTGCCCAGGTCTGCACAATATGTCTTTTCCCCATTGTCTTAAAAAGATGAAAGCCGGAGGAGAAAACGCAAAATGCCCTCTGCTTCCAACCCCGCTAAATGCCCTCTTTTAAATTCATTGGGGATCTTGCTGCCATGTACATGTCATACCGCTCTGAGAAATAGGAATAACTGGACACAAACAGAAAAGCAAAGACGCAGATGATGCAGTTGGCCACTTGAACATTTCAGAGACATTTCTAGGCCATGGCATAGCATGCCAAAAAGTAATGAAAAAAATGGTGTCTGATCCCGATAATTCGATAAGCTGATTGCCACACTCTTGTTTGCATGCACGTAACTGCTTGCTCTGCCTAAGGGGAGACATTTGTGTGAGACAACAGCGGAAAGAAAACAGAAATGTTACATTCTTAAATCTTTAATGGGGGCAGCGGCAGCTAGAATATTCATGTCTTGGACTCAGGTAAGCTAACTTTGTATCTGGATCAAGGCAGGCAGGGAACATGCCTATAATCCTGGAACATGCATAAGTGAACAGTGCTAAACTACCAACTGATATCTGTTTGATATGCTGCAGCTAAGAAATATTACATATAACTTTGACAGGTCATTCTAGGCTTTGACAGGTTACTACTAACCTGGCTAACGTCATACCCTGATCTCAAATGAGACGGGGTCTGGAAACCACATGTTCATTTCCTCATATTGGAGGCGTGGTTTACGAATGCCCAGAGCCATTTATTGGGCGCTACAAATGTCTGTCAAATGTGCCTGTTCCTAGCTCATAGCCAATCATTTCAATTATACCCGATGACGTATGTACAGCGGCATAGTTCTACGCGGAAGAAGGCGATCGGTCAGAGAGTTATGTATACAAGATGTCGTTCAGCGACTATTGCCGTTTGTGCAAGGCAAACATGAGAGTAGAAGGTATATATTAGTGGTTATTAGTGGTTAGCGTTGTTAGGGGTGACATTCGCACAGGAGTCAGGGCAATCAACAAGATCCTGCCAGCGCATATTCAATGTCATTGTCTTGCTGCACCCTCCCCGCTCTGTGATTGGTTCCCTATCTCAGGGGGAAATTTGCTCCATGGTATCCAGGTACCATGGTACCAGGTATCTATTTCTCTAATGGGACCTCAGCTCGTTCGGCGGGTCCATGTCCAGCACAGCAGATGCATCTCAAAAGCTGATGTGTTGGATTTTTGCATGTATATTGCATCTTTTTTCGATTCAATGGTGATTTTGATTGTTTTTTCATTGGTGAACTTTTACTGTTTATGTTACAGTATAGCATTGTATTATTATTGTGTATGCATTACTGTATAATAATCACTTGTTGAGCAGGAGAGAAAATTAAAAACGTGAATGCTCTTTTATAGCTAACTCCACAAAAATAAATCAAATTTAATAAAACAATGATTTGTTTCATGTAGAAATGTAAAAACTGCTCTTTAATAAAAATATCTGTGCTAAGAGGAAAACATAAGCCTCGGATTTGCTGTCAAGTTCAAGTATAAAATAGCATAAAACGGAAATACCCAAGTAGGCAAATCCTAAGAAGAAAGACTAAATAAAATATAAAGTAGAGGCAATTCCTGCACCCACAACTCGGCTACCCTCTTTGTAAAAAATTGAACAGTGTCACCGATTTGTACGTTTTTTATTGATGGATCAGCATTGTGTTCTAATGCAGCACACTGGCACAAATCTAATATGTTGTTTAATATATAGTTGTCCTGGCATAAGATTGATTGCAATTCTGTATATATGCTTTATTTAAAGGCTTCTTTTGGAAGAGAGGCTGCCATTAACTGAATTATCTCCTGTCACTGCATCCAGCACTTCTGTTGAAATAATCAAATCAGATATGTAAAGTGCAGCCCATAATCTAATTTTATAAACCTGATTACATTTTGTTGACAGCACACTGGTGGGTCTGATGGTTGCTCTGCTTGCAAGTCCTGTGCACCGCAAGGTTGTCACGTCCTATACACGATAATACTATATATGCTGAGTAAATTACGGGACCAAAAATATTACTCCACACCGTTGGCAAGAAATCAAATGCTGGTAATCAACCTTGGATGAAGATCATCCTCTTATATACCTCAGGGACCATGAGATTAACTGAACATTGACGCGCAAACATCTTGACTATCATTTGACCCAGAATACAAAATCTCTGTGTGAACTTTATTTAAGTTAGGAGTGGATGACATTTTGTTTTCCAGGAAGTCCATCTCTTTCCTCCTGACAATATTGCAGTCATTGAAACTTATTGAGTTCTCATATCATCCTTTTGATGAATGTCCCCTTTCTTTTTAGAAATTGGACAAATAGTTGTCTCAACTCTGGTCAATATAGTCTCAAGTAACAAAGGGTTCCTGTGGTTTTGCCGAGTGTGGGCGCTACAGCAAGTTTCCTACTGCAGTGCCCCACAAGTCTTTCGGCTAACCAAACAAGCCAAAGTTTACGCGTTGCATCTCAATCACATTGACCCTTAATAAAGCTGTCATTAAAGCTTATATCTGATGGCGTGGTCGTAACAAGAAAAATGCTTAAAATTCTCGCAAAGGTTTATTATTTAGAAAGGTTACACCAAACAAACAGCCCTCCACATTACTGTCTGTCTTCCAGATAGCCCTCAAGACATTAGCGAAGACTCTTGTTAAGGTCAAGGTAAAAAATATTTCTACATCCATTTAGTTTCTCCTATCCTAGGGTTCCCAAAACACCTGTTAATGCAGGTTGAAGGGAGACATTTAAGCATTTTAGGATTAAATCCTTTTGTTTAAAGTGTTTTTCATTTCAGTAGTTTCCGATCACAAGAAATGCTCCCCCCCATCCATCATCAAAGCCGCTTGTCCTTCACACAGGGTTGCGGGGGGACTGGAGTCAATCCCAGCCAAACGTCGGGGAAGAGAGGTGCGACCTGCATTGGTCGGTAGTGAATTGCAGAGCTGATACAGAGACACACAACCATCCACACTCACTCAGAGTCACTAAATAGTAATAAATTGACTGTTCACATGACATGTATCCACAATTAAATATACTTAGTACAGATGGACAGGTGATATGTTTTTCAAGATCCTTCGGCATGTTAAATCTGCTTTCTGTATGTTAAATATGGTATTGTTTTCTGAGAAGCTTAAGGGCCTTGAAGAGTTGATTAAAGAAGATTGATTTCCCGCAATTTGACCACTTGTCAAAACACACTCTGCAAAACACGGTGGGTCAATGATTGATACGGTCAAGCCTGGCAGTGGTTATCACTGTGGCCTTACAGCCAGAAGGTCCTGGGTTTCATTCTACCCAGTGGCCTTTTCTGTGTGGAGTCTGGATGTTCTCCCCGTGTCTCACACCAGCTTCCTACTATGGACAAAAAACAAATAGGACAGTCCAAAGACATGCTTAGGTAAATTGGTGACTTTGAAATTGTGCGTAGCTGTATGCATGTGGGGGTGAATGGTTGTTTGTCTCTGTGTTAGCCCAGCTATTGGCAGGCGGCCAATCCAGGGCGTCCCGTCTCTCGCCCGAAGTTTGCTGGGATTGACTCCAGCCCCCCCCCCCCCCCCCCCCCCCCCCCCCCACCCATCCACTTTATGCCAGATTGTTGTAAACCTTCAGTAGTGCACACTTAAGCGACCATTAGAAAGTTCTGAATGTATTTTGACATTGTCTTAGTTATGTTCTTGTCTTCTGTCCTGCTCCGCCTCGTCCGGTCTTGAATTGTCACCCCCTTGTACTCGGCTACCCATCACTTAGTACATCTTCACCCCTGTTTAGGCTCTTAAAACCCTGTTCACACTCCCTGGTCTTTTTTTGGCGTTTAGTTCTGTTACCACAACCGGGAAAGATTTTGGCTTGTGTTTTTGGTTACACAGGGCTTGTTAATATATAATGTGAGATTTTTTGGAACATATTTTGTATTTGTCATAGTGTAGCTGTGCTCCTCTTCACACAGAGCACTCAGCAGAAACAAGCAACTCACTCCCAGGGAAATCTTCTATTAATATTACATGATCTACATCTACGACCAAGTAAAACCACTCAGGGCAGGCATACTTAATACCTGAAACTTTACCTTGAGTGCATGTGTTTTCGCTCTATGTTTAGTAAGCAAATGAAAAATCTGTTCTGGGTTTCAGCCTGATTTGATTTGGAAGGAAATGTTTTTGATCCGTAGATTTAGTAGTGCAGTCAGAACCCATCGGGTAAACCCCCACAGCTTTTGTCCAGTCTACTTAACTGCTGAGGATCACTTTGGGGTAGCCGATATTAAATAGGATGGGATTATGTTTCAACACGTTATGTGTTTGAGACATGTCTCATGTTAGGGTGCCCCTCCGTGCACTCAAAGTAGAACACGGTTTGGTGTTTTTCACTCTGTGTTCATCAGTGGCAACCTGAGAAAAAAAATGTATCAATTAGACAGACTTTTATAGTTTTACAGCTAAAGTACTCCTCAATCTGTATGTCTCAGGTCCGTCTATCTATCCTCATCCTCAGAGCCCAGTGGTTGACCTCATTGATGTGTTCAAGAAACCTCTGGTCTTTCTTGGTTTAGATGTATTTTAACTGCCCTTGCAGCTTATGCTTTGGCTGAAAAAAAAAATGAAAAAACTTGCTTGGCATTTCCTTATATACGGCAATTGAGCAGATTGTTTTTGGTGCTCATTGTGTTGGGTGGTTTAATGGAGTATACAATTGAAGTATCATTTTTTAAATGTATTCCCACATATTTTTATACTAAAGTAATACAGCAGCCATGAGGTAATTTGGTCTGATTCGCAGCATAGGAGATATGTCCGAGGAGGATGTCTGATTTTGACCTTTCCCTTTTTCTCTAATTCACACTAATGTCCCCAATGCATGAAAAAAAATCTGCCCCCTTTGTGTGTCACGCTAAAAGACTGAAGTAACCTGATGTTAGTATGGGGGCTTTAAGAGAAAAACACTCACCTTGACTGTTCTCCCTCACACCTATCTGATTAGCTGTCATCGCCTATTTCTTCCTCTCCTTTTCAGTGCCTTTGTCTTTGACCCTCTTCAAGTTTCCCCATTTCTGTCTTCATGAACCTTTCTCAATGAAGATCACCTCTAAGTCTTTCTCACCCAGTCTTTTAAATTTTGCGATACAAAGTGATCTACTTTTTGTTTGAATCTCTCTTCAAAAGTCTTAATCTCATTCCATGAAGTAGAAGGAATACAGCGCTGGAGCGTGGACATACATGAGACGTGAGGGAGGTTATGTGAGGGGAAGAGGAAGACAATGAAGAAAAAAAACAAGTTGTCAGGCAGAATAATCATTTACCAGTCCTCACAATAGAGATCTGCTGTGTTTTTTTTTATTGTAATGGTCCGACGCATATGGCTCTAAAGTGTTGTGCTTCTATGTAAGTTTGTGTGTTTGTGGACTTCTACTAGCTTTATGTCTCCTGTGTACACACTCAGCCTTGTGAACAATAATAAATCTTGGTAAACTAACTGCCGAAAAATGAAACCGTCACCCAATACGTTCTTATGGCCTTTACGATTAACTAACACACACACACACAAACACACACACATTGCCTATTCAGTCCGGGTATGGTAAGTGACCCACGCAGACAGAGTATACCTAAAAACAGCAACATCTATGCATTTGTACATCTTATAATTGATGAACTGCATATACAATTAAGTCTGTCAATATTGTTAAACCGAATGTTGGGTAACAGTGTGATTGTGGTATATCTTTACACTTGATTGAATGTGTTTATACATATTATATGTGTATGCATGTTATTGTAAAGTGTATGTAAAAAAGGTTTCATATGGTTGTGGGGCCTTCAGAAGCGCCACCAAGAGAAGTCTCATATTGGACAGGTTGTGTGTCTGAGGAGAACGGGAAATAACATCAGCCGCCAGGAGAGGAAAGGTGAAAAATAACCTGTCATCACTTTTCTCTCATCCCCTTCTTCCCCATTGTCCTTCCTCTCACCTTTCTGGTGTTCCCTCTCCTGCTTACTAGTTGAGCTTGTCTCGGTTCTCTATGGTTTCCTAGTTTCTTGTTACACATTAAAATGCCTTTGTCTTGAATATGGAGGATTACTAATGGCAAAAGAACAAACACAAAGCCAACTAAACATGGTGTAATGTAACCATGGTGAGATTTGTGTTGGATTTGTCAGTAATTCGGAAATGCGCCCTTATAGCCTTATAGTTGATAAATGGCTGTGTGGCTTACATTTAATATTAAATGACTTCATACAAATATTTGTTTTCGAAATATTCACCAGGACAACTGACTGGCATGACGCATCTGATCGATGTTGAGGCCCTGCTAATAATACGTTTGGTGCATCTGTATCAAGTTAAAATGTGTGAGCCCGGACAGCCCACGATGAAGAGCACTAGCCAGTAGCCCCGGACCGCCATTTTGTCACGTGTCACTCGTTTTATTTCTCTCCTCTTGTCTTCTGATGGGAGCTTTTCCTCATATAAGGACCCTCAGAATGGCTTCCCAATGGCCTTCATCATGATTAGAAATAAAAAGCCGAACTGAACCTAAAAACTAAATACTATGCTTTTCAGAGGGATGACTTAAGTTTAGTGACTTAAGATTTGTTCAACTTACATTTGTTTTCCATTGTTTGGGATTTTGGTCTCTCTCACTTGAATCTGTCGGACAGTTAAAAAAACAAAAAAAATAAAGGACCATTAAGCACACACAAAAAACTTCCACAAAAGGATGAAAGATATTGATAAAGGTGAGACTTAGTGGATGACCGTGCGTCAGTTAGCCTGACATTCTGAAGGTAGAGGAAAGATGGGAGTTATGAGACGAGTGCGAGAGTGGGAGTGTGAGTGGTAAATTGAAAGAAAAAGGGTGGAAGAGGTGAGAAACACAGAGGTATAAATAGCTAAAGGCAGATGCAGCTCCAACAAAGAGTGATAAGATATATTGTTTTCTGAAATAGTTTTTGTATGTGAAAAGTATCAAGAAGCGCTTGAAAGGAGTTTAATTTATTAATTGATTAGCTGATTAACTGAACAAGCACGGCAGACAATGAAAGCTATGAAACGGTACGCGTTTGCTCTCATCGACCAGTTATGTTCACGATGTAAAATGTTCTAAAAGATGTGTGAAATGGGCAGCCACTGACAAAACGTCCAGAACAAAAACAGGCCGACTCCTTTAGCATAAGCTGCTGAAAAGTGTGACTTTAAAAAGATTTGAATGGGAGGTGTTAAGTGGGCAGACAGAGAAAACACTTGTTTTCACAAGAGGAAGTCAGACATGTTGGAGAGCATTTAGTATAAAGCACACTAAGAAGACAAAACACGTTACTGTGGCCAACAAAGTGTGGATGCTCATTTTTGTTGGATGTGATGTCAATCTGCCTCAAAGACGGCAAGTAGGACAAAAGACCGTTTTGCCTCCCTGTTTATCTAAATGGAAATATTTATGTCCCAGTACCTTTATGTGTGTGTTTGTATAAAGAGGATGGTGCGGGGATTTTTTTGTATTTCTCTGCCCGTTAAATTTTTGTTTGCAGCTGTGTGCGCAAATATCAAATGCGTGAGGTGCCGTGTTGACTCTGAAGATCGATGGTTGATCTCTCAGGAAAAGGAAAAGGCCAATTTTCTACCAAGATTATACTGGCCTCTAGACCTGTGTGTGTGTGTGTGTGTAATAAAACATAGCATACGCCTACAAGACACAGTGACCAAGGCTTTTATCTCAGGGTTACAACATGCAGATGGGAGGCACGTCAGTTCCGATATCTGATTTCTTTTTACCCAGTGAGACCTGATCATATCATGTAAAAGGACAAATAGTCCCATTCTGAAAAGGCAAGGTGGAGAGTGTGTGTCGGGGGGGGCGCTTTCCTTCTCACTGATGTGGACGGAAAGGCCTTATTGAATTATTCATCTCTGTTCAACAGATGTGATGGACCAAGGAGTTGTGCATTTCCCTCAAGACATTGTGCATGGACAGCACTGAAACAAAAAAGATAGCATTAATCCTGTACAGACAACCATCAATACTGGATAAAGGCAATTATAGTTCGTCTTTCTCAGCATTAGCATGAGTAAATGCTATAAACGGAATAGGATGAAAACACCAGAGCATTGCAGAGCATTCACTAATTTTTTTACGATTGGTCATGCCGCCGCTGATTCCCAAAGTGCCCAAAAGGTCGGTTACAGCAGGTTCAACAATAACCATCAACCCAATTCCATGAGTAAGGGAGTCCCGCCAAACTGAAGGGGTCCGAGCGCAATAGCTATAGGCTAGGTGTCTACTGTTTTAGAAACTAAGCAATGTCTTCAACATTCACAAAAGTACAAAACACACGTTGGGTCCAAGACTCCATTTTGGTAGGCCTTGAAAGGCCTTTTCAGCTGAAATCTTGCAGCTAAAGTAAAACCATGAAGGCCAACAAACTGGTGGAGGGACAAAGTTATTTCTATGTGCAAGAATATTACTCATAAAATGTTATATTGAAAACCTGACTGTAAAACAAATTTGTCCGCCTAATAAAGAGATTGCTCAGCGTGAGGTCACAGTAACAATACGGTATTTGCAGCTGCTGTCATGTAAAAGGGAAAGCAGCACACATAGGAGCTCAGGACATTAACTCTAGCATATGTGTATTAGTCTGTTAATGTTACATGCAACTGATTTAATTGTAAAAACTCAATCTTGAGTTTGCCTCCAATTAAATGTATGCAGAGAGGACAGTGGGACCTGCAAAGGGGTGCATAGCGAAGAGAGGGGAAAAGTGGTGGTTTTATAGGGAAGGAGAGCAGAGAGTGAGAAGTAGACAAAGGGGACGAGATTAAGCCACCAGAGGGTGTATCCTTTTGTTCAAATATCCAGCTCAATGTGGAACCATTCGACAAAGTTGGACATAATTCAGGTTAGTGGTGATCAGCTGTATTACATCAGCCAGTCACATTGCTGATCCATAGTATTTAGATACACTTCAGTATGAAGACATCGAAAGCACAAGAAAAAAAAAAAATTGTCAGAGTTCAGCGTGGTAACGTTCAAATGACAAATGCCTTTACTACTATTTTCGTACTGTGGTATTGCTTTTGTACACAATACCGCCTACACTACTGGATTTACAGGCAGAATAAGAGTCCCCTGACAGCTCCATCCTCCTCACTCACCATTATGGTTGCATTAATTTCTCAGAGCTAGAACACGAGTATTGCAAGAATCCAATAGCCACACAAGCATTGGAAAAATATTGTTTTGCTGACATTTATTTTTCCGCTCGACCACAGGGTATGTGTGAAAGCTAAAAAGGGAACGCGATAGACGCTGGATCGGTCCCAGTATCATGTGGGTGGGAAGCAGGACAATCACCAAGACAGGTAACACCATTCATAGTGGTAACACTCAAAGAACACAGACACACACATTGATTTCTGCAGGTAATTTTGTATTTGCAGTCCAACTTCCTGTAAAATAAGAAAAGTGCTCACAAAAACCCATTGAAGACACGCCCGTAAATCAGAAGTAACCGTTGAGCTGCTTTGAACATCAGTTTGAAAAAAAACCAAAGGAAGCGAGCGAGAAGTGCAGCGATGGGAAAGGAGAACGAACATGGGGAAGAGGTTGGGAGGGTTTAAGAAGACAGGTCAGTGAAAAGCAGAGCTATTTAAAACAGTGAAGAGAGGACAAATTCAACTAGCACTTACCTACAGGTCACATGCTGTTAATGGAAAAGATGTAGTGATGGATAAATGGAAGAAAAGATTGTGAGGAGAGAAGGAAATGGGTCAGGGATCAGAGAATGTATGAGGAGGAGAGGTGGGTTAAAGAAAAAAATACCTTGTGGGTTGCAGTCAAAATATTTACTTGCACACTAATGATGGGATTGTATCTGTAGCAGCCGTATGCAGGGTGCGATTTGACAAAAAAAGCAATAAAAAGCATGTTATTTTTACTAGGCTTTAGAGTTCAAGAGTTTAAGTAGGCAAGCATTTAAGTTGCATTCATCGGTATCAAGGGGGGAAAACCCTTGTCCACTAGCTACCCGGTTAGCACCAACACACCTCAACACACCCACCAGCTGCCAACCAGCGCACTCAGTTCAGGTTCCAGCTAAGATTTCTTAAGTAAGTAAATTAGTAAGTACATTTTATTTGTATAGCACATTTCACAGATAAAAATCACAAAGTGCTTCACAACAAATGGGTGAGTACACATTAAAACATTACAGTAGAAAACCAAGATAAACAAAAAATGTAGGACCGGCATAACCACAATAAGTCTAAATAAAAGCCCATTTGAAAACAGTTTAAAAATTTGTCACTGAATCCAAACCGTGAATGGAAGGGGGCAATGCGTTCCACAGCCTAAAACTATTGAGGTAGTCAGTCAGTTACAATATGAACAGAATAACACTTCAAACTAATCAAACCACATCAAATAAGATGACCAAAACAAACCACACAATACAAGAAACACATGGAAAACAGCGGCTCCATCACAGTGTCACTCCCTTCAACACAGCAGAAAGCCCTATCAGAACATAAAATGTAATAAGTCCCATGCAATTGGTTTATTAAAAAACCACATAATTATTTTTTTTTTTACATTTACAAGAAAACTTTACCAAACATTTCACTTTCCATGTATTGACAGAGTACATCTACCTGTCTGGACACAGTCCCTTTCCCCAGCTGGAACAGGTGATTGAGGCAATTGCCCCATGCCAAGAAAGACTGATGAAAAATGTAATGTTATTTACTAAAAGATATTCAGTATTAAAATCATGTTTTTAGGCAAAATGAAGCAAAGCTTACCAAATCAGCTGGCCTCAGGTGTGTCAATCCCCAGGATGAAATGCCCAGGTGAGCTTTAATAAGCTCCGCCCCTTAACCTGGGTCCTGATAGTGGGCCGCCCTTTTACCTGCCTTGCCCCATGTAAACAGCTAAAATGTAAACACTTAAAATGAACTACTACTTGACATGTCTGTTGCACACTTTATTTTAGTGAAATGTGCACTTTAACACATGTTTGTCTTACAGAATTTACAGAAAAGAGCTTTACATAACCCTACTACTGTTGATGTGTTTTTGCTGGGTGCATTTTGGGTTGCTTGGATAAATGTTACTCCACCGATCTGAATTCATTGCAGTCATAAGTCATTTACTCTACGCAAGAATACCTTCCATAGTAGATTTAGAGTTTTTCCACCTTTATGCAACATATGGTTAAACGCAACAACTCCACAGCACTTTTGTGGTGTTTATTCAACATTGTTTTGTGAGATACAGGGAATTACTGACATGGTAGTAGTTTAGTTAGATAAGGGTGTATTGATAGAATCAAAAAGGGTAAACATTTCAGGAAAGAAATGATACAAATACTGATACTGATACAAAGGGGGTTTTGTTAACAAACTTTGATGGGGTATTCTCTCCTAAGAGGGTTTTCAGGGCCAGTAAACTATTCCCGAAAGAATAAAAACTGACACAAGGCTTAGTAAATAAAGACATAAGTCCTTTTCGTCATTTTAATTGCATCCAATACTCTTGTTGTTTTTTGCAACAATGCTCTCTGTTCTGTAGAGCCACATTTGACTCCATCTGTGTCTATTCTTTTTCTCACATTGTCTGATGGTATAGCTGCACCCGCTGGTCTGTTTTAACACTTCTCTTTTTAACACCCCTCCCAAAACAAAACGCAGTCTTGACTGATTGGATTGCAACTAAGGTAGTTCTCTAGTCGGTGGGTGGAGCCAGTAGGTGGGGGAGAGTGAAAAGGGGAGTTTTTCATGATATGTCACCTTTCATTAGCATTTTATTTGTGATTCGTCCTTACAAATAGAGGAAATGAAGACTAGGAACATTAACAACCGAAAACAACAACTATGAAATCAACTGAAATCAGCTACCCTTCAAACAGAAGAAAATTATTAAAGGACCTCACTGTTCTCCCTCAGTTCTTTTGGTCTTTCTTGCACTTCACTCGCTCTTACTCTTTTGTACTTCACTGTATACAGTAAGGAATAATAGGTCATCACACCTTCTCTGTCCAGGCTGTGTGTGTGTGTGGTGAAGTTTTTTTTTCATAAAGGTCAAAGCTGACAGCCTTTTAGCAGTGCTGCCAGCAGCGCACAGAGAAAAACACATAGCCAGACAGGTGGATGGGGGAAGAAATGCGTGCATAAACAGACATAAAGAATGAGGGAGATGGATGGCTGATGGGCGGAGGGAGAGGAGAGGGGTTAGCTCAATAGCTGGCCAGAAGGACGATGAATGGATGGATGACAAGAAGACCTTAGAAGGCAGATCTGTAAAGGGATGGACCGACAGACTGCTAGATAGACTGGCATTTTAATCTTTCTGTATCAAGGCCAGTCTCGCTGAACCATCTGGAAACTCTACCTGCCGAGAAGGGCTGATTCACTGAAGTAATGAAAAAAAGAGCACCAAAACCACCATGGCCGTAGGTAGTTGTTTTGGAGATCCAGAGGTCTAAGGAGATACAAAAGATTTTTGGTTTTGGTGTTCAGCAGAGAAAAATCATTTTGATTTGTTTGCTTTTTTAACTTTTGTCTATCTCAGTCAGGAAAGGGACCACAGGGGCGATTGAATTATATATGTACATATTTCAGGTTTCCTCTGCAAAAAATGTACAAGGTACAATGTATTGGTTAACACCCATTTGCTTAATGGCTTTCCGTTAGAAGAATGGTATTTTAAAGACACAATACAAAAGATAAAATACAAGTCAGAAAAGTTCGGTCAAAGAAATCCCAGAGGATTGTACGTCAAAAGAGTTATAGTTAACGATATCTAAAAAGGTCACTGCTGATCACGTCAAAAAATACCTTCAGACTAATATTTACAATCAAAAGTATAGTATGTTCATTTCATATCTTAGTTTGTCTATTCAATTGTCTATTTATTTAAATATTATGAGTAAATTCCTCTGTTTTCCTCTATTTGGAGAACGGCAATGTGAAATAACTTATGACTGACGTATAATTCTCAGATCAGTCTCCCCTGTGTGTATAACTCTCAATTATCAGTTGTAGCTCCAGATACATCTGCCTCTGTGCCCAAATCCACCTGCAGTCTATTTGTGACTCCTGATCTTCTCTATCCATATATCTCTATCTAGCATACATATAGTTAATGCAACTCTCTTTAAGAATATCAGGATAACTGACAAGTTACGTGGCTTAATGGGTATTATTTACAGTAACAATAAAGATCTGGTGTGGGGAACTTGAATTGTTTTGGGTCAAAAACTTTTCTTTGTGAGTCTTTACTTTTTCTTTGGCCAGTCTTAAATTATGCTGATGCTTTTTTCTTTTGCGAATGTTTCTTTTCTTAATTTCATGTTATACATGTACACTTGGTTGCAGAAGATATGCTTTGTTGTTCAAATGAATACTTCTAAACTAAATTAAAAAATGCAGAATAATATTTGATAATTTATAGGAACCTGTTAAGGTTCTTGTGGAACAGTGTTTATTATCTTCATATGACAGACATTGTTAATAACTAATAGAATTTGTCACTAGGCCGGTTTAACTGGCCAGTGATTCCTGACACAATCAAACCGATCCCCTCCCCTCTTGTTTGTATTTCCACTTGAGTTCATTTGTCTTGTTATCAGGGATGTAGTGGCGGGACACAGGCTACAAATAGCTCCCTGTGGAAACCTAGGGGCAGGAGAGCAGAGAACACAATAATATATCCCGAATCAAGAATTATGGACAATCAGGATATATAAAGAATGCGGAGGAGCAACAATGAAAAATGAGGTGGGATGCAGGAAATAACAAAAGGTTGTATATTAAGAGAAGGGAGATGGATAAAAAGAGACAGAATGAAACAGAAATAGAAAGACCAGTGAGCTCAAGAGAGAAAAAACTGAAGAGCACGAAAGCTGGAAGTAATACAATAAAAAAGAGATCTTAGAGGTAAAGTTGTGTGTATCTGTGTGAACCCATGTGTGTTGGTAGGTAGGATAAATGCACTTGCAAAAAGGGGGAGACAGATGAGAAGCACTGTCTGAAGTGACACTGTATCCCTCCTCTCATCGCCCTTAAGACTCAGGAGGCCTCTCACACACACACACACACACACAAAGAGAACAAGCAATCCAAAGCAAAGGTGTTAGAAAGAGGTGAACAAGGGGAGCAATGTGTCGGTCCACAGGGAATATACAAAGACAAAGACAACCAGTTCCGCTGCATCCAACCATGCTTGGACTCAGAGGGAGAACCTCATCAGCCTTGTATTATCTTTGGAGTCATATAGAAGAACAAAAGGGCCGTGATAGGAGGCTTTTCAGACAGCAGACATGAGCAGTTCAATGACCGATTAAGAGTCAGAAGAAGCTAATATTGATTACACAATACATCACACACACTTACCAACCATGTAAGCATCTTCTCAAGATCAACAGAAAGACAAACTAGCCCCCAGGAAGACAAACTAGAGATAGGAATGGGGGCTGAATGGGTTCATCTAGGCAGGGACATAGACTTGCTGACCCCAGCATCACAGAGTGGCCCCAGGGACGTGAAATGTCACTTCTCTGGTGGGAAGGAGCAGGAGCTGAGGCAGTACAGCTTGGTTCACCTCCACGCAAACACCTGGAGAGCGGGTTGGATTTCTTCTCCGGAGTGAGCTGGACAATGAGATAAAAACCTTGGCCCTTAAGAAAGTTCTGGAAGCAGATGTGGGAAAACAGAGCTTGGCTAATGTTGTTTTTGGGAAAGGGAGGAACTGACTCCGATGGATGTTGAATGGAGTACTTTAAAGATATTACTGAACCCGACCAACACGCCATCCGCGCAGGAGGAAGTTTTCAAAGACTTGATTGTAGTTTAAAGTTTATTTGTGTTTTTTCACTTGAACTTGACTTCATTCTGACCCTTTGGTAGTCCTTTGGGGTTACTGTGGTAATACTGGCTATGGTGGTTGTTGCTATGAGCTACGCAGACCTTCAATAACCAGGGTTATCCTTTGTCCCCAACTCTGTTTAGGATTTATATGGATTGGATCTCATGACACAGCCCTAGAGAGGAGAGTGTGCAGAATTGATTGTTTTTGTCTTTGCAGATGATGTGGTTCTTTTGGCTCCATCAGCGAGCACTTTTGGGGATGGAAGGCTTTGCACTGGAGCTGAGCCCGTAGGCATCGACAAGCAGCCAAAATGGGATTCCTTTCAATGGAAGCCTGGAATCAGCCCAAGAGATTTAGGTTAAGGAGCATGTGGTGCATGTGAGGGAGCAAAGCTGCTGCTTCTTCGCGTTCAAAAGGGCTCAGCTGAGGTGGTTGAGGCATGTGATCAGGATGCTTATTGGACGTCGCCCTGTGGAAGTTTCCTGGGCATGTCCAGCTGCTAGCAGGCCCCAGGTTAGAGCCGGAACACGCTCGAGAGATAATATATCTAGTCTGTCCTCGGGGTCCCCCAGGAAGTTGGCTGGGGAGAGGAATATAATGGATACACCCCGCTAAGCCTGCTGCCCCCAGGACCCGGCCCAGGATAAATGGAAGATAATGGATGGCTGAATGGATTCAAGAATAATAAAGTTTGGCAAGAAAGCATTTACAGGAAAAACAGCAGCATCACAACAACTTGTTCCTTGACAGTATCTCTCCAGCAGATTCCATGACAGCAGCTTCAGATAACAGATAACTCTGCATATGTTAGAACCATTCTGGTGTCCACAGATATATTGTGAAAACTGCTTACAACTATTATACATATACTTTTTTATCTTAAATTAAATCTAATCAGATTAAAACATTTAAAAATTGTATTTTCGTCCAGTTAATTATTGTTCCATCCAGCTGGAGCTTAGCCTACACTGGCACTCTGTTACAACTGCTACACGGATGACTATTAGATCATATCAGGGCCTCTACCATCGGGATTACTCTTAGGGAGTCTAGTGAAAGTGACTAAAAATATTCGGTTCATGAATTTTCCAGAACACTCAGGCAAAGGTCTTTTTAAGTCGATGGCAACTCTGCTTTGTGACACTCACAATATTAAATGAATGATGAAAATGGAGTTATTTCATTCCCCAAAAATCTCAGTTAGTGTGGATGTACCTTGGCAACACTCATTAAAACATTATGGATAATGCATGGATATCAATTCTAATCATACATAATAATGTAGAAATTATTTAATTTAATATAATGAAGCAATGGTGAATTGATTATTCCAAATACAATTATTCAACAGATTAGATTTAGAATATTAAGATTATTTTTTGTAGATAATTACGAATACCAGGGCTTTCGAGAGCTTGAATGTAAGGTGTTGCAATGAGGATGGAGTTGTTGCTTTTTATTTTTATTTTTCATACTTCCACACCTCCTGGAATCTGCCATGTTTATTTAAATGTTTATTTTCCACAATAACACTTCTAAATATGTGTCAGTCTGAGAGTATTGTGACGATTAAGAATCTCCTGTTCTGCTTGATTGCGATAGCAAACATAGATCACAACTGTGTTACTGTAGAGCTCATGAATGCATTTTTCCTTGGTCAGAATAGACATATTTCACATTTCTAAATGATTAAATCCTCTTTTTGTCATACAGGAATACAAACACAATGATGGATACGTACCCACAACATTTAAAAATATCTTCTATTCATCCAAATGGAGTAATCCAGTTTTTGCTCAAAGACCTTTTGTTAGTGGTGTGTGTGTGTGTGTGTGTGTGTGTGTGTGTGTGTGTGTGTAGGCGTAGGTGTTTGTAGGTGTGTGTGTGTGTGTAGGCATAGGTGTGTGTAAATATGTGTGTGTGTAGGCGTAGGTTTGTGTGTGTGTGTGTGTGTGTGTGGAGACGTAGGCATAGGTTTGTGTGTGTAGGTGTGTGTGTGTAGGCATAGGTGTGTGTAGTTGTGTGTAGGCGTAATTGTGTGTAGGCATAGGTGTGTGTAGGCGTAGGTTTGTGTGTGTAGTTGTGTAGATGTAGGTTTGTGTGTGTAGGTTTGCGTGTGTGTAGGTGTGTGTAGCCTTAGGTGTGGGTTTGTGTGTGCTTGTGTGTAGGCGTAGGTTGATGTGTGTAGGTGTGTGTGTAGGTGTGTAGGCGTAGGTTTGTGTGTGCGTGTGTGTAAGTGTGTGTAGGCATAGGTTTGTGTGTGTAGGTGTGTGTAGGCGTAGATTTGTGTGTATAGGTGTGTGTAGGTGTGCGTGTGTACGTGTGTAGATGTGGTTGTAGGTGCGGGAGTGCATCTACACATGCAAACCAACACGTGTAGATGTGCGTGTGTATGTGTGTAGATGTGTGTGTGTGTACGTAAGTGGGTGTGTGTGTAGCCATAGGTTTGTGTGTGTAGGTGTAGGTTTGCGCGTGTGTCAGTGTGTGTAGTGTGGGTGTGTGTGGGTGTGTGCGTGTGCGTGCTGATAGTTGTTCATAGGTATATTCAAAAGCAACACTTAAAACATTAGAAACTCAAACTCTTAATGAAAAACAATTTAATTAATGGCCTGTTGTGTTAAATTAGTGTCCATTCCATTATAACATTTTGGTGGGAAAAGAAGTACATCTGCAGTATTGAAATAATCATTACTATCACTTCTGTGCCTCGTCATTTCGACCTTTTATTGGGTTGATTGGTTTTACCAATCCTTAGAATTAATATCGATTATAATCATTTTGAAGGAATGTTTTGTGCGTTTAGTACATTCTTTTCCTGCAGTAGTGAATAAACAGACCTTATTTTAAACACTAGTATCCAATGGGATTTTGTTCCACTAAATAGTTTGGAGATGATGAAGCAGCCATTTCTCCTAGTTGGTTGTGGGAGGGACCACTTTGACAATTTACGTATTTTAAGATGAAAATTGATACAGTATACCTGTCTCTCGATTTGAAGACGGTCCTGCTTGGTCGCCTATAATGTTAGTAACATAAATAAGTTACATGTTGTGTCCATTTTCATGTCATGCGTTCCTCCCCGTTAAAGCACTTTTACTGCATGGATTGAATTCACTTGCACCTCGATCAGGACACCTGTTTGCACCGGTTGTAGTGCTTAAAGTATGGAAACAGACCTGGAGCTGGATTTCAATCCACTGACTACAGTGATTGCGCGCTGTGCCTGAACACATCTTGAGTGGAAAACAGAAAAACAACTATAGTTTCTGTCACTACGCCAACGCTATTGAAATAACAATAGCTGATAAATAGTTTTTTGTATTTTAGGAGTGAGTCTGATGGGAATGTCGTTTAGTTTAGTTTAGAAGTCAAAATGTATTGCATGCATCACGGTTCATTGGTGGTCATCCTCTCAGGGTCATGGATATCTGGACTGAGCGACTGACAGACATTGGCAACAATTTGGATACGACAGAAACATGGCTAAAATACAACAGGAATATGAACTGTTTTTCTTTTAAATAGACAATAGCGACATAATTACATTTTCTTCTCAGCTGTTGTGCTTCCCCGTCATCCTCAGTGTGCGTTTGTGCGAGATTATAAGATATGAGGCAGGTATCTGTGTTTTTCCTCCTCCTGGCACGTAACTCTTTGATCAATCATGTGCTTGGGGACAGTTACCATGACAGCTAGTCACCTGATCAGAGAGCGAACCACAGGTGCGTGTCTGTCAGCACTGAACCCATAAAGTGTGACCTTGTACTATACACACAAGCACACAAACACACACAACTGTACAAGCACACAAAGAAATCTCTACAGCTCTCTCTCTCTCGCTCTCAAACACACACACACACACACAGAGCAGGTCACAAACGATCCATACTGATCTCATTAATAATGAGTGGCTAGACTTGCTATAACTATTGTCTTGTAGGTCACACATATACACACACATCTCTGTCTCTCCCTCTCTTACACACACAAACGCGTACACAAACTCACAAATACGGTTTCTGGTTGCTGAGTAAAAGTCAGAGTAAATTAGAATTTATATTTTTGTTTATATTCATGTATGTGTGTGCGTGGGAGAGTAGGGAGAGGTTCTGCGCACACAAAAACACAGACACACATGTAAAATCAGCAATGAAAGGAAGCGATTGGGCGGGGCTGAAGGAGTGAACAGTGGAGAGAAGAAAAACATGAGGAGGGAGCAGAGATTGCGGGACTTTTGTCTCTGCCTCACCATCGCACTATAATGTCGGACGCATCCACACATGCACACCTCGAATAACACCCAGATCACTGCAAAGCTCAATGGGTGCACACACTGTAACACACTGAAGATTGTGAGCGCAGTTAATTATTTAATATTAATAAACACAACAACAGGAATGTGTGTGAGGACAAACAAACAAACACATTTAAAACAACTACTGTCTACTTCCAGAGATAGATGGAGACAGTCGTGTGTGTGCATTTGTCGGTTGTGTAAGTGTTTTCGTGTCTGTGTGTGTGTGTGTGTCTCCTTGTAGTTCTGCTGTGTCAGCACCTCAGACAGACGGCAATGGTTGTTTGTACCCACAGAGGAAATAAAATAACAGCCCACGTTTTTTCAACCCATAGACAGCTCTCTCTCTCTCTCTCTCTCTCTCTCTCTCTCTCTCTCTTTGTCTGTCTGTCCCTTTTTGTAACTATTCCTCCATTTCTCCTTTTTGTGAGCTAAGAATGTGCAAAAGTGAGTTTGAAGCATAATTAAAAAACATAATGTACAAATACAGTAACAGCCTGTAATACCTGTAAGTCTACTGTCATACTGTTGCTTAGATGGAAACATCCCATTGTGTTTGTTATACACACAGATGCTCCAGTATCATACTTTCTGATTAACCTGACCTTGGAATAAAAGAAAATAATGAAATGAAGTTATGTTTAGCTTTATCTTCTGTAAAGGTTGTCTTATTTTCAAAGATATCCAAATAATAATGCAATAAAAATAGTTTTATTATTATTATTTTGTGCGACAAAGTAATTTATAGCAGCTTTTTTACATAATTATTTCTTAAATTTTTAGAATACAAAAAATAATCAAATACAATAGGTTCCTATCTGACGAAGTCATAGCGAGGACCCTAATTGAAAAAATTCTGATCAAAATTGGCCATTTACAAAGGCGAGATGCGATAGATGCGTGAAAGACCTGGCAAGATTTAAAACGAGATCAGACAGAGCCACACCAGTGACCAGCCGACGTCTGAGGGGACAAACTGAATCAAACAGCCCTTATTTCCATGTTGCATTTCAAAAAACATGTTCTGACGGCCCAGGCGGGAGCCTACATGGTGCAGTTTGAGGTACAATGCTGCCATCTGATGGCCCTACAGATACATGTTGACAACAACCAGCTGGTTCATCCTCACCACCTTCTTTGACACGCTCAAAACCGAATCCATTTGCACTAAAATAAATGATAAAATATAAGCCTGGGAGCACAAAGAGGAGAAAGTTATTTTACATCGTGCTGAGACAGGAATCGCTCCCCACATCCTTTTTTGAATGAAAATTTATGAAAAATATTTTTTCTTTTCAAAAGGGTATGTTTCGTGACTAGACTGCTCTCTCTTAGTCACGTGCGCACACACACACACACACACACACACAAACGTACACATACACGCACAGGGCCCACGTCTAATTGGAATTGGCAGTGTGTGGGTGTGGCCCTGGTATGACAGTTTGACAGTGCTCCGGTCCCCGTAGTCCTGTGTCAGCTATTCATCACAGGTCCCATGACACCAGCAAGGCCCCCGTTCCCACCCTGACTCTCCGCCCCCTCACTCCCCTCACCTGTCAGCAACCATCACCCCCACGTGCACGCTCCTAGACTGCTCAGTACAAAACGTTAACTGTTTACATGCCTACGACGAGGCGTGAAGTGGGAATGTTTACGTATTTAGCAGCTTTTGGTGAGGGCATGTTAGATAGTAATACATGTGTAACACTGGTTTATTAGGTTTCATAAAAACTACAATAATTATTCATGAACAACAGCCAACCTGTCGACCAAAACTGCCAACCGGCACACACCGATCAGCGCGTTGTCTCATCATCAATCATCCTATTTGTTTGATCTGTAAGAAAAGAAACAACATGTTTCAAATAAAGGGAGCCTACCTGATGTATTGGGACGTGCCTGACACATTATCCATCGTTAGATTATGAATATTTGCTTCATCAATTACTTTTTAAATGGGTAGTAAGCTAAGTTAATAAAATGCATCTTTCATTGCCAGGTTTTAAGGTCAATGTGTGTTGGTGACCTTCAGCCTTTGAATCTAAATGAAAGCTACCCATAATATGTATTAGCTGTTTATTTATATAGTACCAATTACTTGTTGTCTTTATTTTCCTGTAGCTGTATAAATATTCACAACCTAAGTGTTGAAATATACATATTACAGATTCACCTTCATTTGTATTTACTCTAAAGGTGCTGCTTTTCTGGTTATGCTCTGACTCACAATAACCTTTGTATAGTGTATGATTTGTCCGGGTACTTTTTTACATTCATGTATAGGTGACTGAAAACGCAGACATGTGCTCATGTCACACTGAGAGCGTATTTGGCTGATCTTTTCCACGACACGACCAGGAGGTGGCGTCACAACAAGACGTTTAGCTTCTTTGTCAGTTACGTGGTGTAACATGGTGAAACATTCCTGTGATATGAACACACATGCCTGCCAGACGTAGAAAAATATATTTGTGTTTGTTTGTTTGTTTGTTGGTTTTCTTTTACAATGGGTTTCTTTTTGTTGCATTCTCATGTTGATGTAAAAGACAAAATATATGTAAATATAAAGTAAATAAGTATTCCACAGGCTGCGGTCAGGTAATTAAAAAAAAAAAAAAAATCTAGTTTCTAGATGTTAAATGTTTTAAAATGTTAAGTAAATAAAGTTCAAAATACCTAAATTATTTGAGTTAAGGAAAAAAAGATTCTATAGCTTTCAAGTTCACAAATCTTATGACAACATGTTAACTGAAGCAGCCCTTTGATCCTACCACCAAATACTGTCAGTGCATTCAACATGATCTTATTCCATTGTTTATGCAAAAACACATCAGTGACCCCCACGGTTGCCTTGGTGACACGTTCACTCATAACAATAAAAATGGACACTGGGTTTGAATCAATCCTACGCAAACTGTCCTGCTGCCCTCAACTCTCACTAGAGCTGCAAACTCACCAATGTAATCCTGTTATTGTAACATTAGCTGAGAACGGCCGGCCATTTCAGAAAACAATAAACTAGATATTCTGAGGCCTTTTAAAGTTTTACACTTTCAGTAGGAAGAAATAGAGTAGCAGCTTAATGCCACAGAAAATGTTTTCTTTTTCTCAATGTATTTACAGTAAGACAGACATTTTCTTCAAGAAAAGTAAGACATTCTTACTTGCAGACAATCTCTGCAAGTAAGAAAACTTTTTCCATTCCGACTTGAGACCTGTGACAAATGTGAGAAACTCTTTGATGCCTCCCTGCGCTTCTGTTGAGCTCTTTTAATTGGCATTCTCACTTGGACCCGCAAGTGAGTCCCACATACACACTCAATCTCGGTACACACAGATACATCGACAAAAGTCTGCAACAGACAAACACACTCTGTGATCCAGGCGTGCAGGTGCAGAGACACACGCTCACACACGCAGCAAGCTGAAGGGAAGAGTGTGAACACACCTTAATCTCTGATAGGAATCATTCTGGGATCCTCGCACCCTGCCAATCCAAAGTCACCTGCAGCCGCTCTTTGAGATGTCATTAAAGTGTCGAGGCTCCCCGTTGTTTGCGCTCTGAGACACCTTTTTTGTTTCATCAGATTCTAATAAACCTAATTAAATCGATCTGGGATTCTGACGGAGGGCTGAATCCCTCCTTCAGAATCTTTATTTGGGATTAAGAGCAGAAGACAATTATTGATTTAAAAAAAACGTTGTATCCAGCTTCTGATTTAGAATCTTAACTATTTATCTGTGTTTTGGTTCATAATCAGGGTATGAGAGTATTTACAAAAAGACACAAACTAGTGGGAGTAATATCTCTCACTTTGTGCTCTTTGGGTCATAAGAAAGGACAATACAGCTGGGTAATGTCAGATGGATAATCATTACCAAACGTTGTGTTTGGCCTCAAAACCAGAACATTCAAATGGCCCAAAAAAGTAAATATTGTCTGCCTGGAATCCCCAACTTAAGAGAAGAAGCTGAAGCGAAAAAAAAAATAAATGGAGTAAAAATAATTCAAACATAAGTGCTTCTTTGAGAACACATGTGAAAAGTTTGTAAGCTGAGCAGATATATTTTTTCCCTCTATACTTCACATCTTAGGTAATACTTCTTGGATTTGGGGATTACTATTATGTTTTATATATTGTATATATATTGTATCTTGCTCATCCGCCTCAGATGACCTTTGCACCTTTTAAAGGCATGCATTATCACAATGTGCACACGGCTATATAAAGCTTGCATGGTAAGAAAATAAAAAGTAATACTATAATGAAGTATTAACTTAAAAGCTGCACATTCATGTCCCTGCATCTGACTGCTGTGTTGCCATCAAGGCCTGTGTCTCAGTATGTCTGATAGAAACTTTAATAGCTACCAGCGTGAGACACCGATCAGCCAAGCACATCAGCATAGTGAGATCCAATATGTCACCACCACGCAGAGAGACTGGGAGTGTGTGTGTGTGTGTGTGTGTGTGTGTGTGTGTGTGTGTGTGTGTGAGAAAGGAAGGCTGGTGGCATGTGTGTCTTGTTAGCATCAGGTGTAACAGTGGATGGTGTGGCAGTAATGTGGGAATGACAAAGGAGCTCTTACTGTGAGCTATACGAAGATGTGCAAGATATATAGTTCTGCAACATGTCACAACCCTGGGTGTGTGTGTGTGTGTTTGTGTGAACATGCTCAGGTAACGGAAACTGTCTACATGTTTTTGTGTGTGATCTGCCGACAAAATGAACGACCCCAAACTATGTAATAAAATGTACAACTGATACAGTAAGGAACTGAAATCCATTATCTTCTAAAAACACCATAAGTAAATTCCTCCATGAAAAGCTTTGAAATCTCCACTTAGAACTTGTTGCAAACAGAAACCCCAAAGATCCATCAGTGCATGATGTCTCCTTGTAGAACTGAAAAAAAAGCTGACATGTTGGGTAAGCAAATAATGGCATTTTACATTTTTCAATTATGTGATTGTTTTACTAGTGATTCTATTGCATTTAGCCTTACAGGTGTCAAAATCTGTCCATCCATCTTTGGTCCAGACTGACAACCAGAACAACATCCCAGACGATGAGATGAGGTAAAATATCATAACAACTTTTAAATGTATTGGGAATGAAGTGTATTTGATTCAACTTGGTACAGAGGTTTTTTTCAGTTCAGTAGACTAAACTAGCTACTGGCTGTACTGTGCAAATCCAACAAATCACAGAACATAAGTCAAAACAAGTAACTCAGTGGTAAGGCATCAGGGAAACACTCCCAGCAACGACCAAACAACGATTTCTCTGCTTTCAGTGGTCAGTGCGCTTCAACCTTTGATCAAACTGCACACTAAATCACTGAAAATACACAATATTTATCGTGTTTCACTTTTAAGTCATTCACCAGTTTCTGCAGCTTCGTGACTCCGTTTCCCTCTTATTACCTTGCTTCTCTCCTCCGTAGCCCTGCCACCGGCGCTCAGCGGGATCCAGGGGGGCCGCTGCAGCGGCTGCATCCCGACACAGGGCTCGGCTTTCCAGGGAGGCTTTGGATACGGAAACTTACTGAACCGATCTCTGAGGGTCACATGGCCCCGGATACAGAACAAAACGAGATGACCTTCTGACCTCTGCTGAGAACCCCGCATCTCTCCATCCTCCTCCGTATTGTTGACTGAGGACGTGGGATCCGTGAAAGGAATAATACAAGCAGAGCAGAAGCTTCGGACTTACAGCAGAGGGCGCTGCTGGTTCAGCATTGGCTTTTGATAGTCTGTTGAATGTCTTTACCGTTATTCCTCTGAAACATGGCATTGACGAGACAAAAACATTTAACACACATCTTTCAACTATGTGTCCCCATTTTGTGTACGCATATTCTTAGATAAACGGACCTCCTCTGCTCTAAAGCACAACAGCACAACAAAACCATGTTACAACCATATACTAGAAATGAAACAACTCAAAGCATTTGGAGTTCATCAACCTTTATTTTAAATCAAAGAGCAGATAGAAACATTACGGCAAGACGAGCAGCGAGTCTTGCGCAGAAAAATGGAACGTCAAAATTTAAATTGATCCATTCCAAGCTGAAAAAGAAATGTGCTAAGTGTACTAAAAGTTAGCATACTTTTGTGTACTTGAAGCCACACTAATTATCAATATACTTTAAGTGTGTTCATGATTAGTTAACTTGAAGCATGCTATTTTGGTACAACTAATTTTGTACTAAATATATTTTAATTGTAATTACATTTAAAAAGCTCAACTTGAAGTGTATTTAGTGTACTTTTATGTGCTAAAGTGGAACGACTTAGAGTATATTTTGTATACCTTAAGCATATGGCTTTTTATGTTCTAATTAGTGTTGGGTACCGAGAACCGGTACCAATACAGTACCGGTTCCTACACGACCGGTACCTACCGTACCGAAACACAACGCAGATTTCGGTGCTTCATTTCGGTGCCTGAGTCGATTGAAAAACTTTATTTACACTATACTGATGACTCTATCCCCGCAACAGCTAATGACGACAGCGTACCGTTTGTGTAGCAACAGCAGCTAGCTAACCATCTACCTTATATTTATATTTATTTAAGTCAGTGTTTTCCCAAACAGTCTAGAAGTGTTTCCGGTGCACGGAGCACGACCGCCCCGACGGACACAGACTTTCAACAACAGACTCATCTCAGCCCGGCACAGTCGCTCCGGTCTGAACCTACACTGCTCAACAACAGCCTGGTCCCCCCCCCCCGCCACACCCACTAAGGGGCCCCCAGTGCCCTACGCGCAGTGCGTGATGTGCGTGTGCGGAGCGCCGGCACTGACTTTTTGATCTGTCTCCAATTGGTCTTGTTGGCAGTAGCCCTCCTTTTTCTCCATAAAACAATACCAATGAAATGGAGTTTTTTTTTTAACACATGACAATGTGAATACAGTGTGAGTGAACTTAATTTTTTTGCTTATAATTTAGCCAGTTTTAACTTGTATGTTGCAATATGGTTGACGCAGTCTGATAAATCATATTGTAGCACTGCACCAACTTTAAACCACTTGCTTTTCAGCAGGACACACATTTTTGTGTGTAAGATTTATTGTTTCATATTTTTTTGCCAAAATGATTAAACATTACAGAGCAGCTGCAATAATTGCTATATGCGTGCTTTACACACAGCACAAAATTTCATAAATGGGTTTAAGTGCATTTTCATAGTAATACTATTGAACACTTTCTAAAAGAATGTCCTGAAGTATTAGTGTGAATAACTTCATAATTAGACTCAAATGTAACTTAAAATACACTCAAACTTAATATTGACTTAGTATTGATATTTAAATTTTTACCTTTAAAATGTGCTTTCAGTGTATGTTACAATGACAATTCTGAGCATACAATTTAAAATATATCCAAAATATGTGTACAATTGTTTTTCAAATAAGTACACTTTAGAAAGTACACATAACTTTCACTTAAAGTATATTTTAGTATAATATATTTCTATAAAGTGTAATATAGTATCAAAATTCTAAAGTGTGTTAAAAGTGTTAGTGTGAAAGCGTGATGCTAGTATACTTTTCATATATTTACAAAAAGTAAAATTTGTGTAAGTACATTTTCAGCATACTATCTGAAATATAAACATACAGTACATTTTTTTTCGCTTGGGTGAAAAGCGCACCCTACTCATGAAGGACTTATTTTATAACCTTTGGGGCAGCTGTCCAAGAAAAAGAGCTTCTGTTGGATAGATTCCGCTGTAGTAGATGTAGAAAGGATAAACCACGGATGCCAAGAAGGCTGTGACACTTTATGTTCAAAATATAGGAGGAAACTCAAGTTTTATAAGCTTCAACCTGTCAACCAGACTTCATGTCGGACCTTCTCCATTTTTTCTTAGTTTTTTTTTTTTTGATAACACACACTGCCAAAAAAAAAATCCAACATCTTCGGAAATAAGAAGATTCTCTTTTTTGGCTAAAATAGGAATACTGAAACCGCTCACTTAGCTTAGCACAACTACTGAAAGCATGGAAAAAGAGGCCTGGCTCTGTTCAAAGGTAACAAAATTGTCGATTTTTATTTTATTTGGAGTGGACTATCTACTCACTGAAAAGGTTATATTAAAAAATGAAAAAAAGATGCTGCTTTAAAAATCTAAACTCATCTGGGTTTCCTAAAACAGCTTTTCACTGATCAGTTTTATGCAGTTAATTTGTTTATTAAATTATATAAAATATACATTTAGAGATTTACACCTGGACACTATTCCGAAGGCACACGAGAGAAACGTTAAAACCGCCTAAAGGTTCATCATCACTGTCATCCCATTGTGACATTCTTGTTTGTAAGAGCTAGGAGAACGTTAAAAGAATGGTTTGATTTTTTTTTTCAGGATGGGCCAGAAAAAAAGATGAAGAGATTTGCGCCTTTTACTTTCAAACGTGTGTGTGTGTGTGTGTGTGTGTGTGTAACACTGCAACAGGCAACGCGGTGTCACTCCTGGAGAGCCCAACCTCCAGAAACCTCCCACATACACATATCATTCGTTAGATAGGACTACATGCTGATTGCCTACCACAGTGATAATGCAGGAAGGTTTTTCATTCTTTTAAGCTTGTTATACTACAGACTCCAGCATGGACACAGATCACTCAAACCATTTTTTAGGACATCGAAGATGGGAGCAGAACAAGCATGGAAAAGGAGAGTTGTGATGTTGGATAAGGAAGGGAAGGATAACTTTAAGAAGAAATACAAAGTAAGACAGAACTGGGCCCCAGTGTTGAACAGACCGTCAAACAAATTCTCATCTGAACAGCTAGCCTAGCGTATTCTAAGCAAAGAAATGGGAGAATCTTAATAAAAGTGCAATGCTTAATGTTTTTTTCTTTCTGCTTCTGCATAAGTGGATTTTATACGAATACCAGATAGTCAAAGTGATTTTGACAGTTCAGTTTATATTCTTTGAGCCCTGAAAAGATTTTTCGTTATTAAAGATATTTGTTTCGTCTGCAGAGCCAATGCTCCTTTCAACCAACCATCCTTTCTCCAACACCCAGCTTTCTCCTTCTCCCGTTTCCCTCCAGATACCCCTTGTTTTTCTTGTGTCTTTAATGGTTTCATCTCTTTGCTTCTTCCCACATTTCCCTCTTCTGTTCATAACTTCCTCCTCCCTCTATTATATTCTTTCTCTTGTTGCTTTAACCCTACCTCAGTCCGTCTATCAACACCCCCGCCTCACTCTGATCAACATATGCTTCAGACCAAGGTGCGTTTGGCTGGAGGGATGATTGGAGCCTCCCATGAGAAGTCCTTAGCCCCCCAGTAAAACACAGAATGCGCACACGCACAGATATTCTGGGTTTTTTTACAGTGAGTTTACGGTTGTTGAATCTACTGTTTACTTAAGTAAATACTGTGGCGAGCTCGGCCAGAAGAACGAGACAAGAGAGTTGGGTTGTTTTAACTATCTTCCCTGTGTTTCATACACCGCAGAACCCAAGGCGACAGACAGACCTTCATTACAATGTCGAACACAGAACCCCATTCTCAGCTAGTTAAGTCATGGTACACACGATCTTGAACATTAAGCTAACAGTAACATTGAAAACAACATAGCAGAACTTAGAAAAACACACATGCACCTAAACACAACAACATGAGCATAACAGATAGAAGTTAACGGCATCCAACGATTGTCCCATGATGCATTGCACTCACACGGCGCAGTTCGAGTTTGAATGGCCGCAGGCCAAAGTACATTTACATGCACATATGCATGTATGCATGGCCGTGCAAAAGTCTGTGTACATAAAACCCTGACCAGTGTTGGGCAAGTTACTTTAAAAAAGTAATTAGTTATAGTTACTTACTACTTGTTCGAAAAGTAACTGAGTTAGTAACTGAATTACTCTACAATAAAAGTAACTCGTTACCAGGGAAAGTAACTATTTGCGTTACTGTAAAAAATTTGAGTTGCCTACAACGGATGTCGACAAAGTTTTTGCTCCTGGATATAATGTACACATCACTTGCACGTTCTTGCCTTTGACCGCAATGAATTTGAAATAGTGGTTATATCTCCACCTTGAAAATACTGTAGCTTGTCTTAAGTTCCTAAATGTGTATATGGTTCTGATTGCTCTATTACTTGGGCCAGGGTTGGGGTACCGCCCCTTACGGGGTAATGTGTGTCATTTTTGGCTCTTTATTGGCACAGAACGTTACAACTGGTGTCAGAAGGAAACTTAGTCAGATTCTAATAAAGTAGTCGACCGCTCGGGCATTGACAGACTACCGTTTGGAGGATGCTTTTTCTGGTGGAGATGGAGCGTTCTATTGGCAGAGGTTTTTATGTCAAGAAGGAGGAGGAGGGCAACGAGTATTATATTCTCGTCCGGTTCAAGTGCTGGGAGGACAACGTTTTTCCGTGGACAGTCAGGGGAAATAAAACGTGAGTTACAGCTTCCAAAATCCGCTGGGGGTCCTGGCTTAGCGACGGCTAGCGCTGAAGCTAGCTACACTCCAGCTAACAATTTATGGTTCCCAAAACGTTCTGTCAACGTCAGCTGTTGGTAACAGTAACGTTAGCGTTTGGTTCCCAGACGTTACCTGAAGGTTAGCTGTTGGTTCGCTTAAGGATGCGATGTGGAGTTTTCTGACGTTCCGTCAACGTTAGCTATTGGTTATACAACACGTTTCCCCGCGGAAAATTGCCGTCCGGGAACGTGTATGAACATAACGTAAACAAAGACGGCGGCGCCTATGGAGAGCAAGTGCTGGTAGGCGTAAATACGCCGAAATATGCGGGGAAGTCGGACTGGGAGGCTTTTCATGCTCAGTTCGAGAGTAACGCGAGTAACGAACTCATTTACATTTCTAGTAATTACAACACTGACCCTGACACACAGACACTGTTCACATTTTCAAGTGTCAATTGACAATGAAGATAAAATGTCTTTTTACTATTTTGAGCAAGGACAGATACAATAAAAATAGCGCACATTTGCATCTTAAGTAAAGCATTCCCAAAATGTTGTCACAAGCACAAGCGCACAAATGCAATTTTGTTTTTGTCAGGCGCACACACAGACAACACACACGCAAGAGGCAAATAGAGACGTCCCCATCTGCGATGTGTGCTTAAGCTATACCAGCCATAATGCAGGCTAGGGTGCATGCTGTAAGGGTGTGTGTGTGCGTGCATGTGTGTGTGTGTCCCTCTAGTGACCCCCTCCCTGCAAGAACACATGGAGACAGCAAGAGGTTTTGTTTGATTTCACCCTCCCTGATCCCTCAATCTCCCCTTATTCCAACACACACTCTTCTTACCCTCCTAATCCCTACTTCCCACCTTCTCCCTCACCCTCCTATTCCCGCCTCCTATCCACTTCCCTGTCCTTCAATACCCCCCTTTTCTGTGAAGTCCTATTTGTTAGAACAGACAGCAGGTTAGCATTAAATATACATGGGGATTGTCAGCCGGTGGCGAACACAAAGGCAGCCATGCCAGCCCCAGTGGAATGCAAGCCCGGCCCAGGCAGGCAGGCAGGCTCGGGGCGGCGAGGGGGGAGGTTGGGGGGGGAGGCTGCGCTGTCCCCCGTGGGCCCGACCGCCATCAACCCACCTACCACCACACACACAAACTCACAGGTTAGAACCCGAGGAGGAGGTCAAAAGGACTTACATCCACACAGATGCTCCACTATGCAGACGCGTGCGCATCGCAAACACACACTTTCCCAGTGACAAACCCACTCGATTTGCTCACGCACACATCTGTCGTCCGTAGGGGCGCAGGGTGACGTACGGGCTGAGTCCCCCTTGTGTATCCTCCCTCCTCACTCTCCCTCCCTCTCACCCAGATGCACACAGAATACTGAATGTGGATCTGTTACTGAGGCCTTGTGTCCCTGAAGACACGCGTGCACGCAAAACAGAACATTTTCTTTTAGTTATTCATACGAAGCCGACAGATAGACGTACGTGGCTGCCATTTTGTCTCAATCTGCGGAGGATTGTTAGGGATATTATTCTGGAGTCATCAGCTTCAGTTATGAAGGTCCAAAATGGATGCCCACATCAAGCACACGGACAAATACAATCAATGAATTAATGGATAAGTCATAAAAAAGGACATCATACTTCTTTCCATCAGTGCCTTCATGCTGTAATGGATGTAAAATGAAAATAATCACTTTTTGGTGGTTGTTTTTGGAAGTTGTCGCTACGCACGGCAAGAAAAGCTTGAGAAATGTGTTAACAGGGTCAAGCACGTGTAATTAGGAAAGAATCTGGTCTTTTTTCTTTTTTTAAAGTCAAATTCCACTGTGGCCCGATGTTTGGGGACCACTGGCTGAACTAATTCTAATGAAATTTTGTCTACAAGTTAATCATTTTTATTTTTATAGTAGTAATATTAGTTTATCTCCTGGTTCAATTTGTCTGATGAAATTATTAATTATTAAAGTTATTTCTTTTAATAATATCAATAAATCCATGGTTCCAGCCCAGTTTGTTGTTTCTGTGCTGCAACCACAACAATAGCTCTACATGTTTTATCTAAAAGAAGGGGCGGTTAGACAATCTACTAGCCAGGACAACAGCAGTTCTGACCTGTAGTAATGCAATAATTTGTCTCGTCTGGAGACACATAGTGGATGCAATGATGTTTCCGTTGGAACACCAGATCACAGCCCTGGAACAGCGTGACCCCGCGCGGGAGCCCGAAGTAGGAGTGGCTCCACTTCTGAATCTGATTGGTCAGCGCCACGAGAACTGCCAGGTCGAAGACGTAGCAGTCCCACGGCTAGGACGCCGCCAAGGCCTCTGAAGTGGGGCAGCAGACAGCCAGATATTTACACACAGATAAAGAAAGAGAGTAAAGTTAATAGAATAATTGATTGAGCTGTTTAGTGAATTAAAAAATGCCAGCATGAAGGCGAAGGACTCCCACAGAAACGATGCTGCAGGCAGCCTCGAAGAGATGAAGACTCTGAGGGGAAGGAAGATGAACAGGGGGGTATTTGGGGACCAGCGCCAGAGTAGAGGACAAGACCTAGAGGTAGAATGAGGAGGGTATAATAGCATGACATGTCAAATGAGAATGAATATCAGGATGTCTGTGACCAGTCATCAGACATCAATGTATTTGTCTGTTTTTAATCACAGTGCTACCGCCGAAGCACCGCAGGCATCAAGAGTAGGATGGAAGGCAGCGAGTCTGGGGTGAGAAACTTCAGCCCTCTACGCCTAAGTGACATCATAAAAAGAAATCTTCACACTCTATTCTTTCTTGAGCAAGTAAAAGGTCCACTGAAGCAAAACTATGAATCATCACCTTTTAATATTTTAACAACTTCTGCAACCCTACCACTAGGGATACACATCATTCCTACAGAGGCGTCCCAGGACCGGACAGAATGTGGGCCGAGATTTTATGTGATATTCAGATGAAGGTGTAGTCGGAGTTCAGATGGAGGCTTGGGAATAGATGCAAAGTCACAATGGAACTGTATTTGGAGAGCATCTCTTTTTAATGTGACAGATGATTTTTTTGTTTAAAAAGGAACCAGAACACATCTTGATTCAAATATGTAAATGAGATGTCTTGGATTTTGGATATAATACTAGGGTGTTGTCTTTTCACGGTTTTCAAGGATACATCCCAAAAAATATTTTTTAACAGCACCAATGGTCAACCCTGAAATATTATGGCCGTGTTGACATCACGGTATTTGCTTAAGTGGGGTGGTTTCAAAAAGGGCGACTGGAGATTGTGCTCGAACTATCGGGGTATCCAACTGCACAGCCTTCCAGGGAAAGCTTATGCTTGGGTGCTTAAAAAGGACGACCCGACCATTTGTTGTGTACCTTGTAATCAAGAAGAGCATTGCGGATTTCGTCCCGGTGGTGGAACAGTGAACCAGCTTGCCCTCACAAAACTACTGCAGAGGGTCCTGGGAGTTTGCCCAACCATGTACTTTGTGGACTTGGAGAAGGTATTTGACACAAGGTCCCACAAGGAGTGCTGAGTCTCTGTATGACTGCAGTATAAGCTGTGTTCGTATTCTCTGCATAAAGTCAGACACGTACCGGGTGTTGTCACCGCCAGGGCTGCCCTTCATCACCGGTCCTGCTCGTGATCGCCTCTTTGCTGTTTGCAGATAATGTGGTCCTGGGTGCCTCCCCTGACAGTGACAATTGGGGCAATTTGCAGCGGTGTGTGAAGTGGCAGGAATGAGGGTTAGCACCTCCAAATCTGAGGCTATATATGGTGCTCTGCCAGAAACTAGTGGATTGCTCTCTCCGGGCAAGGACCAACTGCCTGCCGCAAGTGAAGAAGTTTAACTCTTTCGGTGCCGTCTATGTAAGGAGCTTTGATATCAAGAGGGAGGTAGTTGAGGAACTACTCCGTTGGGTCAAAAGGAGATCCTTGAATTGGAAGGTTTTTTAGGGCCCTCCCAACTGGCAGAAGACCCAGGGGAAGACCCAGGACATGCTGGACGGATTATATGTCCCTTGTGGATTTGCAGACAAAAATGAGCTTTAAGCTGTGTGTGGTACAGTTTCTGCTTAATATTTTAAATGGTAGCTTAGAAATATGTAATATTTAATAATACATCTTTCAGTGAGAAAAATCTCTCTTTTAGGATCGGCTTGCATTCGCCAGAATCCCTTTTGTTAATTGTCCAAGGCATTTGACTGGGAGAGATAAGCAGCAGAAGAAACACCTGTATATTATAAGATTTTTTTAGGGATTTCAAAAGATTAACATTTTTAATCAAATTAATCCGAATTTTCAGTGGACTAATCATGATTAATAAGTATTTGCACGTTATTCCCGAATGAGTACAGGCAGAAGTGCCAGGGATAGAAGAGGTGCTAGGAGACGGAGAAAAAGGATGATTCCATTATGGGACTTGAGAAGCTCCATGAAGCGATGACAGCCAGCAGCTTGTGCAGCCGCTCGCTCGTCGGGCGGATAGTCTTGCGCAGAAACCTCGCTGTAAGCTGGAGGTCTCAGACCGCTCTCGTTAATACGAGGCTTTTATTTCGCCGTTGATGGTTTGTTTGTTCACACATGTCCATCATAAGATCAACGGGAACCTGTGGTTCACTTTGGTTAACTAGTCTTTTCATTAAACCAAACCTGCCAACTAGGGATGTCCCGATCCAGCTTTTTGCAATTCCGATCCGATACCGATATTGTAGCTTTTAGCATCGACCGTCACCGGCCGATCCAAGCATGTATCAAAGATTAAAGATATTTACTTATTTTGTTGTTATATGCTGAAAAGGGTTTTATTCTTAAGGATCAGCGTCTCCGTTGCGTTTGCGTCTCGCGTTGACGGACTCGTTTCAATTCATGGTTCAAAAAGGCTTGCGTGTGTTGCAAAGCAATTCACCGCCAGAACACCAGGCAGAGTAACGTTTATTGTCAAAGACGACCTAGAGAGTGCCGCCTTTGTGAGTGGAAGTCGTTTGTTTATTAATTTATCAGAGACTTTTTTGCCCCGTGCATCAACACTGCTGCTTTTCTTCGTCTCTTTTCGCGGACGAGTCAGCTGGCTGGTTCTGAGTATGTTATTACATTTCATCAAAGCAGAATCAGCCCCAAAGCTATGGAAAGTACAGCACGCTTGAAGCAGTGCATGGTTCTAGGGAAGTCAATGCTCACATTCAATGCTTATGTGAGCTGACAGGTGACAAACAGAGCTACTTTCATTGCTATCTGAACAGGATTTTGTCACGACGGTCAGGGCGGCGAGCAGAGTTTTCAAAATAAAAAGGACTTTGATAGTCAAAAACACCTGAAACTCAAAAACGCCACAAGGGGCAAAAACAGACTGTGAACATGGACCGAGGAACAAAAAACCCAAGACACTCACCAACCCTGACATTCGACAAACAATGATCCCACACCAGACAAGAGACACACATGACTTAAATACACAAGGGAGGTGCAGGTGATTGGAAACAGGTGGAATCACTTAGACAATCACAAGGGGAGACAGGAGAAGGCAGGAAGTGAAGTTACCCAGGGAAACCAGAAACATGAAACTTCACATTAAGACATGGACGAGACCAAACCGTGACAGATTTGTATTCAGAGGTCTCCAGCTTTTCATGGCTAACTATTGTTATTCACTGGAGTCTTTCCGTCGCTATGACTTACAGCTGTCCTCTCTGTGTCTGCCTCCATCCCTCGTTCCCTCTCTCCGGTTAAAACAGCGATCTCTTGACCCCGGTTTAAGTGCAGACATGACAGCTGAAGATGTCGCCTCGTGGTTTCCAGCCTTTCCCGTCTACCTCCGCCTCTGTCTTTGTCTGGTGACCGCTTGACACAGCGAGGAGCCTGACATGACAGGTGTAGATGTCATCTTGCCGCTCCACCCCCCCCTCACCCCACCCCCTGCCTCTTAAGGCCTCTGATACGACAGGTGTGGATGTCACAGCTTCTCTGTCTGGTGACCTCTCGGCTGCCCGCTGAGTGTAGCATGACAGGTGTAGATGTCACCTACAGGTGAAACTCACTACTGCTCTCCTTAAATCTTCACTCACACGCATCAACCCCCCCTCCCTCCCCAGCCTCCGTTTTTCCAGTCCTGTCCATTTCTAGCGGCATAAAGATTCCTTTCGTTCTTCCCATTTTTGACATGGGTTCACTTTGTTAAAGTGGTTAGAAGTTGGCCTGTTTGCACATTATTTTTAGCTAGTTTACCTAGCCAGCTGACTTATTAGGAGAAGACTAAAGATACTTTTGAGCAGATCAACTCCCCTCCTCTCCACCCATCAGTGACCTTTCTGCTCAAGTTGAAGTGCAGACATGCAGGTGGAGGTGTCTCCGTCTCAGTAAGAGGTTGCTTTGTTTCTCCTGCTGATCTTCCTCTTCGAGTCCCGCCCCTCCTGCCCTACACGTATAAGGTCAGTGCACATGATTACCCCTAAAATGGCCCCTGCTTCCCCACAACCAGTGGACACACTTCAACCAGACTTTGTGCATCCTGCGACACTAAGTCAGTGCTACGCTTTGTTAGACACTGAGGAGCTGACTTTCCAAGTCTTTAGATCCACATTACAGCTGTATGCAGCTGAGGGTACGCCAGCAGAGACTGGAAAGCTCAACATAGCAGGTGTTAAACTTTGGTTAAAGTTTCTCACTAACGGGTAATAGAAATGTGTATGACACAAAGTTTCACACAGGATACAAAAAAGGGCATGTATGCAATGAGTTACAATGATGCTACATGCCATTAATGGAGAATATTGTGTGTGTGTGTGTGTTAGTATACTACCTAGTGTATATGTGAGGAACTTGTAGGCGATGTCTGCCAGTGACATGATGGGGATCAGACATTGGTTTCAATGAAGTTGTGGCGGGTGATTGCTGTGGGATCCATGTGGTGCTCCCTGAACGGAATAAATGCCTGCAGAGAGAGAGACAGAGAAGAAGGCTGATATTTAAAATAATACTATCTATTATTTCCTCCAGCGTCGCAAGCAGGGTTTTCTATGATATATTTTTATTTAGAAGGGAGATTCACATTAACCAATCATTAGTTTATTTTTGAGCGACAGCACTTTAAATCGAGTTTGCTAAATGGAGAGCACAGTATTGTCACTCCTATATTTCAACAATAACTTATGCATAGTTAATTGAAATCTATTATTCCAAAGACAACAATAAATACTGAAACAACTCCTAGTCCCTTCTGTAACTGCGATGATGTACAGCTTTATTTTTAAATTACTTTAAATGAAAGCATCTTTTGGCTGAAGTGATGAATACAAATAATGTTGAAATCTGAAAAAGAGTGGATTTTTATACAAACCCGAAGACAATACACAACTGGAAAGCATTGTTGACTCTTAACGCAAATGCAGATGAAATAAGCACACACACACACACACGACACACAGCACACGCACACACAAACGACTCAGTGGTGGGCAGCAGCCTGCACAACCCCAAAGCTCATATCCAGCATCCTAATAAACCGTGGAACAGCAGCAAGCCCGCGCAAAACACACCCATGCGCATAAATGACCCATGGACGCTGCACAAAGCCTAAAAAATGTGAGCTTCAAACACACGCACACACACACACACACACACACACACACACACACACACACCTGCACTGCACAGCGGCAGGCACCTGTCTGTGAGAGCGCGGGGGTCTCAAATGAAAGACCGAATCTGAATCTCAGAACCACCAAAGAGGACAAAAAGAGACACGCGCGCACAAACGCACACACACACACACACACACACACGGGATGAAGGTAATTTATTTCCCTCTGTGCTGAAAGCAAAAAAAAAGGTAAGTTTGCATCTGGCTTTCTGCAGCGTGCGCGTGCGGTCCGCGTGTGGCCGTGGGAGCATCAGCATGCGAACTCATTATTGTCGCGTGGCTCGCGTGCTTCGAGCCAATCACACGCGGCCATCAGCGACAGTCAAACTATCCGCTGATATCTTCACAATTATGTAGCCGTCTTCCGTCCTCGTCCTGCCTCGTCTGCCTCCCCGCCTTCGTCTCGCCGCAGCCCTGCACCAGATGAAAGGCCCGCTAAGCCGCGGAGGTCGTGCCGTGCAGGGCGGCGTCAGCGCTCCCAGTTACCGGCGGGCCCCCGGTCGCCGCGTGTCCTCTAATCCCACACCGTTTAACGGCCCGCGCCGCACGGCGTCCGTTAATCACCGGCTGACACCGGCCATCGGCCCAGCAGCCGCCGCCGTCCCACTGCTCGGACGGACACGCCCTTCCACCCCCTTCCCCTTTTGGTGGTGTCCGTCCGACCTTTATGCCCTATTTTCATCGGACGTTTTTGTTGGTTTCTCTTTTTACCGCATTCTTCCATCTATGCAGTGTCTCTTTTCTCCCTTCATGGTCTCTTATAGGGGTCTCAAATAATTGAAATACTATCTATTTCAACGCTTTGCTCACCCCCATTCGATTGTATTATTAAAGAAAACATTTTTAGAGATAGGTTAAAAAAAAGGGACATAAAGGGAGGAAGGTACCAAAGCTTTTAACGTATTACAGAAGAGACACAGGCAGAAAAGGACGGATCTTCAAACCAGTATCCCTAAACTGTAAGCATCTGGCAAATTTCACTGTGAATTGAGCATCATTGGGAACTAATGAGCGTGACTTTGTCCTCAACGCGGCGTCATTAGAGGACTGCTAAATCCTTGTTGAGTCAATTAAAGCTTAGCGACATGACGACGAGAAAAAACACAGCACATCCCAAAGCTTCGTTGAGGAATAATTCGTAACACCACGGGGAGAATGTAGGGCACTTTTTAAGAAAGTGGTACAGTTTCAGCACCGGGGAGTAAAAAGCCTTTTATGGATTTAAATCAAAGCAAACCCTTGTTGTATAGTTGTGGAAGACGGCCGTTAGCGTCGAGCAGGATGGGAGCGTTGCATGCAGCATCGCCTTTCAATTAAAGGTGCTCATGTGGGTGACAAACACCAACAACAACAGTCATTATGCCATTATCTTAAATGACGTCAATCTGACCATCAAAAGATTGTGTTTTGCATTTTTTGCATTTGTATTATGCTATGGAGCCATTTTCATGTGCCAATGTTAACACAAATTGAACGAATCAAATATCCTTTCTGTGACCTTGTTGCCAAAAGTGGCCCCTCGATAGTGGAGACCGGCCATACTGGCCCGATGACTTTGACGGACAGAAAATGTGCAGACAAAGTGTGTTGTGTCAGCATTAATGGCTCAACATGTCGTCTAGTGCAATCAGATCAACTTCTTTGAAAGACAACTAAGAAGTGCAAAAGAACAGCGGAAGAAAAGACACGCATACACAATGTATACACAGCCACAATAAACGTGAAAACCTGAACAAACAAGAAACAATTGTTTCCTCCATGTGTGTCACTGCCGCCACTGTTAGCCTCGGGAGCTCTTTGTCGTGCTCCTCTTTGATATTCAAACTAATATTAACAGAGAGCACACGCCTGCTTAATGTCAGACTCACAAATACACACTCACACGTACGCCTGAATCGTGTTTTCCACCAGCCTTGTTGCCATCCTTCTTTTTAGAGGTTTCCTACTGTGTCCGACACACCATGTGGCTGCCGCAGAGCTTTTGGTCCCAGTAACTGGTCCGAACGCACAAATTCCACACAGTAAATAAACATCAAACCACAGCATCTTCAGTAAACAATAAAAACAGATATAGGTATAAGGTATAATGCGTGTAAAATAAAATGTGCCAAAAAAGGAAAACAAAATACACAGAGACACAGGGATTTGATTTCACAATGACGATGATTAATCGCTCGGCTTGTCGTATCACTTTAAACACCGAGTCCAAAAAGAAGAACATCATTAAATGAATCTGACCTAAGGCTGTCAATAATGTGCCAGGTAGAGCCACGTAGTGAAATGATCTCAAAGCCCCAACAACTAACAGCCCCCTGTGTGGATAACAGTTAATACAAAATACAATTCATTTTTAAGGTGTACAAAGTGCTTTTAAGGGTTTCAGTCAAGGCTCTTTTAAGATGTGAATTTCCCATTTGCATCGTATCATAGTTGCCATTCAGGGCTCATGTTTGCAGTGAAAGAGTAAAAACACATCCTATAAATATTACTGAAGGTTGTGTTCGTCATGAGCTGCAACAACCTTTTTTGCTAATGTATTGAGAAATATTTAGCACATTTTCCACCAATGTCAGATAACAGCCAAGTGCTCAAAAATCTATCCATCCATCCTTCCATCTTCAAAGCACTTATGCAGGGTCGCGAGGGAGCTGGAGCCAATCGCAGCTAACTTCGGGCAAGAGGGGTATTACCTGGATTGGTGGCCAGCCAATCACAGGGCTAACACAGGGACAATCAACCATGGACACTCATATGCACACACCTACGGTAAATTGGACTGTGGGAGGAAGCCGGAGGGAACCCACGCAGACACAGGAAGAACCTGCAGACTCCATACAGAAGTTTACATCACCGACGCCAACACAGGTGCAGCATGGACGACCACTGCTGTAACTCTCCAGGTCTCAAAACACACATGACCTCAAACCTTTCCATGAATTGTTTATCAATGAATATGTTATAATCATAAGAAATACTGGATGAAATACACAGTCACTGAACCCGCATCAATCAAAACAAAGTTCACATGAACCAATCTGCATGCGGCACCTGATCCCACAGATTTTAATTGGCTGAATAAGGGTAGTAACCTTTTCATTTAATTGGCTGTGGGAAATCGGGCTAAAACGTCTGTGCGCATTAATGTAAGTGATGTGTTTTAAAGTGAGAATTAAGAGTACGTGCCTCCACCTTCACACGCGCACACATGTCTTCTGGCACTGTTGGGGAAAAGTATTAGAGGTCCAGTGTGAGGCCATTTTCAACATGTGTCCTTTGGGGGGGGGGCATGTGTGCATTGGGGATCGTGTACATTACGCTCCACAGGGAGATGGGAGAATAAGGTGCAACCACTATGCTGTCATTGTGCCACAGCTTCAGGTCTTCTCTGGCACACATAATCCATCGAGCCGTTAAACTGAAGCTTGTAATTACATTTGATGCACCGTTTTCCAAGCATTTTAAATCAAAGATTATACGTTCGCTGGCTAACAAATTAATTTTCATGGCACATGTTTTATAAGATTAGGAAATGTATTTAAAAGTCTTAATTTAATCAGTAGAAAAACATACTTCTTTCACAACATTCCTTACATTAGCATCTGCATTAATTGCATTTGACCGGGATGTGTTTGCATGAATAAAGCGGACACAAGGAGGACGAATAGAGACCAGTTCAGTTGTGGCGTAATAATAATGACTTCAGGGGGAAAGCGAGGAACACAGCGCTTTACTTTGTAGGGTGGTTAATTATACGCCAATGACTCAAAGCTGTTTAATGCAGTCTAGATAAAAAAATATATATATATATATGCGTGCATATATACTCACCTTTGCTATGACAGGAATGTCCATCAATCCCCAGGGGTCCCCCCCAGTGCACCATCCCAGATGCAAAGTCTGCCATCACTTTTCTGAGGAGTGGCATAGGAGACGCATGAAAAAAGGAATAACATGTTTTTTTTGTGCCAGCAAATCGCTGCTTAACCACTGTGTAACGTACAATGGTTTATTTTCTACATATATTAAAACCAAAAAAAATAAATAAAGAAATGTGTCGTGGTAACAGCGGTATAGTTTTATTGACAATTTGTTGAGGTCACCCGTGCTGAGGATGATCTTGTAGATGTGAACGGTGGAGGAGTGCAGGAGGAGGAAGGACAGGTTGATGAGGAAAAGGAAGAGGCACAGCATCACACACACACACACACACTCCTGGAGCCGCTTACCCGACAAAATAAAGAACCGGGATGAAACTTCCCAAGAAAAACAAGCATTTTGTGTATCAAACTGTCATCAAAATACAGAATTGTTTCGTTGGGGAATAAGCTGTGGTTATCGCAGAGAGGAGCCTCAAGGATGTGGGTACAAAGTTTGGGGCGTTTCGGCTCACGTGTGTCGTATTAATGAACAGCTCGAGGTCCCTGCAGCCTCCGGGAGAACAACTCACTGCTTACTGAGGGTCAAAAGATTTGCCCAACAATGACTGTGCATGTGTGTGTGTGTGTGTGTGTGTGTGTGTGTGTGTGTGTGTGCTCGTTCGCGTCCACGGTGTTAATATGTAATCAGTCAGATGAAGACAAGTGTACTCCAGGCGGCAGGGATCACGACCTCTCATATGTGAAACACCAACGCTGACGCAGCGCCGCGGCCACACGGGCGGACTCACACACATACACACGCGCACACAGACGGTTTCAGGTGGGAGGTCGGTCTCTGCAGAGACATGGGCGAACTCAAAGGTCAGCAGTATTAACTAAAGGACAGAGGAAGTGGTGGCAAAATACTGTAAACTGGCTGATCAGCAATATTATGAGAGTGATGGGAGGGTCGAACTGAAAATCCTCCAGCTGCAGTACCCCAAAGATTAGAGATACTGAATTATTGAAAGCACACACACACACACGCACACACACCTCATCGCATATGTTAAAAGAGCAGATCCTACTACTTTGACAATATATTTAGCCTTTCAGCTTAGATCAGCTTCTTTATTATTTTTTTCCAACATCCTCACCTGCAAGAAATGTAACAGAATAGAAATAATACAATATATCCCCAACTTGCAGAAATAACTAATACAACCTGACACTGTTCTATTTCTAAGTCACTTTCTTTGGTTCTTTGTCTCCCATCACCCCTTCCCCTATCCTTTCTTTTTAGTCAAATGTGCTTTTAAAACTTTAATGTCTTCAGATCCCGACGAATCACACAGCATTAGTAGCCTATAAGATATTCATCAGTTTTTTTAATAAAGCACACATGCCTGTGAGCTTGTGCGCCTATAGACCTGTGCGACTATGAATATGCTATCAGCCTCTCATAAGGTAAGGATTGAAGTGGTCACGGGAGATTTAAAATATGTGATTATGGATATTTTAAGGACGATCCAACGTGACCCTTCACCTTCTAAAAATAGACGGAATCAAAGTTGTAGAGAGACAGATGGCTAATTCAAGTGTAGCCAGAAGTTTAGCTCCTCTATGAGTTTGGACTCTTGCTAAGCTACTGCTTGTAGCAAGAAATGCTCCATTAAGATACTAACATTTGTTTATTGTTCGTAACCTCAGCCTCACAGTTACCAACCTTTGAACAAAATACATTCATTTAAAAATGTGGACCCTGCTTGTCGCACCACATATGCCTCATCATTTCATGGACCAAAAGGAAAAGTTAAGAAGGGTGAATCGCCAGTGACAGGAAGTTGATATAAACAGAACTGCTTGATTGTTTCTGAGTGAAGGAGCGAGTTAGTCGGCAGCAGACTTGAACACCGACAGTGAAAACCGAGTTGATTTCCAAAGAAACCTGCAATCTAGTAACCGCACGTCTTCTTAACGAATAGCTTGAAGCTCCATTCAGGGAAATGCACGTGACGCCGAAGAAAGCGAAGAGACGCATTTTGTCTTTAGTGTGAACGTTTGAGACTGACGGGAGCGCGACGCAAAAGCAGCTCCTCTCGGACGCGCTGGTCCCCGGTCCAGTGAAACCACCGTGTGTGTGTTTACATCAACCAGTCCAGGTATTGTGTTTTCAGTACAAAGATATCAAGGTTAAGTGGAGCGCAACTGTCTCCGAGCTACATGTGACACAATTTACAACACACACACGCACACACCGCTCGAGGGAACCGTACACCAAAATTCACTCTCCCCAACGTTTCTCACGGCATCCACACACACACACACACACACACAAAGCTGCTCCAACTGATGGATTTCCCATCACATTCTTACACTCATCCTCTGACACATACACAAATTCAGACACTCCGTCTCCGTCACGCACACACACACACACACACGCACACAGGCGTGGTGCAGGGCCGTGGAGCGGTGGGGCGGCTGTCAGGTGATGTGCGTCAGTCCTTGGATCCTCTGGCTCCCCGGTGAGGGGAAGGAAACTAGGACAGGCCTCCGCAGAGCACGCACACACACACACACACACACACACACACAAGCCCTTGTCCCTCAGGCCATGGCATTACTGGATATCACACACAGCTACAGAGAGACACACAAACAGCCTCTGCATGTGTGTATGTATGGACGGACATATGTCAGCATGTTTGAACAGACACACACACACACACACCTGACCTGGCTTCACTTGGCCCACAATCCAAATCCAAAATGTAGACCCTCTCTACATTTTGTCTTTACATCTTTGTCTTTACATCTGTTTAAACATAAACAGACTGAGACACACACACACACACACACACACACAGCTTATCACACTCGTAGGGCCAGAGCAGCGCACTCATTAATATCATTCTGACAACTACGGGCTCCCTGGCAACCCTTCTGCCATCGCTCACCCAACAGCATCCCACGCCTGTGAGCGTGCACGTGCACGTGCGTGGGGATTTAACCTGGGCGGAGCCAGGGGAGGACAACGAGGGGTGCTAATAGGCTGAAATTAATCAACGCCGGTTGATTTGCTGTCTGGGGAACGAGTGGCGGGCAGCAGGCGGGCAACACTTCCTGAATACTAATAGACTAATGGAGAGAGGAGACAGGCAGTGGACTTCTACGTCTCTCTGCTGTTTGTCAGACAAAGGAAAAAAGAAATATTTATACATATATTTACAGAGTATCAGGAATGGCTGCGTACAGAAATCTAGATTGATTGACTGATGCAAGTAAATGCACAAAATGACAGTACACAAACATTTGTGCGAAGATCTACACTAAAGACAAATGTGAAGCCCTTTTTTACAAAGGAGAAAATGAGAAAACAATTGGACTAAATCTGCAGTGAATAGGAATAATACAAAAATAAAACAAGAAAAACAATAGCCGAGGGAGGCCTTCAAACACATCCTCTCCGCTCCTCCGCTCCATTTTCCTGAAAATCCGCAAAAATTGAAGTACTTCTTTACTATATGTAAGCAAGCATGCTCTTCGGACACACACTCCTCTGTGATGCAGCTATATGAACGAGAAGGTCAAAGTTCAAGGTGCCTTGTCCCAATTGAAGGCAAACTGCAGCAATACATGCAGACTTTGTAAGAGCAGCTTGAGTGAGTATAAAAACTCTTCCATAACTAATGACATCATGATCATTGACCGACTCACCCTTTAAAAAGTAGACAACATCAATAAATAAAGAGAGGTGGGGTGATCCTTCACTAGGACTCTATACTAGTGTGTGTGTCTCTGTGATAATGTGTCCTCAGGTCTCCACCCACAAGAAGTCCCATGTTAAAGTTTGAGATAAATATCCGTTTTGATTCAATCGTGACTAATCGTGTCAACGTGAAAAATAAAAACAACCAACAGGGCCTTTTAGTGCTTTTTCCTCTTGCCGTCACTTACCGCTTGTCCCCGAGATAAACTGTGTTTACAAACACTTATTCAGACTCATGTCTGTCACATTAGGCACCGACTCACAGAGGGTGATATCGTACGTACGAACAGAATGCAGACAGCTCGACCAATCTTTTTGTTCTCTGTCTCTGCGTCTCTGCGTCCCCTGGTTGGCTCTCGGTGGGCCTGTCTTCAGATGGGACCCGGGAGGGGGAGAGGACGGGAGAGAGGGAGCGGGAGAGAAATGTGGGTGGTAAAAGTGGGTCACATGCTCAGAGAGGAACAGAATGAAAGAGGGGGAGACGACAGGCAACGGGGGACAGAGACACAGCGAGAAAGACAGTAACTGGGGAACATGGGGTGGGAGAGAGAGAGAGAGAGAGGGCGAGGGAGAGAGGCGGGCTTGGGGGGATGGGTAATTCCCCTGGTTTAGGAGGAGTGGATCAGTCACAGGCCGCTTTCCTTTCATCGGATCTCTGCGGGCCACAGAACCTGGGACACACACACACACACACACAATAATGGTACAGAACACAGGGGTACAAACAAACACACACACTCATTGGCACACACATACACACAAAACCAACATCCACACAGAGTAGACATACCACAGATGACGACACGACAGACACACACACACACACACACGTCTTTGGATGTGAAAGCACACAATCGTGCCAGACAAACTTAATAAATCCATTACCCTGTAGATTCAACAGCAACAAAGAGAGGAATGTAACAAATGAGATTCAATAACAGCATACCGACGCAATGGCGCGCACACACACACACACACACACACACACACACATACACACACACTGGTAGTCAAACAGATGCATACATCTAGACACAATAACACACACAAACATGGTTTAACCCACATGAGAGCCCGTGGAAGTGGGCCTTGCTCCAGCCTCCCTCCCCTGTAGAGACAAAAAAAAAAAAAAAAGATGGACAGATCCCATCGTTTGTGTGCTCCTTTGTGTGCGAGTGTGTGTGCTGTATGCCATCACCTCATCTCCTGGGCTTTAGGCTACCACCATATTCATCTGTGGCCCTCATAAGGATAATTACACACACACACACACACACACACACACACACACACACACACAGCTCATCTGTGAAAATTCAGACTACTCCAGCTCCTCTCCTGTGTTGGTCAAGGTCAAGAGTAAAAGCCTGCCTAGAAGGCTCGCCTAGAGCCATAACTGCACTGTGTGTGTTAAACGTGTGTACATCCATCTTTTATGTGTCTGTGTGCTTTATGTGGACCACGAGCCAAAAATTGTGATCCTTTCCATCTATTTGGGCTAAATATATTCGGTAAAAGCAACGCGTGCCTTCAGCCGGGGTTCCACACCGTTCATTAAAGCAGGCTTCCAATATCAGACATGTCGCTGGTTAATCTGCTCAGCTCAGGAAGGTGGAGCTGCTGATAAAGGCCAAACCCTCTTAATGAGAATAAAGGGAGCTTCATTTCCGACGTTGTTTGACATTTAGAATAATGTGGACGTCTAAATCAACTCACCAACACACGCTGTAGGAAAGAGAGCTCCCACGCACACATGTCTCTGTGTGTGTGTGTGTGTGTGTGTGTGTGTGTGTGTGTGTGTGTGTGTGTGTGTGTGTGTAAAAGCAATAGTGCTACTTCATCTACGGATTACGTGGCTGGATGCAAGGTACTAACAATTTATCACATTCCAGATTTGAGGGCAAATCTGGAAAATGCAGATGCAAGTCCAACGACCTGGAGAGTATTTCCTTGTACAAGTTCTTTGGATTACTGCAAACAAAACAACAGCAAACTTTAGAAACTGTGTCAGTCTGAACTTTAAGGAAGAACCCCAGGGATGAACCACAGAAGGGAAATTATTAAAGCTTTATTACAGTACAACCAAAGTGCATTTATTCTGTCTTTGCAATAAGACCAACCGCTCTAAACTGAATCTGTTGGGTTGTGCCAAATGGCACAGAGTTAAGCCCTCCCCCCCAAAAGGCGGGATGAAAGGTTCTGTAAGTAACATTGTCACATTGTGACGATTTCTATGAGCCATCAAAACCTGACAAAGATTCTAGAGGAAACTGGAAGCTTTGTTCATAGAAAAGAGACGTGAGAAGAAGTAGACTGTGTGTAATTCTTCTCATTCTACTCCTCAATAATAGGCCAGCCAGGTGAGTAAAATACAAACACACACACACACACACACACACTACAGTAACTGTATTCAGTCTATTGATTCTGCTGAGTGTGCTAAAGCTGTCTCTGCTCGTACGCGCTCGTACGCACGCTGAGGTCATATGAACACACACAGAGGTCAAAGCCAAGTACCGTCCATGTGACACACATGCTCAAATGGTTTCTGAACCCCCGACCTTCATGACCTTGGGGTCAGCTGTTCGGGGAGCCTGGTTGTGTGTGTGCGCGTGTGTGTGTGTGTGTGTGTGCGCGTGCGTGTGCGTGTGTGTGAATGTGTCAGATGTGACAGGCAAGAAGTGAGTGTTGACAAAGCGTCAAGGACAAGGAGAAGGAGAAAGAGAAAGAGAAGGAGAGGAGAGGAGAGGAGAAGGAGAAAGAGAGGGGAGGAGAGGAGAGGGGCATTCAGTGGACCGTGACACTTCAGACATATGGGAGGATGGCGGGGTGGAAAGGGAGCGGGTCAGAGAGTTGAGGAAAGAAGGAGCTGCCTCCAGCTGTTTGTCCATCCTCGCTCTGGCGTAATGAGCACGTTTGGCTCTATGGAGCGTCGCCAACGCCTCATCTAACTTCTCCAAACTCTAACAAGCCAAACGGCTATTTAGATTTACCTCCTACCAGCGCACCAAACAACTAAGCACATAACAGCGTGGCGCTATCTTAAATGGACACTTTGACATTTTGAATCATAGCGGCTTATTTTCCCTTCAACAGACACTTGTCAGCATGTGGGGAACATTTCTGCTTTTAAGTTTTTTTCGGTGAAACGCTGTCGGCAGCATTGTTAGCGCCGCCGAGCACGTCTCCCACTCGCAGCCTGCTGTGCGCCTCGGCTGGAATGAGGAAAGCTTATAAGTCATCTGGAGATTCACCTGGTGGAACAAAAAAACAACACAAACGTATTGTATATGATTGGAGCTGGCCCCTGGATGATCTGACATCAGACATCATCAACAGAATGTGTTATTTTCTGAAGAAAAAAACCCCACTGAGAATAAGCTTTTATTGTTTTACAAAATTTACTCCTTTTTTTTTAAATCTAGATCAAAATACAAAAATTGGGCAAGAAAATGTGCTATTTTACTAAAAGTATCTGTCCATGTTGTTAATCCGCATCTGAGCAGAAGTTCTTCATAACTGAAGCCTACAACCGATTCCTGTGCGGCACAGGCCTCCATAATATTATTTCAATAATTACTTCAATTTTGTCCATGTTTGTTATCGAGCTAACCACATCCATAAAACCATCCTCTCCGTGTGTCGTTCAATGAGTTTAGCTTGAACTAGATTTAAATTGTTATCGAAATATCAAAATATGTCATGATAAATTGGCAGTTATGTTTCAGGCCATGTCAAAATGTAAACAAAGACCATCTCACATGGACCTTCTTCTCACAGAGATATCTGAGAAAAGAAAAGAAATCCATCTACACGACACCACAAGGGTTAAGAAGGGAAATGATTTGAGCAGGATCACATGATCCTATTTTCATGTTATTCATTGTTCAACAGAACAGGCGCAGGTGATTGCCCTGAAATGTACTGATGCTCCATCAGAGCATTCAGAAAAGAAAATGTGTAAATTGATATTGTTTATCAACCCCTGCCCGCTCTTCATCCTATTTTTGTATTTTACAGTAAATGATGTGTGATGTTAATTAGCTCTTCACTTTAACGCAGCCTGCTGAGTTTGAATTTAATTTCAGGACATCTAATTATGGGACCACTATGGTCCCATGTGATCATTTGGCTGAATGCAATTATATCCTTCAAAAATAGTTTGATATTAACGTTGTGTATTTCATCTGTAACTTGGGCTGACCGTAGATTGCTGCCGAAGTGATGAGTTGTTCAAAATGTTTCCATCACTGAACACTGTTTCTAATACCTGGTCGCTGCGGCTGTGATCTGTGAATAAATGAACACAAAAAAAAAACAGTTTGTGCTGTTCCAACACATTAAGCTGTGTGAATGTGTGTGTGTGTGTGTGTGTGGGTCTACCTGCACATACAAAAGCCTGCCTGTTTACATGAATGGGGGATGTTTGCATTGTCTGGCAGTAGAAGAGAAGCAGAATGGAGATAGTTAACTCTCTAATGTAATAGCACAGAAAAACAAATCAGATCCAATTCCAGTAAAGTAAAGGTCACTACTTTACTCTAAAAATAGGACTACCTGTCTGGCCAGCTTCCACAGATGTGAGGGTTTTGTTCTGTGACGCCTGTTTTAAAAAGTCTTAATTTACCACCTAGACAGGGCTTTGTATGGGAACCATGCAACACATGTGGGGACCTCACAATGATGTAGTTGAGGCGCTGAACCCATTCTTTTCCTACATCATCTTTTCTATTTCTGGAGGCAAGCTAACAAGTGGCCAAAGTGGTCCGTCTAGAGGCAATTAAAATGCTCAGTGAAGTGAGAAGCAGGGCAGATGGTCGGGCAAACTGCGGCACAGTCCAGCTTGACGCACAACTGGTGAGGCAGTTTTTAGTCTGCGCTGGAATCAACGGAGCTCCAGGCGATAAAATGGCTTAATCTATCTGCTTGGTTGAATGTTGCTCTCACTCTCCCTTTTTCTAGAGCCCACATACTGTATGATTGACAGTTAGTCACCAAGTAGAGTTCAGCTGATGAAATGAACAACGGGACAGACGGGAGCTGATGGGAAAATATTCTCTGGAAAGTATATTTTCTTGACGACGCCACAATGCAAGCTCCTCCATGAGGCCTCAGCATCTCGACAGAGAAGCAGTGCTTTGTTGAGACGGCGACAACAACAATAACAACCACCGTCATTGTATTTGAGTGTTTGTAGCCTGGGCACCAGCGCTCCAAAGATTTCTTCTCTGGGGTGCGGGCCGCTGCTTAGGTTTTTATTCTGAATGGCGGCTTTTATTCTGGACCCCCAATAACACACTTAATGAGAGTGGGATGCCAGGTGAATTTCAACTAGCAGGGGGAAAAAGAAAATCGCCAACACTCCCGAACCCTAAGGAATGGATTTGAGGATTACTGCTGTAAACTGTGTTTGCAGACATTGATTTTGTCCAGGGACAAAGCGTCTCTCCACGCTTGGGGAGACAACTTATCTTGCATCTGAATGAAGGTACCCATGGATGCTGTAGGAGTAAAGGCCCTTACCTGTGGGGGCTTCACTGCAAACACTAGGGGCATTTCAAACATGCGTGACCCGACAAAGGGGAACGTTGAGCAAGTCGTTATGGTACTTCTATAAAGTCCGGAAACTTGCGAGAGACCTATTCAACAGAAAACGACAGGCTGAGCAGCCTCATGATGACAGAAAATCAGTGGAGAAACCACACCTCAAACTAATGTGTTTAGATACAAACACTGTCCAGAACTGAGCAAAAGTTACACCTTCTGCCCATCACCAAGATGTGTTAGCGGCCATTCAGCAGTTTATGTACATCTATGTACATTTATTTTTCTACATTAAAAAAACGTGTTACGGGCATGTACAACTGTGTAATTAAACATTCAAATTCAAAAATTCGGCACATTATGTCTTTAGTTATGTCATTAGAAAGCTGACAGCACAGAGGAGGGAGGATGGGGAATGACATGAGTGCAATTAAAGTCCTCAGCCAGGACACCTGTCCCGTAGGTCTAGCTGTCTTTGTGCTATCCATAGATCTACAAGATCTATAGATCTAAGTTGGTCTAAAGCCAGACACCGATCTTGGACAAAGAGGAGGCTTTGTGTTTCAAGGTGTGTAGACTTCAAGAACAGGCTTGAATATGCAGATACCTCGGTAAAAGTCCATGTGGAAGTCCTCCTTGAGCAAAAGGCAAATACTGAGATAAAATAAATGAACATATTGCATTTCCGTTCGTGTCTGTCATTCATACATAGTGTGGCATATGTCAATATGTTTGGCCCAGACTTTTCAGTAGTGCTTTTGGTTGGATATGGCAGACAGACTTTAGCCTACATGTGATGAATAGCTAGCCCACAGCCACAAACTGTCTATTATCCTTGTTACCATCATCACGTCGCCCTGTGGCTTCAAATCCAAACAACGAGGTTTGTTTGGGTCTCTTGAGCCTTGAGTTCAACTAACTTTGGGGCCCACCTGGACCATCAGCCAAAGATAGGGACCAATTGACCTGTGCAAGTGCTGTGGTAAATGCCACTTGTGAGAAAAGGTTGGCTACATACGGTAAATATATACTAAATACATCTAGAAAGTGGATGTGTGAAAAAAGGACTTATTCTACATTGAGACGAAACAAAGACATTTGATAGAAAACATGTATCATTTGACACTTAAGGGTCTACGGCGCATGCTTCTGCGTCGACCTCTGCGTCTGCGTTTGCGTCTTGTGTCGATGGACTCGTTTCAACTCATGGTTCAAAAAGATTTGCGCGTGTTGCAAAGCAATTCACCACCAGAACACCAGGCGGGGTAACGTTTATCGTCGAAGACGACCTAGAGAATGACGTCATTGTGTATGGAAGTCGTTGGTTTGTTTATTTATTTATCAGAGACTTTTTTGCCCCGTGCTTTGCCACTGCTGCTTTTCTTCGCCCCTTTTCACGAACATATTTGTCCCGTATTTTCCTTCACAATTTTGTCCCCACCTCGACTGGCAAACCAACGTTTGCAGAGATCTGCGTCCATGACTTGGAGGCCATCCGCGCGTCCTTAGAATCCGCCAATGATGCGTTGTATAAGTGGTCATATTTACGGATTTCTTCCGACAAAATCTCTTCAATCTGATTCATTCTCTCGTAAAATGTCTTTGTTTTAATAATGGCGGAATTATGCTATGAAACCGAAAATGTGAGACTCTGGCCAGGATGTAGTTAGCAGACCAATCACAGCCTTGCGGCAAGGGGCTCTTGCGTCTACGTGTCCTTGCTTTTTTTCTGAAAACGCAGAAGCATAAACTAGGCTTTAGGGTCAGTGATCAAGAATGTTTAACAAGGGCAGTTGCTTCAGAGCATTTTGAAACCAGTGGATTAATACACGAGTTACACTGTGTGTGAGTGTTACCGCTGTGGTAACACTCCAGCAAGCGTACAAGCAACTGCCTTCTGTTGGGGATGCTCCAAGCAACTGCAAAAACTCAGCTACCCAGACACATTGATATTGGAAAAAACAGAAGGTTGAACGACTACACAAGTCAGTTACTCATAAACACCACGTCCAGAGACGATTATGTACAACATGTGTGGGATTTATGTTATGAGCCGCTCCAAATTTGAGGGAAAGTGGGTTGGTGTCATGGAGTCCATGAAATACCAAATTAGTTTCTTCTGTATAAGCTCCCCCAAATGTGTTTTTTTGGCCATGCAGATGACAAATCCTTTTGACTTAAATGATCCCCAGACTTTTTATTGAGCACCAACATCTGGTCAGTTTCCACATATCCAGGGAAAGATCCCAACATCTACTGAATGGATTTGCACAAAATTGTGTCCAGATTATTAGTGTATCCCAGAGGTGATCGCATGACTTTTTCTCTGGTGCCACGAGGACGACCCTTGTGGTTTTAAAGGGAAACGTCTCACTAGCTCTTGAGTGGATTGCCATAAAAAAATGCAACAGACATCTGGAGTATTTGTTATCACTCTGGTGACCAATATTCAATCTGTCAAATCATTTGGTTTGACACTAAATACGTTTAACACCAAAATAAAAGGACTCCCATCAGATGAACTTTGTGTTATTGCGTGAGTGATATTTGGCAAAAATTCAAACATTATTTTGAGGATGGTAAACATCGTCAACATGCTAGCATTTGCACTGTGAGTGTTAGCATACAGACATTAGCATTGAGGCCAAAAGCACCGGGTGCAGCAGCTATTGCGGCTGTAGTGGAAACTTACAGACAGCAGAAGTCACAGTGTTGAGATGGACACTTCTACATTTCACCGCTCTGTGCAGATTAGCCTCCATCCATGCCTCATTGTCTTTGTTTGGCGTCCTGTGCAGCCCTGTATTCCTCATTCATATCAAATCTGAACACGTGTTTGATCCACAAAAAACTTCATCCTTCATCCGAGATCATGATGCTCTGCGTCTGCTGGATGTGCAAGGAGGCGGTTGGTGGCTGGTACATTAAGGCTGTGTTTTTTTGCAGATACATACAAGAATGATTATAGTAACTTGTGATCAATCCCAGTTATCTTTGTGAATGTGTCCCCTGGGTACAATCAGCCTGTGCTTTATGACAATAGAGACAGGAGAAGTTTATTGATAAATCTTCAGTACCTCATCTCCTATCAGTACTCCTCCCAAAGCCCCTTTCACTGAATCCCTTTGCTCCACAGTGTAGGTAACAATGATACATTTTCATCTCTGCAGTATTTACGCCTTGAAGTTCGCAATGTAATGGTCTCACCTTTAGGGGGGATGTGAAATCAACGCGTCACTGTAAATCCGTCTGACTCCACTCAGGCAGTGACATTCACACTGAACAGAGATATAGCGGATATTAAGTGTCTTCTCATTCAGGTTTCTACAAATCTAAAAAGGATGTGTGATATGCGTAACTTTGTCGGCACAAACTGCATGCAGGAGTTACCAGGACCACAGAAAACGGACAGGATGCTGTCATGCTGTCATCGTGGTTCACAAAAACGTGAATCCACTCATGCAGTGATTTTTATTTTTACACTACGAGGTGTATGTATTGTTTCACAATCCTGGAGAATCCAAGAATCCTGTTAAATGTTTTGGATACATTATCTAAAGCACAGTGAACTGCCCTTGTGCTAAAAAAAAAGGTACTCAGTACTAAACTGCACGTAAATTCTTTATTTTGACTATTACGTCTCCGACTCCCCCTCATTTGTACTTCAACCAGAATTGAATGTAAAATATTAATACAAGACATATAGTTGCAGATGACACATTTGAATGAATGCACATCACACAGGGATTCTTTGTTATTTATTTATTTGTTTTATCTTTTTGTCTGTACTAGATTATTGCAATCTGGTAAATTCACATTTAAAAATCAGTCATTGACCAGACGCACTGAAATCGAGGATATTCATTTTTACAATAACCATTATAGGCCCCATAGAGACTGGAAAACCCAATCCCGAAAAAAGAAACATTTGTATGGTTTTCTGCACTTTATTTTGATGAGACTTTTTTGATAATAATTACAAAAAAGAAAAATATATATAACAATAATCCTAAAAAGGAGAGTATGGGGTGGGGGGCACTCGGAAATCTTACGACTGGCAAACAAACAATCACAACACAGCACAAGTACCTACTTACGGCAAGAAATGAAAGGTACAAAAATGAAAACAAAAAAGCGTGTGTGGCAGGAAAAAAAAAATCCAACGAAATTGGCACCTATGAAGTTAAATACAATAAGCAACCGAGGGGACAAGAAAGCAAAGTATTTTTTTTCCTACAATCTATTTAAAAAAAAAGCCCAAATCAAAATGTATTTTCTTGCTTTTTCTCCTTTTCTATTTGTTAAGAAAAATAAAATGCCTGACCTGGGGAGTGTTGGTGGGGAGGAATGGAGAAGGGAAGGAGGAAGAGCCTGGTTGGGAGCGGGTTTGCGGGGACAATAAAAAATACTGCACGTACAATACCTTTTTTCTCACTGCTCTCTTTCCTTCATGTAGCTCTTACCGTTTCTCTCACCCAATTTTTCCTTTTCTTTATTTAATAGCATTTCCCATTAATATTCCTTTCCACCGCTGCTCCTAATAGCCGCGCCCAGTGGCGCGATCGTTAGAGTTTTACATGTGAGTGGCAAATGACACTTTGATTGGCTGTGTTGTGGAGACGGGAGTCCCCTGCCGGCTCCGGGTCGGGGGCCCCGGCTGAGTCGAGAGATCCTGCCGGGCCTCGGTCTCACTGCGCGTGCTGACTCAGTGTGTGGTTCTGCAGGGAGAGAGGGAGAGGGAGGGATGCAGAGGAAAAACGTGAGAACACATGATGAGAGAAATAATGGGCTACGTGAGCATGGCGCTCTCCACTTGCACCCCCACCCAATAATAGAACAGCGGAGAGCCGAAACACAACCGCCTCCCACGGCACAGGCAGCGAAGCCTCCTGCTTTAAAAGAGTCTCACGAATGGAAGCGGACGACGGCGGAGAGGAAGAAAGGAGGACAAAACAAGACAAGGCAAAACATGAACTCGAGCGATAATGCGCCGTTGTTGCTCACACAGGTGTTTTTAGAAACGGGGAAAAACACACTGAAGGCATATTTGTACAGTGAGATTGGGATATTTGCCATGCATTGCTTTGTTTGTGGGAGAAAAATGAAAACACTTGTACTTCTATTTGTCTACGTATCGACAATGCACCTCGTCTAATGAAAGCAGCCGGACCAAACAATTAGTGCTCTCGGAGTATTTGTTCTGTTTTATTGCTTCTCTGTCCCGGAGCCTGAATTTGTTTATTCAGATCTGTGAAACCCTTGTGTCTTTTGACATTTTGATTAATATTTCACAGAGATTGTCTCCATACCGGGGAGACGCCTACACTCACATCTCTCTGAAGGCATCAGCGCACCACCCGTCAATACATAACCACAATTCAAATTCACAACAGCATCATGAACACACAAGAGGCAGATCTCTGCAGTGATCCCCCGGTACATAACGAGAGTGGAGGAACGGAGATCCGGGTTGGGTGTGTAAGTAACTGAGGTACAGGCAACATACAAACATTCAACCGACAGTATGATAAACTTCATGACGCCAACAAGGCCTGCACACGCGCGCCCTCCCAATCAGTCCTCAGTGGCTGCTCCATATCAGCTACAATGAGGAACTCAACTATAATCCTGATTTGCTGGTTTGGAACTCTGCTCGGATCACGTCCAAAGCTGGGGAGATACCGTCTGTGCATGTGTGTGTTTGTGCGCTGGAGATGATTGCAAAGATTTCTCTGGGAATTTGTATCGGTGTGTGTGTATGTGTGTGTGTCAGAGACATTTCCACATGGACGTTTCCCTCCTCCCCTCCTCTCATTTTCCCAAGACTGTTCAGCTTTCTCCCTTTGAAACATTCCCTTTCTCTTTCTCTCTCTCACAATACACACACACACACACACACACACACACAATTCCCAGTGAGATGTTCCTAATCAACGCCGCCCCCACCCCCCCTCCACTCCATCACCCTTCACCACTTTAAAAGCAGCTTTCTCAGATTAATCGCTCTCTCACACAGATAGGCCCCACTACAAAAAAAGAACAGCGGATGGGAGAATAGAAAAAAGGAGGGGACAGGGGGATGAACACAACAGAGAGGCGAGGGGACTGGATGGGGACAGAAATGTGAAGGATTATACATGCTTTGGGGTTGATAAATACTTATTTGTCATTCTATGGCCCTTATCTTGCTGTGCATGTTTCAGTTGAGCCCCGTGGTGTGTAAGTATGTATGTGTGTGTGTGTGTGTGTGTGTGTGTGTGTGTGTGTGTGTGTGTTAGAAAGGGAGAGTGCAAGATATGAAGAGAGAGAGAGAGCGAGATAGAGAGAGAGAGAGAGAGAGAGAGAGAGAGAGAGAGAGAGAGAGAGAGAGAGAGAGAGATAGAGAGCGATAGAGAGGTACACAGCTTTGGCAGCCAAGCTATTGCGTCCAGGGGAAAGAAAAGGAGTTAATGCCCCCCCCCCCCGACCACCAAAAACACACATGCACACTCTTAGTGACACATTAAGTAGAAGGTTTCCAGGTTCAAATGGTTAAGCATATGAGAACTGTATGGAACGGGACAGTGAAAAACAAGTGTCCGATTCTGTATATATGTGAGTGCATGGAAGCCTTTCCAGTAAGACGCACTGTCTCATTGGGAGCCGCTGACCCCAATATGATAAAACCCCCCCTCCTCCCGTTCTCAGCCGCTCCGCTTCAGCTGGCTGTATTCCCTCTCGTTGCCAGAAGAGGTCAGACTCCTGCCTCTTTATGTGATCGTGTTAAACACAAGAAGAGAGGGCCAGACGTTGTCCAGTGCATCGGTCCTGTCTCCTGCACATCAATGTCTGGTTTTTGTCATTACCCTTTTGCCCTGCTGGGCGACCTCTAAAATCAAGGTCATCGGCATTGGAAAAATGAAGGGAGAGAAAAAGGGAGCCGGTAGTAGAGGGATTTCAACAGGGAAAAGGGGAAGTGGGAAGGAAAGAACTAGAGCGGAGAGAGAGTGTGTGTGTGTGTGTGTTCCCTAAGGTTCTTCTGCTGCTGTATTGATTTGTGGATGGAGAGAGGGATGAAAAGAAGAGACAGGAGAGGAAGAGGGAGAAATGGAAGGCGGGGGGGGCCACGGTCACCCCCTGGAGAAGCTTGCAGTGCTGCAGTGGACTGCTGGAAATAACCCAGAGGAAGGGGGGAAAGGGGGAGGGGGGTGAGAGAGAGATGTAATGGACAGATGTGTGACGGCATATGACACACACACACACACACACACACACACACACACACACACACCTCCTAGTTACGTCTCTTCATTTACTATGTTGTTGTGCGCTTGGTATCGATTATGGAGCAAGGCAATCAATGAGAAGTGTGTGCGTTTGTGTGTCACAGTTTGACATCTGCTCTACAGCAGAGTAATTGATATATTCTAGAGAATATGGGGGACACAAGGGGAGTGACGGGAGGGACAAGGTGTACACTGTGCTTTTTTATGGTCAGCGTGTACCGCGGTTCTGGGCCTCTGATAAGCACAGTAAATTCCTTTAGTGACTCTCCACACCTGCAGACGTTTCACAATAAAAGCTGTCTTTAAGGTGAAACAGATGAAGCAAGTGTGAAGGAATTTGCATGAGGAGTAAACAACAAACCGAAAGGCTTGTTATTCAACGTCTCCCTTCAGCTCAGCAGAGAAAGGCCGCAAAACACCATGTGAGAATTTACAGTAGGGCCTCGATATCGCTGCACGCTCTACAAGCCTGATGCTGCTCATGTTTTACACACAGTTGAAAATGTTTTTCTTCTTCCTTTTAGAAGATCCTTTTCCCGGTTCTCGTTGGGCAACATGAATGGGATCTCTGGTTCAGGCCTCGCTGCACCATATTGCGAGTGTTCTTTTCATAGCGGAGGGTGCAGAGCGCTGCAGCGACAACCGGGCAGCCCAGACCAGTCAATACAGAAGCCTGTCATTGTTTTTCCTAAACTGCTTAGAGAGAGCGAGGCTAAAGCCTGCAGAGCCCTGGGCTCAGGGGAAATATGGCCCCGTCGCATTACCCGCGCACAACACCGCGCCACACACACACACACACACACACACACACACACACACACACACAGAAATGCAATAACAGACTAGCGCTCACAGCAAAGGCCACATGGATACACACACACACACACGATGCCTTTAAAGAATTTGCATATAGAAGAAATACACAATAGAAAACACACACACACACACTGATGGGCAATGGGAGAAGGATGCTTAGGAGGAAAGCGAGACAGACAAGAGAAAAAGGTAATCTGCTGCATTCTGATGCGGATGGTTGTGTATCAGCAGCACCTCCTCTAACACGTGCGCGTGTACGGTCAGCTTCACGTGCGCAGCGGAAACAAACGGGTACCAGGACTGAACGGAGAGCGACCCTCATAAAACATCGGGATTACAGGGGAGTGACAAGGATGGGACTTTGCCACCGGTGGCGTGGCGATGACCTCGTTTTTTGGGGCCGAGCCACGTGGCAGAGCGAGACTACATTATCTGTTACTTGAACTCAGAAACACACAGACACTTGGCTTGTTCTCTTATGATGCAACAAATACACTTTGAACTGGAGGTGCCAAGTATCTAGTAGACACAGGGAGAGGAGGCCTTGCTGTTGGAACAATGCCCTGTGTGTGTGTGTGTGTGTGTGTGTGTATGTTGGTGTGCGTGTGTGTATGTGTGTTAACTACCGCCATGTATCAGGGAGTCTGTCAGAAGGTAAATTTGTGTCAACTATGTGTGTATCTGGGGGTAATTGGAAGCACTCCAAATGCCCCGTGTGTGTGCGTTTGTGTGTCCCACCTCTGCTGCTGTTTTTCAACACCAAATGAAAAATCACCTTCGTCGCCTTGTGGTCTTCTTTGGGTTTAGTGTATTAATAGCTCAGAGTTGACACTCTTCCAACTGAATGAGTGTGTCTGTGTGTGTGTGTGTGTGTGTGTGTGTGAATAGCAGATGGGATGTCTTAGCCCTCTTCCTCTACTCCCTGGCTTGTGTTTATCGCCACCCATCCAGGACAGGATGCTGCCTCGGGAGCAGATCAAAAATAAACGCACCCGCCGCCCTTACCATCCCGCCAACCCGTCTTCCCTGCTCCCCTACCTCAGTCTGTGGCCCCATCTCGCCTCCTCATCCCTCTGTCTCTCTTTCTCCTATATTGTACATCTAACACTCTAACAAACTTTCAAATGATCCATTCCAAAATGTTATTTTATCCCCTTCTCTCCCGATGACCCCACTGCTCTCCTCCTGTGCACCTGGGGTGACCCCTCTGACCATGTCCTGTTTGGCGAGCTCCCTTCCTTTCTTCTCTCACAGGGGACTTCCCCTCTCCCGTTGCTCCTAGACCAAACAGCAAGGTTTGAACCATTATAAATAACCCGAAAATAAACTCACAGCATGACGGGTACATACACACACACACACACACACACACACACACACACACACACACACAAAACCACAGCATGAAAAGATCTGCACCAGATACACAGCAAAGGTGAGGGATCCCTGCAGGAAGCGACCTCACCGCCAGAATGAATAAGGGATCATTGACGCATCACATGACGCGTTTGAGTCACATCACAAGAAAGAAATGTGGTTAAATGTGGAATTGATCCCTCATCCCTTTAACACACACACCACACAACAGGCAAGCCTGTACACACGCATCCAAAACACTGCTCACAATACAGGCAGGACACTGGATGCATACATGTGAGCGGGAACACACACACACACATGCTTGTCCAAACAAGCGGATGATGACACACGTCGACACAGTGGGCAATGTGAAATGTGAGGCCTAAATCAGTGTGAAAAGTATTTAAAGGGTACAGATGTGCAAATAAATGCACAGACATGATCCATTCAACACGCACATGAGCTCACAACTCAGCAGAGCGTGCCGGCTTTCCGCGTCACTGTCACATTACTGCACACGCCCCTTTCCCATGTGTCCCTCGGGGACCAGCTTTAAAACACAAAAAAACATGGTATTACCGAGCGAGCGTCGACTTAAAGATGGATGAGCAGAGGAAGAAAGAAAATGGGCTGGCAGAATAGAGTAATAGTGTAAAGGAGTATTCCTGGTTAAAGTGCTGGCAAAACAAAAGGTATTTCGGCTATTGAGAGAGCTGAAACAATAAGTTAGTTAAATAGTACTACAACTTCATGAAGATGTTTGTATATAAATAATGGCATATATCATGGTCTAAACTTAGTCAATAGCCAAATTTGCAATATCTTAGTATCTCATCAGAATTGGTTAAATATGCCTACTTGAGACTTGTGAGAATACATGGTGAATGGAAAGGAGGAGAAAATACTAAATAATAAACATTTCACTGTAAGTAAAACACCTGCTGATTAATGTACAGCAGGTGTGTAACTGTACAAAAATGTACACCAATACTAGTATGATCTTACTATATTATTTTAGTCATTTATATACTCCCTAATGCTTCAGAATGAGAATGAAGCAGAGCCCCTGAGCAGGAACGCATTTTTACCTAGATGTGCAAATAGAGCGAGATAAACAAATCAGCCTCAACCAGTTAGAGCAAAAGAAGAGAAATGGCATCAGCGAACTGTTGACGGAGACACGCAAACGTATTCTCTCGTTTATAATTATTAAACAGAGAAACAAATCAGGGACTCGGGTCTCTCCAGCTGTGGATGTGATGACATGCAGCGTGTTTGTGTGTGTTGTGTATGTATCAGCGTAGCAGCGTATTTTGGCAGTGCTGATAGAACAACACGCCACGCAGGGTCCGTCCTGTTCTGTGACACATTGTCTCTGTTCACCTGTCACACACACACACACACACACACACACACACACACACACACACACACACACCAAATGACAGGAACATGGTCCAAGCTGTTAGGAACCCTCCAGGTGCCGGCTCACAGAGTCAGTGTACCTTTGTACGCGTCCCTGCCTCCGTTTATCTCGCTCTGCCTGCCTTTGTCTCTCTGTGTTCCTCCGCTTTCACCGTCTTCCGAGGCGGAGTTCGCTTCTGGCTTTGAGGTCTGCTGAACTTGTGTATAGTTGCTTCCATGTTCATGGTTGCTTCTATAGTGGTACTTGAAAAAGCAGCGTCTGCGGGTAGTAGAACCTGCTGTCTATCAGAGCCTACCTCTCTCTTTGACTCTCCTTTTGTTTCGCTCTCCTTCCCCTACTGAAAATCGCTTCAAGCCCGGGGATTGTGTGTGTGTCTGCAACGTACCCGTTCTAAGAAACACAGTCTTCCAGTAAGCAGGGGGGGGCAGCCGAGTACGCTCCCCTGGAACGCCACGGGGATCAAATTCATACACACATGCACACATAGAGAAGCACACACACCAAGGGAGCCGAGGATCAGAGTGTGAACCAGCACTCCGACAGCAACCTTCATAGATGATGGAAAACACACACACACACACACACACACACACAGATAAACTCCATTGCCAGTTCAACCACATCCACACCATTCCATAATTCAGTTAGAGAGAAACAGTGAGACTACTAAGCACGGCTTGTTTCACCCGTACACGTACACACACACACACACACACACACACACACACACACACACTCTACCCTGAATCGAAACGCAGGCATTGAACTGTTTGCCAAGCCATTCTCTGCTGTGCATTAACTACCAAAATACAGATTGTATTCATAACTTTAGTTTAGAGGGGAAGGCTGGAAATGAGTGCAGAGAAGAGGCCCCAAATAATACCTGCTGTGTGAAAATGAATAACACTGATATAGCAGGAACTGCTCCCACTCAGCTGAACATGTGAAAGGCTGTATCGAGTACTGTACGTCCATCTTGCCCTGTACGCCTCCTCCTTCTTCTCCCATTGTGTACATTACATGTTTGCGAGGGAACGGGTCCCCGCTTGTCTCACGCGCATACTCAAATCCGCCAGGAGGACACAAGTCGCTTTTTACATTGGACCAGCCAGCGGTGTTTAAATATTCACTAGTGCTAAAGGAGATGTGGTAGCACAACTAGCGGAAAGGAAAAGGGATGATTGGGGAGGGGGGGGAAGAAGCTGCATTATAGCCCCCCCTGGAGGCCTAAAGCAATGTGAAGATTAAGAAGGGAATGAAACGTGAAAGAGTCAGAGCTGACGTACAGCGGGGAGGACCACTTAAAACCATGTACACTTCAAGAAGACAAAAGATCAATTCGCTGCAGCCTGTAATCCTGCTGTATGAATGCAAAAAACATGATATTTCATGTTATCAATACCAATCGACATTCTACGGTCACGCAACAGAGAGAATGAGAAGAGGTCCTGAGTGTTTGGGAGTCGGAGTAAAACTGGGAGAGAAGGATCCAGAAGGACCCCGCTGATCAGGGCCACAGCATTGCTTATTTAGGCACAAACACACACACACACACACACACACACGCAGACATGCACCAAAACATCTCTTATTTACTAGCTTACGTCTGCACTATTTATGGGGCACTGGGGAGAGGCACAGAAGAGAGGAAGAGATGGGCTAAAATATGCATAGGGGCTGCTTCTTCTGGGACAGACGGGGGGAGTCGGAGAGACGGAGGAAGACAGAAAGAGGGGAGAGGAGGGAGACAGTAAGAGAGGAGGCGAAAGTTGCGTTGTGCATGTGCAAGAGGTGGACAGAGAGGTGAAAGCAAATGATTGAGAGCGGCGGAGAGAAAGCAAAGGTGTTCGTCTGCAGAGGGCGAGTGCAATGAGGGAGGAGAGATGCAGCGACGGGTTCAGGCAGCAGTTACACTTGGTTGTGTGTTTGGGTGAGAGAGAGAGAGAGAGAGAGAGAGAGAGAGAGAGAGAGAGAGCTTGACATCATACGGCCCATGTGAGGTTGAAAGAGGCCAAAGCAGTTTCCTCGTGTTCCTCATCTATCGGTACCTCATTAAAACACACACAAATTACCCCATTCCACTTTCTCTGCCAGACAGACACACACACACAACAACAGCCAGCAGTGGTATTAACTCTCAGAGGTTGTAGCTCTCCATCTTCCCAAGTCAGCCTTTGTGTTTAGCCCACTTAGAGAGCCCTCCCACGAGGCAATGGAGCTGTGGCAGGTCGTGCTCGGCCTGGAAGATTTCACACACACAGACGCGCACAAACACACACACACACACGCACAAACACACACGGGCCACGACCAGAGTGTAACAAGATGGATATAGCCAGAGCGCAGCAGCCAAAGACGAAGAAGTACAAGGAGCTGGGGGAGAAGAGCCCGACTAAGCAGGAATGAAAACTCAACTCATCTGACCGAAGCAGCCGAGTTCATGTGTGGGTAGAAAAACTCCACTGTGAGCGTTTCAACGCTTTAACTCGCTCTAGTTGGTAGAATGCGGAGGCCAAACATGTAACAGCTTTGCATTGACCAAAAGGGCAGCATAAGTTTACAAAGACACGATTGAACTGTTTTTACTGCACTGAACTACTGATTCAGGGTTTCATTTGGTTCATGATACATTTGATCACTTTAGAAACACTTTCAAAGTATTGCATTATAATGTCATTAAAGATTATTATAATTATTGAGCCAGAATTTATTTCAATTTTTTTATTTAAAAAATATTTATGTAATTGCCTGTGCCCTCTATTAAATGTGTTTATTTTTCTTAGAAAATACTTTTTGCTGTGTCTTTTTACAAAAGTTATTAGCATTATCACTCATACCTTGTAATATTATAATGTAAATAAAAGCCGACCAAACCAACATTTAATGTTTAAATCAAGGTTAACATATTTATCCAATTGATATATTGATATATGATATAATTCAACAATTCATCTGTCCATAAATCTGTTGTGACCTGGTCAGACATCAGCAGAGTAGTCATCTGGGATGGTGTGTGTGTGTGTGTGTGTGTGTTTGTGTAGATGTGCGTGTGTGTGTGGTGCCTGTGTGTGGACACTGACCGACAGGATCCAGCAGTCACCCTGCTGTTAAATGGACTGGCCGGCCATATGCCCACCTCCTCCGGCTCTACATCACTGCCACTTCGGTGTGTGTTTGTGTGAGTGTGTGTGGCTGGCTTTTGCACATTAAATATTCCCAACTAAAAGTTGTTCATTTTCTGTTGTCTTTTTCTGATATTCTTTGTCTAAATCTGACACCAACAGCCTCCACACCGAGCACTTTTCTTGCAACAGCACGTTTTTTTTGTCACTATACAATTCATGAGGCCCTGATATTACTGGCTGCTGTGGTAGGAACGCGTATTCAAATGGCTGTTTACTTGGGTTCAGGCCTCTATTGAGCGATTGAATTGGATATCGATCCAATTCAAGGTGCCTGTACTGTCTGTGATGCAAACAAACCAAAGGCTTTGTTACAGAGCTCCTGGCAGTGACGCCCTCTTGTGTCTTACCTTTAGTCAACTGTAGTTATCAAGTTAGCAGTCAGATATTAAGATATTGAGACCAGAGAATAATCAACGGGAAAGAACAACCGCTGCACTATAAACCTTTTTGACGTTTTTGTAGTAACAGCGTGTATTTCAACTTTTAGCTTTCAAAGAGTTATCAAAAGCCTACGTTTTCACCTTTCTTAAAACATTCTGTAAATGACTCCCAGAGCATTGAGCAGAGGATAGACCCTGAGCCCAAAACTCAGTTAAACGCTAAAGCATCACACCAAATTATATCTTCTCTTTCACACGCACTCACACAAATGTGTCGGGACCCTAATGGCCTGAGGTCTGCCAGAAGCCTGCTACGACCTCCTGAAGAGAGCTGGAAAGAGGGGGACAGAGGAACGGAAAGAGGGGCGTAAGGAGGACTACACATGAGCAGTAATACAGAGAGCCTGTAACATGATGGACAGTAGCTGCAAGGTATGGAGGAAAGTACTGAAGGCCCCTAAAGGAGGAAGGGCCGAGGGTTTGGATTATTGACCACAATGTCTTTCTGACGCAGTGAGTCTCCCTGGGCACACAGCCGACGGACTGCAGCGTGAGGTCAGTACCTCAGCTGATCAGTAGCTTGTCTTCTGCCAAGGAAGGACTAAACACACGCGCACACACACACACACACCGTGAAGACCTACACAGAGTCAGCGTTACGGGGTCCTACCTGTAGTTCTGTCTGAAAGAAGAACTTCTGCGGACACTGGGAGCAGTCGTAGATCTTGTCCTCCTGGCCGTGGACAGCAAAAATGTGCTGCTGGAGCTTGTTGGCCTGCACGAACACTGGAAGAGGAACACAGATACGGCGACACGTTACACAGGTTTATTAGTCAAAAGGCCAATGCTTATTTAAGCGAATTAAGTGAATTGGAGGTACAGGCTTCAGTAGATGCCGCTATATGATTCTTTGCTATCAATCCAGTTGCTTCGGAAGATCCAATCTGCTGATTTACAAGAGGACTGTTGAATAAGGCAGCGGATGACAAATTAGTTTTCAGTACAAATAAAACGTGCAGAAGCGAAGTAAATGAATGTCTGCCGGAAAAGGAGTGAGAGCAGAAGAAAGAAGAAGGGAAGCCTGGAAGAGCTATCCTCAGCAGACCTTGTGATATTTATCAATAAATTATCCCCCCTTTTTTAACTTCCGCTTCGCTGTTGTCTCTTACATTTCTTCTCTTTCTTTCTCCCCCTTTGTTTCAGTAAACTTTTGGTTTCCACTGTGAGTGTGCATGTGTTGCATTATTAAGCCTCCCCATAGGAGTGGTGCCCCTCTTACTAATTCATAAGCCACCAAGGAATACAGTTAAAGTTTAAAGCGTTGCTGTGTACCTGGGGGAGGGGAGGGGGGGGGGGGGGGGGGGGCACACAACACAAGACAAACTCAACAACTGAGGGGAGAACGAGGGAGGGCAGAGAGAGAACGAGGGAGGGCAGAGAGAGAGAGAGAGAGAGTATGGGGAAAGAGAGTCTAGAGATGGGACAAAGCGAAGGTGCAGTGGTAGTTTCTGTGCGACACGCCGATCCACAGGCCTTATTTGGTCCCTCCAGACACAGTATACTTCATGTTTGGAGGTAATATTGTATGAAGATTTGTATGAGTCTTGCCCTCTGCAGGAATATAACTCCCTCAGTTAGTAATGTCTGACAACATGATCACAGTACCACAACAAAGAACTGGAGATGCAAACCTTGCTTTCAACTGGCATAATGAACTCACACAGTGTATCTATTAATTCATCTTCTAAGACGGGAGTGTTTTGCTGCTAAGAGGATGTGTGATGGTGGTAGTGGGCTTTACTAGGCAACACCTTTGACTGAACATTAATCTGTGGTTGGAACAGATACACATAAAGCACAAATATAACATCAGGATTAATTCATCATCAAGTCAATTATTTTGTTTTCATCATTGCATATTCACTGGCCAATGACTGAGTGATGTGGTCCTCGTCCATCGATCCTCACACTTTCGACCCTGGCAGCATTGCACTATTGCCTCTATGTGCCACTATTTCCTCCTCATGCTTCGACGGGATCTTCACTACAGTAAACTTACGCAAGAGCGGACGCACCTCGACTTTCAACTAAGGTATCTGGGCCTGGTTTTAACAAACTTGAAAGGATCCTGTAAGTATCATAACAGTTTCTTACGGTGTACTACAGTATGTTTCCCTGCTGTGAGGATTGTAAATTCATGTGCGTTAACTGGTTTTCTGTGCATCTGTGGCCATATTGAAATGCAAGTGAGCAATGGCTTTCTGTGCTACTGCCCTTGGCGGTGAAAGTGGGTTTGTGTGTGTGTGTGTGTGTGCACGTCGCTCACCTGTGAAGCAGACGGGGCACTTGAAGGTACCTCCCATGCCTTCAAAGCTGTGCTCTATCAGGTGGCAAAGCAGCTTGGCGGGTGAATCAAACATCTGGTTACACAGCTTGCATTCGTGATTGATGCCCTCCTCTGCAAATAGGAGACAGAAACGCATGTGTAGGCCGGGTTAGGGGACACAGGAACATGTGACATGTGAAACAATCAGATGCCTTCAAACTGTGGAAATGTGTCACAAAAACGTGTACGTAAACCCTTCAGCAATAATTGGAATATCAATGGAAATGATGCTGCAATCACATCATGATACATAATTATCTCAGGCTATTAGAAACGATTTTACAGTTCTGCAGTAGGTTGTCAAACCTTGCTGCCCGCTCTCCTTTTGTTGACACCCCCCACTCACGTTGGAGGATCTGCCCTTCCATAGGCCGTCCTTCCTTCTCGCCCGTTTCTCCCTCCGTGTCCCTTAACGCGCGTCTTGGTCCATCACTTCCTGATTCATTTGTGTGGGCTCCGATCCAAACCCCCGACCCTGTGTTACCACTCTTAACGTGTGCTCACGCCCAAATGTCTCCTACCACGTTTCTCTGTCCATGTAACCTATTCTCTTATCTGTCATTTAAGGTGGACACACCTCCCATATTGTTTTATTCAGGAGCGATTCAATGCACTTCAGGTGTATCTTAGTCAGAAACACACATGGAGTCTGTCCCCGAGGCCCCACCCTCCCTCGTAGTTCTCACTTCGATTATACCAATGTGTGTCGGTGTCTATTTTAAGAAGGTGTCATTGACATCACAGCTCCCAACTGTGAAAGACCCAATGAAAAAGTTGGCATCATAAATGCGCGCACACATAAACACACACAGACACACACACACACCCCTGATGATCAGGTCCCCTGCTAGTTGTCCTTATCACCGTTGTACCATGCAGGACCAGTACTCCAATCACACATACACACACCACGTCGACCCGCACACGCACGCACACACACACACAGATGCCCGCCACAGGACCGTAGCGCCCGGAGACATCAGATGGTGTCTTCACACACACGCACACACACACACACATTCTGCAGTATTTCAACTGCAGAGCTGCAGGGGATCGTGGGGTTAATAACGTCTTCAATCATACATCCATGATACCCATACTGACTTATAGGCACACACACAAGATTCCTATCGCTCATTCCCTCAAAGGCCGACACAAGGGTCCCCTAATCCCGTCTCAAAAGCTGCTTGGCATTGTGTGTGTGTGTGTGTGCGCCACATGGGTTGATATGGTCCACGGTCCCATCCCAAAACATCCCCTGTCCACACACACAGACACGTACACACGCAAACCTCAAAGGCTGCTAGGATGTGTGGGGCGCCAGTGTGTCCGGGACACACAGACAGATAGGGGTTCATTATCATTTACTAGGAGATTGAAACAGCAGGAGGGGGACACATGGAGAGAGAGAGAGAGAGAGAGGGGAGAGTGGGGTGGAAGGGAGGACAGCACTACCGGGTTACTTAATTGTCAGGCTTCATATTCTAATGATTGTTCAAACGTTCCTTGTCTTGGCAAAAGTATACTTTTACGTAACCCTGAATATTCTTCAACAGCGGTTGTTTCACCCAAACAGAAGCACGACACTGACCTGAGAGAAAGAGATGAAAAAGACATAGGCCGAGGGGAAGAAGAAAGTTTTGCTTCCACGCTTCAGTGATCCCAGTGTGTGTGTGTGTATGTGTGTGTCTCTGCAGAGGCACCTTTAGAGGTCTTTGCCCTCAGTAGATGTAATGCTCTACTCAGATGTTGCCTCGCACTCTCCCACGCCATCAGAAGAAGTGGTCAAAGATGGGCTAACCTTTGCATCTACACAGTGACGGGCCGATTACCCACAGTTTGTTATTTTAGACTTGCGACCGCTGTAGTTACTGAGGCACTCTAGGTGCAATTATGAAAGGCCAAAATGCCCAACTGCACACATATGGTGAGATGTGATTAGGGCTGGCTTCTATTGAAGAAAATTCTACACCTCACAACCACAGTAATGTCCATAATCACACTAACGACAGGGAGGTTTGCATGCTTTGCTCATTCTTACCTCATAATGGTGTCAGATACTTTTGCCATTATCTCTATTAAATGTCTCTATAGATATCTCTATACACCTGATGAAAAAAGAAAAAACTACAGTGAGAGTGGGACAGAGTAAGACAGAGACAAAGACACACAGAGAGAGAGAGAGAGAGAGAGAGAGAGAGAGGGAGGACAGAGAAAGGGGAGAGAGAAAGGGGAGAGAGAATTGAATGGAAAACAGAGAGATAATTGGGCTGTCCAGAACGGGGGCATGGGGAGAGGCCTCCAACGCCCCTGTGTGTGTGTGCGTCCCATGAAAGACTTCGCTTTTCTGACAAATACAATGTTTTGATCAGTGTGTGAGTGTGTGTGGGGTGTGTGTAGAGACCGCGGTCTCTGTATGCTGTCTCCCTCTGAGACCCAGGCCGTGTGTGTGAGACCCATAGTGAGATGACAGAGTCGTAGCATCCTGCCGTTACGCTTTGTCTCACAGAGTGCATTTGATCCACACACACACACACACACACACACACACACACGCGCACGCCATGGGGCCCTATGCTGGGACAGAGAACACAGGGGAGAGAAGGATGAGAGAGAGACAGAGAGGCAGGGTGAAGGTTGGGACTCAGAGTTTGTGAACAGAGAACAGAGATGGACTTTTTGGGCTTTTTAAAGCACTCCAAGGCAATAAAACGAGGCAGGTAAACCTGACCACGGTAGATTAGTATTCAAATTGATGTTCACCATTTCAAATTCTTGCCAGAAAGTATGAACGCTCATGTAGTGCAAACAAGTGTCAGCATTTAAACATGAGCTCAGAAAGGGAGGCAGACAGAAAGAGAGCGAGAGAGTGTGTTTTAAAGAGCAACTGCCCCCAAGATTCAAGCAGCCACACACACACACACACACACAAACACACACACACATGGAGAGGTAATTGGTGAGTTGCTGCTGTGCATCTGTTGAATAACAGATTAGCTTTCCCCTCTGAGACACAAGATATTAGAGGAAAATACGAGACAATGTGAGGACAGGATGGAATTTTAATGTTTGTGAATGGACAGAGGGCAAGAAGGAGACACACAGACAGTCCATAGAGCGGTCAGACTCATCAATACAATCCCACTATCAACACGCACACGACTCATGCTTTGCCTCCGCCTCACCCTCCCTCGTTACCCTCCTTCGCTCTCTGCTAATTGACCAGAGGAGAGGGACCAGGTGGCATCATCCCTGTCTCACACACACACACACACACACACACACACACACACACACACACACACACACACACACACACACACACACACACACACACACACACAGTAATTCCTTTGGGTGCCTGGCCCCCCACAAGCCCCAATCTCTCACCCTTCCTTTCTAATCCTGTGCCTGCATGGGCAGTTGTGGGCCCCCCGCTCATGTGAACCCCGTCAACCCGGAACTATGTGAGGTTGGGATTGTTCATGTGAAAGAGCGGTAGAAAGTGTGTGTGTATGTGTGTGTGAATATGTGCGTGTTTGGTCCCGTGTGACATGGAGGCCATAAACCAAGCCAAGCGATTGATGGCGAGTACAACAACGGAGAGGTAGCAAGAGAGAGAGAGAGAGAGAGAGGGAGAGGACCGCAGGCGGAGCGAGGGGTGATGTGTCGGGTGGGGGGGAGCAACAGAGGTGTCGGGAGAACGAAAGAGTGCAGCAAAGAAGAGAGCAGTGGACGGAAGGAGGAGGAGTATGCACCTCTCTGGGGGGTTTGCTCAAGGTGTGTTTCCATGGCTACCAGGGTGGGGGGGGGGGTTGATGCGCGAGGGGGTGTGTGGCGGGGGTGGTGGGGGTAGTGAGATGACCCATTGGTAGTGTGGGGGCTGGAGAATAGACAAACACACACTCATGCACACAACCTGCTGCAGTGCTGGAGGGGTCCCAAGAGTGCCCCCACCTTTACTCACCCTCTCTCTTTCTCTCTCTCACACACACACACACACACACACACACACACACACACACACACACACACACACACACACAGAGGGAGAGAAAGAATGCTGCAGTGCTGTGGTCCCGCGGGTACCCAACACCCACACACCCTCCCTCCCTCCCTCCTCCCTCCTCCCATCTTCCATCTTGCTTCTCTCTTATTGTCACTCTCTTTGTGTGGTAATTGTTCCTATTTCTTTTATCATTTATTTATGTGCCATACACGTAGTTGGACAAAGACGCATCGCCCCGGTTGCTGTAACGAAACAACCTGCTTTTGACTCATCCGTATCCGTCGGCTGTCGGAGGTTAATCTGCAGTCGACGCGGCTTCCTCATTTCCAGTCTGAAACCTAAAACTGCAAAAGTGTCCTGGCTCTTTGCGGGGTGGTAAACGGGCATCAATAACCAGTCTCTCACCTACAAAGATGCCGCTCCACCACAGAAGAGGTGTGTGCAAGGCTACAAACATGGAGCGCTGTCCTAGTAACATACACTGTACTGCACTTGCACTCAAAGAAGGGATGAGGGACAAAGTTCACACCTTGTGGTATCAAAATATTTTGAACACATTGGAATCGGCGGCCTCTGAGCAGGTAGCAGCGCGCCTGTGAAACGCTACACTTCCCATCGATGAAAACACATCACAGGCGTTGTAGAAGCCACTCTGGAGCACTCGAGTCCTTCAATAGGGGCTACTTTCATCTTTGCACATCCTTCCATGTGCTGTAATGAATCATTTGGCAGACAAGGGCAGCATATGGCGATAAGCAGTTTGTGTGTACAATGAAAGGAAGCACAAATTGAGCATGTTTGTGTAGTGCAAAGGTGCATGTGTTTCACTCACTGTAGAACTCTAATTTGAGCATAAATCTGTTAGTTTACCGCAGAGACGGGAGTGTACACACGGCAAAAAGCATACATAGTTTGACAAATGCAAAAATAGCTTGTATCTTTTTTTTAGAGTGCGAGTTTTTATTATCAATAAAACAAAATCAGGTTTCAGCCTCCCTTCACTTTACTTGTGTCTGCTGTGCTCTGCCTGGAGGATTGGGGGCTAAGCTGTGCCTGTCAGGCCTCCCCAGAGCGCCTAAAGAAGGACGTTCAAATCGGTGATTGGTCACTAGGCCACGATGCCTCGTGTTTAGTACAGAACGGGGCTCAAACAGCAGAGAGCGGGCGGAGCACATCAGAGTGCGTTCGGTCACACCTGTTTCTGTTGTTCATGAACACGAAAAAACCCACCAGAGCGGGATGTCATTTGTCATTTGGAGAGCCGCCGAACCGTAACGAGTGGCCGACATGCCAGTCTGACATTATCATATGTAATTGAATTAATATTCAAACAGGAGATGTGGACACATCATCGCTCTGGCCTTGGAACCATCGCTCAGGAGTTTCAGAGGAAAACGGGGAATTGCCGTTACCTCCAGTAAACACAAGGAAAGCTGTAAAAACACACACACACACACACACACCTCCTTTTAGCTCGTTAGCAGGGATGAGAGTAATAAATGCAGAGTATATTTGTGTTGAGAATCTTAATTGAAAGCTTGAAAGTGGCCAGGAGGGAATAAGCCTAATCACTGTGTGAATAAACCATCAACACACACACAAACAAGGACACACAGAAAGACAGACGGGCGGACACACACCAACACACCCACAACAGCTTACCACTCCCTGGGATAACATTTTAAACTGAAGTACCTCTCTCCCCCTCTCTGGCTGTCCATTCCCTCTTTGCCTCCACTCTCTTCAATTTATTTTAACTCCTCATCTACTGCCATTTCCACAGTCCCTCCACCCCCCACGTGGTTACACATGCAAAACACAACTGCAGCGCGATACTGGTTACGAACACAGTCGATTTCCACGAGGAGTTATACAAACTGTTCATGTGGGGTCAGGGCGAGCCCCGCAGCAGTGGCTCCCAAACCTTTTCTGTCACATCCTCCAGGCCCCCCAAAAATAAAATGAAATGTAAAAAATGTTTTTGTACGATTATAAGTATTTAATGGTCCAGCCAGGTTAGCAGGCATGTTTACACGCAGGGCTGATCACCACGGCAACCGTAATCAAGGTGGAGAAAACGGTCACTGACTGTGAAAGGATAAATTACAACAAGGCTACTTACATTGCTATTATTTCATATATATGATTATTGTCATCAGTGAGTGTGAGGCCCGTCTTGAGAGGGGAAAGTTAGCGAGGGAGACAAGAGGTGCATTGGGTTGATTGAGATTCACTCATTTTTTGGTGCTAATTCTAACAGATATATGTGTGTGTGTGTGTGTGTGTGTGTGTGTGTGTGTGTGTGTGTGTTTGCCTAGCTCTTTCTAATCCTATCCTGCTGTTTACTACTGTGCATGTAGATGTGAGTGTGTGTGTGTGTGTGCATTTGTGTGAGTCTTTAATCTGTGATCCCAGGAGGAGTCAGAGGGAGCTAGCAGGCTTCTCCCTGCTGCATCTCCCAAATACCACTAAAAAGCCAATCTTCATTCCACAACAACATTAAGCCCCCCTCCCCCCCCCCCCCCCGCCCCCACACACACACACACACACACTAACCTAAAAGAAAGGCCTATGAGACATGCTTAGTTTTCTCTTCTCTAAACTATAAGACCAACCCGGAAGCCCTTGTTGTCATGTGCGATCACATGTTCCCTACTCTTTGATAATAGGCCCTTGTTATTTACACTTCTGCTAAAAAGCCCTCAATGAAAGTTGAATGAACAAATAATGAAATGAAACAAAAAATTCAAGAAAATGTGAATACAAACTAAACACAAATTAAAGAGTGAACTTAAACAGATTAATGTAAACACAAAACGCTGGGTTCGAAATTGCATCTTTTCCTGGACAACGAAAAACAAACACTGAGGCTCACAGAGGAAGAGTGGAGAAGCAAAGCCAATAAGAGTGCACAGCAGGATGCTAATAACGCAGCTCCAGCTGCACCAGTTAACCTGCAAACTGCCCATCTGGACCCAGAGAGGGACAGACAGTCGGAGTGAGAGAGACATATATGAATAGAGACAAAAAGGGAGGGAGATGTGTGGAGAGGCCAAGAGAGAGAGGGGTGGGAGGGAGGGGTGGAATGGGGGAAAAGGCAGAGACTACGGCCCGCGGGCTACGGGCCCATAGTTTTCCACCATACAGATGTATGCAGATCTGATATACAGATGTGATACAAGCAGTCAGGCCGCATTAGTTGTCACAACATCGGATACACAACACCCAGATGATGAAAAATAGAAACACAGGAAGCTGGCCACATCCTCAGCTGTACTGGGGTGGACAAGTGGACACACACACACAGTAGGAGTGACCTTGGTCCGGGCCGTCTGTCCTCACTTCCCGCCCTGGATAGCTACATCCCCACCGAGCCACCCAGGCTGTATCTCTTCCACACACACACACACACACACACACACACACACACACACACACACACACACACACACACACACACACACACACACACACACACACACACACACACACACACACACACACACACACACACAACTATGCCGTGCCAAAGTGACCCACGCTGCGGTCATAGAAACAATACAACAAACAGGCCAGAAGAGATCAGAATAGCGCGGTACAAAGCAGAAAAGAATCGAAAAGTGAGGGGAGGCTGAAACCAGATTTTGTTTTATTGATTCTAAAATCTCACACTCACAAAAATTACTCAACTTCAACACAAAAGGCACACATCTAGCCAAATTCAACCCTCCCTAAAGCACAAATGTATCGCCTACACACACAAGTAGCATGCTAATGAAGACGGTAAATCACTACTAGGTCATGTGTGGAAAAGCCTGCCAGATACCTGCAACCATGGCTAGAGACCTCCCGGGTGTGTGGGTGTGTGTGTGTGCGCGTGTGTGTGAGTGAGTGTACGGGTGTGTGGGTGGGTGAGCAACAGAGATAGAGGATGCCTGTTGGCTGTAAACATGACTGCTTTGAGAAAGCCAAGCGAGCTCCAATGAGGCGCACAAACGGCGAGGAGTCTGCCTTCGTGTTAACCAACGCGAGCTGCGGACCAAGTCCAAGTACCGTTACGGCGCTGCAGCGCTGCCAGCGTCGGCTCGTGTGCGTAAAGAGAGATAATCCGGGAGCTCTCCACGCCGAGTGGACTGCGTGAATCACCGTCGCTCTTCCCAAGAAACAATCTTCCCGTTACCTGCTCAGAGTCGTGACCGGCCGCGCGACCTTGAAAGATTAAGCACCAATATAATCTGATGCAATTATTCTTCATTTCTTTCTGCCTCTAGGGCCCACGTTACGGATAATTAAGAGCGTATGGTTGCACCTTTTAAAGAGCTTATTTCCTGCAAGTGAGTTCACTGAGCGCGATCGGCAGCAAGCCAACACAGAAACACATGAAACAATGCAACGTAAAAGCACGATTTTTGGTTTTGTTACTTTGGCCGGCGTGTCCATGAAACGAATATAAAATAGGTCTCCCTCAAATCGCACACACACACACACACACACACACTGCCGCGCACACGTGTGGACAAGTGCTCCGTTAACCGGGCCGCCGCTCTACTTCTGAGGGTTCACATGCAGAGCAGAGGCACCACTGGGAGTCGCAGCTTAGCCCTCTTCGTTCCCACTTGCACGCAGCCAGACACACAAAAACAATGAAAAGACAGACGATAAAAAGCAGTCACAGGCATTAGCTACGCGGCGGCCATTCTGGCCCTCCGTCGAGGCCCCGGGTTGCATCGTTAATTGCGTCTGACACCGCTTCTTGTGTGTTTATGAGTGCGTGCCGGCGATGTGTCGGGCGGGGAAAGTAAGGTTCAAAGACCTCCCCCCTCCCCAGAAAACTAAATCAATACATGCTCACACAGACACACGCACCTCCAACAAAGGAAAGCCTCTGCTTCTCATGAAAAGTAAGATTTAGAGACAGCACTTATTTGTTTCGCTTCAGGGGTAATACGTCCGTCTAGTTTCCTACTAAAGCTGCTTCGCCTTGGGGGGGGTTTCTGAATGGAGCAGAATCACAGTTTGCAACACACGTTGATCGTCGTACAAAAAAACCCGCAAATATTTTGTCTCTGATATTCACATTTGATGAGAACTGAAGCGGATGGGGAGGAGGAGGGGGGCATCTTGATATGAAGGCTTAAACTTAACCATAACCAGGCAAAACCCAGCTGCCGCTGTAAGGGGCCGGTGGGGGCCGTCTGATAAAAAGACACAACTGTGTTCAGGGTGTACAGGTCGTACTTAAGGGAGCACAGTTGTTAAGTTATATTGAACATAATAATCAGTTACAAATAAATACCTATTTCATACAATGCTCTTAGATAAGACATAGCAATTCAACAACAACACAAAAAAGCAGCCCACAATCAGGTCACACAATGGAGCTAATGGGGCCGAGCACTGCAAAGTCCAACATCTGTGGGCTTATTGCTCGGGGTTGTGTGTTGGTGTTAACAATTATGTGCTCATGTGAACCATATTAACACTTGTTTGCATTTACTGGAGTGCATGCGTACAGACACACACACACACACAAGTGAAAAATAACGGACTAATTTGTAGTTACACAACAGCTGGAGTTCTCGACACAGCGCCTATCCCAGCCGTACGTACATGCAGGGCTTTTACTAATTGCTTCTCTATCCAACCATGCTTGACCAAACATTATCTCATGGCTGACTTCATAGGCAGTGTGGGTGTGTTTGTTTGCCCGTACAATGTATTGTCATTCCATTGTTGTCTGTTATCTTTATCCTTTGTCACTCTCAACATCAAAACACCATCTGACAACCTCTGTACAAATACACCTGGCGGACACAGATGACGTCTGGACACCCAGACGCACACACACATATGCACACAGCACACACCCCTCTAACCAGAAACAAATGAAAGTCCAGGATTTTAACACAAAGTGTGTTGTGTGTTTGTCTCACTAGAGCACATCTGGTTAGAGGGCGCTCTATACTCCAGATGTGTGTTTTTAACTACGGCGGGCCGCATCACACCTGGACACCCCAGAGAGACACACACACACACACACACACACACACAAAAACAAGAAAACAAATGTCACCAATAAATAACAAAATCAGACAATTTCATGGAATTCATGGAATTAAGTACGCCGAACAAACAAGTGTTTGTGTGTCAGCGTGGACCTCATGCTTGGATATCAAAGCGTCCTGTTCCGTCATCACACCCGCCGACGCACTGCTGAGGAAATCAGGGTCGGGAGCAGTACCTGCGCGGCCCCGGGAAACGGGGCTGAGGACCCTCCTATTGACTTAATTGAGCTAATTACCAATGATAAGGCGTCCAATCAGCACAACGGCTTCCTGGAGGCTCTTGTTAGGAGCTAATTAAAGAACCAATCACAGTGGGAGAGGTGACAGCGCTGCGCCACAGTAACGAGGGGAAAAAGAACATGAACATGATGCAAAGGGACTCTGCTGCACACTGATAAGAGCATCTCAGCAAGTAAGACAAGCACTAAAGGAGTATCACAACAACGAGGAGCTGATTCCTCAAAGAACTTTCCATTACGGTATCTATATGTATTTGGTACTATTGCCATGATCGGGTCTAAACTTAACCAGAGACTATTTATTAAGGAGACGTGCCACTTCCTCAATCCTCAATACAACTTTCGTAGGAAAACGCGTAACGGCAAAGATGGCGGTTGTATGCACATGTCCCGCCCCTCCCGCTGGAAAGCCAATCATCTGCTTTTTAACAGTCAAGCCGGGAAACATTTTAAGCCTTTCGTCTGGTTCCACTGACGCATGCGCACGGCTGAGGTTTTGCGACAGCGGAGACGATGGCGTAACACCGGCATTCTGGATACAGATGCAAGTGAAGGTTGGTGTCGTGAACCCTTGCGCATGCGTAGTAACAGTAACCGCTGGGGGAAAAAGGCGTTTTAAACCTTATTTTGGGGCAAATTCATCAAACCTTTTCAGTGATTTTTATCATATTCTACTGCTGTTTCTATACATGTGGTTTTTATGTCCCGATGACCCGTGAAAGTGCAGTTCTGACTCTCTGCCCATTCAATGAGATAGGAGGCTAGTCTTGCTAGAGCTGCCCGGAGGCGTTGCAAAGATGGCGGCGAGTGGCATGACTTGCCTAAAAGGACTTTGGCTAAACTAAGTACTCATTTGATACAAATGTATGTTTTTTATGCTTATGCAATGCTTTTCAGTTAATGCTGTTGTAACCACCATAGAGCTTATTTTCTCTGTTTTCTCCATCATTACCCCCTTCATCGCACCACTTTACCTCTGTCCTCTCTGTAGCCATGCCCCTCCCCCTTCCCTCACTCACTCACTCTCTCCCTCCCCATCTCTCTCTTCCAGGGGTAGTGTTCATGCGGCGTAGAGTCCTCTCTCCTTCACTCCGTCTCTCTCTCGATCTGGGCTCCATGCTGTGCCGGTTTAATTGCAACAGCACCCTCGTGTGCCAGTCGGGCACTTTGTGTGTGTGTGTGTGTGTGTGTGTGTGTGTGTGTGTGTGTGTGTGTGTGTGTGTGTGTGTGTGTGAAGAGAAGGAGGGAGGGACCTCCTCAGAGTGTTCAAGGATAAGCGGCAGGGTGCCGTGCCACATTCCTCTCTCTCCCTCTCCACCTTGTTTTCCATTTCCTCTCCTCCTCGGTCTCCTCTGATGCTGCACCTTCCCGCTCCTCTTCCACCTCCATGACATCCGCTCACTCCTTGCAGCTCCCTCTCTCCTTCCCGCTAGGCGGCCGCCGGAAAGGCCCCTCTCATCACTTCGCACCCCCCTGCTCCCTCTCCATCTTAATCTACCTCCCGCGCCGCCAGTGTATCTCGACTCCCTCATCCGCCTCTCTCCATTGGCCCCCATGCGACCCCCCAACCCCGGTGCTACCTACCTTGACGCCCATGGAGACTTCCTGTCAGAGCCCCCGTGCACGTCAGTCCTCTCCTTAATCAGCTGTCACATATCAAACGCTGCTCTTTCCCTCTACTTCCACCCACGGGCCCCCTGCTGTCTGCAACGAGGCACATACATGATCCCACACACGTAACATACATAATGATGGACCTTTGTATTAATAGTTGGGCAAGTAGCACAAACTGTTCAAAGGTAGTCCGTACACATTATTCATTATCACTGCCAGACACACACACACACACACACTTTAAGGAGAATTTTGGAATCGTAAACATGCGTGGAACCCGCACACACCCGCAGACAGCCAACAGCTATGTGATGTCTCCCCATAACTGGCGCACACAGCTCAAGATGATGGAGCGCCATGGTGTTTCCCACTTAATGACAGCACGGCGCTCGCCCACTCCGTCTACCTGTCAGCTCTGGAGCGCGGGTGCGTTCACGTCAGTGTGCGTGCGTGGGGGTTTATTAATTCACTCATCTGCTAATGTTGTGCAGCTGGGGAGAGAGGGAAAGAGGGATGGGGATGGGGGGTGTTGGGATGAGAGACAAATAGATATTTAAAGAGAGGGGGGCGGGGGACACACAAAGGATAAGACGGAGAGATGAACGGGCAGTCCAGAGCGGATGAAAGGTTCAGGTAACGTTGTTTAATCACCTCAGCTTCTGAGGCTGCTTCCAGACACACACACACACACACACACACACACACACACATACACACACACACACACACACACACACACACCACACACACACACACACACACTCGTCTAAATGATTAGTCATTAGCCGATGAACCCACTGGCAGACAGACCAGCCATGATAAATCGGACAAATCCATCATCTGTGTCCTGCAGCAACCCTGAGAAGACGCCACGGACCGAACGCTGGTTCAGGGTTTGGGTGATCCTGGACCTGAGGAGGAGCCTGCAGCAGCTGCTTCGCCGTGAGGCTCAGTGGGAACCTTCTACATCTGCAGTACGAGAACAGTGTTCTTTGTTGCATCAAGACAATCAACTTGCAACTTTTTCTGTTCCCCAATACGATGAGGACACTGGGAAACAGCAGACGTGGGCATGTCCCCGCCTGCAACACGTTGCACAAGACACCGGCTCTCTGACACCACTGTCAGACCTGGCAATACTTCCTCCAATTAAATATTTTAGATCACCAGAACTGCATGCCATGGTTCAAAGACACATTTCTGAAGATATTCATCTCCAAAATGATGTAATTAAAGAAAAACAATTGCTGAAGACGAGACAGTAAAGAATCAATATTACCGTAATGCCCTCTAGTGCACGTTATCAGTGACCTTTTTTGGCCCTCTGAAACAAACCCACAGCTCACTACAGGTCCTGAACCCTGGTTTGACAGCGCTGCTTTAGGCTGTTTAGACATCTAGCTCACTCTATTGTCCTGTCTGACTCTAAACAGGGTTTCCAATCCAGCGGAGCAGGGGCCTGGTCCCACTGGCCCAGCCCTGCAGAGCTGCTGCGACGCTCACACACTCATACTGTTTACTATAGAGGGAGAGCCCTGGACTCAACCAACCAGACAGCCAACACACACACACACACACACACACACGCAGCACGGAGGAAGTGCCCGTGCCACCGGTATCCTGATCTCTGTGCACAGCTTTCTGAACATTTGATGTCAGAAGAGGAAAAGGGACACACAAAGGACTGAATGTATAAAAACAATGTGGGGGGAGTGAACATAATGGGAAAGAGACAAGCAAAACAAAAACAGCCAAAGGGGGGCATGGGGGAAGTGAGAGAGAGAGAGAGAGAGAGAGAGAGAGAGAGAGAGAGAGAAATAAAGGGGCCCCTCGGGTCCAGTGGTTCATTCGAAACATAGTCGGGGGTACGTTCTCCCGTCTCTCGCCGGGATTTTCTCTTTGGCCTTTTAACTCCTCCGTCACACAACCTGCGCACCACCATAAGATGAGGAGCAATATATTTGGGAATCCTTGTGCTTTGTGGTGTGCACGACCGAGGCTGCACAATTATGTCCTACACTGTGTTTGCGTTTTTCATCCATTGGTGTAAGTGTGTTATTAATTTGATGTGTTTTCCACATGGACCTGTACCCTTTTGCATGTGCAGTACGAAGGCGCGGGTGTGTTTCCGAGTCGGTTTAAATCCACAGCAAGCCTGCAGACCGGCGCAGCATGCCAACGCAAGCGGAACCACACTCCCAGACACACACCGGCTCGGCTGTGTTTTGCGCGTGTTGGGGAGCTGCATCGATACCACACGTGGGCAATCCATCCACCGCCTCATAGAGAGCGCCACACAGCCACGCGGAGGAGGCCGGGAAGATGGATACATGTTGAGGGAGCCGGATGCACGATGGGAGTTACGTTAGAGACAGAAACTTCGGGAACGTGTTCCTCGTCACACACATTCATCCTCTTACACTTGTAAAAATGATGTGGCTAAACTAACCAGATCTACTGTATCAAGAGTGTGTCATTGCTCCAAATGCCAACAGCTGGGATTCCAGTCAGAGTGCGAAACCCCTGTAAAGGTGTCAGTTGTTCAAATGTCCTGCCAGAATACAGTAACTATAATTTGAATATCACCATGGAAACTGAGCAGGTGTGTGAATAACCATGAGAACAGTGAACCTGATCAAATAAGATGCAAGTGTTGAACTGAGTTGAAGGGCCAGAACGTGTAGCACCAGTTTCAGTCACACATTGGAATAAAAAATACATTTTCCTCCTATGGAGCCATAATGTAATTTATTTGGTTTGAGAGGCTTCTAGCTTACATTTCCACCCACGATCCGCCAGTGACAAATAAAGTGGACTGCATAATTGATCCCTTTTAAGCCCATGCGCGCCACGAACAGACTTACTCCGTTTTCATCATCGCGTCATAACCCCCTCACACAGTAAATCCCTGTTTTTGTGCCATTGCTGTTGTCTTCTAATGTCACCTAGCCCTCAAAGTCTGACAGACAGGTAAAGTGTAACTGAAGGCTGGTTGAAACATCTCCGAGATGACGGCGCACTGCAGAGTTACACAAAACGGTGCACAAAGAAGAAAGGTCTGGAGCTGGATTCTAACTTATAATGGCACGAGTACACAGTGTGCGCCACAACTCCACAGGGACAACCCCTCGGCATGCTTCCCCTCCTGATCTCAGCCCTCCCTCTTCTCAATCTTTTGCTCCTTTCCTTTCATTTGAACACCGTCGCCTCAAACAAAGCCTTCAGCTGGGAAGGGACATCCCTCCGACGGCGGCAGGTAAAAGTGGCAGAGACGCAGCGGAGAGACGGATGAAAGGCGCGAGTGAAAGAACACACAGGCAGAATCCTAATGGCTGGCCAAGCAACCCCCCCGGCTTTAAAATAAACTAAAAGTGCACACATGAGAGGATGTGGGCAGAGGTACGACACAGTCTGTGGAGGCAGAGGAGAGAGCTAAACGGAGGAGAGGAGGAGGAGGAGGAGGGAAAGAAGTGGGAGGCTGCAACCCAAGACAGTGGCTGTTTATTTCCATAGTGACAAAGTCAATGAACAGCAAGACCACGTCGGAATGATTGCTTGACTTGAAAAAGCGGAGACCAAAACAATTCAAGGGCAGAGAAATTGAGTTTCTCATCCCTGTCAAAAGCTACCGAGTTCACTGACGTTTGAACGTCTTTGAATAGATGCACATTATTTGAATACCAGCTACTTGTCATGTGACAGGTAGTGCAGGATTTGAAGATTACTCCAGCGACAATAATGTGAGCCGTGCCAGATGCTTGATGCAAAAATATAAATGTAAATGCGAATGTAATGGGAGGCTCTGTGAAAGAACCAGGAGGGCAGGGATGAGAGAAGCATGAAACCATCATTTAACAAGAGAATAGATGGAGGAGAGATGGAGAGCGGGGCGGGGGGTGCTGAAGGGACGATGCAGGGGGCCGAGATCTAAGCCACCACTCCTCCCTACACTATTTCCTAGGAAAAGAGGGATTTGCTCTCCGTGGGAGAGATGGGGGAGGCAGGGAGGGAGAGATGAGAACAGGAGGACCACTAACAGAGAGAGGAGGGCAGGGGGGGATAGAGGGAGGACTAGGACCAAGGAAAAGGGGAAGATTTATCATGAAAATCATTGAGGGAAAATAAAAAAATCCCCACCGTGTATAGATACTAGACCTGTATGACAAACAAAGAAAAGAAGACCCACTAAAATATGCATTAAAATAGGATTCTTATTTGCAGAGAAAGTATCGTGCCGCAGCGGCGTTGTCCTCTAGTTGGAACACATCAGGTGATTACCCATCACCCCCCTGAACGGGCTCAACGGTTCCCACAGAGACTTCACCCGTGGACTTCTCCGTGCCGTGTCCCCCTGCTACCCTCCCGGTCCGCCCCCCCTCCTCCCACCTCTCCCCCCCTCCCCTCCCGTGTTCTAGGATGAGCTCATCTTCACAGATCATTCACGGCAGACTGCAGACTGCCTCTGCTGCACACACCCGCCGTCGTCGTCTTCGTGGGCTGCAGCGGTTGAAGTGCATTCTGGGAGAAGCCAGGCCTCTGTATAATCTAGCGGCAGGCTCTCACAGCGGCTTGTCTGAATACACAGCCGTGCAGAGGACGCCAAGTGGGCCCCCGCTAGAGACAAAGACCAGAGTACTACCGTGTGCAACTTCCAACAACTAAATCCTTGTCCCCTACTATTCTTAAGAAACGCAGGAGACTTTTTCAGGAGCCCCCAGTGTGTCTCTCAATCTTTATTTTCCTCCCTCCCCATTTTTTCTGTTGTTTCTTTAAGACTAAAAACTCAATTAGTAAATTAGTTCCAGCTCGCCAGGCGTTAAACAGCGGCCTGGGACCGCGTAAACACACACTCCACACTCCATTAGGGCCCCGCAAGCGGCATGCAACCCAAAAGAAACCTCGCTACGCAGGTACACGCATGCACACTAGTAATTAATTTCTCCACTCACAAAGGACACGAACACACACACACACACACACACACACGAGTGTGTGTGCTGTACGTCTTTTGAAATAAAAAAACAGAAAATTAATCCAACCTTCGTTAAGAAGCACGAGAGCGACAGAGAGGCTGAGAAATAAGCACATGGTGCAGAAGGAGACTTTTAAACGACACACTAACAAAACATGCGCACGCATCTCTGCCCGGGCACCAGCGCGCAGCACCAACATGCTACTGAGCTGGTTACAAGCAGAAGCCTTCGTGGTCTTTAAAAATGAAAATGCAGGCGCCGAGGCGCTCAGCGGTGTGTGTTTTGACAGTGTGTGATGACCACGGGTAAAGCACTTAAGCCGCTGTAATAAGGCGGATCGCAGTGGCGACAGAAGATGCTTTCTTTCATCCCCTCACTTCAGAAGCCGACACGCCGCACTGACGCACAGTGACACACACACACACACAGGGACGGATGGGCTACGCGCTAACATGCAAAGAAACAGAGAGACAGGGTGACACACAGAGTGACGTGTGTGTGTGTGTGTGTGTGTGTGGTTGGTTGGGTGGGGGGGTTAATATGAATGAAAAGGTCTCTTTACAGGTGCTTTTAATGAATGTGATGCCATTTGATTAGCATGGATACGGCGGCACCTCAGTGGTCTTTCGTTTCACAGAAAATCACATGTTACTTAAACAGAGACGTTTGTGTCCCTCTCCACAAAGACCTGCAGACCCCTCGAATAGGGGAAGAAAAGGAGAAGAAAAAACAGAAAAGGCAAAAGGAGAATAAACCAGAGTAAAATAGGTGAATGCCAGCACAGGGTGCGAGTGAAAGAAAAAATGAAAGATTAACAGAGAGAGAGGCTCCGTGGAGCTGAGCCAGCCATGCCATGTTTTTCCTATTCATATCCTGTCAGCATCAATTCATCTTTTAGTTTCAGGTCAGCGGGACACTTCCATCGTAAACTTCATTTTTGGCCTGCTAGGATGCTGCTCTGTGACTTGCTCAACTAGCTTGGTGCTAATGTGCTAACGAGCTGCCTTGATGGATCACAATGGGGCTTCAACTTAAAACAGCAAAGCAGCTACTAAGAGGGAACGCTCATTCAGCTGGAATGCATTTCATCAGCCATGAGCGGACATTTGGAAACACAGTATAGCACAAAAGTAATCAATGTTGGCATTGCTGCTTAATGTCTGAAAAAGTCAACGTTGGTGCTCAATTTGAGGGGAAGAGAGGAATGCTGCAGCATGGCGGGGAGGACAAAAGTGTAGTCATTAGCCTTCGTTATTAGCGCCTCTACTTCTGAGTTTCAGGATCTAATACTGAGTCAAAGAACAACAATCAACATATTTGGTAACTTGCACAACTGAGATAGAAACACACATTTCTAATATAATAAGTAGCCCTTACTCAGACAGAAATAAGACATTATTTTACACCATCATTAATCAGGAATCTGCCTTAATGACGTTCTATCTCCCACACACACACATCCTACCAAAATAAATCACTGAAAAAAGTAGATGTTAAAAAAAAATGTCTTATCTATCTTAATCAGCAACAATCATCTCTCTCCACGTGCGCGCACACACAGACACACACACACACAAAGAGAGACACCCTGCAGTTCTAATTAAAGGTGTCCTTGACAGTAAGACAGCGCCTTCCCACTCTGACCCATGAACATCAGGACTATTTAAACACGTGTGCGCGCACACACACACACACACACACCTGGGTAAAAATATGCTGTCCGTGATGTTCTGTTGGCAAAATTCTGTGAAATTGAACATCAATGGGAAGTTAGAACAGAAGCTCAGCCGTAATCGCTCTCACTGGTTCCTCCACAGTAAGTGCATCTGAAACCCCCCCTGGAAGCACTGCCTTGCGCACTGTGAGTGTTTGTGTTACAGGCCGTGTCTGTATGTTAAGCTTAGTGCTACTGCAGCGCACAGGGACTGCTGTGTGTACTCAATCTGTATGCATGGTGCAAAAGGAGAAAATGTGAGAAAGAGAGCGAGGCGGTGAGTTGTGTGTGTGTCTGGAGTGTATCCATGCATCCATGTGTGAATGAGTGTGTGTACATGTGTATGTTTGGCCCAGGTGCTGGGACCTGTGTGTGTCCCCGGGCAGGGAATGCAGGGGTCCCTGGACTATGGGCATCCTGCTAACGAGGGAAAGAGAGAGAGACACACACACACACACCAGACACACCATTGGACCCCGCATCGATCAGGGTATGGAAGGGGGTCGCTGTTAGCCAACCGCTAAGGACTGTGCACCTCAGGCCACACAATCACCCCCCTCAACCCTCCCACGCAAATACAAACACGCACACACACACACACACACACACACACACACACACACACACACAGCCCAAGTGTTCGGCTTGGGTGCTGCCGCACACAATAAGAAGGCGGGACTTGCAGTTCACTGCTGGACCATGAACAGTTTACCATGGCAACAACTGATTAAAATCAGAGTAGCATGGCAACAACTGATGGTGCACGATGCAGGGCCAAAGCAACAACTGACGGACCCGAACAGTGTACCTTAGCAACAACTGCATATGAATACCGGTCTACCATAGCAACGAATAGTAAACATTGCACTATAATAACTAAATTATAATAATGAACGGTGCAAAAAAATGGAGGAAAAGCATGTCATGAGTAGTACAAACACCTTTTTTTTTAGGTATAAAAAAGCCAAAGGAATCAATTACTTGGAGTTGCCAAGTAGCTGGGTCCTCTTTGTCACAAACACACTATTGTGAATCAAATAATGCATATCGAAGGGACTCTGAAACGCAATCGTCCATACACACAAGCATAGGGATAGTGATGAGATTAATTACCACGGGAGCACTCCCAACATCTGCTTGGAAATCCACCCTTTGTTGGGTGCGCGTGTGTGTGTGTAATGCGTATCGCATCACACACGCATGAAGATCGGTGGCTACAAGACCTACGTGACCTTTCATAACGCACAGCGATCCTTTATGATCTAGCGTGCACACATCCGGCAAGTAAAATGGACTTTGTTCCAAGAGCGGCGCTTTTGTGTCAACAGGTGCAGTGAAAGGTGTGGGCCGAAGCAGAGTTCCACCAGCTTTAATGTATTCTGTAATTAACACTGATCCCATATTTATTTAGTGTTGCAGAGCAGATGTGATTGGACTACAGGGACCGCACGCACGCACATAAAGACGCAGCATCATTAGAAACCATTAGCAGACAACATTAAGTGGCTAACGGCTACAACACAACCAGGCTGTTAAACTTTATGATCGTTATTACAGCTCGCTGCCGTTATGGTAACACACGGTTCTGGTTGATATTAACAACAACTAAACGAACAACAAAAAATGACGGATGACCGGGCCACAGAACAAAAATAGGGCGTGCTGTTTGGTACACTTGCGTCAAGTGGAATCTGATTAATAGGCCAATAACTGCGTTACCGTTGTACCTAAAGAAATTCTCCCTATAAAACTTTTGCTAATAATAAATCATCAATAATAAATGCAAGGCGTCATTAACTTTCCCCCACTAGTGTAATGCTCAAGGAGGGTTTAAACGGGCTCTGTGTAATAAACTGCAAACACATTGTGCTGAAAGGACAATTAAGTCACTGAAGATACATTTAAACAGAATCACTTAAAAAAAAAATCATGGTGTGGTATTATTAGAAACGGAAATAAGACGCACAGGCAGGGGGAAGTGCTGAGCGAGGCAAGTATCCGTGAGTAAGCATTCGGACAGGTTAAAAAAAGGAGAGGGAGGAAAAGGGATGTGGGGCTGGTGCTGCCCCGGGCTAAAGAGAGAGGGACAGATGGACAGAGAGGGAGAGGGAGAGAGAGAGAGAGAGAGAGAGAGAGAGAGAGAGGGGAAGTAGGGATTGGAGGCAGAAAGAGAAAGCAAAAGGCCAGCTTCTTCTCTGATCCAGTATTCTGTGCACGTGTGTGTGTGTGTGTGTGTGTGTGTGTGTGTTGCTGGATAGTTGTGCCTGCTTGTGTATATGAATAATTCAGGTCCATGGAGAGGGCAGCCTGCTGCGGTAATGAGGAGGACATGCATTGATACCAAATATTGCTGGTGGGGAGCTATCGATCCAACAGCCATTTGTCCAAACCTAAATCAGGGAGCCGCTGGTGTCTGCAGCCTCTACGGCGACCAACAGGGAGATGAGCCCACACGAACAGGGCGCAGGCGGTAAGAGGGGTCGCAGATGCTGTGGCATTTGTCTAATAAAGACTCGAAAAGTGGATCAAAAGGCAATTGAAACAGTGCTTTGGACGTGCCAAATCATCTGTAGAGAAGGAGTTAAAGATGTAAGATAAGAGAGTGGGAGTATTTTAATCGTGCCGAGACAACTAACCATTTTAACCTGACGGGGGTCAGGTTAAAATGGGATTTCATTTCCTTCTTGGATGCCTTTAAAATGTACTACGGATGTAAACGTCTACGAACTTTTTAGTTCCACTGCCTTCCAAAAAGTCCCACTACTCGTTTAGTGACCTGCTTCGGTAATGATAACGGTTACTTCACAGAACAGTCAGAAGAACCTGACTGGCAGCTCTTTGCATGAGAGGCACTGTAGTTATTTGCTGTTGAGGCCTGGCTGCTCCTCTCCAACGTGGAAACCGGGCACCTTGTGGAGAAATCACGTTACCAAAACCTGGTTTCCTTCCAATGCTCTCCTCTGCTACACCCTGTCGTAAAACTTCTCATCAACCCGTCCTCACATGGACGCACGCACACACACACACACACACACACACACACACACACACACACCGACTCCCTATCCTGTCTTGTGTCACAGTGTCACATATTCCAGGTTAGGAAGAACACTGGGGAAATTACACTTCTACCTAGGCCCCCAACACCGTGCACCTGTGTGTGTGTGTGTGTGTTAGAGAAAGTCCAGCAAATCTCACGGGTAAACTGGTTACCGCAGGAGAAGTGGACAGACAAAGAAGAGTGGGAGGCGTATAATCATTATAAATTATGTCGAGTGTATTCATGTCCCGATTCGTATCGTCGACGCAAACATGAGCTAGTGGGACATATAGAACGAAATACGTGCGTGGGGTCTGAATTCATGTTGTCCACTTGCCGAGTTAACAAACGGATGTGTTAGGGATTGGCTCACAAACTAGACAAATATTTATATGGTCCACTTTTGGCATTCACAAGCCCATTTTCCATTTCTTTCAAGGACATTCAACAGGAATTGAATTCAGGATGGCAGCTCTGGATATCTAGAATGAATACATATTGCATGATCCGTGTTGTCGTGCCACCAGAACCAATCTACAAACAATGAATACGAGTAAGAAAACCACCGGAAGACGCCTTCCAGCTTCACACACACAACAGTAGAAGCTGTTGTTGCATGTTCAGACCACTACGCCATGTCAGTGCTAAACACACATCTGGCTCCACACTTTACCGGGCGGGCACCTAGGCCAGGATGCAGCGATGGTGCAATAGGAATATAGATCAGCGCAGACATGAGGATGCGGAGGAGATACGATCGGCGAGTAAGACGAGGTTTGAACAGAGGGCAGCCGGCCCAGACAGAACGGAATCAATAGGCTCAAGTGGCTCATCGACAAAGTCAAAGCCATCACTTGATTTGTCTTCAGCAGCACCCGTCCATGTGACTGATGCAGGTGCTTTCTTTCCCCCGAAGCTTCCTGTGGCACTAAAAGCACAAATTGAGAGTAAAGTGGCGGGAGGCGTTTCCAGAACCTTTTAACAATCGCTTTTGGCTCTGTGGTACGTCTGACACAAAGTGGAACGGGGAATCAAACCTTCAGTAACACTCCGAGCAGCCCCAGCAGGCGATAAGAGACCACACTCACAAATACATACCCACATAGTAACACACTGGATGCCAATAGGACTATAATACACAGTTACAGTACATGTAATTACTACCAATCCACACTATAGTCACTCTCACATTCTCTCTCTGTCCCAAACACACACACACACACACACACTCTGACAGCCACCCACCAAACACAGCAGCACTCCACCCTCAGCCTCTCCTTTACGTGTACATGCAAGTAATTACGACCTGACACCAAACAGACTAAAGGCCCAAATGCAGCAAAGGTGCTAAATGACTCAATGGGCGCTTGTCAATGGAAGCCGTTAAAACGCACCGCAACTGTACAATTGAAAATGCCAATGCCACAGAACTGCCAGTACTCAAAGAAAGGGCACATTTTCTGGGATATTTTTTTTTATGTTACACTTCTTCTCAGTTAGTGACACGTTATAAATGAAAATCTCACTACATAGTGTGAAATTGCCGACACTTCCAAACCCCCTCACAATGGTGAATTATTCACGGGCGTTTATTTCCTATAATCTCATTATCACCTGATGCTTTGGGAATATTGTCCTTCTCACATTCATGCCAATAAAGCATACTGAATTGAATTTAGACGAGTCAGACATTACTGGTGAGGTGCCTGAACAGGGTCCTCCAGCTCCGTCACAGACGGATCCGAAGCGATGCTCTCTGCTGCCCACTTGCTGTTTTTTGCATGATGGCTAAATCATGGAGTGGACACTGACGTGAACAGCCGGTCTGCCCTTCTCCTGGACAGCAGGACACGGGCAGAAAGTAAGTAGATTACATCTGAGACATGATTCAAGCTCCGAGCACTAAGCATACCGGCACGGGGCAGTTACATATAGGACACGCCCGACTCCTCAACTATAAAGAAAAAACATCTGGATGGCATCCAAAAGCATCATGCATCAACACACACACACACACTCTAATGAAGCCCCGGTAGTGATGAAGAGCAGCAGGGAGCGGCGCGGATCGCCGAAGACAAGTGTGTGTGAGCTTTCGATGCGTAGTGTGTGTATGCACATGCGAACGTGTGCGTCTCCGGTGGGATAATTATGGCGCTCCTCGGCAGCTGAGCGTGCCAGATGTACTGGGAGAAGGAGATGGAGGTGGTGGGGGAGGAGAACGAGGTGGAGGAGGCGAAGGAGGCGCAGCGCAGAGCAGAGAGGGAGCCCGGCACCAGGAGCAATGCAGCGGGGAGCCGAAGGAGCGTTATGTGAATACATTAGTGTGGATGTGTACTTACGCACTGGTGTGTGTCCTTGCGTGCCTGTACCTGGGACAGTTTTGCTGTGCGTGTGTGTGTGGCTGCAGAGGACGTCGCAGCATGAGTATTTCCAGACGGATGTCCATGTTAGTACGCACAAATACTATGTGTGTGCGCGTGCGTGCAAGTCTTTGGCGCGCCAGTTTAGATCCTTGCCATCCGCCATTAGCAGGTTGGCTCCGTCACAAATGAGTGTCTGTTATCCAGCAGAGATGCAGGGTTGAGGGGGGACTGAGACCACGGGGCGAGGAGGCGGAGGAGGGCGGTTGAGGATGGAGGGAGCCGCAGCCGGCGGAGGAGGTCGCAAATGGAGAACGGAATGAAAGTAACCGAGGAAACAAGGGCAGATTCTGGAATTTACTTATTCCGGCAAAAAACAAATCACGCCACAATACAGTATCAGCGTAATAACAGGAATTACCATGACGGGGTGGGTGGAGGGGAGGAACCCACATTGTGCGCGAGGCCCCACTCTGTGTCCAATCTACGAACCTGCATAATAGCCGCTTATTACTAAGCCCTTTAACAGAGCGCTGCAGGTGAGCCGTTGCACCGACATGGCGTGGGCGCTGAAGAGCGCGTCGCCGCTTCTATCGACACCACTGCTGGCGTTTGGAAGTATGCACTTTTGGAGGGTCATCATGGAAATATTTGATTTATTTTGTTCTTTCAAAAGAGGTCAGAAGGGCCCTTTTGCGGCACGCGTCTGTTTTCGCGGTTGAAAATGCAATGCAAAAAAAAAATGCAATCAGAGCTTTGGAGGCACTATTTTATCGGATCAATTGCGACAATCATTCCTTTGATTATTGGACGAGAGCACTACTTTTTGCCTCCGCCAATTTCAGATTTTTTCTCTGAATATATCTGACATGAATGCTACAGTAATATTTACTAATACCAGGGAATTAGTTTACTCATGCGAGAATATTAGTGAATGTTTAGAGCGCCATTTTTATTTACCTTGTAAATAGACGAGGTTTGTTGTTTTGATATCGCAAAGTTTCTAAACATCGAGATCGAGAGAGAGAGATGCACCAGGTAGAGGAGGGTGAACCGGCTGCTGCGAGGCCACAGAGGTCCTGGAAGTACTGCTCCACTTACGGTGTAAAGTTTTACACATTTAGGGATCCCATCGATGCGTGGGTGGGGTCAGAACAAACAAACACACCGGATAGAATGAAAGGCATAAAACAACGTTAGGATGACGCAACATTACACGTAACACCCTCAACGCGGGGATCCCGATTCGTTTTTTGGGGGTTAGGGTCTGGATGAAGTTTAAACTGAACTCAGCTGATTATTCTGTTCCAATGTTGGTTTAAAAAAAGAACAGATCATTCATCATACAGCAGCAGTTAACATAACAGCAAGTGCCCCACATCCTGCCGCGTCTGTTAATCGATCAGTATGAAACTGCATGTTGTGTCAACGCACGGATAATTTAGAAAAAACAGGTGAGGTGTAAGAAATAAAAAAGGTCGAAAGGAAGCAAACAAGGAAAAATCGATTGGAAGGAGGGCAGAAAGTGAGAGATTCTCTCCTCCCTCGCTGGCTTTGTCACCTCGCTCACCCAAGGGGAGCTACGGAGTAAAGCACCTTGGGAAATTACTGAAACCAGAATACATTGATTTGTCCAGGATGATGCGTGTCTGTGTGTGTGTGTTTTTGTCAGAAGGCCTTTGTACTGCACAAAAGTGAACAGCCCGGCCGACATCTGCTTGGAGACGAGAGATAAGAGCGACAGTGTGTTTCAACCCCTCTCTCCGCCTCGCCGCCACTCCTGCCTTCTCCAGTCCTCCGCCGTGTAATTAAGAGACAGGAGATAAACCCCTCACCCTCTCCCTGCACGTCCTCGCCCACGACCTCACGCTGCGCTGTCGCTCATCTCTATAAGCGCATCGGTTTCCTCGCCGGGTACCGTGCGCTCCGGTCCGACTGTAACTTCAAAATCACTTTCCTGCTACTCCACGTGATGATTTGCGGCGGACCGACTGCGTTCCTATCCTCCCAAGTCTTGTTTTCTCGCCCGCTCTCACCCGGGCAGCTTGGAAGAACCTTGACTGACAAAAAAACACCAGTAATGAACCACCGCGGACAACGTAACGTCTGTGCGCCAAGGACATGGCGTGCGTTTCCAACGCCTGATAACAGTGGAGCAAGAATCCAGAGAATCCCAATCACTGCACTGATCCTTCAGACGGTCACACTGCTCCTGTGCGCATAAACTTTGCTCTCAGATTCAAAATCTGTCACTCAGTCACACGCGGCCACCAGCTGCTCGAACCGCCGCCGACAAGGCGTAGCGGCCCCACCCGCGAGCGGGCGCTCTCCATTCCGCTTTTTCAGTCTGTCTGGCACCAACTCCACCCCTCTCTGCTGGTTCGAACAAGGCGAGCAAGGTGACCCTGAATCACAGGCTGTGTGTGTGTGTGTGTGTGTGTGTGTGTGTGTGTGTGTGTACAGTCCCAGTAATTAACACCAGCCACTAATGAAGTCCAGCTGCTCGGCGAGAGGAGTGAGCGCGAGCCAAAATATGCCAAGTCTCTCTCCCCCTGTCCCTTCTACCATTAAACCCCGATTTAATTATCTCACACTCACAAGCCAGCACAGTGTTGTTGTTTTCCAAACTGTTGACATTTGGATAGACACATCACCGTTCTACATTTCCATCAGGGGTTGAACTAAATGCTTCTGAAACAATCTACAGGGCAAGTTATACTGGTTTCCACGAGTCTCAATCTAGTAACAAACTCACACCATCATCCGTCTTTGTTGCCAGTTCAGAAAATGTAAAGGTCCGAACGGTTCTCCCTTTGAGCACAAGTCACCCTGCTGCACGGCGTGTTGCTCTGAAAGCAAACCCCCCCCCTTTAACATGACCAAAACACGCAGCCAAGGACACACAGACATGTAAACATACAAACAACATTCTTTCTTCAGACCTTGGAATGTTGTCCCTCTTAAATGCATACGCACATATAGAACTATGGCAGTAATCCTGCTTAAACGCACGGGCCGATCGCATTGCTTCTCAGGCCCGAGCTCCGTCTCCCACACACGAACAAACAGACACTCGCTAGCAGCTGTGACAGATGTGCCTGTCACAGGAGAAAATGAATTCAGAATAGTTAGTGAATTAAGGAGGGAGCTAATTGTTGCCTGGCCCCTGTTTATGAAGCGCATAAAAGAAAAAGCGCCTTGTTTGTCTTGTGACAATTAGAGTTAGAGATGAAGCTTACACGAATGTTCATATGTGTGTGTGTGTGTAATTGTCCTGTTCTCTTCAGCAGCTGGTGCGGCCACACCTGGACGGGTTGAGACGGAAAGAGAGAGGGGAGGGAATCGCCAAGGAGGGTTTCAGGTAGTACACAGTCATCCATCTTTGACCGCCCTCTCTCTCTCTCACACACACACACACACACACACACACACACACACACACACACACACACACACAGGCCTAATAAAGACATCACTCACACAAAGCAGACAAGATAGATAGTTAACAAGGCTGATGTTGCATGTAGGGAAATTCTCTCAGGCAAACGCACACCCTCTCGCTCTCTGACTACCACACACACACACACACAGTCAGTGCTTTGCGATGCCTGGTACCCTAGTTGGGTCTCTCCCAGTCGTTTGTCAGTGTGTCCTATTAGGTTTCCAAAACAGCTTGTAATGACTGGTAATAAACAGCAGAGGAAGAGGAAGGTAAATCAAGCGAGGAGACGACAAAATGAGCTCTCCGGGGGGGCGGCGTGCTCGTAGCCTTCAAAACACACAGACTGGAATACACCAACAGTTCAGTGTGCGTGCTCACACACACACATACACAACCCATGGAGCAGACAATGGATGGTTGAGGAGACGAACAGACGGCGAGCGCTGTCTTTCCAGTGTCAGAGGAGGTTAGGGATGAGTGAAGGATGTTGGTGTGGAGTCGTGGCGGCGTAGGACTCGAACAAGCGCCATCGTCTGCGTGCGTGCAGGCGTCAGAAACACACCTGTTTTTTGCCGTTGATTTGAAATCGGAATTGAATTTTCCCGTATGAATGTGAAACATTTCGTACATTTATTATTATTATTTTTTATTATTCCGCAAAAGTCACTTTTTTGAGGTAAAATGATCAAGGCACAAATTCCTGCGTGTTCTTCTCTCTCTTCCCCTGTTCCCTTCGTCATCATCAATCCCTCCCTCCCTCCCTCCCTCCCTCCCTCCGGTGTCACGCCTGGCCGGCTCCAGGTGGCGAGGGAGGGAGGAAGGGATGGAGAGAAGGACGGGAGGGAGGGATGTAGGATGGTGGGGAGTTTGGAGGGGGGAGGAGGGGCGGGTACAGGGCAGACTAACGTCCTGCTCGGTCCTCTGCACAGTCAATCGGAATTTTTACCCGATTCCATTATCAAGACATCACATTCAACTGAATCAGAATCAGCATTTATTGCCACAGTATGTCGGATGCATAACAGACAACAACAGACAACATAGTGCAAGGAATATAATATAATACTATGGGTTAGTTCAAAAAAGAAAAAGTTATAAAATCTAAAGTGCACCAGCAAACAGAAAGTGACCCGAAAGTGTTTGTGCAGGAGGAGTGTAGGGAAAGTGACCAGAGGATGACAGAGTCACTCAGTGGGGGACACGAGCTCTGTTGATGAGCGAAGACACTGTTTGTGTGGCGGGAGGTCTTGGTCCTGATGGACCTCAGCCTCCTGCCAGATGGAAGGGGCACAAACAGGTTTGGTCTGGGATGAGAATATAACATGAAGGTCCATTAACTAACAGTATTAAAGGGTAAGGTAGCATAACCTCATTATTCTAAACAAAAATGAATGTGCGGTCACTAAAACATGAACACGGCTTCCATAAAATGGTCAAACTAGACCGTCCCTTCAAAAATAAAAATAACGCATAGGCTACATGAAATATTGCTGACAATATTCCTCTTAAAGCACTACTTTGTTAAAATTACTATTCTGCTTTTTTCCCTTTGCTCACTATTTTCTTTGATGCTGGGAACACAACATGCAAATAAAGCTTAATAAAAATTAAAAAAAGATGTAGATAACAAATGTTCACCCCCAATTCTATGGAGTAGCAGTAGTAGTAACATTACACACACACACACACTGGAGTCGTCTCTAGCTTATTAATTCAAGTGCAGCAGGGCAGAAGAAAACAACAACACAGCTAGCCGGTGGCAAGGAGTCTCTCACGCACACACACACACACACACACACACACACACACACACACACACACACGAGTGAACCTTCAACCACATTATCCACCTCCATTGACTCTAAAAGCTTCTTATGCGCCTCATTAAGTCTTCAGTGACACAAAGTAACCACACCAGACCCTGCTCACTACCACATACACATAAACACAGACAGGTGTGTGTGTGTGTGTGTGTGTGTGAACATGTAAAAGCAAAAAGAGAGGGGCAGGGGCTGTGCACACATCTTTCTGTGTGTGCACAGACCCACACAGAGGCCCTTGAGGCGGCTGCTTAGACAGCAGACTGGCATTACTAGTCAAGCGCATCACAGATTTGACTGCAGACCCGCAGACAGGCTCTCCATCGGCGGATAAGTGCGACGTAAAGGAACGACGCTAAAGGGAGCGCAACGCGTCCGATCGACAGTTCGTCCGTCTACAAAGGGGAGATTGAAAAGCAACAAAAGGAACGAAAAGTGCCGCAGATTAGAGTGAAAATATTGTGACTTCATACGTTCGCTGCTTTTTGACAAGGATATATTTACAGGGAACTGATGCCACACACGCACATGTACCCGGCCAAACAAGAGCACAGATTAAAAGGTATGCCCCTCCCCGCCCGCTCCACACTCCCCACCTAACTACTGATCATCAAATCCGTGAAGAATGTGAATATGGAGAAGGCGCGGTAACCCCATTAGAGTGCACTGATGTAAATAGGTAAGTAAAGCTCATGCTGAGGACACATCATTAGCCACCACACTCCACGGGGAGCACTTAGATCCAGGTGAGTGGCCACCTGATACCTTCAAGGCATCTGTGTGTGTTTGTGTGGGTCTTCTTCGTGGCGTGTATGAGGTGGGGGTGGACAGTGAAGCATGCAGCTAGCAGCTGGAACTGGAGTCAATGAGGGGTTGAGGTGAAGTGAGGGGTAATTGTACAAAAGATTTGGCTACAAAGTGTCCAGTTCAAAAATCATCCCCACGGGATTCAGTCGAAAACCAATTATTCAGAAATTAGTGAGCAGCTAATCCCGGTTCCCCCACATCATGCAGTGTGGCCGTGGCACGCGGTGGATCAAAGTCAATACACACGCAGCACTTATCCAGATAACAAAAGGTGGGAGAATGAAATGCTGATGGGCAGGCAGTGGGGCAGCAACAACGCTGCCTTGCTCATAGTGCGAACTGAGGAGACAGAAATGGGACAAACCTGGCCGACAGGTGGGCTCTTCTACGGGCCATCCAATAGGCAGGTGGGGGGGAGAGCGGAGGAGAGAATGGGCAGGATTAGTAATACGCAGTGTGAATGTGTGTGCGTGCGCATGAGGAGTGGGTGGAGGGGGGCAAAAAGTTGATTCATATCTTGATGTTGAAGACAACATAAAGCCAGTCTAAAGACGCTCTGCCAAGCTCACCAGCAACTTCTCCTTGGAGCCTTTGTTCCCCCCCCCCCCCCCCCAAGTGAAAGTATGGAAACGTAAAACCACCAGCAAGCGCCCGCGATGACGTGCGTCCGAGACCATCAGCGGCCGCGGCACAACGACAGCGACACCCGGACACGGATACATCGTTGGGGCCCAGCGACGGGCGGCACACGGAGGTGAACAGTAACGAGGTGGAGGAGGATATTTCACCGAAGCTGTGAGCGAGGAGAGACAGAGGCGGGTGTATTGTGTCAGATCAAAGGGTTGCATTCGGTATGCTAATTGGAGATTGCACGTGTTTGCGTGTGTGCGCGTGTGTGCACGTGTGTGCGCGTCGACACGTTTTTGAGAAGCGAGGTGTCATGCTGGGAAATCTAGACTGAGGTGATTAGTAAAGCATTAGTGGCTGCGTGCAGCACTCAGAACATGCTGTCAAGGACCTTATTTAGAGATCTGTGTGTGTGTGTGTGTGTGTGTGTGGTCCTCACAAAAACTCTAGCCTTACTCTTGAATTGTAGCCTTTCAGAGAAAGTGAGAACATTCTTATTGGTCATTGTTGACATAACCAATAACCGAGGGACGATTTGAGTATACTGAAAGCTATAAAAGAGATTTGTTTATCGGTTTTGTTTTTTCAAACCAACCCGATCTGAATCAGACATCAACAGGAACAGGTGGAACTTTTCAGGGTTTAAGCTGCGTTTTGATTCCATACAGGCGGAACTGGGCAACGCAACACAAACACACACGTTTAGTGGCACACAGACATTGTAAGATTGGTGCTGTTAATTATTTGTATATTTTTTGGTCAGAAGTAGCTGATCTGACAGAGCAGCTCCACACGCAGAGAAAACAACTCAGAAGTACATTGCCATCCCTCTTTTTCCGTGCTTCCCCCCCGGCTCGGCCTCTCACTCTTTTTTTTTTTTTTTACTTGTCGTCTCTCATCTCTCCGCAAACCCCTTTGCATCTTCTCCTCACATGAAGCACCCCCCCCCCATGTGTGCCCATCCTGAAATCACAAATAAATACTTTCCACATTCTGCTCTCATCTCCCTTCCCTCCCTCTCCACCTGCTCAGCAGCGTTGGGGGCTAGAAAAAAAAAACCTCTTTGTCTTTCAGGAACAAATGTATTTACACTGTAGCTGTGTTGGAGACCACAGAATAACTAACCTCACTGCAAAATACCGGCGTTGTGCTTTATGCTGTCATTTGTACACATTGCTCTGTACCCAAATGCAGTGCACAGCGCACTGTACTATGCATTTGGGAGAGTGCGTGAGTCAGTGTTGTAGTACACAGGCCTGGCTCTCCCATAGAGTCAGGATCTCTATTTCAGAAGCTAAAACGCAACCCGTGCATTGTCTGATTCCTTTGGTACGATTATCACGGCGTTCGCTCATAGGAAACAGCAGAATTCCCCACACAAGGTTACAGTCTGCCGTGCCTTTTGACTTATCAACGCATTCTCACGGTACACTCGTACATTAATACGCCATTAAAACGAGGTAAATGGTGTTCTTGGTTTCTTCCCTTCATAGCTTTCATTTACGGATTTGCATATTGCACATCTTACTCTAGTCATGATTGGTCTTCTTTTAGGCCGCTATTTTTATATATGTATATTCACCATTAAATACCTGGACCAAGTTGGTACCAAAAGCCTTTAGAGACACATGAGGAGCAATAAGTAGTGCTCCCTGTGATGGTTCCTCCCCAGACTCCTCACGTTGACCCTCTGCTCTCTACCTCGCTACCTCCCTCCACCTCCCTGACAGTGTAATTAACAGGAGCCCGGGGTGCAGCGCGTGTTGCCCGTGGAGCAATGTGACCATCGCCACCCTGGACTCCCCCATCCCTGCTCCCCCCTCGGCGAGTCAGGGCACGTCATCGTCAAAGACGGATAGGGAGGCGTTGGGTGTTGTTCCACAATTCACCGCGTGTCTCAGTGACACACAGACGGGCCGAGACGCAGTGCGACGCCTTCGGCTGTCTCACGGAACTGTCCGAGAAGATCAGAAGTGACACACGCACACCGACCGGTGGTAGAGTCGCTGGATGTGAGTGAATGTGAACGAGAGCAGTGGACAGGCACCCAGCGCCACCCCACCCACTGAGGTGAGGCAGGGACGTGTTGTCATAGGAAAACAGCTGAAGGAAGGACGACACAGAAAGGCGGCACCACGGTCACGTATTGGACCGTTACATATATATGTAGGAGGCAGATACACTATTTGGCCTGATGAATTGAAGTTAAACATCACTCAAACATCTGAAGAGTCAGATGTTTGAGCCTTAATACACGACTGTGATCTGATCAAAGCGAGGCGAAAACATCTAAATGAAGGACATCAAGTCAAAGAGATGAGGGGGGAATGAATGGATCTGTTGAATGTCTCAACTACAATGATTAAACGCAAGATGTTTCTACTAGTTACTTCAGGGTGGGGAGATGTTTAAAAATGTGTTAATAGAAAGGTGACCAACATGTTGATTAACACATGACACTAATGTGTGTGGGATTGTGGGTGCGTGTGTGTCAGGAATTGGCAGACTGACCGCCAACCGACAGACTTGAAAAGAGAAGAAGTTCAACTTCAAAGAAGTTGAGGTACAGGGAAAGAGGACAACAAACAGAAAGAATACAAGCTAGTTATTCCTTGAATAAAGTGACGAGCTAAGAGGATGCTCAAAGAGGAAGAATGGGTAAAACATTAACCATGCTTGTTTTCATTTATGAGAGAGCTTTCCCCCGTCTTTGTGCATCTATGATCGTGTTTTGGACTGTGTGTGTGTGTGTGTGTGTGTGTGTGTGTGTGTGTGTGTGTGTGTGTGTGTGTGTGTGTGTGTGGTTCACAGGAGGAAGGATGTAAACGTTACTCCAGCTGTACTTCGGTTTAAACTCTCTTCTCTTATGTCTCCAGACATTACTAGACAACTCAGAGCAATGTCAGCACACAAGCACACACACACACACACACACACACACACACACTCTCGCTCTACCACGGCTCCACACACACTAGCACACTAATACACCTCAGAGTACATGGGTGACTATGGGAGTGCCTGTCAGGTCCGATTGTGGGGGTGCAGATCGTTTGCTCCCCAGAACACCTTGCCGGTCCACCTCGTTTATCTCCATGACGACAGAGATGCTAAGGCAGCAAATTAGTTGCGAGCTGAAAAAGCTGTCACAGGGGAACCTCATAAAAGAACATGGACTCCGAACTACAGAGGTAGTTCTTTAGTTAAGCACGCGCACACACACACACACACACTTCTAGTAGGCACACTTTTTTCTCAGCCCTCAACAGGCAATATTGGCTTCTGAGTGATGAAGCTTACCCAGATTATAATGCATAAGTTTTCTCATTGTTCCCTAAGTGCAGTATAATCAGGGTTGATTTTGTATTTTAAACATATTTATTTTATCTATCAATAAACCCACAAGTCAAAAGGAGCGCTTCATTTCATCTTTGTGTGTGTGTGTGTTTATATTACCTGTGTGCGGGAAGAACACAATTGCAACAGTAGTGGTGTCACAGCGAGAGGAAAATACGTTCAGTCACCGGAATAGACACACACAAACACAAACAGAGTGGAAGAGCCTGCGCCTCACTCACCGATCATGTGATTAGCGACGTGAATCTGGATCTCTCTTTCCGTCTCAAATGTCATTTGGCATTTAATACACTGGTAGGTTTTTTTCTGAAAGACAAGGACACAGGGACAATCATTCACAACACTTAAAAAAATAAACCCTCGTGCTCAACAAAGGTAACAAGATTTTCTTTCAGATAGCAACAAAGTGCAATCATGAGAAGTACATTAGAACACACACACACACACAGCAAAATTGATAAGGAAGGGAGTGACTGGGGGAAGAAGCAATGAAATAGAAACAGTGTTGAAGAAAAGAGGACGAGAGGACAAAAGAGATAGAGGCACAGAAACAAAGAGTAGCAGAGGCTCTACTTATCCATTCATAGCAGACAGTAATTCACTCATGCACAAAAACATACAAAACACACAGAGGCCCCACTTCCACTATTTCTCTGCTGCTTCAGCCTGAGCGTGCACACACACACACACACACACACACACACAGAAATCTTACTTTGTGCTGTGAGACTAAGCAGAAACAAAGGTGCAGGTAAGGCAGAGGGTTCCTGGGAACTGCTTCTGACACACACACACACACACACACTTGCAAGTACACGCACATAAACACGTGGCAAGTCCCGGGGAGTCTGACTGTCAATACCAAGTAGAACGAACAGCTCCCACAATGCCTCAGCATGCCCCTACCACAGGACCCAGTGGGGCTCAGCGGACACACACCGCCATACACACAAGCACACGCATGCAAGCTACAGATACAAAAGGAGCCGTGCACACAAACACACTCACGCACACGCCTTGTTCAAACCAACAGTTCAGCAGATTCTCTTGAAACTTGTCTCCTTCTAAATGTTGTCTTTCTTATGAACAGGAAGTTTAAAGAGCCCTGCCCAGCATCACATCAGGCAATGCTTCTCCTACCTGACCGAGATCTTAGTTTGGTTTATATTAGAAGCCCCGCTGAGGTTTTGACCATTTAAGATGCTAATCTGATTTCAGCTATCTGCATTTAAGCGTTTCTTATTTATTCACACAACCAAACGTCTTCCCCATCTTTGTAGAACTTCAGAAGGCGTTTCTATAAAACCCCATATCCCTCCACCGGTCTCACCTTCGGTGCAGGTGAAGCTTCGGCTTTCTTTCCTGCCGCACTGGTTTCGGGGCTGATCTCCGGGTGATCGGTCTGGACGTGACTTTCCAAGTCCTCCACGCTCTCAAACTTTACGCCGCACTCCGGACACCTCAACCCGGCCGCGGCCTTCTCTCCCTGCGTGTCCCCGGGCGTGCCGGGTCCTCCCAGGCTCGGGCTCTGGCCGTTCGTGCCCCTGATTTGGTGGAACAGATGATTTGTTTGAGCAGAACTCTGGTAATATTCAGTTGCTGCGCTACGGTCAGCGCAAACATCCTCTCTCTTAAGGCTTCCGGCGGGAAAAAGAGCCAACTTTAACCAACAATAAACTTGGTAATTAATAAATATTTGTTTAAAAGCTGGTTGATTTCAAAATGCTGTATGTTTGAATTTTCGGCAGGTCTCCATATGAACACACGCCATTATCCACAGGCTTTGTAGGCTGGCCACACACCTGCTCATGCAGCCGGCACAGAGGCCATACGGCAGGCCGTTGACGTCCAGCTTCACCAGCTCCCCTTTGTTCTTGAAGTCCTTCAGGCAGAAGGCGCATTTATACAGCTTGTGCTGCTGCAGCTGCCCGTTGGGGGACGAGGACGCAGACCCGTTCCCTCCTCCTATTCCACCGTTCCCGCCTCCTCCTCCTCCTGCGGCTCCTCCGAGCGTAGAGCCGGCGGAGAGCTTCTGCATGTGGAAGGTGCCGTGGATCTTCAGCTCCAGGGTGGAGGTGACTGTCTGCATGCAGACGACGCAGCGGAAGCCGGTGAGAGAGTTGCGGAGGTCAGGGTGCATCTGGCAGTGCTCTATGAACTCCTCCTCGCTCTGCAGGGGCATCTTACAGATTCGACAGGTACCCGTGTCCAGGCTCTTACTGTGGGTCACCTGCACAGCGGGAATATACGCAGAAAGTGTGAACATAATGAGGGGAAAAAAATGCAGTTTTAGTTTTTCTTTTGGAAGATCTTTCATCAAAGCATAGAAGCATACAGGCGGTTATAATACTGACTGATTGTAGCAGCATCACACACTACCATTTTTGAATATTTTGGTTTTCCTGTAGTGCGCTGCAACACAAATTGGCTCTCTTAGGACAGTTTAACATTCTAAATGCAAAGCAGCCAAATAACCCTCTGCATCAAAAGAAGGAACACAGAAGTAACGGCAGTGTTTTCATACCTACGAGGAAGCCAATGACTACTTCCCTACGTATAATCCTGCAGACGACATGCCGACACCTAGACACCGGAAAAGACATGCACGTGTACAGGCCTGAGAGCAGCACCTTGTGTTCCGTGAGGGTGAGCAGAGAGGGGAAGCGCTCGCCGCATATGGGACACATGTAGTGCTTGGCGGGACCGCGGTGCGTCTGAGCGTGCTCGCGGAGCCCGTTCTCAGAGAAGAAGGTTCTGGAGCACACGTTGCACTTGTGGTTCCCCTTGATGAAGTCCGCCTTCTTCTTTCGAGAACCTGGAGTGTGAAATCACTTTGATCATCATCATCATCATAGAACACATACAGAGGATCATTTTTTTGTGTCACCTTCCCCCCCGAAAAACGAATAACTCGTTTAAAAGTTATAAAAGGTGAAACAAGTCTTACAAGCGTCATCATCTCCCGGCCGAATGTTGTGGTCGCGCAGTCGGTGGTTCTGCAGCAGCGACTCCATGGTGTAGGCGGCCCCGCAGATATCGCAGGCGTACATGGGCTCAGAATTGTCCAGCTCCTCCTCCCCCCCGCTCGCCTCGTGGCTGTTGGCCGCGTCTCCTCCCTGGCCAGCTCCTCCTCCCGCTGCCGCGTTCTTCTGCAGCATGTTCTGCAGGTCCGCTTGTTCGGCCGCCGCTACAGTGGTTCTCTCAACGCCTCCTGCGCCTCCATTGCCACCACTTCCTCCTCCTCCTCCCCCCCCTCCTCCTCCTCCTCCTCCTCGCTTGGAGGTCTGCGCCAGCCCGTTGGGTGTCCCGTTATGACTACCGGCGCTCCCGGCGCCGCCCCCGTTGCCGGTGATGCTGCCACCGTCGAAGATGCAGTGCTTCTCCCTCAAGTGTCTCTCTAGCAGCGGCATAGCTTGGAAAGCTTTGCCACAGAAGCGACACGTGAACTTCTTGCTGTGCGTGGTGATGTGGCATTGGAGCTCCACCTCGGTTCCGAACGTCTCGCCACAGAAGATGCACTTCCGGGGCTTGAGTCCTGTGAGGCAGAAGTTGGATGAACATATGCAGATTGAAGCCAAATCTACCCCACAAGAAATGTAATGTAAATGTAAAGGTAAAGGACTTCTGATTTGATTTGTTACATTTTCTTCCATTTTGTCATGACTACCCAGATCCGTATGCTTCTCTTCAGATAGTCGAGTCTGCATTTCTACTGAAACTTAGCACATCACTCCAGGAGAAGATTTACAGTACCTGCTCCCAGCCCCCCCGGGAGGCCTGACCTCTGGCCCAGGTGGTTGTGCTTGACATGGATCTGAAGATCAGACTCCTTCCTGAAGTCCCAGGCACAGGCCGTGCAGCGAAACAGCTTCTTCTCATTGCTATGCTTCACTGCCAAATGCACCTAAATGGCAGAAGGGGGAGGAGGCGCAGTTCCATCAATGTATTCAATTCCCCCAAAATGCTGATGTGAAGTTTAAGAAAATAGGTATCACAACCAAGGGATGGAATCGGTTGAATTCACCTGTATGGAGACCTTGGAGTCAAAGACCTCCTGGCACAGAGTGCAGTGGTACAGGACAAATGTGTGCATGTCCAGCAGGTGTTTTTGCAGGTCATCCACTGAGGAGAACTGCTTATCGCAGCTCTCACACACATACTGGGTCGACGTGGTGGTGTAGTGCACGGTCAGGTGTTGGAGCAACGCCTCCTGGGATTCAAAGTCCTCCTTGTTGCACTGCGGACAGGACTGGCGCCTCAGCAGCATCTCCAGGTGGGACTTCAAGTGGGCCTGGAAACCCTCAAAGCTGGAGAACCGCAGGTCACACTGGTTGCACGGGTATTCCCCGTTGCTCCCCGCGGAGGGGGTAAGGTCCCCCGCCAGTCTGTGGCGTTTCGGGGAGGAGACCTCTATATCGGAGGAGGCGGGGCTCAGGTCGGCAACCTTTGCCTGCCGTTTGTTGTTAGCCAGCGGGATGTTCTTGTGGTTCTCCTTTATGTGCTTGGTGAGCTTGAGGAGTGAGCCGAAGATCGGCGAGTTGGTGCAGTAAGGGCAGGAGTAAACCTGTCCGTGGAAAAGAACTCTTAATTTGACTTTTTAAAAGGTTATTATATATTCACAAAATACAGGGAAAGACAGAGAGACATGTAGATAGGAACGGGGACATTAATTATCATAGTCTCCATCATAAATAAAGCAGAAAGTAATGAAATAAAATACGATGAGAATTCTAGACTAGTCGCTGTAACGGCTGACTCAACTTTAGAATCATTCATATTGATCAGTATGATCAGTATGCATCATTTAACAACTTAATTCAACTTAATTGGACTCGTGACACACTAAAGAAAAAAAACTTAATTAACAAGGAAACGGCTCATTGTTCATCAGCTAATACACAGCTTGCTAATAACGTGGACGTGTGCAAAGTCAGTCAGGCATAAGTCACTCAAAGACTGTTTTACGAAATGAAATTGTTGACGAAATCTCACCTCCATGAAGGACTGTGATGAAGTCTGCAGTACAGGAGACTCCAGTTTGGCCACGGCTCCTCCAGATGAAGCTCCGCCCCCTGCGACGGAGGTGCAGTGCGTCTGCTGAATGTGCTCCGTCAATGACGACTCAGTCAAGAATCCCATGGAGCACTGGTTGCAGAAGAAAGCATGGTTCCCTTCTGGAAAGGATGGATTAAGGGAAACGATACCCACCCTTTTAACAAACAATGCACATATTCAAGTCACTTTCCATTGTTTAGGAATAACTTTTACCAACTACTCACCTAATGTGGTGGACCCTGCCACAATCCCACCAGGCAGGCAGTGTGACACCCTGATGTGTTCCTGCAGAGAGTTAATGTCTCCAAACATGTCCGGGCAGTAGTTACAGTGGAACGCCGTGACGTTGGTGAACTGCAGCAGGGGGAAAGCCGCCGCCACTGTGCCCATGGTGCCTCCGCCGGTACGGTGAGCTTTGCGCACATGTTCGTTGAGGTTGTAAAGGGTGGGCAGGGTGTCCAGGCAGAGGTGACACGTGTGGCTCTGCTGCGGCTTATCTGCGTGGATGGTCTTCAAATGGATCTCCAGCACCGCCAGGCTGTGGAAGTCTCTCTTTGAGCAGTACGGGCAAGAGTACGTCACTTTACCCCAGTTGACTCCTCCCCCTGTGGAGACAGGCAGACAAACCGCCAGATTAGAAATGCACAGAGATGACCTGAAGGTTTGAACAAAGCGCAACTGGGTAGTAGACAAGTGACTAACGGTGCCGCACCTCCACCTTTATGACTGAGTGTTATCCCAATGTCGTCCACGGACTCTATGCCTCTTCTGCGGATCCGTTCAATGCCCTGGCTTGGCTTTAGGGTGGAGTCCGGCGTGGAGCCTCTCTCCAAACTGGCACTGGAGTCGGGAGTGGCCGAGCTCATTGAGGCCACGCTGCCCAGCGCCGGGTCGGGACTGGCAGCACTGTGATTGGAGGAGTCCGGCTGGCGGTGGCTGTCCAAGTGGCAGTAGACATCCTCCACGGATGGGAATTGTTCCAAACAGACAGGACATCTGAGGGGTTGGGAGGGCAAAAGAACAGTTCAATGCAAAGTCACATACCATCATTGCACTTTAATGAAAACCAGCGGTTACACCACTTCAAAAAGCAACTCCGACTCGGCAGTACTTGTGTTTGCGGTTGGCGTGCTGCGTCTCGATGTGTGTGAGGAGAGAAGCTTCGTCGAGAAAGATCTCCGGACAGTGGATGCACTGCAGGTCGGCCCGGTCCGACAGCTGGGGGTGTCTGGTCAGGACGTGTTTCTCCAGCTCGTCCGTCAGGCTGAACGTCTCCTCGCAGTAATCGCACATATACAGGTCCTGCTCCAGGTCAATATCTCCTCCTGCTCCCTTCTTCCCTCCGTCCCGCTCACTCCTCAGAGCCAGGTGCTCTCGGTTCTTGCGGTGAGCCTGCCGGAGTCAGAAGACAGTCCAGATTTTTTAAGAAGCACGTGTTGGAAATCATTCGGTCTGAAAGGTTTCGTATGATGAAAAAAAGCCAAGACCGCATTTGCTGGTTAATTGTTATCATTTGCAATTGTAGCTTATTTTGAAAATTGCACCAGCAACAATGCAACAAAGGGTTTTAACTACTACAAGATTTTAACTATACAATAATTAATGGCAATAAGGATCTTAATGCCATATTTGGAAAAATAACAATATCAGCAATGAGCGGTTGCATTTTAACAGTTGCATTGGATAAAAGATCAACACGTGTTTACCTGCATGTGGCTCTGCAGTGACGAGGTGGAAGAGAAGCCGCGCTTACACACACTGCACTTAAAGGGTTTGCTGGAGCTGGTGTGAAGAATTACATATAAAAAAATTCAGAAAAAACTCATTAGCAGTTTTCAAGATATTAAAAAAAACAGTTAAATTAAACACTAATTAAGAGTGAAAAGAAAGAAAGAAAAAAATGAACTTCAGAGAGTTTGTAATAAGAGGGTCAGAAGCAGCTGGTTACCTGTGGGTCTTCAGATGGATCTTCAGGTGATCAGAGCGGGAGAACGCAGCTTCGCATTCCTGGCAACTATACTTCTTGTCTCCTGTGCCAAATACGCATAATAAGGAGAGGTGATTTGATTAAAAATATATATATCATACACCACTAAAGAATGCCAGAAAAAACATTGCCACCAAGTTAAAATCTCCTAACAAGGTGTTTTCACAATATATGCTGTAGTTCTCTATACACCGACGCCCCCCCTCAGTAGGCCTGGGGGGCTAAGCATCTACCTGTGTGGAGTTTGACGTGGCGGTCTCTGCTCCTCTTGTGCTTGAACAGGCGGCTGCAGAAGGTGCACTTGAAAGGCAGCTTGTCGCTGTGGATCTGCTCGTGGCGCTTCAGGTAGCTCAGGCGACTGAGGAGAACCAACGGGAGACGGACGATCAGCGGCCATTCGCCGAGGCTCACAAAGCAAACAATTGACCTTCCACGCGGGTTTTTATGTTTACAAAGTTGTGCGACAATTTATTTACGTAGTAGGCACATTTTCAACGAGCTCAGCAAATGATCAAAATACGTCACTTTAACCTTTGGAATCCACAAGATCCACAAAATCCCTGTATCAATGATCAATAATAAACCCAAAAGGAATTGAGAGGACTGCATGCAAAAGGTAAGTATAAGTAATACAGAGGATCATGCTGATGACTTCATGGAGTGTGACAGCTGTACTTAAAGTGGCTCTCCGCTCGTCACTGGAGATTTACATGAGAGAAGTATCCTCATTCCCGTTTGCCTCGGTGCTCCACGTTACCATGGCAATACTGAGAATACCTTTCACTCATGTACACACAGTTGAGCAGCCAAACGTGGCCTCAGCTGCTCCGCGTTGACGGGACGGGACCAGTGGCGCCTCGGCCAGGCCGACGGAGGAGAGCGCCCTACCTGAAGGACTTGTCGCAGAACTGGCAGGGGTACGGCAGACCGGTGCCTCCTTCCTCCTCGCCGCCGGTGGCCATGCCGAGGTCACAGCAGCCATCGGGCATCTGTGAGGGCGACGCCACGTCTTTACTGGAGGGCGAGGAAGGTACCCAGGAAAGGCCTGCTGGGTCATCGTCACCATCTGACAGGAAAGGAAACCAGACGTTTTGAAAATAAAGAAAAAAAGAGGATGCTTGCAAGAGAACACATTTATACACACATAGTTTGTACACAGCTGCAGGATTTGTAAAAGAATAAAAAAAAGTGGAGGTTAAAACAGGAAGCATTAGAATTATTAAGAAGAAGTTACGTCTTCCTTGGAAGCCAGAAGGCGGTAGAGGCGTCCTCTGGGAGTTCAAATGAGAGAAAGGGAATATGAACAAAAAAACACATTTATCCTGGTTACACACACACACACACACACACACACACACATACAGGGTAAGGAAGATGGCAGAGATAAAGAGAATGAAAGGGAAGCGCGAGACACTCTCCGGCAGCAGCAACATCTAAATAGAAAGCTCCAAGAACTATGTATCCCCAACGGAGACCGGGAATAAGGACAGAGTGTATTTTCTCTCCCTTCATCCTCCCTCTGCAACCATCCCTCCCCTCCCGACCCTCCGTCCGTCCCCGAGGACCATAGATCCGCCTCATCATATTTTCATGAGGGCCCCGGCAGATTGAAACGTCGGAAAAGCGATTAGGAGATGTCGAGAGCAGAGCGGAAAGATGGCGATTTTCACTCCTTTTATCGGTCATACATAGGAGATTATGCATTGCTCTGTTGCCCCCCCCTTCCCTCTTTCCCCCCCTCCCCTGCAGTCTGGCGCTCGGGCGACAAAAAGGCCACGACTCCCTTAATAGACACTTCAGAAAGGATTTGATGCAACAAAAGAGGGAACTGAATAAGGGCTGATATTGTTCTGTTGGTCTTTGTGCGCTCTGTGAAGCAGCGCGGTGAGGCTATTTAGCATGCGCCTGGAAAATGTAAAGAAGAGGGAGTTTTCTTTGCTTTTATCTGCTCGTTATATCAATTAGGCCAGCAACAAATCAAAGAGAGAAAATAAAGAAACTAGAGTATTAGGACGGGGGGGATAGGAGAAAGAAAGTCGGGCGTGGTTTGCGCCAACGTTCATGATGAGGCCGACGGGTCTGCAAATGCAAACACTCACAGCACAGACACGTGCAGAGGAGAAGCTCCTGCTGGTAATTTTAGAAACCTCTCTGATGCATCGTTTTACTTCAACCTACAATCTTGTGCGTCTCCCTCGTGTGTGTGTGTCTCGTCCACTGTGTATTTCGCCTCGCAGAGAGGGGGTGGGAAACGGATCCTCGTGATGAATCGATTGCAGAGAAAATGTAGGCACTGCAATGAGCAAATAAAAACCAGCGGGGAGGGGGGGGGGGGTTTAAAGGAATGGTGAAAGCATGTCGAAAAAAACATGACTAGAAGCTAGAAAGAGAAAATTTTAGGTAAATATACAAAATAGATATTGGCATGAAGCCTAAAAGGAAGGCGAGAGCGAGGGAGGTGGGGAGAATAAAGGGAGACGGATAAGGGAACATGAGACACATCCACACTGGAACATTGACGGGGAGAAGAATAGTTTTGCGAATATTGACATTTTTTATAGTCAGTTATTGATTTATTGTCACCAACAAAACTCTGGGATTCACTCCCAAAGTGAAGAAGAGGCAAACAATTTCTTGAATGTTCCTTGAAATGATTAATGACTCTCACAGAACACAGGTTCTTCCTGTATTCTCCTGATGATACTTCTGTTAGCGCGGCCTGAAAGCGAGGCGTGGGGTCGACCCACGCCATCACAAAGGGCCAACAAGCTTGAAGGTCACTTTGCGTTTCATCAAAATCCAATGACATCATAAAAGTCATTAAAGTAGTACTGCAACGCCTCCTATGAAACAGGACACACTTCATAATTGACAACTCAAACATTTCAGTTCCACAGGCCTATATTGATCCCAACGTCGATCAATGCCAGGTGTCGGTGTAGTCTGAGCAAGCCTTTGGACTCGTCAAAGGGTGATCAGGGACAGTAAAGAGTGTCCCGCTAAGTCCCGGCGGAGCGCAACAATGAAACCACCAACCCGAAGGTGAAGCAGCTTTTCAGATTTCAGCCGACATGCATTTCATACGTCCACCTGCGCTTTCCAACTGTGAGATGCCAAGGTGCCTGCTGGGAGAAGTGACACGAAGCCAAGTCTTTAGAATTACATTTTTCAATGTCAAACAAGTGAATGAAGCACGTCACGCAGCAAGTCAATGACCCCATGAAAAAAACATGCGTTTCTTCTCAGGGACACAGCAGTTTGTGAAATGAGGAAGAAGGACACAGAGTGAAAGGAAGAGATTGAACAAGTGGGATTCAGAGCAAGAGGGAGAAATCACTTTCTTGAGGGGTATATAGAAGGGGAGGGGGGTTGTTGAGAAAGAAGGGGAGGAGAGATTAGCGTCATTAAAGCGCCTAATCCTCTGACTAGCGTGGCTGGCGCTAAAATGGAGGATCACACGGCTTTTTAACGGGGCCTTTGTCAGGCGGCCACGAGGGGGCCGGGCGAGACAAGGCCGAGTGGCGGACTGGGAGAAACCGGAGGATGAGGAGGGGGGGGAGAGCGAGGAAGATGTCAATGAAAAGTTAAATTAGAGAAGAATCCTCGGGAGAAGCCGGGGAGGGGATTGGAGGGCAAAGAAAAATAGGGAAGAAAAAGTAGTTGGGGGGGAACTGGCAGGAGCAGGCGGACGCCAACACACGCTGTTCAAACCCCCGTCTCCTCCTCCTCTCTGTTCTTCTCTGGCGAATGAAAACCAACGAGAAGGAGCAGGGAGGAGGACCACAGGGCCCCGACTGCTCCGCCGCCGCTTTATCTCACACTGCAGTCCTCTCCGTTCCTGTCCATTCCCTCTATCCGTCATCCCTCCCTCTGTCCCCAGCAGTCCCCCTACTCGTCTCTCTTCATCTCTCTTCCACTACCTCCCACCATCGCTCCCTCCCTCCCTCCCTCCCTCCCTCCGTCCGTCAGCTTTCATGTTGTTACTCATTATAGCGTTGACATCTCTCGATCTGTCTCTCCCCTACCGGCGTTGGCCTTCAACCCGGTGTTCTCGCGCCTGGACGGGACCGAGGGAGAGGAGGGGCAAGGGGGGGCGCTCCAGATGGACGGACTCTGAACTCCAGAGGAGAGGGGAAGAGATGGTGGCATGAAAGGGGGAGAAAAAAAAAGAAGAAATGAGGAACCAGGGGTCTGTAATGAGAAATAGAAGGGAAAAAAGGAACTAAACGGACCACCCGAGTCTACCTGAATGAGCAGACGCGCGCACACACACACACACACACACACACACACACTGCACGCATGCCTCTCTAATAGGCCAGACAGTGTGGCAACGTGTGGAGGACGCAGCCTTGGTGAAACACTCTAATGAAGAGACACACACGCTGATCAATCTCTCTTCATGTTTCTGCCCCCCACCCACCCCCGCCTACTTGCCCCCCACCCACTTGCCCCCCGCCCATTGAAACTCTGTTGCTGTATGACTGTCACACAGAGGGAAATGGCATCAAAGAGGCAGAGTTCATCAGACAGAACTCTTGGTAAAATAAACTTTCGTGTTGTTTGGACCAAATATTCTACAGCGGAGGAGTCAATCCTTTTTTTAGATATGTGTATGCATATCCATCTCGCGGATGAGGTCGTACGACTGGCAAACTGCTGAAGACTACGACTCGATGGGCTGACATGGAACCAGCACTCCCATTGAACTCCCATTTCTTGGGAGTTCAATTAGTTTGCTCCGGATAACAGCGGCCGCTAAATGCCTGAAATGGAAATATAATCCATGGATGTTGTCTCTCGTCTCTGGCTTTGATGTTCAAATCAAAGGAGCTCAGATGGTATAGTGGTATCGGCTCCCTGTGCTGCTACTGCAGCTGCTAAAGACTTCCTACTGCTACATGCAGACAATTCAGAATTAACATCAGAAATTAATAAGACAAACGAAAGGGAACTGATAAGACAAACATCAGTTGAATTTCAAAATACAGAAAAGCATACCTGAGATGAAAAACACCCCCAGAAAAAAATGACGAGTTCAAGTTTGAATGTTTAAATATTCTGGTCTATATTCTATCAAAAGAATTATCAAAGGTTTTACCAAACCTTTCATCCTTACTTTTATCTAATGCTAATAAGAGGTACACAAACAATATGCTGGCAGGGTCGTTACGCCAAATATTAACACTGGACCGAAGTAATCTCAGTTCACCTCGGCTATACAACGGACTACTTGCTCAGATCTGAATCCCCCCGTCGGCCTCCCCACTTCCTCCCCCCTCCCTCTCCCTCTCCTTTCCACCTTTCGGGTTTGGCCATCGGCCCAAACCTGCACCTTTCACAGCGAGACCCTCTCTGACCTCCTCTCCCCCCGCCCTGCTCTCGCTTCCTCCCTCCTTCCACAGTTCCCCGGGCCCCCTCCGATGGCCCCAGGCTGCTGCAGGCGTGCACAGCCATCCACACACACACACACACACACACACACACCATAGGGGGCAGAAAAACAACTTCCACCCTTGGCTCTCCCTGGGCAGCCAGGCAAAAACTCTTTTTTTTTTCCCCCTCTCCCACATAAACACAATTAGAGGATAACTCGCCAATACTAAATTAAATTTGATGGAAACGAGGCATTCCATACATCCAGCCGGTTAAAATAACAGCCGCTGCATCGTTTTGGATTCATGCGGCACATTTTGGTGTTAAATAGTGCGCTCGGTAGGTTTGACTTTGCACAGCTGATGGAGAGGGTGTTAAAACGGCTGCACATTACTCCGTGGCGGCGTAACGTGTGCGTTATGAGGGAACCAAACAGTGACCATAACCCAGTTAACGATCCACTAAGTCACACATTCTCTCGAAAAAAGAAAAGCTACCCAACTCGTTCTCTGATCGTCATACATTGTTGGCACGGCAACAGAGAACACGGAGAGAGACCGCCACATTTTCACAGCTGTTCAACAGGTGACACTTTTCTGACCTCTTCTGTGGCGGAGCGATTCACGTGTGCGCTCCCTGGAAGTCCTCTGCTGCTGTGCTTGCAGGGACACAAGGGATGTGGCCCTGTCGGGACAAACACACACACACACGGCGAGGACGGTGCGGTACAGTCTGATACCCTGAGCCCCAGAGGACACGGTGGACGGACACACACACACACACACACACTAAGCAGGCTGTGGGGACCCTCACCTTCTGCCCTGGGAACGGGTCCGGCTGCTTTGGAAGCTTTTGGGCGCCAACTGCTCCATATGGGCGGTGTGTGTTTGTGTGTGAATGTGAGTGAGTTTGGGGGCAGAAGGTTAGGGGCAGGGGGCTAAGGATGGGGGTGGGTGGACCGTGAGCCTGGCAGATGACGAGTTCGTCCCGACCACACGGCATTAAACAAAGTGTATACGAACACACAAAGAGCGCGGCGTTCAAAGACAAGGCGGGTACGGCTTACGGAGACCCGGATCAACAGTGAAGGAGAAGGAATGAGAAGACGGACCTGCGAGAAGGTTTGACTCAGCTGGGTAACATCTGGGAAACTACTTTCCTTACCTCCTCTAATTGGTCAAAACAGAAATCCACAAACATCATTTGAGGTTTAGTTTTTTTTTTAGATGATAACAAATATCCTGTGCGGTCTCCTTTGTGGTCGTGGTTTTAATTACAATAAAACTGCTGAAAATTGGGAAGTGCATGTAGGGCTGAAACATTTAGTGGATTATTTGATTTAATCTGCAGGTTTATAAACGTTTAAAAAACAATTTTCTTTTAAACACTATGATGAGCATTCACGGCTTTGTCAAAACGTAACATCTTCGAATGTAAAAATCGAAAAACAAAAGAAAGCAAAAAGCATATTTAGAAGTCATTGGTATTTCTAAGTTCTCAAATGGAAGGACTTTGAGCAGATATCAGTCTTCTGTGATATTAAATTAATTTGCATTGCGGACTGTTGGCCATGACCTAGGAAATGATGGAGTGTATTTCTCCTTTTACTGACTTTTTTTTAAACAAAACACTTAATCAAAAATTACAAAAAAAGTTAATTGTCAAAAAATAATATAAACTATTACAAAAATGACCACCAGATATTCAGTGCCAACTCAAACGCATGCCTCCATCAAATACCAAACTAGCACCACAATGTATTTCCACAGTGACACGAACGCAGCCCGAAGACACGAGCATTCGCGTGCAACACACAGACCGTCTCCCAAGCAAGCAAACACACACACACACACAAACACGCACACACACACCATGTGGCAGAGGAGGGCTGGCATCTGCTTCCTCTTAACACACTCCCCTCTCCGTCTCGTCCTCCCTCTTTTCAGCCTCGCATCTCACAGGGCGCTGCCATTGACTTCATCTCATCCGCAGCTCCAATCAAACCAGGGCCACCAGGGTTAGTGGTTATGTGCCCCCCCCTCCACCCTACCCCCATCCCTCCTCCTCCTCCTCCTCCTCCTCCTCCTCCTCCTCCCACATGCCGCTCGCCGTCCACCTCGTCTGCTGTTTGTTCGCTCAGAAATGAGAACCAGCTGTCAGGCAAGAGTGTTAGATCAACAACAACACCGTGCCAACGCACACATACAACACGGCAAATACGCCCATGCGCAGAACACACAACGCGGTGCGGCTCTGTTGTGTCGATTGCGGGCGTGAGGCTTTGGTGGACCGGCACCGCTCGCTAACCTAGAACGCATTCACCCGACGTGACGCACACACAGCGGGGGAGTCGTGCCTCAAAGCGTGCCTCATGAACTATGATGGACCATCCGCGCTTGGCGAGAACCTCGTGGAGGATCATCTTCCACTACTTGTGGGTGTGATTGATCTACGGACGTATCAACAATATCAAACACACACACACACACACACACACACACACACACACACACACACACAAGGCCTCTTGCCCTCCCCTATACGTACGTGGGACCTGTAAATAAGTGATGTATGACAGCTGCAGCCCGCTGTTCAAACCACAAACACACCGACGCACAAATTTGCAGGTAAACAAACGTGTGTGTGTGTGTGTGTGTGTGTGTGTGTGTGTGTGTGTGTGTGTGTGTGTGGTGCAGACACACCGAATGGCTCTTTTTAACCAGCTTTGCGAAGCCTCTCCATTGCAGGCTTGATGTGCGAGAGGCCTAATGGGGAAATGAGAGGAGAGCCAGAGAGGCGATGTGGCTCATGGCGTCTCGCGGGGGTCTGTGGGGGGTCCGGGGCCCAGGGGAAGGCCGAGAGCAAGCTGCGAGAAGCGGGTACCTCCTGCACGCCGCTCCCCTTGCCTGCCTTCCCTTCTGGAGGACGGGATCCTGGACAGCCCCCTACTCACAGTTCCTGAGCCCCCCAGGCCCCCATGAGAGGAATATGTGTACTCACACACACACACACACACACACACGCACACGCTGAAGAGGAGTCCCCCAGGGGAGGAGCAGAGCAGAGCAGAACACCTGGACCTGCCATTAGTGACACACTGAGGGATTAGAGGCAGACGGCAGGAGAGGTGGGGAGAAAATGCTCCCTGGGATAGACACACACACACACACACACACACTATATTCAGAAAGTAATATCCATAACGTTAAACATGCAATTACACACAGCAAATGTATTTTATCACATGCATTTAAACGAAGCTGAGATGAATTCAGACTTTGTGCCGTATGAGTGTGTGTCCATTTACAGCCTCGAGGCCGTTCACACATATTGGATTTTCAAGCAAAATGTGCACTTAGCTCTCAAACTCAAGTGAATCCATTGGTAAAAAATAACAAATGCCTGCGTACCTTTGGGTATCTAAAACATTATCCACAGAGGACCATACGGTCATATCTGCACACACACACACACACACACACACAGCCGCACATGGCTCAGGTTGGCGGATGTAGGTTGTAATGACTGGACCCCTGGCCCCCCTCTCCCTCTCTCTCCTCCTCTGCCGACCTCTCCCCCGCTTTGATCTGTTTCATGTCGACAGCTCACACAGACTCACCCATTCATTCACCTCTCACACACACACACACACACACACACACACAGGTCTCTTTTTTCAGACCAAATCCACCTTTGTTTCTACCCATGCGTCGCTCCCTGTGTGTGTCTGAGCGCTGCTCTTTGTTGTCGTCAGTGTGTGGTCTCTAATTCACACTGGAGCCTCTTCTCGGGACGGTTTGTTTTGAAACTTTCATTCCTCTCACAATGATTCCTTTTCTGACTTTGAGTTGGCTTTCGTATGTGTGCGTGGGGGAGACATGTGTGAGAGGGTGAGGGAAGTATACTTGATGGGACCCCAGAGCGGTTTTGTTGAAATGACAGTAAGCACATAAGCTGCTTTGTTAGTGCTAAAATAAAGAATCTCCTTCACCTTTAATGAGTCTTGACGGCTCATTTGGGTACAAAGCATGTTCTATGTGTTTGTGTATGCGTGTGTATGTGTACACACATAGGTACTTGCCTCCCACCTATCTCTCTCTTGCCGTGACTGCACAACCGGAACAAAACAAAAACACACACTTGCAGAGAAAACAACACTGGGACGCACAAACATGTTGCGGAAAAGATGCACGCACACAAACAAGGTCGACAAAAGGGAAATGCAATAACACAAGGGAGTCAGAGAAAGTCACACACCCGGTGTGAAACATGAATGTGGGAGCACATACAGAAAACGGGAAAGACACACAACACCCTCACACAGGGACACGCACACTGTGAGGCTGGGAGTGTCTGTGGCGGAGGGGTGCAGATCAATGGAGACCACTGACTGGTTGGTCTCCACAGCAGAAAAGCGGATTGCTCTGGGATCCAAACGCACCACACTGCCATGAAACACACACACACACACACACACACGCACGCACGCACGCACACACGCGCAATAGAGCAGTGGGAGCAGAGAAATGGAAATGCTTCTTTGACTGAGCGCGGTTCAGTGTGCTTTCATGCCTTTAGAGGGGACCCCCTGGCATCAGCATAGCTAATCTCCTTTCTCCTCCTCCCCCTCCGTCGGTCCCCTCCGCCCCCCCACCCTCACCCATGCATCCCTCCATCCTCCTTCAATCTCTTTCTCTCTCCCCACACCTGCTCGCTCGCCACCCGCCCCCTGCCTCCCTTTGGCGGTCCGTCCTCCTTCACTCCCCTCCATCTACCCTTCAGCGTCCACCTGCTCGCGTCCCGATTGTCCACCACTACTCGAGTCTCCCGACATGCGGATCGGATTTGGTGCGGATGTCAGATTCCCACTCGGATGTGTGCATCGGATTCGCTCTCTCCCTCCCTTTCAGTGCCTCTACCCCCCCACCCTGCCTAAAACACCTGCACGGCCGTCTGCTCCACCCGCAGCAGTTCCGTCTCGCCGAGCGAAGGCCCGTTCCCCCATCATCACCCAACCCCCTCCTCTCCCCTCCCCTCGGCGGAGGAGCAAGCTAAAAGCACAAGCGTGCCCCCAAATTAATTTAAACGGAGGAATTAAATTAAAAGCAAAGCCTCGGGAGTTTTATTATGTACTAATGTTTGAACTGTTAACTTGGATTGTATTACTAAAATATGAATAATTAAGGACTGGTGCAGGTCTTTTTATTACATGAAAAAAAAAAAAGAAAATGGGAAGGGAAAAAAGAAAGACATTACGCTGCTAGAGTGGATTGAACAGACAGACACTGTGACACTGTCCTCCTGTACACGGCCACGTGCTTCCTTCTCAGTGTGCTTGTTACTTACTTACACCTTTGTCATTCCTGCTGCAGGTGTGGAAATAAGGGACTTGGCGTACAGAAATGACATTTTAATGGGAATAGAAGCAGAATTGTGTGACGGTTGTCTTAGCTCACTGTTGACCTATTCAACGCATCATTTAATGGTGCATTGTGTAGCGATGTTTGTGTTCCACCTTCCCGAGTTTGCGGCTGTATGCCGTAAAAGTTGGGTTTTTACTGTCTTGATGGGAGCCGTGTGTATGCTCTGGAATTTTTGCCACTTACGTCAACTTTGAAGGCGACTTGTTGTTAAGCACATTCACAAACCTTACTTATTCTGTCTAATACTTTGACACTGTGATCCCCGACTTCCAACACACACACACACACACACACACACACACACACTCGAAATCTCCTTCCAGTCCCACAGCCCTCTCACTTTCCTCAACTTTTCCTCGTCCTAGGAAGTTCTGTGTTTGTGTGGCATCTGCTGCTCTCAAGAATTATTCGTCTTCTCAACACGTCTCTGATGTGAAGGCCCCCCCCGCCCCCTTATCAGCCAGAAAAGAACCCCCCCCCATCCCCCCATGCAGCTGTCACTGCACCTCCCACCACGGACACTATTCTCTGAGGATGAACTCCCCAACACACAAACACACACAAACACCCATTCACAACAAGCACAGGCGCACACAGATCCCTGCACGAGCACAAGCACTTCTTCACTCGCATTCGCGCACAAAAACATTTTATCTGCTCACTCGCAGGCCGCATAGCTTGGCAGCTAACAAGGGGGAGGGGATATCCGCTCACCCTGCCACACAAAACCCCCCAGAAAAGCGCCCTACCCACCACCCATTGCCCCACCGACTGAGCCCTAACCCCGCCGCCCTCCCGGGAACAGAGAGAGAGAGAGAGAGAGAGGGGGGGAGAGGTGGTGAGGGGGGAGCACAGGCGGCGGCAGGCCAACGTAAGCGGCGCCTCCTTCTCGGGGAGTTGAACACTCAAGCAGGACGTTCCCCTCCGGCCACGTGGAGGTGAAGCCACAGAACCCACCACGGGTCATTGTTTTAACCCACACAGTGTGTCGTGGAATTTGGATGCACAAGTGAAGTAACATATAGACCGCGGACTAGACAGATGGACGGACGGATGGAGGACGGACGGGTGCAGCAGCCATTGGAGCGTCCCATGCTGGCAAACACGAGCAAGAGTCTCCCACTGCTACAACATTCCCTTCCCTTATTGTGGTTGTTTGTGTTGTTGTGCTCCTGACTTATTTAGCTGTGTGTTTTCTATCATACTTGAAAAATGAAGAGCCGATTGGTTAATATTTCAAGACATCCCACTTTCTCTGCTGAGCGAGAGACTAAGAAAGAGCGAGAGAGAGAGACTGCAGGAGAGGATAGGAGGGAATACGACGGAGGAATTCTCTTGTTCCTTAACCCCAATTCTAGGAGTCATGCTGGGAGCAGAAGCATGCATGATCACTCACACACACACACACACACACACCCATCAGACACACTGATGATAAAATCTACATCCATAAGTTCACTTACAACTAGTCCACAGATACTGTAAACACACTGTCATGGTGCCATACAGACAACATGTACACCAAAGACAAAGGATGATGTCGCCAATTACATTCACAAACAACTGAATTCCATTCACGGAAAGCATGTTTTCTCTGAAAATCTGGTTGGTTAGAGTGAAAACAGATCGTGGATTTGGATTGAAATAAGAATATCTGGTTAATTAAGAAAAAAGACGTAACGTAAGTGAATTCTAATAATTTGCTTTCACACAGGGCCCAAACAGCGGCGTGCTGAAAGACGTGCATTTGCCATCCCATCATCCATCCCATTTTAACAGACAATCACTCCAAACTGGATCAGGATATAAAATGAAAATGTGTTGCATATTAAGATAGTTAGCATGTAAAAATAAGCCACGCACTTTTTTTAGTTTATTACCGAACTGCTTCTCGACTCGACAGCCAAGCAAAACTCGCACAAGAACTCTGCCAGCGCTCCTGATCGTTCGACAAAGACGGGGAAGAAAAGCACATTTACACACATGTGAGCACACAAAACGCACACTTGACAATGGCCCTCCCCTGTGACTTCCCATAGTGCAGTGAATTCCAATCAGGCAGTAAGCACGACAGCTATTTCAAGGGACAAAGGACAAGGAGCGAGGGTGGAAGGAGGGATGGAGGAGAGGGGAGGGCGGGGGAGAATGCGGGGTGGGGGGGGACAAAGGGTTCTGCTTGCACCCAGGGGAGAAAGCCCAGAGCAGCTGACGTCAGTGTGTGTGCGTGCATTCGTGCGTGTTCCGCGTTGGGGAGGGGGTAGATGGGAGTGTGGGAGAGAGGCTGGCAGAGCCGGCCTTGCTTGCCACCCCCGGGGGGGGAGAGAGAGAGAGAGAGAACACAGCGGAGGAAGGCTCCCAGCCCCCCACGTGACCAGGGGGCCCAGACGGACATGCTGCCAGAAACAGCCGCTCGCTTGCTGGACGTAGCGGTTAGTCGGTCAGTTGGTTAACAAAAGAGCCGCTTCTGCCGCTAGAAATACAGTAGGGCAGCGACTCCATCGAGAAAACACAGGGGCACATGCACACTCACACACACACACACACACACGGGCATCGCACACCCCTTCCCTGCATTGCCACTCTCATGGCGGCCCGGCCCTTCGTTCCCTCCCAGCCTCCACCTTCTCTCCCTGGAGTTGTGCTTTTCTCTGACATTTGGCTGGACAAAGGCGAGTCACACCTGAGCGCTGGGTTAAAACTATTATGGGCCCTCTCCCTGTGGTACGCTGCCCTTTGCCACCACTGTCTGCGACTGAAACTGTGTGTGTGTGTCCAAACACTTGAGTTTATCTTTGTATAAAGATTTAGTATGCCGCGAGCTGTAATAGAAATTTCAATATGCTTGCTGTAAAGCTGGGAGCCGGAGGAATTTTCCCAATTTTCCACAATATTTTTATATTCATACACCCGTCCTTGATGGACAGGTCTTGAAAGATAACTAGGTGATAGTCTTCGGGGTCATCCGGATACAGTCCCAGATGGGAGTTGTGAATTGGGCATTTGAGCGCCTCCATCTGTACAATGACCTAGACTCATGCCATCCCAGAAATACTATTTTTTCTACAAGTAAAACATGTTTAACCAATAACACACCAGAAAGAGAAGGCCTGAAAATATTGCAGTTTACCCCAACATTTAAAAAATATATAAATAACACTTATATTTGTTAACAGAATGGAGATGAAATTGCAGGTCAACATTGTATTATCAACCAAAAGAATGCAGGATGGATCAATGAACCAACGGCATAAGTCGCCATTCATTTCATTCATTTTAATACACGGTTGTGAAATTCGTTTCAAACGTGAAGCATCGAACAGGGTCGGCGGTGGAATAGTGTGGTGGGTGGGGCGAGAGAAAAAGAGAGAGTGGAATAACAGAGGGAGGGAGACAGACAGGGGCTGCTTTTGGGCCAGACGCCACAGGGTGTGTGTGTGTGTGTGTGTGTGTGCGTGCGTGTCTTGGGAGCGCACAGTGGGGGAGTTCGGGGCATGGAGGAAGGGATCAGAGCTTTGGGGCCAGCTCCACAGGGAACGGAGAAGATGGGGAGAGAATGGAGGGAGGTTATGGGGGAAGGGAGACAGAGGGTGAAAGGAAGGGATGTGGTCAGTTTTGAGTTTGAGAACTCAGCAGGGAGGGACAGCAAGGAGGGAAGGAGAGAGGAGAAGGAGGCAGAATTTGTGGCCCGTGTGCCACGAGACAGATTGGGGAGAGGAGAGGATGCGGGAGACATGTCTTTCGGGGTCCCAGTGGGCGTGAGGAGGATGAGAATGAAGAAGGAGAGAAGAAGGAAGTGGACGGAAAATGGAAGAGGAGAGAGAGGGGTTAAAAGGCAAACGGGGGAGAGAGAGAGAGAGAGAGCTGGTGTATCCAATGGAGGTGGAATGCACGTTCCACTTGAGAAGAAGGAAAGAGAGAGCGAGGGGAAGAAAAGTCCCAGGTGTCAGCATGGGGGGGAGAGAAGGAAAGGGGGGTTGGGGGTGGAGGTTCTGGGGGTCCTGGTTGTTGGCAGGGGTGCAGGAATCCAAAGGAATGGCCTGTTCCTCATTATCCAGACAAACCCCCGCGCACACACACACACACACGTATGGTGACATACATGGATGAGTCCCCCCCACATGGCCCCATGACGACTTTATCCTCACCCGCCCACACAAACACTGACCGTGACATAAAAACACACATACGCATGTAAATACACGGATAAACAAATAAGGGCACACGTACGCCGCAGACAAAGGCACATTCCCCAAGTGCAGACACGGGTAAACAAAACACGGAACATTTGGGATTAGGCAATCCTAAAAAAACTTAAAATGTGGGAGTCGTGATTCAAAAAAAAAAAAGCCATTGGACACATACTTACAAAAAACACTTTAATGGGAACAGTTTTGATGCCACCGCTGAGGATGACCTCATAGAGCAAGCTGTGTTTCAGCCTGAGTGGGAGGGTTTTAGCACACTATCTGTTCACTGCACAACCCGTGACTAACAGATAGTAGTTGGCGGGTCCAACACCATTGATGTGTTGCTAAGTCACGGGAGAAATCCCGCTCGATCTGAATGAAAACAATACTATCAAAGACTTCAGGTGGTATGCTAGAAAAAATATATTTGAAAACACACGAGTATCGATGACACGTGGATTCTGTGATGCGAGTTACAACGTGAAATCAGGAGGGTGAAATGAGCCCCCATCTTTTTCGCGATTTATCTTGTGTCAACACATCAAGCAGCTTGATGCTCAAAAACGGATCTGGAGGCACGTCCTAATTAATCATGCTCCCCAAACCGGTGTGTTTGTTCACCAGTAGGATGCCTCCGATAATGTTGGTGACAAGTTGCTCAAATAGACGCCCAAAGGAGAAGGTGCCTGTGAACTCGGCGAGGTAGACGTGAGACTAGTTGATCAGAGGGGGAAAAGCCTGGGCCTCAAAAAAAAAAAAAAAAAAAAAAATCAGATTGCTGGTAACGCTGCTGGGTCTGAAGCCGACGAGAGGCTGTCAGATCTCCAGGCGGGTTACCGCAGGGTATTTCTGCGCGTGATACTGCAATTAGCCAGTGCAGCGGTGCAGTTGAGTCGTGTTGTTAAGGAGTAACTTGTCACTTTTTAAAGCTGTTGACTCAATGAAACACATCAACGCTGCGTTGACAAGTCGCACGGAAATGTGTCTGTGTGTCGTTTCATCGCTGAAAACGACTCACAAAGGCCACCGGCTGGTTTGATCCACTCCCACTGGCTGTAAGGCCAATTGTGAAATTGAATCCTCCGAATTGAGAATGCTCTAGTATGAATACTTTCTGGAACGGCGTAAAGGCCGTGTGGTGAGACCCGGCGCCTCGCAGCCTCTTTGCCGTCCAGCACACTCTCATTGCTGCTGACGGGAAGCGAAGGAGCAGGTTGAAAAATTGGTGGAATCAAAGTTCACAAATGAGCAAAGGGCTTCGCAGATGAAGAATAGAGTTGTTTTATCAGGCTAACGCTGGGCTAATTAGCCAGCTAACGTTAGCTAAACGTAATAAGTCACAGTTACACGGCGCTGAATGCAGTGCAACTTCCAAACCCCAAATCTAAGCAGTCCGACTGGGGAGACCAAAAAATGTTTGATTTATTCAAAGATATGTAAATGTGTATTTCTATAATCCGGCTCTGTAAATATTTGATCAATAAACACAAGCACATCGCAGAGTGAAGCGGCAATTCTAATGAATGTTTGGAGACGGACACAGTGGTCTCCGTCAATACTTCACCAGGCGAGCTAGATCACACACACACAAACTATATGGACTATACATTTAGGATAATTTCTGTCTACATGTGTGCACACACACACACACAAACACAAATATTTACTCTGCACAATATCTACGCACAGGCACACAAGGAGAGGGAGCGAGGCAGAGATGAGACGGAAAGGAGAGGGAAGTTACATTTTTAATCGAGTGTCTCTTCTCCTCTGAGCAAAGTAGGGTTGAATAAAAAAAATGCATTTCTTGTGTCCTTTGGCAAATTCTTCATTTTCACTCTTGCATTAAGGGGGGAAGAGAGTCAAGGAGGAGAGGAGGGAGCAGGGGGAAGAAGGGAAGAGAAGTGAGAGGAGGAGAGAGAGAACGTCCCTGCAGAGTCTTTCTCCCTTCCTGGAGCGAGCCGGGGGCCCTGCGGCGCCGCCTGTGTAATTTCCAGTGGCAGTGAATACAGGTATTAATAAAAGCCCCATGGGGAAGAGCACACAATATAACCCTACATTTTCAGGCATTATGAAAGGATGCCCCCAGGGGTCCTCGGGCTCAAATTTCTGAGATGCAGGCATTGTAAAAAAGACGCCCCCGGGGGAGGACCCCGCAATAGAAATCTCCTGAATTCAAAGCATTTCCAGAACCCTGGTGGGAGCCATTACTCCCACTGGTAGAGGAGAGATGTTTTTTTTTACCATCTCCCCCCCAACCCCTCTTTCTCGAGCTCTCCTTTTTTTTACCAAACATGTGTTGCTGACATGTTGACAGATTGCTCAGTGAGGTGTTTAGGTGCATGCACAAGGCACGTCTGCTGAGACACATCCTCCCTCCCTCCCTCCTTCTCCTCTCCCCCGCTCCCTCCCCGTTTGCCGTCCCTTGCCAGTTCCCAGGTTCCCTCCCTCCCTCCAACTGCGAACCTCTCAGTGCGCTCAAAACTGCTCCCATCCATATTTCATAAAGGAGAAACTAGGCTGAAAGAGAGAGAGAGAGACGGAGAGGATGAGAAGAGTTGAGGCGAGGAGAGAAAAGGTAGAGAGAGGTGGGATGGGGGGGTAGAAAGGACAACAGCAGGAAAAAAAGATAAAGAGAGACAAAGCGGGATCAAGGGAGGAGGAGGAGAGGACAGATAAAGAGAAATAGAGCGGTGAGGTGGGAGAAAATGAACCCGGTGATGAAAAATGACTTCATAACAACCCCTTCCTCATCTCTCCTCCTCCCCCTCCCTCTCTGCATGCTGTAACCCCCTACTTCTGCCCCCCCCCCCCCCTCCTCTGGTGCCGGGCTCCGGCTCTCTCTCTGGAAAACCTGAGCAGCAGCCAGCTGTGCCTGTGTGTGCGCTGTGCACTAGTGTGCCAAGGGCTTAGCACAGGAATCTTCAGGCCACCCCCGGGTAAAGAGACACAGAGGGGAGGGGGCGGGGGGGCAACAGGGGGCGTGCATGGTTATGTGGAGGGTAAAATGGAGGGTTGGGGTAAAAAAAAAAAAAAAAAACGGGAGCAATAGACTATGAAAGTCAATGGGGGTGAAAGAAAGGAAAACTAAAAAAATACAAACGATAGAATTATATTCGTTTTGTCACTCAAAATGAGAGCGGCAGACCAAGACCCCTCCGACCCCCCCGATCCCTCCATCTTAGAAAGCGATGTGTGGTTTTAATAAGAGTCTTGGCCTCACAGGACTCAGCTGCTATCCTGACGACAGACGCAGCGAGGTGTGTTTCTGGTGTGTCTGTGTGTGTGTGTGTGTGTGTGTGTGACAGCGGGTTGCAACAGACGGCAAGAGCTTAGCAGTGGGGCGATGCCCCGAGGGAGGCAAACCAGTCACCCAAGGGTCCCTGCAGGAACAGACGCTCTATGTTTTTCTCCCCTTTCCTTTTCCGCCTCTCTCACTTTGTCTCTGAAAGTTTTACCTCCACCTCCCAGCCGGTCTCCTCCTCACGTCTTCATCAGGTCCCCAATAACTCCTTTCTACTCCTCTTCACACCCCCCTTGCCCCCCCTGGTAATCGCTCCTCTCCCCCACAGAGAGGAGGGAGAATAGACAAGAGTGCAGCTGTATGTCCTCAATTAACAGAGACCTCACAAGATACCTTTGGCAAAAACATGCACGTGTCTGGCTGTCTCACTGCGTGCACACACACCATCTCCGAAGCGACTAGCTGGGTTAATGACTTGCTATTTGTCACTGACAGCGGCTGTTTCCGTCCCCCGGCCTTGACTGACAGCTCCTTCGTTTACTTCCTGCCTTCCTTCTCATCACTCTCACCGAATCTTTAACGCTCATTTCTTGTCTCCTTCTCGCTTGCTCCTATGGCATAAGATCGTTGACCCCGTAATAGAGTGTGTGTGTGTGTGTGTGTGTGTGTGTGTGTGTGTGTGTGTGTGTGTGTGTGTGTGTGTGTGTGTGAGATCATGTGGCAGAGCAGGGCCAGAGAATGTTCTGCATTTGATCAGCAGGAGTTTTTTTGCCCTCCTCCTCTCCTCAGGGAGCCTTTGCTCCACATTCTGACTCCTGCTGACACTCCCTCGACTCTCGCTCCGTCTAAATCGCCCGCCCACCCGCCCGCCCGCGCACGTACACACACGCACACACACACACACACACACACACACACACACACCCCCATGGTAAATGGATATTACGTTTCACATTTCTTATGAAAATAAACACAGTTGTGCACTATGTGGGCATGCCACAAAGTTTTAACACGAGTCAATGGAAAAGTTCTGAAAACGCAACATTACTAATTTTCAACCCCGATAATGCTGCGTTATGGAGGGAGGGAGAAAAATAAAAGTGATCATGATTCAATCTAGTAAAAGATGCTGTCTGGCGAGAAACATGACGGCAGATCTTAAGGGTTTCATAATATTGGTAAAAAAGATTGTTTAGTTTAACACAATATATTCTTGTGTTCACGGTTCATATTTTATCGCCACATTAGTTAACCAGAGTTCTGCAATCCACTGGTGTTATAATGGACTACTATATTTGGCGAGATCCCTGCTATGCATTTGTACTGCTTGAAAGGTATGCTATCCTATTGCAGGTACAATTTAGACCGAAGGTTCACAGCACGACACTAGTTAAAGCAGTTTACACAAACACTCACACACACACACTGAGTATCTTATCCACGATTGAAAAGCCGAGTTGTCACACCGGCTTAAAGCTGCAGTGGAACGGAATAAGAAATGGTGTTGTAATTGAAGCGCACACTCTTTATGACACACACAATCAGCTGAGCAGTCAGGCTCATGCACATTAATGTGGCATTACATGAACCAGATGTGTGTATTTCAGGGGCTGCACATGCATTTGCGTGCCATTGATCTGTACCTCTTCGTGGGTTTGTGTGTGTTTTTCCAATTCCCACTCAAATTAATGGTGGCTCTTTATAGGCCTTCTGCTGGAGTGGCACTGAATTACTTGGTGCTTCACTCCCGCACCTGGGACCCATTCAATGTTATAGCCACAGCTAGCTGCTAACATGGGACCCATTTGCTGCAACAGTATAGTTAGCATTAGAGACACAGGCGATACTTGTGTAGATAATTTGCCGCTAACTAACGTGGTTGTCAGGGCAGCACGTGTGAAACTTCAAAGGGCTGAAGGGCCAAACATTGGAAGGTTTCTGTAGAGGTGCAGCAGGCGGTGCTTCATACTGTAGATACCCATTTGTAGAATAAAGGAGGACTCAGTTTGAATCCGCCTTTAGTGCCTAAAAATCTCTCGGCCAAGAGACATGAACAAAACATGTTGATTAAAGTATTTTTAATCAATTAATAAGGGCTTATAGTAAATGATCCTATAAAACAAACACACGTTTTTGCTTTATGTAACAAAGTTTCCTTTTGCAAATGGAATGCTACATGTTCTGGGTTTTCTATGGACGACAGAATGGGAATAATAATAATAACTGTGGTTTCCCCCCCCCCCCCCCATCCCCCCGCGTCTGATGACCCCCAAGATGGCTGACTTCTGAGTCTGGTTTCTGAGAAACATGTTTGGTGTCAAACTACAAAAAGCATGAACACATTACCTCTCTCTTGCAGATCCAGCATGGCGTGTGTTAATCCCCAGTGGGCTGTGTGTGTGTGTGTGTGTGTGTGTGTGTGCTTCAAATGCCCTTTTACTAAACTGGCTCCCGGGGGTCCCTACCAGAGAACTTCAAAGGATTCTTTCGCCCATGTGTTTTAATGCAGCCTTCTGCTTAATAATAATAATAATAATAACGAAAAGCGGTGGTCCCACCAACCACACGCACATCAGACGGATATATATATACATACACACACACACACACACACAGACACACAATAACACGCATCACATAGAAGAACATACACAAACTCCTGCATGCAAGTGCACACACATCCTGCTGAGCTGGGGGATTACTGTGCAATCTGAACCAACTCAATCTCGAGGGAAGAACATGTTTTATCATTTCATTCTTCCACACAACCCCCCTCCCCCTCCCCCTCCTTCTCCCCCCCCCCCCCCCCTACACCCCCCACCTTCCCTTCCTCCTCCCTTCGCTTTCTCACTCAGCAACATGTAGCCCTCCCCAGACTCCTGTGCTGAAATCACAGGCCACATCCCGTGCTGTGACAGCAGCTCTGCGCTTTTGCCGGTGTGATTTTTCTCTGAGCGTGGAGTGTGCATGCGTGCGTGTGCGTGTCTCAATGTGACGCCGCATGCAGACGTAAATTACTGTGTGTCTGGGGCTCAATAGGAACGAAAAAAGAATTGGTTTCTGATTTTGAGTAAAAAAAAAAAACAATTACATGTTTGGTGAGTAACATCATGGCTGGAGCATAGGATTGGGAAGAAGGCTAAAGAGACTAAAACTAACCTTCATGTTGCGCCTCCTTTTGAACGTTCTGTAGCAACTCCACGGTACTCCACCAGACTCTCCAATGATGTATACAAACATCTGGCTAAGCATGACCCTGCTGGGACTGGGTGTCGAGTCAGCGGGTGAGTAAGCTGCTCGCTGAGGTGACTTAGCCACTACATTACACCGTCTTCACCAGTTTAAACAAAGCCCTCCGTCCCCCCGTCTCAGCATTTCTTCATCTCCATATCAAAAGTAAACACACATACACACGCCAGGCTGACTGCCTCGCAATAGCCAGGAAGAACACATGTGCACTTGAGTGTGTGTGTGTGTGCGTGCGCGCAAAGGCTTTCTTGTTAAGAAAGCCTTTGGTTTTATCTGAAGGAACCAGATGCCCCCACCGCGTTTCTTTCAGGGCCTTCATTAATTACACAAGTACTAATAACGGCCATTACATGTGTGTTTGATTTGAAGTCTGTCGGGACACATTGCTTTAACTAAATCAAATAGCCAAAAGGTACTGAGAAGCAGAGGAGTCACCCAGAAAGCCATCACATTGGTGACGTCGATGGCATCACTATCCACCACCCTTTCATCTGTGCCCCCCCGGGGTCTAAATCACCACATACAGCAGCACCCACAAACGCACGCTGTGCACCACGACGTGCACGCCAGCGGCCTTACCGGCTGGGCAGTGGTTGGTTCGGTGCTCGGTGAGCTCGGCCAGACAGTCAAAGTCGTGCTGACAGTTGTCGCAGGTGAAGATGGACTCGTCGTCGAGGTCGTCGTCGTGATCCTCGTGATCCTCCGGTTCTCCGTCCTCGCCGGCGGCCCGCGGACCTTCTTTAGGATCCGTGTCTCCTTCACACGCCGGGACTTCTGAGGACACACACACACACACACACAACCACGAGTTAAAAAGCTTACGTATTCACGACACTTGAATACATTTTTTTCCTTCTTGCACGGGGGACATTTCCGTTTAAGTCTTGATAAGTGAGTGTATGTGTGTGTGTGCGTGTTTGTGTGTGTGTGTGTGAGAACGTGTGTGTGGACGAGGGGGACTAGAGCGAGGCTGTGTCGACCCAATCCTCACTGCTCCATTGTGTAGCCATTTCCACACCTTATTATCACATTATAAACGCCGAGGATCCAAAAGGATTGACACTGAAGACTCCGGCTTCTCTGGCGCCGGCCTCAAATTATTGAACCTCACAGGAACACCCGGGGAATTACCCAATAACGCTAACAAAGCCCATCGCACCGATCACGTGAACGGAGCATTCAAACATCCTTGGTCTTTGACTAACAGGGAGCACACGGAACAAGATGGCAGTGAAAAAGTGTTGATATTCTCCAACAATAAAGCAACTTAATACTAAAGACCATTGAATACAGCCAACGAGGTGAATGAACCATTCAAAAGGAAGAAGTTAAGGGGACTGATTGCTGGACTAGATACTAAAGAGTGTACAAAGTGTTAAGACACTGAAGACCAACTCCGGGGTGTCCTTGCTAAGACTGGGCAGAAAACAGCGTGTCAGCACCGGGTTGTCGAGGCTACAGCGGCTCTGCACACCGCAGAGACACGTGCTTACGCGCATAGGCAGCCTACTTATTACATTGAATCTAATATAAAAAGGTTACGAATATATATTTCAGATGAACATGCTTCTTTATGTGTTGGGACATATTGAGCAGAAGCAGCAGGATATCCCCACGTTTACACCATGTAGTGGGGGTGGAAATCCACAGATAATCGGCAGGCAACATGTCCCGCCTTTTGTCTGGGATCCCCAGACTAATAAACGTTTAACTCACTAGAGTCAAAGCTCAGTCATGAAATTGGAAGCGCCGACTATTACAGGAAATCAATAACCTACATTACTTTTAATGAAAAATACTTGAGAGTGCAGTTAAGGGTCAAAAGAAAGCATTAAGCTCTAATTCAGTTCCGTCCGTTAGGAACTACCAACATCCTTTTACTTGTGCGTGTGTGTGGCAGAAAATGCATTTCTCTCATGCGATGTGCTATTCTTGGCCCTTCATCCACGTTACTTTGTGAGAGGTATCAGAAATAGCCGAGCTGAGTCAATTTAGTTTCAGGGAGAAAGCGTCGGTGAGCAGAAGTCAGACACATTTAGAAAGAGGTGCACTGGCTGCATGTCACCAGATGCATTGTGGGAAAGGTGTGTGACGGGAGAGAGAGAGGACCCTGGGAAAGCGGGATTCAAATGCTGCGGTGGGCCGCAGGAGAGGAGGACAGTAATGGAGGGGGAGAAGGAGGGATGGAGGAAGGGACGGGAGAGAGGAGAGGGAGGTTGTTGGCCATCTGTCCAGTGGTGAGAGCACCGTCTGGCCTGGGAGGGAAAGACGGCCCATGGCTGATAAACACACACACACACACACACACACACACACACACACACACGCACACACAAAAAGGTGTGTGCATGTAAATATGTGCAGTTGTTTTGTTGTGAATGGCCACAACGCCATGAAAAATATCACAAATCACATCATGAGAAAGTAAATTCCGATGCTCCACAGGGGCGTCACAATGTTTGACACACATAAGGTCATTGCTGTAGAGCCTCAGGACGGAGTGGCATCAAAGGGCTTTTTTATAAAGCAGGGACATAAGCAGTGGTGAATATTATATTACATTCACGTTTTTATGGTAATGTTTATGAAAAAAAGCATTTCTTTGAAAAGACACACACAGAAACTCTCTCCCCAGAGTGCCGTGGTGCCAGAGGTGAGGGCAGTGCCAACTCCAGTGCATGCCAACACAATCTGCTGTCATAGCAACAGAGGGAGGAGCCAGATGAAACCTCTCCATCTCGCGCCCCTCTGTACTCATCGCCCTCTCCTTTCCCGCTCTGTCTCTCTCACTCTCTCGTCTTCAACCCTTAATCACGGCACGGAGGGATGAAGAGGGTGGCGGGTCAGAACCGAGAACTTGTACAAAAGAGCACAAGTTCTTAAAATTCCCTTAAACCGCAAATGTGGACACACGTTTTCACCTGTAGACTTTTTTTCAGCTTAATAAAAATTCATTCAATCGTTCTCACAAAAATCCTTCACATTTTCTGTCTCTTTTCTGTCTGCACCACCCCAGCCCCACCCCACCACAGCAGAAAGAAGCAGCAGGCCTACTTAATGAAGTCAGCCAAGTCTCATGGGTGCTAGGGTGCTGCGTATGTGCGTGTGTGCATGTGCATGTGGTATTGATGGTGGTCCCTAGCAAATAACAATGTGTGCGCCAGCTTCTCACAGCCTCTTTCACACACACACACACACACACACACACACACACACAATTAAAATGGAAATAAAAACTACGGAAAATATGAAGGATACCAATTTCTCTTTTAAATAAAAATCAAAGCGCTATTAACGCTATGAATGTATGTCTTTCAAATGAGGGGTTTCAGAGCCCCGCTGATTTTTATTCTCGCCATGTAATGAGCGACTGAATCAACCTGGGACGCACCGTGAAGGCAATTAAAGGATATTACCTAGCAGTTGGGACAGAAAACCAGCGGTGTCCTGCTTCCTAAGGACCTGGATAAAAACCATTGTTTGGTTCTGCCGGGGAAAAGGCAAAAAGGAAAGCATACAGATGTCGGCATACAGATGTCAATGCCGAACCGCAGTCAGAACTTTAGTGTCTGGTTAAAAAGGTCTTCATGATGTAAGGGCAGCGCTGCGGACGGGACTCGTCCCTGTCCCGCGTCCCCAGCAGCCTGAATGTTGAAATCACTGAGTCTATCACTTCTAATCCCCAAATATTATTACGGCATATTTCCGCACGCAGGAATGTGTTCATGAAAGCCAGCAGCATCATGCGAGGATGTGAAGGAATGATGGGTTTCTTTTACACCTCGTGTCTCCAAAGGAACCATAATAAGTCATATTTTTGGTTCTGGCCACCGGCCTCAGTAACCCGAGGACAATAGGCCGTTTATAAAATAAGTGTTTATCACCTCAGGAATAATGAGGTCATTCTGCATATCTGCAGGAGAGCTGTGTGCAGGTAGTGTGTGTGTGTGTGTGTGTGTGTGTGTGTGTGAGCACCCAGGGTAATTAGATAAAGACAAGTGAATTAGCAGAGTCCACAGTGCAGAATGGAGTTACACAGCGTGACTACGACTAACTGAGACCCACTAATCACCACTCGATAGGCTCACAGAACAGTGTGCGTGTTTACGGTGAGGTTCTTGTGTGTTTATAGCACAGGTGTGTATTGTCAGCGCCTTTCATTTATAGTGACATTTGTGCATCCAACTGTCCGAGGGCTACTGCACTGATTATTGCCCTCTTTACGTTTGAGTAACAAGAAGAGGTCCAGCCCATGCGGTCGACTGCGTCCACCAGTCAGACTTTGATTTTATCGCACTAGCGCGAGCGGTACCGCAACGAGACACAAACTACAACACCAAAACGGTGAATAAATCAAACGCACGCCGTCAGCACGACCACCGTACATGTCCGGTGGGAAGAGAACTGGGGAACTAATGAACACTGGAAAATGTTCCTGAACTGCCCCTGGTGATAAAAGTGCACAGAAAGAGAGTGCCAGAGCTTTGGGGAGGGTTGGGGGGGGGGGGGGGGGGTTGGAGGGCCGGGGAATTAAAGTGGAATAAAACATACTGTAGTACTTGCAAAAGGGTCGGTCGTTATTCAAGTATTGCACTTGGCAGCTTGGTTCTTTCGGCCTGTCGGGGACGCACTGTATAGCCGTCAGCCAGGCGTGAATAAAACACAGACACACACACACACACACACGTCAATGTCAGGGTAAAGGAGGAATCAAAAAGGTGGAGGGGGTGGTGGAGAAGAATTGTGTGTGCAGCTTCCAGCAGAAACCAAACAGTCCTGACATCAAGCTTTCATTCTGCTTCACATCGCACCGCAAACTGGATCAGGACCCACAGGCGCCTGGCTGGGCACCACCACCTTGAAGCAGCCGCGCGGTTCGGATCAGACGCGCCCGGAGCCTTGGCTCGGCCAGGACGCTTTAGGCGGGACAGTTGGGGATGAGCCGTCATTCAACGTCGTTATACCACTCACACAACTTCTACTCTACCGCAGGGGCTCAAAGGAACGGATTCTACTTCATGCGCTATGTCAGCGGAAAACTATAAGACTTAAACCACAACATTACTGTGAGGTGATACGGCTGAGACCAATTTGAGCCCAGGATGTTGACATGTGAGAACATGCAAAGAACGAAGGACACATTTGGCAACGTCTGCAGACACTGAAATGCACAATGACCACACACACACACACACACACACACACACACGCAGGCTTAACAGGTGCAGCCGGACACGACAACACAGGCCTGCTCTCTGTATCTCAGGAGAATGACTCCCCACCCTTTGCCCCGCTCGGTTGGGGGGGGGTGGTTAGGTGGCTAAATAAAGAGGCCATCTCTCCTCCCCTCCGCCTCTCACCTCATGGCCTCCCCCAACTAACGGAGACTTTATACGAGTGTGTTTTCACAATGCAAGGTCTCTATACCCCCTCGACCCCCTGTGGGAGGTAAAAGGCAGAGCAGCACCCTAAACCGATGTCTGAAAGAGCCCTTTGGTCACGGGATGTGTAGAAAAGACACACACACACACACACACACACACACACACACACACACTGCATGTACACAAATGCATTAAGTACACCACACTTGAAATGCACAAATCCAAGCAGATTGGCGGTAAAGTATCATCACACACACAAATTAACGGCTGCTCACTTATTGGAATTTTTGCTGCGCATGCACACAAACACACACACAGACACAAACAAAGAGCTTAAATGCTGCAGTAAAAACAAAAACACAGAGGCACTGTGTGCTGTTACAAGCAGGTAATAATAGTTCTCACACACACACACACACAGGAACTGTTTTCCTGGGGTTGCCTTGGGGAAATTAGAACGACATTATGGACCTCCAGAGGGTAGTGGAGAGAGAGGGAGGGCAAGAGGAAGCGGAAAGGAGAGGAAGGAGGGAGGAGAGCCTGTGTCCTGTTGTCCTCAGCCCCGGCCGCCGTGTTATTACGGATAAACTCTCTTCCTTGAGGGAAACACATTCGTGGGGCTTCTCTTTAAAAACACACTCGTCTCACTTCGCAGGACCAGCTGGCCACTGTGGTGCGCACTTCCTGATGAACGACCAGCACGCGCCGCAACGGTGCCTTTTCACCTGGTGGGAGGAGTCTGCACTGTTACAATAGAGGAAATGCAACTTTGCTGACACTTTTATGAAAACGCAGATACTCCAGATGCTGGAGAGCGAGTGCATGAGAACACACACGTACTGCACTGTGGTGTTGGACACAAAACATGTGCAAAAACGAAACTCGCAGGGTTCTTTGGAATGGAGAGGGAAAGGACTGAGCATGTTGTTTGTACTGGAAACGGCATGGATCCACACACAGGTACACGCACACACACACACAGACAAACATGCGACAGTAAGAGGCAACCTTCTGGCGGCTGCCATGTCTTCACACGCACAAACACAGCACTTGAGCGGTGAATAAAAATAATGTAGCTGGTCAAAGTTCCACAGTTTCAGCTCAGGACCTGACAAACCTTTTCCACAATGACTCACTGGCTCTTTCTGGAAGCAGCAGCAGCAGTGTGTGTGTTGTCCAAGAGCAACATAGTGTGTGTGTATTATGTGTGTAAGCGTGAGTGTAGTACCCTCAGACTCTCAGAAGAATTGAGGAAAAACAAGACCCCAGAGAAGGAGAGGAGGACGTCAGTGCAAGTTGGTTCTCCTACGTGAGACTGAGCATATTATTTTAGGCACACGATGACTGTGCTGCTACCTCGCCTCTCCTATGTTTTATCTCTCGTTTCTTTCCTCGGTACCTTGCGCTCGTTTTCTGCTCTCCGAGCAGGAACGAGGGAACGAGTGTGTTTTTAAAGAGAAGCCCCACGAAAGAAGAGAGGAAACCAGGGGAGGAAGGGGACGAGTTGTTTTTCTGTCCCACTAAGGGTTGGCGTGGGCAGAGGGAACGAGAGGCTGAGGGTGTTGTGGCACATTCGACCTCTGGGGGCTGCTCTCTGGGGCAGAAAGGGCCCGGGGAGAGAGAGGGGAGGAAAGGAAAGGAGGAGATGATGTGGTGGGGCAATTCCCTTTGGGTCACCCTCCCACCTTCCCTCCCTAGACTTTCGAAACTCAACACACATTTTCCAGAGAAAGCAAAAGAGAGACAGAGGGAGAGTGACAGGAAAAAAAGAGCATGGAAAATATTAAACAGGGCTAGAAGTTTGTGAATTTAACAGCAGGATGGAAACTCACTCTTTCATTCCCCCTCTGCCTCACCCTCTCCTTGTCGACACCATCTCCCAGGGAGTAAAGGAATCAAGGTCTTTCTTATTTTTTAATCTGCTTTAATATGGGAGAGGCAGAGATATTTTCTCTCTCTCCCTCTCTCTTCTAATATGAGCACAAGTACAAACGGTAAGGGACGGAAGGAGACAGACAACGCGAAATGAAGACGCAGGGAGATCTAGGGAGGCAGCGGGAGACAAGCATGCAGGCATAGAAAGAGAAAGTGATGTGGAGGATGCTGGGAGAGGGAATTGATGGTGAGATACAAATTGAAAGAGTGGCTGAGTAAGGGAATATGGGACAGTATGTTTTTATGGGGGGGGGGGGGGGGGGGGGGAGAGTGTCAGATAGAGGTGTGTGTGTGTGTGTGTGTGTGTGTGTCATGGGACTCTGGCTTCCTGCAGGAACTGACACACACAGCAGTTCTAGTGAGCCACCCAGGACCTCAGTCAGCACCCCTCTTAGCAAACACACACATACACACACTGCACCCCTGGAGGGGCGTTAGCACAGGTCTGAGTAGCGGGGGGCGGGGCCAGGATTAGAGAGAGGCGGGGGGCGGGGGGTGACGTCATGGACACCCCAAGGATCACATATTCCTATGCTGATCTCCCTCCAGAGCTGAAAGATGCACATTTGCCACATTCAGCAGTATCTTATTTCCCGGTTGGGATCGAGTCAGAGGAAGTGTTGAACTGCTCTCTGATTGGCTGGAAACCAGAGCAGAAAACTTCTCTGCAGCTGACAACCACCCACACTGGATCAACCACCTCTGCTACTATTTGTTACATGTGGATCTCCAAAAAGTGGCAATGACAACAGTGATAAAACACGTCAGTACCCTGGCTCAAGCTGCATATCCAGAAGTCTAGGCTACGTTCACACTGCAAGGCTTAATGCTCAATTCCGATTTTTTTCCAAGGCCGTTCACATTTCTAATTAAATGCGACCTATATGTGATCTCCTGTGTAAACGTGAAATGACCCAGAAGTGACCCGCATGCGCAGAAGAGTATTAAACTGTCAATGACGTCACTTGTTAGCTAAACATGGATGTCAACAGTGGAATGATATCAGAGCCCGTCTACGGGCATATTAGACATTCTCTGGTGATATTAAACATATTGTTATTTGGCCAACGGAGCTAGTAGTTACAATCTTCTTGTTTTAAGAAAAAAATTAAAACGGAGGAGAGCGAGGTTTTTAGCTCTGGCGTTTTGTGGAGCAGCGGCAGCAACGTCGGTACAAAGAAATGTGTCGGTGAGGAGTCGCAGCCAGCAGTGGTGGGATACTGATGTGAGTTGCTTCGTCCCGATCCACCTTTGATTATGTTTGTGAGCGCCTTCGATCCTCTGTCACGGGAAGAGACACGTCTGCGGCGGCGCATTATGACGTTTGGCGAGTATCAATGACGTGCAGGTCGGATACATGCGTCCTGGCAGTTCAGACTGAAGTCGCATTTAAAAACATCGGATACGTATCGGATTTGGGTCCACATACCCAAGTGGCCTGAGTCGCATTTGAAAAGATTGGTTCTGTGTTGTTCAGACTGTCATGAAAACATCAGATACAGGTCGCACTGGGGCGAAAAATTGGGTCGTTTCAGCCTGCAGTGTGAACGTAGCCTTAGAGTCAGTAGAACTGCCGGAATACTGGAAGAGATGTAGATCTACATGTTATCTTTGACAGCCCTAATCTATGCGACTATAGTGGACATGATTAATTATTTTAACGCAGTAAACACAACTTTGTTTGCTTTCGGTGTGCGTTGACCCCAGACCTCTAAAACCGCTGTGTGCTGATAGACGGTGGTTGAAGATGGGGTGAGCTTTTTGAATCGGAAGTGAAACAAAACAGAGGCGTAAAAGACAGCGGCGAACTTTGCCACTCATCCACCTTCTGTTTCATACAAGGAATTCCTCTGCAAACGGACCACTGTAGGACAAATAGTGCCCGGAACATGTTGGTAGCTGCTAGGCAACATGTACCCTGCACTCCACTTTGTCCCTAAAGGGCCGTGGTTTGGAAAACGTCCTGACTAAATGTCGGCAGATTGTTGGGCCTTTAAACAACAGTCCTCAAGTGATAGAGAGTTGAGAGCACAGCAGGACGAGTTGCTAGTTCGACGCATTCCACCTGGTGGACGTTTTGTGTGTGTGTGTAGCCATCAATCTACTAGTTTAGTGGTTTCGGTTTAAGTAGGAGGGGGCGGGGGGGGGGGGAGGGGGAAAGTAGGAGGAGTTTGGAGTTTGGAGAAACTGTAAAGGCCCAACCATCCCTCTGACTTCCACCCAGGATATCGGCAGACCACACAGAGGAGCGAAAAGGTGTGTGTGAGTGTGTCAGAAGTGCCGTATAGACTTAAGCCTCTTGACAGCGTGCCAAACCTCTATTACATTATCAGTGTGTGTTCGTGTGTGTGTGTGTGTGTGTGCGTATGCACAAACCTGTCTGGACAGTTGATTGATCCCAGGTGCCTCCACACTCTGAAGACTCCCCTTCTTCCACCGCTGAGAAGAGATAGATTGAAAGACAGATTAAAAAGTGGGTTTAGGAGGTTATTGTCGCAGTCGCAAATACGATCACAAGCAAAATTGTGCTCAATCTCACTTAGTGACACAGATAAAAATGTAATTTTTCCTGGCAACAATTAAACAAATTAAACAAAAATTTAACCGGTTGTAGTTGTATTGTTGTTTTCCCCTTTGTCTCCACAACTTTGGATCCAAAGCGCAGTCTTTACAAAACTATGCTCACACATTCAGCGTTTATCGAAACGGATTGGAGTGCCCATGAACCGTGTGTTATTTCACGCTCCTAAAAAGTATTTGGCTAGTGTTCACAACCACGATGTCCTGACACTTCCTGACATGCGGACACGGAGCCGATCAGAGCAGGAATGTGACACCGACTTCCTGGGTACAACAGGAAGGAGGGAAGTACAGCTGGCACACAAACAGGAAATGGCTGGAGCTAGCACACAATGGGGTTTCCTGCACCCTCCCCCGCCACCTCGCACCCCCCCTTCCTCCCCATTGCACGACTCCTCACTTGCTCTCCTTCGTCTCCGATCTCGGCAAACCCTGGTTCTTATCCTGCTCTGCCCGGTGACCCCCACCCCTCCACCTGTGAGCCGCCCCATCCTCACAGTTAAGCGAAGCCGAGAGCGCAAATGAAAACAAGAAGACATAAAATCAGTGGAAGATGAACAAAAACAAGCTTTAAAATGTTGGTGTCTTGTACGCACGCGCTCCCCTCCCCGGCACCGCGTACGCACTGGCCTCTAATTCAGAAGCCCCCCCCTAAAAAACTAACTCATGTTGCCATAATGATGAAGCCTAAAATCTCCCGCTGACCGTCTGAGACCGTAGCTGGTTCTGAGAGGCCAGATGTACCGAGGAACACGCAGTGTACCGAGGAACGACAATGCAGACACACACACACACACGGAACCACACATGATTCAATGTGAAGGCTGTACGTCGGCCTGAACAGAACCCGGTGCGGATGGAGACCTCCCAACATGTCTGCCAAACCCAGCACACAGAAAGAGGGTATATGAGAGAGAAAAGCAGAAGTAAAACAAAACACCTTGTTTGACATAATAAAAAAGGGCTTTCCCCCAAATGCCTATAACACCGCAATGCTGCCATGTGTGTCGGGCTGCGTGATACCTTAGTATCATTATTATTATTATGGATGCATTTGTTTAAAAGTCATTTTAAGCAGAATAAGACTGAGAGGATGGAAACACATACTCTGACGTCTGCGACTTAAACCAAATTCGGTAAAATGATGATAAAAGCTCAATTCTTTTGGTAGTCGTAAGAAGTTTGGGATGTTATAGGAAGATGGGAAAACAGCACTCCGGATATCAGAGTCTTTCCACAAATGCGCGTTTCTCTGCCTTCAGTACGTCTCACAGCACTAAAAAGAGATTCATACGCGCCGAACACCACAAACACATGTAGGAGTAGGGGGTTGCACTTTGAGAGCCAAATACTGCCCTTTTCGTGGGGGATGTTTTCTGGATTTCTGGCCACGTGATGAGATCTGTCTAAAGGCTACAGGGGTCCATAGTGAACCCTATGGAAGTGTTTAGTTTAACTTGAACAGAATGCATTGAGTCTTTGGCATGTGTTTAAAACAATGAATCACTCCTAATTAGCTGCACCTGTTCGTAATTGTATTATTCATTTTCAGGTGACATCATTCAGTCTTATGCAACTATGGCCTCATCAACACAAAAACATGCGCACACCAAAGTAGACTACATGTAGGAGAGCCGGCAATCACTGAGACAGCAGCAGAGGCCTAAAGATCATATACACACTGCACAAACCCCAGAGCGTGACGTGCGTGCGTGCGTGTCACAAAGCAAATGAGATGAGAACCCCTGGAGGTATTTAAACTCATCTGAACTCAAACTCACAAACCCCAGAACACCAGAGTCTGTTAAATGTGTGTTTTAGAAGCATCTTTCAACAAATACAAATGCAGGTGAATGACGACAGTAAAGAAGCAATTTCCCTGAAAATGAGGTGTGCACACACACACACACACACACACACACACACACACACACGCACGCACACACGCACTTGCAAATAACTAATCAAGATGGAACACAAAACTACGCAACACTCAATACAATAGGCTGCAATGGTTCATTAGACAGATTTGGGTATGTGGACCCAAATCCGATACGTATCCGATGTTTTTAAATGCGACTTCAGTCTGAACTGCCAGGACGCATGTATCCGACCTGCACGTCATTGATACTCGACAAACGTCATAATGCGCCGCCGCAGACGTGTCTCTTCCCGTGGCCAAGTTAATCGAAGGCGCTCACAAACATAATCAAAGGTGGATCGGGACGAAGCAACTCACATCAGTATCCCAACACTCCTGGCTGCGACTCCGCACCCACACATTTCTTTGTACCGACGTTGCTACCGCTGCTCCACAAAACGCCGGAGCTAAAAACCTCGCTCTCCTCCGTTTAATTTTTTTTCTTAAAACGAGAAGATTGTAACTACTGGCTCCATTGGCAAAATAACTTATGTTTAATAACAATATGTTTAATATCACTCCACTGTTGACATCCATGTTTAGCCAACAAGCACATATAGGTCGCATTTAATTAGAAATGTGAACGGCATTGCAAAAGAAATCGATTGAGCATAAAGCCCTGCAGTGTGAACGTAGCCTTAAAGGCTGCTGCGGGGGTCTACTGTGGGCCGTGAACCATTAATCACTCCTAATTAGCCGCACCTGTGTGCGTCAAACGCAGGTGCTCTCCCCTGTTCGTACCGCGCGGACACGCACCGTCTGAGCAACGCTAACGTCACTGGTGGGGGGGCCTCCACTCGCCAATATAACACAAGTTACATTTGCGGTCTTTGATTTTTTTTTGCAAAATGCGGGTTGCAAATGTTTACCCATGAGGGTAATTGAGAACATTGTCTGACGCAGCACCAACAGACCCTCCGCTCTAGTAACCGGTGAGGTATTTCCACCCTCAGTGAACCCGTTTGAAGTGTAAGCAGGCATCCTCGGGGTACAAAACCAACGTCTGACTACACATCCAAGGCTGCAGAATGTCTTGGATAACAGCAGTCATGTGACGAGTGCTTGATGCATGATGTTATTAAAGCGTTTCATCCATCTACACCAGATGTAATATCTGGTGTAAATGGATGAAACACATGTTAACAACGCAAGTTACTTCTGATACCAATCAGAGCTCTAGATGAGGGGAGAGGAGCCATCTGAAGCAGAAAGAGCAATTTAAGTTATGCCTCCACATCGTGAGGTTGAACAAATATTTACACACGTCTGATATTAATTATGCACACACACTACAGTGAAGCAGTACAACGGTGCATCTCTCCATCCCTCCTTTTTCTCCTAAAAGCTCATTTTTCTGTTGGGTCTTCCCTTGTTCGTGACCCAAATCCTGTCGTCCTTCTTCACTATTGTCGCTCTTCCTTCATCTCCTCTGATCGTCACCAACTCTCCATATCTCCCACCCCTTGCTCTGCATTCCCCCTGTTCTACCACGTTCTCACTTGCTGCCCTTCTATCGTTGTCTGTCCTTCTCTCGTGTCCCATGAAAGCACTTACAGCCTCAATAAGAAAATCCTTTGTCTCTTTTTTCCCCTCCCTCCTAAACAACACATGCACGCACGCTATCAGGGCCATTTATTCCCCAGGCCGCCAGAGGCTCTGGTGTTCCCAGATCTCTTTGACGAACGGGTCACGTTGGCCAATCACGCATTGGCCAGGCGGCCCAGAGAGGCGGGATGTGGGTCAGCGTAGCCAATGATGCGCTGGTTATTTTCCCCAGAGGAGAAGGCTGATTGACAACCGGTGCTGGACAGGAGTCAAGAGGGTAATTGTCATCTCTCTCTCGCTCTCTCCCACTCACTCTCTCTAGCCCGCTCTCTCTCTACCACTACACATCTTTTTTTTTCCTTCCCATTCCTCCCTCCCCCCTCCCAACCCTCTTCCCCTACACAACCCCGCTTTTTTCCAATAGCTCTATTGGGACTCTCATTGGCTGCCCTTCCTGCCCCTCAGGAACGACTTTGTGACGCTACTGACCGGGCTGATGCCAATCTCCATCCCCAGCCTGCCCCCTGGGACCCCCCGCCCCCCCTAACTTCAATGGCCTGTGTCAAGCGTGCGCACACACACACACACACACACACACACACATCTAGCCAGGGGACAGGGACAGAAGCTGATTAACCAAATACTTTTATCAGCAGTAAAACTGCTCTCTCTGCATGCATGCATTCCGAACAAAACGGCCTTAAAATACATAAACACACACACACACACACACACACCCCAAAGCACTGAGCCACTGGCCAGAGACTATAGCTTGGGACAGTGTGTGTGTGTGCGTGCGTAGAGGGAGAGAGGTAGCAGAGGGCTTAGATGGATGGCAGAGAGGAAGAACAACAACCACACAAAGCCTGGCGGACAAGCTTCATCGCTCGCTCTATCTTTCTGTTTCTGCTGTCTGTCTCTTCCCCCTCGTCCCTTTAGGTCCAAAATATTTCCATCCGATTGTGTTCTCCTCTATTTATTTTTTTTACCCTTAAGCAATGAGCTCATTCTTCCCTTCATTCCCTTCTCCTCACCCATTTTGCTCCTCACACCTTCTCTTGCTATGTACAAGGTCAGCGCGGTTTTAAAGCACGCTGTGCTGTCCCCAAAATCCCCCAAACAAATATGACAACGCACATGCAGTCTTGCTTTCACATGCACGCTAAAAGCTTGCGTTTAGATTACTGATGTCACAATGATAGACGAAGCCCTGAAAGAAAGTAAATTGAATCACTGAAATGGTTGTTGAAACAATTCATTATTGATTGATTTTGTGTTAATGAAGAAATCTCTGCACAAAAACATGAAACACACACAGCCTTTTTAAACAAGGAGCTGCTTATTAACACAGAAAAAAGAACTTTTGTTTTTACACACACACACACACACACACACTCAAGCGCAGAGTAGATGTTCAGGGCCAAACAACACAGCTGGAGATTAAAGAGCTTCTGTGATCTGACATTTGTTTTTCTGTCTGACAGAGACAGGGTGGCGGGAAGAGGAATCGATAGCAGAAGAGACGTGGGGAGGAGACGAGAGGAAGGAGGGTGAGGAGTAAAAAGGAAAGCAAATCGAGGAACGTAGAGACAATCGGAGTAAGAAATAAAAGGAAAAGGGAAACCAGAGGAGGAGAGGGATGAACTATCAGCCAGTGAGGGGAGCGTAGAGAGGTAGGAGCAAAAGACAGGAGGAGAGGGAAAGCATTTCTCCGGAGAACCTCAACTCTGGGGAAGGCTCCAGAAATAACTGAACTAGAAGTTCTCCCAGCAGCCTCCGCTCGCCATCATCGCCTGGGTCTCACGCACACAAGTCAAACATGAGGCAACGCGCCACCATTAGCAGGCCGGCCGAGGACTCGAACCCTTCGGTCAAATGATGGGTTCTTGCATTTGTAGGGAACATTCACACGTGTGCACAATCACCAACACAGAACATGAGCAGCAACAGCAGAGCTGAATGTCGGAGGGGGGGGGGGGGGGGGATAATTGCCTTCTCTTGTAGTACAGGCTGGGGAGTGCTTTTTGACTGGAGACACCGATTTCACGCTAACATTATTTAGCTTGATATAAACTTGATTAGGCTTTACAGAAGGGGGAAGGGGGCAAAAGGGAAATTAACAGCTTTGTGTCACGCCGCATTGCTGGCGGATAGATTAACTTGCTCGTCACGCTCCTTCTGGGAGTAACAGGGAAAATATACTCACGTTGTGCGCTTGGAGCGTGGCTGTTGGTTTGTTTGTTTGTTTGTTTGAGCGGATGTGTAATGATAACGCACCCTGAACATTGAAATGGAGTTTTTCATAAAAAAATTTCAAATTCCATTTTGTTTAGCGCTTCATGTAACTTTAAAGGGTCAAATTGTAGGTTCCTGCCTCACAATAAATAATACCATAAAAACGTCCCCACTTGTGCCATTATTGCTAAGCAACGGACTTTAAGTGCCATCCAGGGGACAAAACATGAGATGAAGAAGTGTCTAATCATAAACGAGGTTATTGCTAAGTGCACAGTTATCAATATTTATGAACATCTTGGAGTAGAAGGCCGTCAAGTTAAGCCTACGGGTGAAATGTTCAAGTGACACATGTGCCAAAAACTAAAAGAATAAATAAGAAATGTATTCACAGATATCTGAGGAGAGGAGATAAGCTGCCAAAAAAGCATTTTAGATTTTAAATCTGCCTCCACTGACCAACACACAAATCTCACCATGTGATCTCTTGTTCCGTTTGTTGCTCCATCGCATTCTCAACAACAACGTCTCTTTTTTTTCTCAGCCTCTTGATACAGGCATTGAGCTTCTATAAGAGAGCAGACGGTTCCTCCTCTTCCTCCTCCTCGGGTAAAGTCACTCTGGCTTCCCCCCAAACTGCTCTTGCAGACCCAGCGGACAGCATTTGCTCTCCCAACTTCAGCGAGTCTACCTGATAAAGAATCTGGATTCTACACGGAGGAAAGAGAACGCGAGGGCGACAAAAGGAAATGAACATTTTGTTGTCAGAATGACGGCAACTCATTCAAGGCTGGCACTCAGAATATCCACACCATTCCTATTCCTTCTCATTCTACGTGGTCTCTCCCTTCCTCTCTCACTCGCCCCCTCTCACCCCCTCATTGTGCAGCTCACAGCGGGGTGCCCTTTGCCTTTTGACTGGGAGGTGAATGGAAAGGAGTTTGAAAAACCAACTGAGGACTGGAGCACTTAAAAGAAGCATTGGTAGATCTATAGTGGGGCCCACTACAAAGACCTGGTAGTGTCCAATAAAACAGGGACACAACACAAGCAGCTTGTCCTTGACAAGACTCCACACTGAGGACAACGTATATTTATCTGTGTGTGTGTGTGTGTGTGTGTGCGCGCATGCAAGCACAGTGAGCAAAGCAGGCAGGGAAAGGCTGTTACTTCAGACAAAGCAGCGGGTACTAAAGTCTGAGTATATTCATAACTGGTGAAACTAAATTACTTTTACCCAGGAGACAATTGTTCGTGTCCCGTATAAAACCCAAAGTACGCAGGCTTTGACCAACGGCTTCAACCGAACAAACGCTGCTGCAGGCTTCACGCCCTCCGTCACACGCTCTCTCTAACACACAAAACTGCTCCAAAATACACCATTCCTTCAGTCAGAAAACATTGCGAATGTTCCTCATAGCTTTTGTTATTAAATAAAAGGTCCAGTAGTCCCGTGACATACCGACAGAAAGCAGGTGTATCTGGTCCAGACATTTTGACGATTGAGGGATCTCCATCAAGATGGGACAGACAGAATAAAAAGGTTTTCTTGTTTCCTTCAGACCATGAACAAGGCTTACTTTGTCAAATTAAGTTGCTTCGGTAAAAAAAAGTAATTTAATACCTGACTCGAAGCAGAGAATCAGAACAAAGAAGTCAAAAGCTGACTAGACCAGTGACTTTTGACCTGTTCTGAAGAGCTCACACAGAGGAGGATTTTACAGGGTCAAACCTGGAGGCATGAAGCTCTTTAAGTGCTCATAGCCCCCCCCCACACACACACACACACACACACACACACACTAATAAGGATTTACCATTTCCCGAAAGTCATCCTTTCATCAACAGCAGTATGTGTGCCTATGTGTGTCAGATAGGGAGAGGGAGGGAGGGGGGGGCAATAAATATATTATGCATCAGCCAGGTGTGCAGAGGGACACTGCTAATTGGCCCCACCACTAATGTTTAATGTACAGAACAGACAGGAAAAAAGAAGGGGGGGGGAGCGGTGCAAGGGGAGGGGAGGCAGAAGGCAAAGTAGACAAGACGGAGAAGTGGAGCAGGCGAAATGCATGAGGCGGCAGAAGAGAGAAGTGGGGGAAGCGTTAATTAAAGTAAATACGTCTTTTAAAAGTAAAAAATCATAAGCTATTATTTAGACCTAGTCAATGAAAACACTTCATTTTTAAAGCAATGACACATATTTAATGCATTTTTAGCTGCCGTAGATGTTAACATTGTATAAGGACATTTATAAAAACGTCTCCAACAATGATGAATGAAGTCAAACACGTTGAGAATGCCCAGGAACAATTACTTACATTAGAAAGATCAATTGTGAGAACTACCAGGTTCGCAAATGAATTTGATTGACAAGAGATGCTTACATACACACACACACACACACACACACACACACACACACACACACACACAGCCATGTAGGAAACTTAGAAGGTCCCACGTCGCTTGGCAAGCAGGGTCTGTGTTGACTAAGTGTGTGTGTGTGTGTGTGTATGCATGCATGTAGTCACACCAGCATCATCTTTCTCTTCTTAAAAGCCGAGACCATGGCCGTGCCCAGAGCTCAGCTGTGTTTGTGTGTGTGTGTGTGTGTCTGAAGGGGTGTGTGTGTGGGTTAAGGTCCAGTGAGCTTGCAGCTGATAAACAAGGCTAGCTAAGCCGCTACAATGGCACAGTCCCGGCCCGTGACGCCGCGTTCCCACACGCACAAAGACACCAGGCCGGCCGCTGATAAGGAGTTGTCGCTGGCATACAGACACCTCACTCGGGGGCATCACCCCTTCAAACGCGCACACACACACACACACAGAGACACACACCATACAATAAGAACCTGACCAAGCCTACCAGATGATATGACCTTCTCCCATCCATTATTTGAGGCCGGGCCTAATTTGTTATGCTAGGTGATGATGAAGCAGGATTGGTGCTCATCAAATCAAAACCATGTACCAGCTACAGCAGTTGTCCCCACTTACACAAGTGTACTTCTTCACCTCAAGGTCCTGTCCAAGTATTCATTTTTATGGACTCAATTGGCCCTTTTCACAGCGGACCTGATGGGAACCCCGAAGCAGGTCGATCGGCATCAGACACTGTTGGTGTCATTCAGACCTGTGTTCATCCTACTGCGACGCCTCAAAATGCCTTCCATGAAAATGACCCTCTATTGACCTCTTGTCCTCTGCGAGAGCATTCAATTGTGTAGTAATGTGGTTCTAATTGAGTGGAGCTCGACATGAGTGCAATAACATTTGATGCCTGGTGCTACTGGGCTCTGGCGATCACCAATTACGTTAGCTTGTTTTGTCCCATTAAAAAAACTAAATAACTATCAAAAACTAAAATCCACCGCCTGCTGGGGGAGTCAATTGAATTTTCAAACAACGCTTTCAGAAAGCCATTAAATGGTTCAGCAGGCTGTAATGCAAAGCCAATACCAGCTTCTTTGTTTGCACTGATTGCCCCACATCTCCAGTGGCTCCCTTAACATTTGAACTCTGGCATACATGCAAAAGGACACATTGTTGTCTTCAAGTAATCCAAAACACATGTGTAAGGTCTCCAAGTTTTATAAGAGCCAGTTGACCTATGAAAGTGCTCTGCCAAAGCGTAACGGTAAATCAATCTAATGGTGAAGCCAGATGGGGAAAGAGAGAGAGAGAGAAAGGTGAGAAAAGAGGAGAGATTAAACGGTTCTATCCTACAATCCCCATTCAGACTCACACTGATGCTGCTGTCGGACATTGGAATGATATGACAGCTCTGCGCTCATTTCAACCAAAATTAGAAGAGCACCCGGACAAGTCACGGCCACGTGTTTGCACAGGGGGCGGTTTTTATTTTGCTGTTTAAGGAGTGCGTTTTGGTTCAGCAAGCATCGAAACGCTGTCTAACTCGTGACATTTCCCACCACAATTAATTTTTACCCACATTCGGCGGTTGTTAATTTTAAAGTCTTCAGCAGTTAATTGACAATAACTTTAACTCCAGGCAATGAATAATTATATCCCAGAGTCTCTTATTACATTTAAATCACATACTTACATGAATTACCACACAGCCCTAAACAGTGTTTAAAAGCAGAATAAAGCTATTCGATTAATGAAGCAACAGAAAAAAAAACTGTTTGAAACAAAGGTTAATCATTTAACTAGTTATTTCTTGAAAAAATTGCTGCTTCTCTTACATTAAAAAGTAAATTGAATATATTTTGGTTTTATGAAAAAGAAAAACAATGTTAAAAACAGACAATTGATTCATTGATTGATAATGATCAAATATTTGGCCAGTATTTTTCTAACATTTGGTTGGAGGTCAGAAGGAGAACGCGAGAGAGAGAGAGAACGGAGGAGATGGAGTGGAAATGACGGCTCAACACACACCGAAGGAGAACCAAACCGCCTGCGCTCTGCTTTCTGGTCAAAGGGCTCATTTTACTCCGCTGACTAAACAAACCAAACAAACGCTAAATGAGTAGGTGCCCCCCCTGCCCCCCCCCCCCCCGCCTGCTCAAATCTCCCCTGCTCAGCTCCATCTCTCTGTCATATGCGCTCCACTCCCGTTTAATGTCCTGCAAATGAAGCGGATTTATTAATGTGTAATTAAGTAATAATCATCACTACATAATGCATGAGACACTCGAGGGGCTGAGAGCTGAGAGGGAGAGGGAGTGATAGGAGAGGGAGGCAGCCTGAGCAGACAAGAGGAGGAGATTTCTGCTGCTTCGCCTCGCTAAAGACACACATTAAAAACAGATTAATCCATTGAAATAATATTTTGATAAGAGAGAAAGCCGTGCTCTCTCATTTCGTCCCCCTGCTCACCCCTCCTTTTCCTCTCACCCCATCAGCTAGTTTCATGGCCCATCATTGCGTCATTAGCCATGTTCAATCAACAGACTGCAATTATTCAAGACCCCCCCCCCCCCCACACACACACACACACACACACACACACACACACACACACACACACACTGTTAACAAGGCCTAATCCCTGTCAGGGCTACACTGGGCAAGTATATCAGAGGCAGTAATAGAGCTAACACTGCTGTTTATTATGGTTTAACATTGGTGTATCAAAGCACATGTATTGATTATACTTTACGTTTTTCTGTCTGTATATATTTTTTTATTTCCAAAAATGAGGTTGCAGGTTAATGACAGTTGATTTCAAAACATGGTATGAAACAATGTATTTCTGTATGAAATATGTGTGATATATATATATATATATATATATATATATATATATAAATAATATTATATTATATTATATATATGCACACACACAGCAGTATACTATGTTAACCCTGTGTATTGTGACATGGCCTGATTAGAAGATAATAAATGCCCCACAGCTTTATTTTATCACCTTTATTTTATCTTCACTGAAAGAAACCTGAGAAAAAGCACTGCACTTCATTCTCAATTCTGTTGATGGTTTGACATGCCGGTCTTGAAAGAACATTTAAATGAACAAAACATATTACTATAACTAGTGCTAGTTGCTCAATCCTTTGGTACAGGCCATGCCTCCAATGTTAGCAAATAGTCAACACAATTACCTCAAAGCGATATAGCACCGTTATTGGTACAGTCGACAATGCATTCAAAGTAATTTCCGATTTAAAAAGTCAGTCAAAAGAAGAAAAAACAAAACGATAAAAGTGAAAATAAATCTTCAATGCTTTTCAGAAAAAAAAAAAAAATCCTGTCGTGGTGAAGGTAAGACTTTGTTCGTCTTTGTTTTTAATTTGGCAATGGCTGTCCAGCCAGTCAGAGTTTGGTGAGCAGGTGAAAGACAGAAGAACATGAGAATACAGATAATCTCCCCCCCCTTCCCCCCCCCTTCCAGTGATGCTCACCTCTTCGTAGCCTCAACCCCCACCCCCCCCTACACGCCAACTCACCCGCTGTGGTCCGAATCACCTCTCCTCTCTCTCCCCATCTTCCCCCAATGCCAGGTCTCACCAAGCTGTTGGTGGGGAAAGGTGCAGAGGGGAGATAGCAACACACTCACACACACACACACACACACACTGATCTGTGAGTACATATGCACAAAAAGCCATGGTGCTTATGCAAGCTCAACTACAAGGGCCGTGTTACCTTTGCTACTCGCGCACACAGAGAGCGGTGGTCGTACGCCCTCAGCTTTGCTTCGCTTGGCTGCTTGACGAAAGCTAAGCTCTCGTTATCCGGGTTGCTCAGTGACACACACATTCTCTCACACACACACACACACACACACACACACACAGCGTGCATGTGTGATGCATTCAAACAGAAGAATGTGGACACACGCAGTGACAGAGCGGCAGTGGACAGATTCACTGGTCCACGGCACCTGATTTGTTCACTGACAAAGTGCAGCGAGCATCAGCGGCACTGCAGCGAGGGTGGAGGGGGGGGGGGGGGCTCAACAACAACCACATCCAGCAACATCTCACACATACTGATGAAGTAGAAATCGCCTCGATGCTCATGCCACTACAAACGAATGCTGAAACAGTGACTCGGTTATAAATATAACCATGTAAAGAAATTGTGAGGATTTAATTCGTATTTAATCTCGTAATTTCTTAGAATTATAAGATGGTTTTTGAGTGTTGAAGTTTACTTTCTGATAAGTCATTCATGGCGAGTGTAGGATATTATAAATACATGTTACAACCCGGTTCACAAATTAACTAATAATAAAATACATAAGTATACTGCCATGATTGTGGAAATATGTAATCCATAAAGTAATGAAAATATTGTAATAACCACTGTAACTTTGCAACTCTAATCAATAAGAATAATATCAATGTACAGCTATGATTGTATTCAACGTAATGTAATCAACCAAAATGCAGGCATGTTGCAACATTTGTTAGCACCACGGCTGATGTTGACTGAGAGACATTTGAAATCTGAGCTGCATGGAACTCAGCTGGAGACCCCTCCCAGGACGCGTGGACACGGACCTTCACACCTCTAGGACCTGTATAAATATCTGAGTTCGCTGGTGGAAACAAAGCAGGCCAGGGACGGTCAAAGGGCCTGAGGCCGGTTGGGCTGCAGAGACCAGCGGCTCCTCAGCTGAGATGCTATTTTTTAGCGCAACGCTCGTTCTTTATTAACTACTCTTGATTCTAACTTCATCACCAGATGTCTCCTGTTCGTCCGGGGTTACTTCATTATTTGAACATAACATGAGACATCTCCACGAAACATGAAAGAATGATTACCCTTTATTTAAAATACTTCAGAAAAATACTAAAAATAAGAAGCATACCAATGTCATCATTTTGGACCATCTCCATTAGTGCCCCCCCCCAAAATTACACTTTATAGTATACACTGTCAATTTAAAGCATTGCATATTGTTATTGGCTACAAACAATTCACCGCTACATTTGTATGTCAGATATAAAGATTATAAAAATGTGTTTGTTTAGCTGCACATCATTAGATTTCACAGCCACAAACGTATCACAACACCACTCGCTTCCATCACGTTGCGTGTGGCATCATGTAAGTAAGTGGCCTCTCCTTCTATTGACAAAATGAATCCCGACCCGACCTCAGATGAAACCGGCTTAACTTCAGAAACCTGCGGGAGAGCCTGAAATCCTCCAGAGAAAATCCTGCCGCTAATCAAACTAAACATGCACTGTCAGCCGCTGTCAGAATTCTGCCTTCTTCCCAGATAGTTGGAAGAAGAAAAACAAAAAAAGGGAAAGTGGGGAGATGGGGGGTGGGGGGGCCAACCACATGGTCAGCCCGCCCCGTTGCCCATCTGGGTCCCATGAAGGAAACATGGAGGCCAAGGCCACCACATGCCCTCATGCAAGATGCCCACTCACCCATGCACTGCTGAGTGCAAGCGTGTGCCTCAGCGAGAGGGGGAGAGAGAGAGAAAATAGGGCTCAGCTTGCTTTTTTTACATGCTAACTTTTCTTAGACTTCAGGAAAACAAATCTTCGTCTTCATGTGGACAGATTTTTAGGAGAGGAGAATTAAGAACCTGAAATTAGATTGGAGATTAAATACAGTTTTCTCCAGCAATGAACTGCGGCTCCCATAAAGTTTTCATGAATTTCAGGGGAAAAAAGTTGAGTTGTTCCATCCAGTCTTTAATTGTTTTTAGCGTTTTAGTGTGGAAAGCAGCTAGTAGGGCTTGTCACGGAGGGGGGGGGGGGGGGGGGTGTTAAGTGACATGATATGAGGGTCAACCGACCAAATTGACTGCGACAAAGCAGCGGTGATCTGTTTAGAGCAAGTGCAACAGGCCCACATGTCAACACGGGAATAATCCAGAATCATCCAAACCACAACACACTGCGGTCAGAGACCTTTTCAATGGAGAATAAACGAGCCCAAACTAAACTGGAGCTCTTTGAAAAGCTCGTGTTTGGCGAAGATGTGACAATTTGAAACAATTCCCTGGAGGCTGACCTTCGCCAAACATTTGAATCCTTCAAACTATTTTTGGGACAGATACGCACGCGCGCACATATACACTCAGGTGGTAAAAGTAACAGAGAAAGATTTACCTGCGGATTAAATAAACTATACCGCCTGCTTGCAGGTCAATTCAACCAGCTAACGAGCACCAGAGTTTTGCGTGACACCTCGGCTGCGGGGTGAAGTGCAGCCGTGCAAGCAGTTCACGTGACTCACCTTTAACGGAGCGCGGCTTGGCCTGCTTTCGCCTCGACATCTCTGGTCTCGAGCAGCTTGTCTTTCCGTTTAAAATGTCCTTTATTCTCTAATTGCTGCGGCTCCGTTCCGTGTTTTCAGCTAACCGCGCCGGGCTCTCTTTCCTCCTCCACTTCGCCGCCGCCGCTGCTGCTGCTCCTCCGCCTGTTGCACTGCGGCAGCCTCGCTTTTTTGTGGTTGGTTTTCTCCCTCCGCAGGTACGTTTCTCTCGTTCCCCCCGGTGCCGCCGCGACTTCCTCCGGCCCCGCGCACCGGAGAGGGAGAAGTGACCGTCCAGGTGAAGAGAGGCGATGGAGAATGTTCTCGGGGAAAAATGCTCCGATAAAACGAAACGTGGCTTTTTCTTCTCTCGCCCGCCTCGCGCGCTCCTCCAAGCTCCGTCTGGGCTGCTCGGGCTTCTTTCTTTCTTTCTTCGTTTTAGTTTATCGTAACTATTTCAGTCTGTTTGGGATTTTATCATCCAGGAAAAGCGGCACCGACCCGAAGCGACCAGCCTGCCGTGCTCCGTCCCGCCGTCCTACACTAGGCAGTGGTGGTGGTGGTGGTCTGGTGGCATGGACATTGCGCTCTTCCCCAGCATCTCCACCCCGCGTGGAACAGCCCACTGCTTTTTACAACCCACGCTTTCGCTCTTTCTTTTTTTTTTTTTTTGGTTAATACTTCGCGATGCCCTACAGGAGTTTTAATAGCAGCCCGATGATTCTACCAGTCTAACCCTCCGCTAGCCTCTGTCTCCCTGCTTTTTCTTTGTCCTGACTCTGGCTACCAGTCTCCCTCCTCCTCCTCTGCCTGCCTCTGCTGGCGGGGCTGCGGCGCAGACACACATAATAAAGCCAAGGCAGGCACTGCTTGGCTGGAAATGTAGCCGCGTCCCAGCAGGGGGATGTGAGAGAAGGGTCCCGGCGGGGGAGCGCTCTGATCCCGCAGGGAGCAGCTCGGCACAGCCCGGGTTGGCTGAGGCAGAGAGGCATGAGAAAGAGCGAGAGAGAGAGAGAGAGAGAAAGAGAGAGAGGGAGGCAGGCAAGGCTGACAGGGAGAGAGAGAGAGAGGGAGTAAGCAGGGGCAGAGTTAGGCAAGAGCGCCTAGCAGTGGCCGACTGGCGCAACTACAACAGGGACTTTGAGAATAGAGAGCGGAGGCAGAGGGAAAATATGGATTTGGATTGAAAGTGGGATGTGGAAGAGACCCTATAAACCGAGACCACAACAAAATGTGGCTTGTGTATAATCTACACCTGGCAAGTTGTTGAGGCACCAACGTCGCCTCTCTGCCACCAGTGGCAAGGCCAGAGGTTTGTATGTGTACGTCAGACATTTCTGTCGGCTAGCATGCCCCTCTAGTGTGCCCTCATGGCGGACCACTGCAACCCGGGAAAAACAATGTCTTACACGTACTCACTCAAAGCCAGAATCCCCAAACCAATACAGATGCCAGTGGTTGAATACACCACTTTTTATGAGTGGATAAAAACAACTTAATTGGTAACAGCTGGAATTGACACTGTGGCTCACTGGAATTAAATGTATCTATTTTGTGAGAGAGTTTTTCCAGCCGTCATTCCTGTTGTCGGCAAAAATCAGAAGTAGAATTTGGTCATATTAATGTTTCAGACATTTGTTTATTTGTTATTGTTGGTAGAGAGAGAGAATGCATTGCAATCCCAATGCATGGATTTACCCTGGAGTGGCCAATTTCCCAACATAGAAAAATATATTGAAAAGACTTCATGTCAGACATTATTCACCTTGAAATGCTGCCTATTCCATGGGCGTTTATCATTTCACTAGTTTGTGGCGGATTCATTTCTGTGGGACGGTTTCTGACAGGATTAGTTTAAGCCTTTTCATTTAGGCTGAGCAGAACCCATCCGTGCAAAATGAACATTTTCCGCACTTTAGATCGAGACCACATGAAATGTCTGCTCCCATCCGGCCATGAGCACACTACTACGCAGGCCTTTGTGTTGCAGGGATGTACCGTGCAATGTTTGAAAAAACTGCTGAGCCATTTCTTTAAAAAGAGAAGAAGAAACACAACACTTTGTCCTCCACTGCTCCTTTTTATGCTGATTTGGATTTTCCCCTCCAAGTAGAAACCTTTTTTTCCCCTCTTTTCTCACATCGGTGGGCCCCTTCTGTCACAGTGAAAATAAACCGTTTGACTTACTGTATAAACATAAATCAATTAGCCACACCAGTGTGTACGTGTGCGCGCTTGCGTGTGTGTGTGTGTGTGTCTTCGTCAAAGCTCCTTTATGTCCAGTAAAGAAAAGAAGGACACATCTGTGGACAATATAAGCCAGACAAAGAGGGGAAAAATGAAAATCACTGGGTGCTTTGTTCTTCACTCTCTGCTCCAACTGAGCGCTCTCTGACCGCAGCTGAGCTTTTCCATGTTGCCCTCCACCCCCCACCCCGCACTCTCTGTCTCCCTCGCTTCGTCTCTCTCGCTGGTTGTCATGGATAACTGGGTAACGTGGAGCTCAGAGTGCTGACCAGCAGGACCACTGCCCTCCCCGGATAGAGCCTCCCCCATCCGCCCCCACCACATCCACCCATGGAGAAACAGAGCAGCCTGTAAGACTCAACCCCCCTGCCGGTTCAAGGAGGGTGGGGGGTTCTTGTCTCCGCGCTCTCCCGTTGTTGTCCCCCCCCCCATTTCTGTCTCTTTCTGCCTCACCCTCCAACCTTCACCCCCCTACGAAGTGAGTGCACACCAGGAGACCTGTGAGTGCAATTCTATCCATGTGTGTCTATATGTGTGCGCGTGTGCTCGCATGTGCACAGCTCACCCAGTGTGACTGCCTCTGGCATGGAGGGGCAAAAGCCCCCACTCAGTGGGGGGTCCCCCCTCCTCGTTTCTGCCGGTAAATACAAAGAGTGGGAGAGAAAAAAGCCTACATTACAAGCTCCTTAAGGGTCAAGGACAGGCCCCAGTTTGAAAGGCTTCTGAGAGGCATTGTTAAATCACATAGCTTGCGATTACACCCTCTGTCATCTCCGCAAGGATTCAGCTATTTTTTTTTTAAACACACAACAAGAGAACTTCGAGTGGCAGCCACTGAATAAGTTGGCCAACTGACATGCAGTGGGAATTGATACAGACAGGACATCAATGGGGTAAAGCGGTAGAATTACAGCGCCCCCTCCTCCCTCCTCCCCTGCCCCAAAATATAAAATGGGGATTAGGCTTAAAGATTTCACACCTTGACAGCAGTCTGGTTTACAGTGAAGGGAAATGCAAGCGCAGAAAATGAGGTGCCAGAACTTGTGGATTTTTCATGGATACATTTTCCAAATGAATTTGTGGCAAGACAGATTCATTCGAATAAACTTCCTTTGATTAAATTGTTTGTATAAATCATCATGTTTGAGTAAGTTATCAAGCCTAAACCATTTTATCAGATGCCCAACTACATGGCTAATGAACACAAAAGAGGGCTTTTATCTTTAGTTGTGTTTCATATTTTAACTATGAACGTTTTGCAGCAAACATGCAGCGTGGCAAAACTTCAAACTTCTTCAAGTAGTGAGTTCGAAAACTTGAGTGATCAGGTGCACCTCAAAGAGCTGTTTTACGTGCTTCGGTGTGTGAAGCTACTGTAGACCTGACACATAACTGAACCAAGCTGGCTGATGTCAGTACCCCAGAATCTGAAACTAGGTATGGCCAGTGACAGCTAAAGATTCAACACTATAATCGTTGTATGCCCCTTTTCCACCAAGGCAGAGCTGGGGCTGGTTCGGAGCCAGAGCCCAGTTTCAAATCGGTTCTTTGGTTTTCGACCACCAGCTCCGAACCAGTAAAAGTGGTTCGTAAGTAGCACCATATCATTGCTGGTCTAGAAGTAAGAACCGCTTACGTCAGCGGCTGGGGGCGGGGTTACCGTGACCAACAAGACGAGAGAAACTTTTTTTAAATCTCCGTCTGTACGAATAAAGACGAGCCGCACGAACACGTTGGATCGGCCGTGTTTGGATGCCGATGTAGGTCCAGTTTACTGTCCGGTACGGCGTACCAGACAGTAAACTGCACGGTCTCTGAAAAAGATTGCACTTTCAGCATGACAACACAACTGCTAACGTCGCGCAAGTGTATGCGGAGGCTAGCGAGTGTATAACGTCGCGCGAGTGGTCAGCCCGGCATGTACCACCAAGAAATAAAAACTACTTTCACCCCTGCGTAACAGTGATGTAGGACCTGACTGCGCTGGCTCTTTAGCCTGTGGAAAAGCAAACCGGTTCTTTGGAGGCTCCTCAGTTGAACCAACTCCGAACCAGCACCTGGTTCTTCTTGGTGGAAAAGGGGTCGTAATGAATCATTTGGATCGGAATAATACCGTTTTATTTCTTCCCACAAGTAAGCCTGATTCATGCTATGTCACAAACACAACACACTAGAGAAAATAAGGTTCCTTTAATTGATTTTCTAAATAGTTTTAGCTCTCAATGGCCTAGTTATGGAAAATGTGCATAAACTATTGAAGCCAGTCGTTGCCATTGGCAGACAGAATAGTGGCTTTAATGCAACCAAACCAAGTGTCAATGATTTCATTATTCTTTACAGAATTACATTATTGACTCAAAATTGACATCAGAAGGATGATTTTAAGCAAAAGAAATAATCTACCGTGACTTAGTGACTCTTTGGGTCCTGTCTCATTTAGGGGAATAGACACATTTAAAAAGTGCGCAAAAAATGGTTGACTCGCGCTTTGATTGTTTATGTAGGCCGACTGGTCAGGTGAGAGAGTCCGGCCAAATGTGGCATTATAGGAACAGAAAGGCAAAATGGGATTTTAAAACGGGTTGCTCTAAGAAGAATTGCTTGGGTGCTGTATTTAGTACTTTCAAAAGAAAATCCTGTTTTTATGGACACGCAAAGGGGAGGAGTAAAAGTATTTCCACGTTGTCAGTAAAATGTGATCTGGTGTGAAGAACCATTACAAGCTGGGTCTGAAGAATGCAGAGTCTGGGCCTCACTGCTGACAGTTAACTGCAGGCTCTTCATACCAGCTTGAACCTGCAGAATAACTTTGTGTGTGGTCAATGTTTTCCTTTTGTCTTTCGTTCACACACACACACACAGTTACACACAATGCCCCTCGGACCATTCCATCGGTCTCTCAGGTATCAAAGCCTGAAGTGAGCAGGTAGCACATCTTTTCTCCGCTCCTCAGCATCGCCCCAATGTGCTGCTTGCTAGCCCGCCGCTAGCGGATACTGTTCATGTTATATTTATGTCGCCTAAAGCCTACTGCTGTGTTGAACTCTCGCCAGCTCCACCAGGTCTGCCCTCTGCAGACAACAATGTTCCATCCCCTTGCTCTTTTTCCAGATATCGGCTATTTTTAAATGGAATAATTAGACACATTACTGATTTTAATACTACAAAGCCAGATTATTTTGTCTCTACTTAATGTGGGCTCGGTGCACGATGCCAAAAGTGTACATGTGTTTTTGTGTGTGATTGATTTACATACCGGTAGTATGAGTTGTATAGATATCATCATAATGGTATTGTTTGTGGTGATGATGATGATGATGATGATCATGATGATGATGATCATGATGAATAATGAATGTCCTTTAGGTTGTCACTATTAGGAAACAGTGCTGAAATGGTGACTGGTCCCTTTGGAACTGTGGAGATATACTGGATCGGGTTTCGTGTAAAGTAGCATGTGATTTATGGAAATATTGTTGCGAAAGACCTTGTGCTTACACAGTGAACAACAGACAAACAACTGTGTTCTGGCTTTTTGTAACGTGTACTGAATGCGATGTTGATGAAAATATGCTGGGCTTCCAAATTGCAATGTGATTTTTTGATTTAGCCTTTTTTTGCTACATAGAGCTGTTTGTCCTCCCCAAAATCTCCATAAAACCACTACTAACTGCCTTAACACTGATGGAGGTCGTTGGGGCGTGTTAGTAATATTTTCTGATGAAAGACACTACATTGAAACATTATGTAAAATATGATGGATGAGGCTCTATCTGAGGCAGGGACAGTGGTCTTTTTAGGAAAAAAACATAATAGCTATCTCTAAGTATCAGGTCCCTATCAATGACACCAACATTTTTAGTGGAGATAGTTTGTACAAGTCACAGCAATTGACCTAACATTTTTCATTCTTTTTCAAAAGAATAAAAACATGGGAGAACAAAGTGTTAGCATGGCTGTTGGAATCTTGGTGAAGCTAAAGCAATTAGAGAACATTTTCTTTGCATTTCTTTTGAACAAAGCAGTGAGAAATTGTGTGTTTATGTGTACAATGGTACAGGCATGCATACAATTACACGTCTGCATTCCTTGGTGTGTGTGTGTCCTCTCTGGGGTCGGGCCTGCCCCAGCCACAAGAGGCTGCTAAAAAGAAACTGACAACGTGACCAGAACTGCAGCGCAGACCAAATCTACATCCTTTCGCTCTCGTTCTTTCTTCCAATCCTCAGTTCTCATTGAGTGCTCGGCTCTGAACAATGGCACGTTTCCCTCGACAATCTCTCACTGCAGGGAACCTCCCCCCTCTTCCTAATTTCCCTCCATCGAAACAGAAAAGAGCCCTGCTAAAGAGCGTCATTAGTGCCAGGCCATTTTTTTTGTTCCTTACTCTCGGAAGAAAGGCAAAGTGTTATCTGTGGCGGACAAACTTAACCCAATTAAGATCTGGTGGGGCGGAGGGGCTTGGTTCGGGACTCAGCTGGGGCCGCCAGCTTGCCAACCAGGCGCTAAGCCAGCCAGTCAGCCAGAAAACCAGCCGGGAAGGTAGGCAAACAGCCAGCCGCCCACTCGGGCAACCAGCAGCCAGTCAAACAGTCAGGGAGCCTTCCGGCTGTCTACTCGGTTCCCCCACCAGCCTGGCAGTCGGACAGATAAGCAGGCAGCAAAGAAGACGGCCAAACAGTTAGCCAAGTTCCGACACCTGGGGTGATTTTCACCTCTGTTAAGGAAACGGTCCTAGTGTTCTTGTTGCCACCAAGAGGCTGTTACTGAACCGTATAATCCAGACCCCGTTATAAGACGCGCCCAAGGCAAGGAACAAGGCAAAGATATAATTACTATTAGTACTCAATAAAAAACATTTTTGTCAGCGTACTTAAAGGCACACTAAGCACCATTTTTCAGTTAATTAATATGTTCCATATCGTTTTGGATGATTAAATGAGTCATTTCAGGTCGAACAAAGGTTTTCTCGGCCGCCCTGCGGGTCTGTAGGGGAAAACCGCACTTGCAATTGCAGGAGCGGCGGGTCGCCCCCACAGAGTCTTGCTTTACGGCATGAGAGGGGAGGCTGAGGGCTTCAGCCATACACTCTTGGGCTCGTAGCGCAGTGGCGATATTTGTGCAGTTATCATGGCGGAACCAGCGACAAAACGGCGAAAGACCATCTCAGAGAGGAAAAGGGCTCTGCGTTCACTCGCGCATTGTTAGCAGTTGTGTTGTCATGCTGAAAGTGCAATCTTTTTCAGAGACCGTATAGTTTTCTTTCCGGTGCGGCAAACCGGGTCCGAATATCTTACCGGCCGTACCGGACAGTACCGGCTTACTTTCACCTCTGCTTGACGGAGAACAGCTGAGCGTCTTTACGACAGTGCACTTTTATTTTCGGCCTCTGGGGGGAGCCTCGCTGGAAAATCAACCCCGGTTGCTTAGTACACCTTTAAGCAAGTTTCCTCTTTATCTCCGGTCTTCTTCTAAGGTCAAATCAAAGCAGCGTTAATCTTTAGCACCCATATGGAGTGCACTTAATTCCTCAACAAATAGATTCTTGAAGGGTTTCGGGACAGAGGATGTTGCATGTGTACCGACTGAAAATAAATGATGTGTTTAAAAGCACGTAACAAAGCAAACAACCAATAGTGTAACCAAACGGGTATATTTGACTGTTTAATTATGCGGTACCTTGACAGATGACAAACTCAAAGTCGTAGGGAAAATAAATTGAACCTCGCGAAAGAATGGACAGCCCACGGCATCTTTAAAAATGTAACCAAAAGAGGGAAATCGCCAGAGGTTGTTTGTCTTTGTGCGGTGACTTGTATTGAAATACGCAACAGAGTAAAATGACTTTAACCACCCAAGCTGCCACCATCTGAAGAGAAAACAGCAGTCGTTCAAGGGGAAGGTCAAGTTTAGGACTGTGGTTAGCCAAAACCTCTGAGAGAAGAGAAAATGTTTGATTACAGCTACTTTGAAGGTCGATCGTTTATATTAAAGAGGCAATAACCGAAAGTGAAAGCCTTGTTGCAATGGGGTCTAAGCGGCAGGTGAGATGACTTGGATTAAAAAGTCAGTAGGTGAGGGTCCTTGGGAGAAAAGGAGTCTATCATATATAAGGTTTTCACAGCTGTTAAGGTCCCTCTATTTGGATGGATGGATGGATCAACACCTGCAGAAGATGGGACTCAGTGTGTCTCTTATAGTGAGAATCGTCTCATTAAAAAACCTAACAAAGTCACCTTGTACTCAGGGCTTTAGAAGAAATCAGCTACAATGCTGAAGAGAATCCTGGGGTTGTGCGATAGAGTTGCCTTTCTTTGTTTTTTATCATCTTTTACTTTTTTGAGCAGCTGTAGAGTCACTGCAGCAGTATAAAATAGACATCTAGTTCGGTTGTATAAACTTCTAAAAACAATTTAAAGTGAATAAATGTACAGTAACTGATGCCAGAACAAGGCCACGGGTGGGTTATACTAGTTAGTTGGTTTCTGTACCCTCTAACAGAAGCCAATCAAATCTATTAGCGAGATAAACACAATATTAGGCCTGTCACTATTAACATCCACGTGAATATTAAAATAACTGACTTTATTTTAAGGACTAAACCAGATAAAAGTTAGAAATCTGATTACAGCAAAGGGAAATGGAATGGAAATTTATTTTCCAGGTTGAATGACTAAGGATAAAACTTTCAAATAAGTTCTGATTTACTTAAGGTTTGATTGTGCATAGTAACCAAACGTGGCTCAGTTATTTTGATGATGGTGGTTTATTAGTTTATTGAGGTTTATTGGTTACTTTACTCCTCATAGCATACGTGTGTGTGTGTGTGTGTGTGTGTGTGTGTGTGTGTGTGTGTGTGTGTGTGTGTGTGTGTGTGTGTGTGTGTGTGTGTGTGTTGCTTTAAAATTGACTTTAGGAAAACCTGACTACATCCTTTAACTCTCAGTCCATATTATTAATAGTCCTCCTTTAATAAAACATATTTAATAAAGATCTCCCAAGGTGCTCTTCTGAGTACTGTTGTCTGGGCCTCTTCTAGACTTAATTGCTCGCACATTTCTTATGAAACCAGCATTCCACGGCAGTGTGAAGGCCCCAAAGACAAAAGTTAACTTGTGCCGTTTGTCAAATAGTATTTCATGATCGTTTCTCCTTGACGCGATCAACGCATCGCAGTGGTGTCCTTTCTCAAAAAGATAATTTGCAAACGAAGGACAAAAGAACCCCTTGTCAAATGCAAATATGGATTGAGACGGAGACATCTTCACACCGTCATTGAGAGCGCACACACACAAACGTGTACGCACAAGCACAGCAGCATATTTTCGAAATCATCAAACCTTCTTCGCCTGGTGCCAGACCTCATGCTGGCACACACACGAACCCGCTCACCCCATGATCCATGCACGAGTGCCAGATACACACTCCGACAGCCAAAGATGTTGATAATTAGAGCCTTGTTATTGGAAGGTGTGAGCACAACAATTAACACCCCAATGCGTGTGTGTGTGTGTGTGTGAGTGAGTGTGTGTGCCCGTGTGTGATGGTGTTGATGCTGGATGCCGATAAAAGTGTTTTGAGTCTGCGTGGTAACATTATGGAATGCACACACACGCACACACACTGACACACATGCGGTGAGCGTTCTGTGTAACAATGAAACAGTTTCCCAATTTGACGAAGTTCCTGTGAATTCTGACACAAATAGTTGGAGTGATAGATTCTGATTGGTAGAAGTTTCCCACTGGGGAACAGCAAAAGGGGAGGATGGTTGGGGGTGTTTGGGGAGCAGGAGGAATTACTGTTCAAGAAAAATAAAAATAAACATTTGTTCGCTCTTTCTGCTTAATGAATCCAGCTTTGGACAAAAGCCACACAAATGGCAAATAAAGGAAATAACAAGAGTGACATGGAGGTGAAGGAGGAGGATGACAGAAGATTGAGACAGAGATTGTGTAGACAGAGGTGGGAGGACAGGAGGAACCGTGTGAAGGAGAGGACGATAGGGACTATGGGTATTTTTGGATCCAAAATCTTCCTTTTTCCCTAGTTTGTTGAGCTTGATTTACAAATTAGTCATGTTTTCCATATTTTTAGAATGGTGGTTATTTAAGCATAACATATGAATCCATGAATAACTCTTGAATAGCTTTGATTTACCTTATTTACATACTGTTTTTCTTCTTCCCCTGCTTCCCCAATGTTCCTGTTGGTGGTTTTCATTCAATCAAGCATTTATTTTTCCAAGTAAATTGGTCTGAAGGAGAAAACAAATGTGTGAATATTCAATGTTTTGGTGGTTAAAATATTACAAATATGAATAGGACAACAGGGCAGAAATAATGAACCATAATAATTCTAATTGTGGTATTTAAGCTTTCTCCTGCTCTCAAATGCAGTACTAGATATGAAAGATCTGACTGTATCAGGCTGGATGTCAACAGCTTGATGAGGCTTTTCGCTTTTAAGAAACTGGGCCTTTAACTTTAAAGGAATGGAGGAAAGAATTGGAGAATTGGCAGAGGATTAACAAGCTTTTGACGCCATGTGTATTCATATTCATATGTCTATTCATTCTATGAAAATATATTTTTGCTTAATTTATTGGCAAAAGTCAAATTGATAGTATAAGATGTACAGCATCATCATTGTAAGAACAATGACAGTGATGTAAAGCCTGTGAGAATACTGTATGTTCAGTGGTCCTTTAAAAATACACACACCCAGAACAATGCTTGGTGAAGAATATTTTTGGGAAAAATTCAAATGCACAATTCAAAGGTTTGCACAAGCTTTTTTATTGAATTTAATAAAGTGTGTCCAAACTAAGATGCTTGCGATATAAATTTGAGATACTTACACCAACGGTATGCTGCTTTTGTCTCTCACAGTGTCCAATAAGGGCTAGAAAGAGGTTGTTTGTGTGTGTGTGTGTGTGGGCTGGTGTAATGAGGTGGAGACAGTTGTCCATTACTTCCTGAGTTGATGTGCTCCTCGCAGCAGTGTGCCCACAGCTGGATAAGAGGAGAAGGAACCAACAGGAAGCGAATATCAGACATATTCCCCGTCTGTGTGTTTGTGGCTTTGCAATTAGATTAATACAACTTTATTATTTCAAGCAGTTCTCAAAAAAGTTTGTTGCCTTTATGTGGAAAACACCGGCAAAAAAGTTTTAGCTCGTTCAAAAATAATTCACAATACTTTTTTTTTTTTTTTTACAAGGAATTGTGTTTAATACATCTAGACAGTAGACATGTAAACAACATCAATAGATTGTTCTTGGGAATAAAACAAAATGTGAAAAACAGAATCATAAATTGTAAAATATGAATTGATATTTTAATGATGTATTTTATTTTATTTACTTGATTTAAAAGAGTAAGACTGCTTTCCTGTAAAGACATCTGAATATCTGAATGAATATTAATGAACCAAACGTTAATCTCGTAGAGAGAGCAGAGTGGGGACTAGAGTACCTGGCTCACCTCACACTACATGTACATTTAGCCTGTATTTGGCCCTTCATTGTTTTTTTCAACCAAGCTAAGGTTCGGTTTGTTAATCTCAAAAATCAGATGCCGCAGGTTTAAACAATGCAGAATCCTTTAACACTCAGTTTTATCACACACACATTTGTTCTTCTGTATTAAGATTTATTAAGCAAAATAATCATTAGTGTATATAGATCATAACATAAATAATGCCAGGAATAACCAGGTTCAAACTTTTTTAGGATTTAGGTCTGGTCTCAGGAATTCAGTCTTTGAGGAGCAAAAAGTATGACAAACAGTAAACCGTTCTGTCCCAGTGGCGCAAGCCAGTAAAAGAGGTGTTTGTCGCCATCTAGTGTATAAAATCCATAACCTCACCACTGGAGCTACTGATGTATTTATCCATCAAATAAGAGCAGGGCGAAACTAGCTTCATGGTGTAACAAAATAGCTTCTTAATTAAAAACTAAATCCAAGTCACGAGGAATAAAGGATGTTTGGATGACCTAAAACCTCAGATGAGCACTCTGAAGATGTGCAGCGCACGTACAAGCGTTTTCACCATCTGCTCTTTGAAGAATTGTGAGGGCAGCTACACAATTTAAATCAGAAACAACTGAATAAGGTGAAGACGCTATGTACCTAATCTGGCCCTTCGTCCTTTGTCAATTTGAACCAGTCTCCTTCTATGCCGAGGGGGGACTGGATACGACCATTCCCTGTCGCATCAGCACACTTAAAGGGAATTTAGCGTAATCAATCCACCTGATCCCCAGAGCATGGTAGAAGGAATACTACAGCGTTCTGCACAAGGTGAAACCCACATACATCACATCACCAGCAACACACGCTCACCTCCTGGGAGCGTGCTGGTGGAGTTTCGGTGCAGAAGACCCCAAAGGAAAACATGTTATTGAACATATTAAAGCGAAAGTTGCTCTCAACTGTAAAAAGAATGCTTTTTTTTTCGTTTTACAAAGCTCAGACAATATTTGAAAGAATGTGGAAAACAAACATCACCTTTTTACACAAAGCATTATATGTTGACCAAGATTGTCTAAATATTGATGTGATGGTGGAATATGAAATTTATTTCAACCTAACAACTTTGAACATGAAGACTTTCTGCTGAAAAACCCTCATGAAAGGAATTGTCATTCAGAGATACACTCAGTATTGGTAAGTGCATAAACCACAGAAGAAACTAAATAGGGAAACATTTAAATATGTTTTCTTTAAAAAGAATCACAACACCTGTTGAATATTAACACTGATGCACATCACAGAAAACTAAAAAAAAAGCCCAAACTTGAACACTTCATACAATTCATACTGTACATGTTTTATGCATATATTCTTAAAAAGGCAAGAGGATTCAAACAATATTCAAACACACAGAAGTAGGATAAAAGAAACACCTTCTTGCTGGAGTGCAATCTGTAGCACTTGAATTGTTTCCACACAGGGAAACATCTTAAATCAATTTAACACATTTTAAAAAGGATTTTTCATAGTCAATAAACACAAGTGCTTAGAAAACTAGCGGTGACCTGTTGCAGATTTACAGCGACAGACAACATCATAACAAGGTTGCTGCCCCTGCGTCACCAGAAGAAAGTGCTGCAAAGGAGTAAGGACGACCAAGATCAGATGAATCTGCCTTTTCACGGATAAAAACACAACAGCACCAGTCTTCTACTGAATACTGATCCCTTATTTCATGTTATGTTTGAAAAAGGGAGACATCCAGAAACCAAATCTCTTTACTTTCAATCCGTAATCCTGAGATCACACGTCACAGCAAACATTACGAGCGACCTCGCACAACACATGGTGGGCCTCTGCTGCTGCGAAGGTCCAAGCAAAGGTTGCAAACAGTCCAGATGTGCTGGTTTCTGCCAGTGTACATGGTAGCTGTCCTTAGTACGACTACTCGAGCCACACAGAAGCATTGAAAGCCTTCATAAGGAAACACATCAGGAGTGTTAACACAGACAACGCACAAGCGGTGGACTCAAAACTCATTGGCATTCGTGGATTTGGTTGTGGCAGACGTTTTGCATACGTTGTAGAATGATCAAACTCCTTTTACTCCGTTTTATTCTACTTCGGAGAAAAATAAACCGAGACATGAACTGAATAGTGAGTTAAGAACGCAACTTGTAAGAGCTGGCTTTTAATTGGTTGCTTGAATGCTCAACTAAAGATACAAACTTAAAATGACTCCTCCCAACTCCAACTACCACCTTGAAACAAAGGTAGGCTAATTATATGTTAATTACGCACAGAAAAATGAAACCTCTTGATTACCCAGCTGTCCATCAGTATCCAGGATCTTTTGTGAACATACTGTAGCTACTCAACCAGATGTTCATCCGGAGAAGATAGTCACTATAGTCGAAACCAATTTTACCAAATATAAACGGAAAACTGGAAATAGGAGAACAGGTTTTATTTATTTTTTTTGTTTATGGGAAAACGGTGTGGAAAGTAGTCAAAGAAAAAGAGCAATAATAGAGACTTTGGAAAAGAGTTGAAATGCTCAGTGATGAGAATACTACATGTCCTCCTTTACCATTCTGCCACAAAGATATTATTTCACATTAACTACCATTTTCTTTTTTTAATCAAACAATTGAACGATGCAGGCTGCAGGAGTCTTTTGTGCTTGAGTTAGCTGAAATGTCCAAAACACTTGCTGGCACTTGAAGCCTGCATTTCTTTACACACACGCAGTGTGCGTGCGCAATTTTTAGTGTCGGGGGCCACCCGGTCTTGGGAGAAGGGCACCTAATCAAAGGGTGACAGAGGAATAAATAAATCAGATGTAAAACAGGATTAATCCACAAGACGAAATGTTCATTGGATATTTATACCCAGTATTTGGATTTATTTCAATTTGTCTATATACACACTGGATTATAATCCAGAGAACAGTTATATACATTACTTTAAAGAAGGCAAAAATAAAAATGAAAAAAAAGTGACCTACCTGGAGAAGCGAGAAGTGGAGGGCGGGAACCCTTTAAAGAAGGCGGGGCTACCCTGTTAAGGAGAGGGCCCCTGGGGCCTGGATGGTATAGAGGAGGGTGATGGAGTAAGGGTCCACGAGACAAGGAAGGGACCCCGTAGTTGTTGTGTGCGGACTGTGGGCAACGAGACGAAGAAGCCCCCAATGATAGACCAGGCGGCCGATGCAGGGACAATAGAGGAGGAGGTTTGGTTTTGGGATAAGATCCTTAAAAAAAAAAAAAAAAAACACATTGAAGAAGCCTTTTCCAAGGCAGACAGCAACACTACTACTAAGCAAGCAACATAACACAGTGATAACAAGAGCACACATTCAAACTTGAGCAATTTAGAGGGTTGCAAACAGGTGCATGAAAATAAAGCACTCTACCTGAAAACAGGAGAGATTTCGTTTTGTGGTTCCTTCCCCCTAAATAAAGGCCCTTTCAAAGTGTAAAGCGAGTGGTCAACTGTGTAGTCGAACCTGGTGAGGGCAGGAGGGGCGCCGGTGTCAGGCCGTGGTCCATCAAGGACCCGCCTGCATCAGCCGCAGACTGGGGCTGAGGTGGCCCGGGCGGCGTTGGGAGCAGAGGGGGCGGTTTCCCCAGCCCCGGAGGCAACATGTTCCCTCTCTGCCCCTCGGTGTTGGATACTGCGGACAGAAAGGTCAAAGGTCACAGTGACTGAGAGGAAGAACAAACAGATAAGACGCTAAGAAGGTGCGATCTCAGAGAGAAGCAGCTGCTCCAGGCGCTACGGCTTAACTAGCCGCCCACCTTGTGTGTGCTCCTGCCGCGAGCGCACGTACTCCGAGAGGCTCTCCAGCTCCTCGGGGTAGAGATGCACCCCTTCCGCCAGCAGGAGGAGGAGCTGGCGGGTCTCTGAGGGAATCGCGTGGCGCTCGATCTTCTCCCGTTCCAGAAAGTCATCCAGCAGCTGCGACGCCTGCGCTGCACTGTCCGCTGGGTCCTTCGGGGGGCGCTCTTTGACGCGCCTGCGACCGTACTCTGCTGCCACAAAGTCCATGGCCTGGTCTTTGGGCATGTTGCGATGGACTGCGGGGATGGAATGTTAATGGTGAAGTGTCAAGGGACTGACGGGGAAGACAGAGGAGTAAGAAAAACAAAGGCGTAGAAATGCAGGTAAACTCATCTAGTCGCATACTGAAGGCTGTCTCAAATGCTTCGAAGCTTCGACCGTTGCCATGGTAATCAATGACCAAATCTGTATTTGAGCCTTTTTTTTTTTTTTATAAAAGCCCAACTCATTACCAAAAATAGCAATGAATAAAACAATTCCACATGGTTCATTATGAATTATTATGAGTACCGTCAAACAAACAGTACTGCTTGTGTGAAGAGTAAGTGTGTGTGTGTCCGTGCGTGCATCGCCCCACATCCTAAAGCGTAGTTGCAGAGATCGATAGTCGGGCGACACAGATTACGGTCCATCCATTCAGTCATTTGCTTAAAAAGGACCGAACTTCTGTCATCAGCCCATTTTGTAGTTAGTCAAAAGAATGCACTTTAAGGATTTATCTTCTATCTTAAAGTGCAATTTAAGTAAATCACAGTAAAAGATTAACAGTCTTGTCATTCCTTCTCAGTTCTAAAGCACCCGTCGAAGCTTCGAATACGGTTGCCAATTCCTTATTGGCGCCATAGTTCACCAGTTGCACACAGACATCTCAATTTGTTTTACTGTGGTGTTATGGTCAGCCAATTTTACTGACACTTTTGCCCTTTTGAGTTGAATTATAGAATGCAAGTTGTGCTTGTTGTTTGGGAGAGGAGGGGTGGGGGAGTTTCGGGGAATGACCTTTGTGTGACAATGATCGGTGACTTTAGTTGTGGCTGTATTATGTTCCTGGACCTAGAATACACGATTTCTACACTTATTTTCCAATGCATTCAGATATGTGACACAAAAACACATAGAATTAAACAAAAATTGTCCATTTTCATCATTCGGTGTGATTATCAACTTATTATATTTTCAGCACATGCATTGGGTTGTGATTCTGTTTTTGTTGTGTAAAATGTATTTTCGAACTACAATTTGTAGAAAAACAGTAACGAGTGGCAGTTGTATGTCCTTTTAAATAATGCATATTAGTCAGTTGCGTTATGCATACTTCTTTTGTGCATGGTGGGGCATTTAAAACATTTGCGTGGGGCTTCAAATGTGTCACATGTTGCCTCATTAATTATGTCAAATACATGTATTACTGTGGCATTGGGTTTCTGAAGCAGAACCTCCCCCGTTTGTGTGTATAACAGTGGCATCATGTGGATGATGATCTATTGATGTACATTTTGAATGAATAATGTGAATATTCTATGGAGTTCGAGATCTTGCAGCTGAATGCAGACTTTTAGCTTTCCAAGTGTACTTGGAATGAGGTGTTTTGAATGAGAGTTTCTCTAATTTTTCTGTGTCGTCATCATGCTAACTCAATACTTGGACTAATTTGTGGTAGAATCTAAGTACAGCGTGAGCTGCAATGGATCGATGAATAGGGGTGGGGGGATTTTCACTGAGGTGGTTTTGGCTAAGCTTGAAGGAATGCGGGGCACGGACTTACTTTTGAGGGATTCTGAGAATATGATAACAGTGCAGGAGGAAAGAACTACGTTTGTCTGCTCCACCAGAATACATAACGGGGAGCCGTCAGCTCGGACGTCCTGCAGAGCTCGGGTCAGGCCCGATTCCACCTGAAGGTAGAGCATTTCCACTGACAGGCCACGCTCCTGCAAGCACAGGCTTAGCGATTTGGGGTAATCCCTTTGAGAGGAAGACAAAACACTTTGTTAACTTAACATGTCTGTATTAAGTGACTCAGCTGGCATAAAGAGAAACCTAAATGATCTAGCGGACAGGAACAGAGGGTTATTTCTGGATTCATATTGTGCTTTACCAACAGAAAGGTAACCGAGACTCATCATTTCTTATTTGTGGTGTAATCCGTTTGTATGGATCTTCAAATTAGACAGGACCATGGGCAGCGCGATGTGGAGCGCTAGTGGCACCAAAACACGTTTTGGGCTCTCTCATGGATGTATTTAGTGTTATATCAGAATGTGTTTAGGTAACATCAGGTAAAAGGAGAGGGTTTTACTCATGTAGAAGACTTGAGTGAATGTCTTAGAATGTGCAAAGAATGGTGGTGGAAAACACTTCAGTAGCAGCTATTGACAATTTGCAACTTGAGGTCACTCAGTCGAGGGACGGCGTTTGATACCCCTGTGGGTGAATGTCTGGATGTGGCCGAGTTTGGTTGCATGTGCACGTTTGTAAAGCGGCAGTAATAAATGTTGTGCCTCCACAATGTGAAAACAGAAGAGGCAGCGATACCAATTCTGATGTACATGTACATCGACATAGAATCAGTTCCTCAACACTGGAGGAAACTAAAAGTTATGAGCCGCATCGGTTCGCAACTATCACATTAGCGGTTGGTCTGCACACAGTGTGGCAGCAACCAACGTGACAGAGGGAGAAAGTTTCATGTTGCAAGTGTGATTTGAGATGTGTTTTTATGGTGTGAGACATCAGAATTCAATGTTAATGCAAAGCATTAAAGCTGGCTGCATAGCTATTTTTAAAATTATTATTATTTATTTATTTTACTTGGTTTATATATTTAAAAAACAGGTTTTCAAAAGAAGTGTTCCTTTTACAAAATAAATATATTGTCATACTTTAACGGTATGTAAAACAGGGTACAAAGTAATCAGCTGATGTTGTAAATAGGCATTTAAATGAATGCATTGTGCCAAATATGCGCTTTGTGGGGAACTGCATAATCCATGTCTGACATTTAAATTCCAAATCAAAACTCTTTGAAAGACCCAAGAAATAAATGAATCAACACTTGGGAAGCATGCTCTGGACCTGGTAAAGGCAATTTTGATGATTCATGCTGGACAGCCTGCTGATAACCGGACTCGTCTCAGGATTTGTAGCATAGCAGAGTTGGCGCCATTGGTACTTCCAAGTCGGTCGGCAGGCTACTTAGCTACTGTAGCTGCGCCACAACATACATGCAGACACCGTGTGAGTGTCTTGCATGAATACATTTAACAGCGAGTGTAAATGTTTTGTGCACTTCTACCATTCATTTGTACACGGGACGCCTCATAACACTACAAAACCAATAAATGGTGTTCATGAGCTCAGTGGAGCATCCCCTTCTCATCCACAAACAACCATGTGACAATTGTGTGTAACCTTTAAGTACATTAAGTTGTTGAGAGAATGTGTGAACCAAGTCATATTTCACATGCATCTACTGTGCAATGGATAGATAATGTTGAGTAGAATAACAAGTGTTCTCGACTTTGTTGGAGGAATAAATATGAAAACATTACAACATGCAATCATTCATGATGTGAACTTGGGATTTCAACACTTCCGACGTACAATACAGGAAAATTGGAAAAAAAGTGATCAGAGTTTTTGCACTAAAGCAATGAAATCAGTAATCTAGTGCCAACCCTGCATGGAAAAGCCTAATTCTAATTATAATTCCTACTTGCAGTGCTTGTTGGTTTGATTTGAATAATGAGTACTTACAGGCACTGGTTGGTGACTGAGAGGACCACGCAGTCGGCCGGCCTCCTCTCCTCCTGCACCTGCCTGTAGAACTTCTGATACAGAGCTTTACGTCGGTCAGCTGGAGTGCAGCCGTCTGACTTTGCTGGTGGTTAAGGAACGAAGCGGAAATGAAGGCGGGAAAGAGAGCAGAGATGTGAGATAAAAGAAAAGAGGCAGAATTCAAATCCACGTAAACAATGCCAATGAAATTGCCATCCATTGGACCCTAGCATAACATGTGGTAATTCCAAATGTAAACGGAAGGGGTACACTGATGAAATGAAGTTTCATTTTGTTTAAGATGAAGCTGAGCAATAACACAGTATGGAATTTCATAAGATATTACAAAAGAATGGTGTGTTGCTGTGCAAGGTTTCCGAGCATTTCATACAAAAAGTTGCAATGGTGTAACTGTGCTTTTAGTTATAAAGATATTCTCACCATTTGGCGGATGCTTGTACCCCTCGTACTTCACACTTCCACTGTAGTTTTGTATTTGCTCTAGTTCTTCGTAACTAAAAGAAAAGCAGGAAAACAGGAGCATTTTAGTTACGTTTTAAATGAGGGTTTATGAGGTGATTGTAGGTGACAAGATCATTAGAGCCATCATAACCACCAAAGATAGTTTCTTAAATCAAGGTCCATATTTAAGCAAGTGAATGAACTAGGTGTAATTTCCTCCTTATTGCATTGAAGTCAGGATGAATCGATAGGCGATAAGGACTCCTAATTCTGGACTGGATGTTGGTGACAACTGAGCAAATATCAAAGCAGCTTTATTTGTATTTATAAGTTTGTACACGTTTTTTTCTCCATTTTAAAAAAAGTTAACATTTGAATAGTAAGCATTTAAATAGGAATTCCTATTTTTAAAAAAAGGTTCCGGTGCATTACTGAATTCTAGTTGATTATTTGATCAACGCACAATCATTCATTGTAGCAGACATGAAGGATTCTTCTCCTCAAACACCATCTGTGGTGCAAAAGCACGCAGCCGTGAATTGCTGCAACATGTAGGTTAAACCACTTAGACTAAAAACCAGGCGCCAGCCATCCCAGGCCCAATGATGGCCGCGTAACCAAACCAATCGGAAATGTTTAATTGTGTCCATTATGGTGATGAAAAAAGGGGCATGGACGGTTCTGCCAGGGGCGGACAGGTGCATGTGGGTGACCCGCAGCGGTTGGGGAAGTGTACCTGTCCAGGACATCTTTGAGTTCATCGGTCCGGTCCTCTCTGCTCGGGTATGGCGCTGCTCTCCGGAACAGACGCAGCTGTTGAGCACTTCACAACACAGGGGAGGCCTTTAAACGTGCGCCTCGTCAAGGACAACCGGTGGGAGGAGGTGCGCATCATTTCTGTAGAACCCAAACTGCCCCCAGCCTCTCCCCACCGCTAGCTAGCATGTCCCACTGCTAATGCTAACCTGGCCACGGAGAACCGCTCGGCTTACCTTCCGTTGGGGTTCGCGTTGGCTGTCGGCCGCCGGGAAGCCGCGGAAGATTTCGCCCAAGACATGTTTTTTTAATCTGCACCGCAATTCGCCCGATTGAAACCCGGTGCCCTTCACCGAGAAGGAGCCTGTTAACGGTACACCGCCAGTGTTCTGCTACAAACCTCCCTGTATTTGGCTGACGCTGTTGTGGTGGTGGTGGTGGTGGTGGTGGTGTAGCTCTTCTTCTGGCGGTTGACTCACCGCTTTACAGTTGATGATTTGAGTATTTACCGCCGCCTGCTGGACAAGGAGAGTTAATGCATGTGATCCCTTTTTTCGGATGAATCTTGTTTACCATCTGTATTGACGTGACGTGCCTCTACCCCCCAGTGTATATATCACCAGGGTGCGATTTGTACGGAGGGGATGGGGGGTATTTTCCCCCCTCTGGTTTTCCTATTCCCCCCTCTGCTAAATAATTTTTATCTCCGGGGGGGGGACAAGGATTTTCCCCGCTTGATAGCGATGAATGCAATTTAACAGCTCGCCTACTTAAACTCTTGAAATCTAACGATCTTCAGTGTCAATACATCAGAGTAGCTGTTCAGTAGCCTTCTGGCAGACGGCGCATATTTCTGAACGTCATCCAACACACAAAAAATTGGAACTTTTTAGTGCGGGGTGCGTGTGCGTGATGCGGATCGGTTTTCCCTCTTCGTACGTGCCGCTTCCGCTTCCTCCTCGTACCCAAACCGTCCGTGTGCGTAAAAGTGAGCATCAAGCCAGTTGGACTTTGGATCCTATCGGGGGAAACTTTAATTGCGCTGAGGGAGAGAAGGGGGTTTCGGTAGCAAAGAATAGGAACCAGCTCTTTAATAATAAGAGCAGTGCGGAGCTGCATTACTGTGAGTGATGGCCTATTACTTTTGTATTGATTTTGCATATACAAAACCCTCACCCCTAACCCTAACCCTAAATATGCTTTAGATATATTTTATTTGTTATTTATACTAGTAGCCTACTGTGATGATTTTCCACGTCCCAGATTTTTTGGTCCCCCCCCCAGGCATTTGGTTCCCTACGCGCAGTGCGTGATGTGCGTGTGCGGAGCGCCGGCACAGAGCATATCGTACTTACTTTACAGGACCTAATAATAAAACAACTAAATGAACATTAAAAGTTTTGCCATGTTGTGATGGGGACTAATCCAGGAACCCGAAAAAAGGGCCTGTCTACCCTTTGCGATCTTGTCCCTAGTTGTGAAAGCTAAAAGTCACATGTTCTTGTCTATGAATAATAAAAAAAAAACATCCCCTGCTTTTTTGTCAAATCGCACCCTGCATATCACACAGTATTTAGTGCAGGATTGTATTACCCGGGGGTTTGAAGTGGCGTCGGTGAGATGTATTCTGCCATTTATTGAAAAAAGTGACAGACATTGTTTGTGTTGGCGCCTCGTCTGATATCTAATCACAGGCCATAGCAGCTATACCACACTAGATTTTTTAAATGCTCCAGTCCCCTATGATTTTGTGTAAGGTTTTGGTCATAATGATTAAACATATTATGGTATACCAGCCGGATTCCAGCTTTCTTTTTTTTCCACCTGGGTACCACCCTCCCTAGTGGATTAACACCACTGACAATGAAATGCCAGTCCAGCAAAGGAAGCATGTGCAATCCCTGTGTGAGGAACCTGCCACAGAGTTGCCAAAGACTTGGTCATGACAAGGAGGATCCTGGCCCTGCTGGAAATCTCACTACCGATAGATCTTTACACTCAATAGTTCAAAAAACAGTGCAGCAAGAACAACCTTAACTTCTCTTTCACAATCTCTTGTTCAGGTTTAACCAACAAGGATGTGATCAAACCAGCAAAGGAGGGCCTTTGCCCTTATAAGAGATCAGTGATTGAAGATCAATAAAAAATGGTACCAGTGGACTTAGGAGGATAGGCGGTGGATATGTATACCTCTGGACATAGTAAGTGCTTTTCGTGTAACTCTGTGTTCTCATATGTTTCCTTCAGTTGTTTACCGTCTCCAGACTATATTCACGCATGAATGCAATAACCTTTGAAATACTGTAAGGGATGTTGTAGAAATCAGCCCTTAACTCCTTTACAACAATGTGTGGGTGAGATTTTGTCCCTTTGAGATTTTGTGGTGCAAGTCTGACTTCCACAGGAGCAGCTAGTTTGGCCTCTGCTCTACCGATTTGTTCAGAGGTCAGTGAAATCAAGTATATCTGATGCAACATCATCCTTCTGCTACATCAAATGACATTACATTTTTCCAGTTCAATATTTTTTGTATGCCCGAGGATCACCTCAGACGGCTTTACAATCAAATCACATAAATTATTCGTAGGGTAATTATTCCTAGGGAGTAGATCGATGGTGGAAGATGACTACTAATGCAAAAAACAGTAGCATTGGATTTAGTAGAACAAAAGGATAACAAAAGCAGTAATGGCTGCTTTGATTTCATAAGGTGTTTGATCGTAATGGCGCATTAACGTAGCTCAAATTAGCTTGTGTCCAAACAAAAGTCGACATGTTAGCACTTCGGTGAAATATTTACGTAAAGCTGTTTTTCGAGAGCCTCGTTGAGGTGCTCCTCTTGTTATCTGACGACTATAGTATTTTATATGTATTGTGGGCGTAGTTGGGCACCCACGCTGCATTCTATGCATTATTTTTATAGTTATTTTATATAGTTAACTATAATAACTATAGTTTATAGTTATTTTTATAGTTATTTTATATATTTGTATTCATGCTAAACTGTCGGCTGACGTCACCAGGCGCCAGTCTGAGCTTCATTAGTAAAATTTGTAGAATGCCCGTTTTAAAGTTAGACTGTCCATTTTAAATGCTTGTTGAAAATCGGCGGGGAGAGAAACAGTGTGGTCTTAATATGTCATTCTAGCGCAATCAATGTGCATTTTAAAATAAAATAAACAAAAAAGAAACATGGTTCGCGGATGCCCTTCTAGTTTCGAATTTCTGTTGTTCCAGCTTTATTATGAATGAAGCAAAAAAAGCCGTTAATTTAGCGTTGACATAGAGAAACAATAAAACCCTGCTTAATTTCCAGGTGTCTGTTGGCGAGCACCTTGCGTGTGTGTCGCGCGGATAAGCTCACGCACTCATCTCGAACCTCGACCGCGCCGCGGTGGTGACAGTCGCCATTTTATTTTGAAAATCAAACTGAACTGGAGGCACAGCGACCCTTCCATTTCGTCAAGTTTTTTGTGCGAAATAAGAAGGCATGGAAACCTGACTTACTTTCTTGGAAGCACGGTGAGATTTGAAATATAGTTGGTTAACAACCGTCGACCGATTCTTATGCTACAAGTAAACAACGATGTTGATACGGACGGTGAATGTTAGCGAGCAGCGCGGGGATAGGCTATTTGCTGAAAAGCAGCTGTCATATTGGCTAACATCAAACAACTCATTTCTGTACTTAGCAATGATTTTAGCTAAAAAAGATAACCCAGTTCTCTACAACAGTATTCGCCACATTTTGGACGTAGACGGTGCTTCTATGCCACATTTACGCTATGTTTCAGGGCCGTTGGTTTCCGACAAACATAATCTTGGCGATTCCGTACATTAGTCGGTGCCCGTGGAAATAAGCTAACGTTAACAAGGTTACTGCTAACGGTAGCTTGCACGATCGCGCAAACCCCATCCGCAATACGGGGCCTCCGCGCTGATGGCCAATCTAATGTGTAACTATGTCGAAACATTCGTAATTGGTTAGCCAGATAAAATGGCTCTTGAACATATTAATAAATACCCTGGAAGCATGATGTTGGTTGGTTTTACCGATTCATTAAAACAAGCTCGTAACGGGTTCATGTTGCAAATGTTAGCCACCTAAATGCTAACTTGACTTGGTAGCATTAGCTTGTAGCCAACAGGGAGTTGGTACTAATTCACAGAGGTTACGTATTGACAAAGCTAGGTAATTGTATTTGGTATACATGCATGCCTGTTGGGTGAAGTATTTTGACACTAGCGGCAGCGTAACAGATTTCCCTGTTAATGCTGACTCTTATTTATCCTGTAAACATTTTCGCTACCGTTGTCTCAAACTTTTCCTCTAGCAAGTGTTTACCAGCGTCATGGTAATGTTAGCCTTAAGTAGGTGGCTAACGTCTCCCTACTTAACATGTGCGCGTTATTTTAAAACTACCTATTAACTCAGTTTCGAATAATTTTAGGATGTCCGGTAATTTTACGATAGTTAACCTAATCGTTGGGTAACATGAAATGTTACGGGAACGTTCGATAGCCTGCTAGTAACATTTGCTAACTCACATTAGCTTGCTCTTTGTTTCAGTGGGAGAGTTGTAACGTTAACTCTGTGTCCATTCACGGTAGGCACCAGGAATGGCCTGTTGGCTACATTTAAAGCAATACACATCATAATTGCTTGATATAGCGGCGATAGTTATCATGCTATTCTAAACAGAAAGTTGCTCCGTTCGGTAAGCAACTTAACTACCGTTAGCATTCAATCTCTGTGCCAATTATTTGGGTGCAGTCGAGGCCTAAGCACAAGCTATCAAAACGGCATGTTTACAGAACTACAATAACAGCATAAACGCACTTGCCGAACACTACATTGCTTTCATTCGTGTTGACCGTAGTTTGGGAATGAAACTGCAGACTGTAAAATCCACTTTTTAATGCACTTAGGCCTTGAATCCTGTCACAGGATTTGATGTTGCCAGTTGATTGTAAATATTGTCCTGCATGAAAATAACGCTAAATAACTCAATATTGTCTCTTTTTTTGTTTTAATTTCTATTGTAATGTTTTTGTGTGTTTTAAAAAACTAATGTCTGAACCTTTTTTGTCCTTTCATTTCAGATGCTGAACTTGATTTTAAACTGAAGGACCTTACCTAGCACTGGGAGCCACTGATTGGAAAAGTTATTTGGAAGCAAACCCTTTTCTTATCTTTGGGGGGCGGTGGGAGCAGAAGTAACCTATCACTGAAGTGACTAAAGGGGAATAATGGTGATTTTGCGCCGTGCTCGGCCGCCTGCTTCCGCCCCAACTAGCAATGAATCTTGATTCGCTTTCGCTGGCTTTGTCTCAAATCAGCTATCTGGTGGACAATTTAACAAAGAAAAACTACCGAGCCAGCCAGCAAGAAATACAGCATGTAAGTGGTAGAAAAATACTTTTTTCTACATTAGTCAACAAATGTCTGTGAAGTGTACCAAAACATCTCCTTGTCACATGTTTGGATCTTTTTGTCTGTGCTCTCCCAGATTGTTAATCGTCACGGCCCTGAGGCAGACAGGCATTTATTACGCTGTCTCTTCTCTCATGTGGATTTCAGTGGCGATGGTAAAAGCAGTGGCAAGGACTTTCACCAGGTAATTGTTGATTAGAGATATGTTCTTTTTTTAAATTTTCTTGACTGAAGTTCCTTTTAGTGAGTAATGTTGTAGGCCCTTGGTACTTTGAAGTTGAGCATCTTACAGATTCCCGCCTTTGGGTCTGTTTTTTAAACTAGAGGAATAGTTTGCATTCAGTTTGCTATCGAACTTAAATGGTTTCCTATTGATGTAATTGCCATCCTAAAACACAATTTCTTGCGTCTTAAGTTACATCTGTCAAACTCCCTTTATAGATGAGCATAACACGGATCATGGGGACTAACGTATGTCTACATATCCCCAGGTAAAAATGTAAAAAATAAACATGGGTTAAAAATGCAATGTAAATCGCTTTGGAAAAAAGCGTCAGCAAAATGACCTGTAATGTAATATCTCATTAATCCATCTTTTAAATGAGACAGAATCTACCCAACACCAAGTCCTCTCATTGTAGTACCGCATGATACTGTATGTTCTGTTTTTTGCATACATCTGGCAGCACTGGGAAACTTGTATTTTTAAAATGATTTAATTTAACATTCTCTGCGCTTGCCCAGAGTCATTTAGACACTACTGGATTCTTAAGTTATGCAAGACTTGTTGGGGGAAAACTGACCTGAACACATTCACAGGAATCCCTTTACCTCACAACTTAAAACGTTTTTCATTGAAATATTTTATCGGTACCCATGAGTCTTCAGACATGCTCTTTATGCTAATTCCATGCAGTTTGTAGCAAAAATCCTGCAACTTTGTGTACACGGAAGGAATGTTATGGCCTATTCTAAATTGTTTCTGGATTTTGGGGTTCCTAAACATTCTTCCTCTATATGAAAGATGGTTTTATTATTTAAACTTGGTACAAGACCTGCTGCCTTGTAACTATCATTCTCTTACACAGAAATTGGATAAATGACCTCTTGCAAAACTAGACAACGGTTCAATAAATTTTGTATCGCTGTCATGTTGTTCCAGTAGCTCTTCCCTGACTGGAGATGTTCCACCTATTGTCCAATATTCTTTGATCTTCCCAATAGTTCTGCAGAACAGACTAACCATCGATATGGAGATATTTGTTGATCACCTTTCTCAAAGACTCAAACCATCTTTCTTTAGTGCCCTTAACGGCGCCTGCAAGTTCAATATTGGCGTCCTTGCTCTGAATAGCAGCACTAGATGAATTGATAAAATGCAACGTCAACACAGCTGCTAGTATCGACAACAAGACTAGGCTTTAATCAACCTTAAGTGTTGCCACAAATTATGTAATGCATGTTGTCATGCCTGCAAAACCCAGACATTTGAGTAGGCAGCCTTAGCATAATCTCATGTTTGTTCAACATTTATTACTAGGAAAAACTTTTACTGCCAACTGGCATTAGCAAGTTCCCAGGTCTGCCTACATTATGGGGCGTACTATTGAGCTTATATCCCCCTCCAAAGTAAGGAATCTTCAGTGTAGTGTTTATAGTTTGTTTCCCACATTGTGATTGTGAAGACTGGTTATCGTTTAGTATAAATTCTTGTGAGACACTTGCTGTCTTTATCTTATTCTTCACCTGCCACTGTTCTTTTTACTCTTTCCTTTTCCTTGGTACGTTTTTCTGCTTTTCAACTTGCCGAAGACGCAGTTTCTGATTCAGGAGTGTGTGTCGCTGATATCGAAGCCAAACTTTATCGCTACTCTCTGTTACGCCGTTGACAATCCGCTGCACTACCAGAAGGTAAGGAGCCAATGTCTGTATTACTGTGGTGGCCAGGATGTATTGCTGCTCTTGTTTACTCAACTATAATAGTTTAGTAAATGCATTGCCTTCTACTAAAATCAATAAAATGCAGTAATAGGTTAAAATTGGCTGAATTTTAATTAATTCTCTATTTGCAAAAAATAAACAAACTTGGTCCAGTCTGCATGTGTACATGTAGCATGTCTTCATAAATATTAAAAATGTATTTATATTTTTTAAATGTATCTAATACAATCTACTTTAACTGTCTTTTAGAGTTTGAAACCTTCGGCCCATTTATTCGCTCAACTGAGTAAAGTTCTTAAGCTCAGCAAGGTCCAAGAGGTAAGTCGACTCTGCATATCGTAAATAGGTCCAGTACATTGTTCACACTTGGGAGTTAACAGCTATTGAATCAAAAACATGTTTAACAGTGCCTAGAATGATCAATTACTTAATTTGATTTCCCCAGGTGATTTTTGGACTTGCTTTGCTCAACTCCAGCAACGCGGACCTTCGTGGTTTTGGTAAGTAATCTAATTGTGCTGGAGATGTGTAACGAGCAAAATTATTTGGAACCTTTGGCTTGTATATTCATACTGTGAATGTGGGTTAAAAGTAATACAACACTTATTATAAAAAATACATGTGGCAGATAAATCTGACTGAAGTTCACACTTGTTTAATTGTCTGTTCTAAAAGTTTGCTGAAACAGAACATCCATACTTTATTTCCTCTGCCACAAGCCTGTCAGCTTGCCTGCATTCATAACCTACATATACATTCCTTTCATGGGGTTCTACATCCTGTGCGTTATTAATTGGTTTCCGATTGGCTTTCAGCCGCGCAGTTCATCAAGCAGAAACTTCCAGACCTTCTGCGGTCGTACGTGGACGCGGATCTCGGCGGAAACCAGGAAGGTGGCTTCCAAGACATTGCCATAGAGGTCTTGCAATTGCTCCTCTCCCATTTACTCTTTGGCCAGAAGGGAGCCAGCGGGGTAGGACAAGAGCAGATCGACGCCTTCCTCAAGACACTTTGTCGAGGTACGCAAATGTACATCAGATCCCGCAGCTGAAGAGGCATCTGTTGGATCTATTGTATTTAAAATTGTATGCTTTATTTACAGATTTCCCCCAGGAGCGCTGCCCTGTGGTGCTCGCACCACTCCTGTACCCTGAAAAACGGGACATTCTCATGGACAGGATCCTGCCAGACTCGGGGGAGTTAGCTAAGACCATGATGGAGAGTTCTCTCGCCGATTTCATGCAAGAAGTCGGCTATGGCTTCTGTGCTAGGTGACTTAGTTTATTCTGCACCTGTGGATGTGTCTTGTTGCTTTTAGTTTTATAGTGATTCTAATGCACAGTTAGTGGGATTTGAAAAGACATGTGAGCGTTGATGATGTTGGCTCCCTCTGACCCCGTCATTTTGTCCCTCCAGTTTGGATGAGTGCAGAAACATAATCCTCCAGTATGGGGTGAGAGAGGTGACTGCCAGCCAGGTGGCCAGGGTCCTGGGCATGATGGCTCGTACACACTCGGGCCTAACGGATGGCATCCCACTACAGGTGAGGGGCGTTATTTGATGTAAGGGAGGCCCGACGTCTACGGCCCCTTTCGACAACTGTATTTGGCTTGAAGGGGACCAGAAGAAAAGACGATACCTTACTGCATTTGGGCTCCTAACACACACACACAAAACGATAGGTAGTAGTAGGTCTACCTATATTGCCTTTTTATTCACAAACAACCATGACCTTACAAAAGGAGTCGGGTTAATCAGATCTTCTTTGAGGCCAGGAGGATATATCGTCATGGCAAAAGTAACGTTGACTTAAAGAAAAAAGTTGACTTATTTTTGGTTTCTTTGCATCAAAGCTTACATTTTGTTTTTCCCTCAGTCCATCTCCGCTCCAGGCAGCGGTATCTGGAGCGACGGGAAGGACAAGAACGATGGCTCGCAGGCACACACGTGGAATGTTGAGGTTCTCATTGACGTTGTGAAAGAAGTGGTAAGTCACGCCGTCAGTTTCTTTACTATAGAGATCATTTTTTCACTTGCACAACTTTAAAAAGATGAACCGCTTTGAGTGTTGAGAATGATTGGGATGCCCAGTTGAAACCCAATTTGCAGATCAACTCCACTTAAGCATTTTTATCTCTCATATTCCATTAAAGCATTTGTATCGCTCATATTCCATTTAACATCTGAAAGTCAAAAATATTTTCACATTTAAATCTCCCCAGAATATTTGGGTTTACCATGTATACAGCATTTTATAGTGTTGCTCTGTAACTGTCCTGCGTCAGCACTAGGCCTGCAACTAACAATTATTTGATGATCGACTAATTGGTCGATCATTTTCTCGATAAATCGGATAAAAAAAATTCAAACCCTTTTATTCTAAAAACTAACTGAATTCAAATTGCATCAATACTATAAAAAGTAAAGGTTGCTCCTTGAACATAATGGTACTACTCAGACGCACACACACTTAAACGCCAATGTTCACTCGAAGCTTATTCATGAAATGATTACCATCATTGTGGTGCCAGTTAAGTAAATGTATACACCACATCTAAAAAAAAAGTGCTAGGAGCTGCATTTATTTGCAATTTTAAATTCATAAGAGGCTGGTTTAATGGATCAATGTGTCTACTGTCACAGGCACAATATCAACTACTGTATGACGGCATTAAAAAGTACAATACTTACAAATCTATTGGTCAACAATGCATATTTTGCCATTTGCACATCTTTTTAGTTAATTGAATGTGAACTGCTCCCAAACCTTGGACGACTTGACTCAAATGGATGTGTTTGCCTGCGCCATGTGACTCAAAACTGCAGGCGCTGCTGGCTGATCTTTCCTCTACGTTGTCTTGGCGCTTTTATTTTTGCTCCGCACGGATCTCCGCAACCCATTGAGTGACGTAACTAATCGATAAGGAAATTCGTTGCAAACACTTTTAATGATCGTTTATTGATTTAATCGATTCGCTGTTCCAGCCTTAGTCGGTGCACAAGATTATTCAGCCAATGACCTGTCACCATAACTCTTACTTTGAAAAGCTCACTTAGTTTTCACCTGTCTATTTGTTCCCTAGAATCCCAACCTGAACTTCAAAGAGGTGACCTACGAATTGGACCACGCAGGCTTTATAATCCGGGACAGTAAAGGCCTACATATTGTCGTGTACGGCATTCAGAGGGGGCTGGGCATGGAGGTGTTTCCCGTCGATCTCATCTATCGCCCATGGAAACACGCTGAGGGACAGGTAACAGACTGAAGTCTGCATTGGGATGATTTTAAATTTGTTTTTTTAAGGGCCTAATTAATTGTGAAAGGATAGAGAAATTATGTTTTAATAGAAAATCCTAATGCAAACCAGTAAGTGTTTTTTTTTTAGGTTTTTTTTTCGTCCAGACTGTTATGGTTGCGCTTTGTATTACCTATAAAGTGGTCTTATTTACTTTTCTTTTTTCAGCTGTCATTCATTCAGCACTCCCTGATGAGCCCAGAAGTGTTCTCCTTTGCGGACTACCCTTGTCACACTGTGGCCATTGACATCCTTAAAGCCCCACCAGAGGATGACAACAGAGAGATTGCCACCTGGTATGGAGCTTGTTTGGTTTTCTGCTCTTTGGAAGGGAGTTGCTACTTATTGAGTTTGGTATTTAGTATTCCGGCTTTAAAAGTTTAAACTCAAAGGGAATGAGATTTTTTCCTCTACTCTTGCATTTGCGGTGAACGAATGCGAGACCTAGCACGTTCAATAAAACAATATATCAATGCCGCCATGGAACTTCACTGTGTTTGAAGGATTCCTCTCAACTCTTAACAGGAAAAGTCTGGACCTTGTGGAGAGCCTGCTGAGGCTGTCGGAGGTCGGCCAGTATGAGCAAGTGAAGCAGCTGTTCAGCTTTCCGATCAAGCACTGCCCAGACATGTTGGTGCTGGCCTTGCTGCAGATCTCCACCTCCTGGCACACGCTGCGCCACGAGCTCATCTCTACCCTAATGCCCATCTTTCTGGGGAACCACCCCAACTCTGCCATCATCCTGCACTATGCCTGGCACGGGCAGGTTGGTGTTGATGCTTGTTGGTTTCGATTAAAGAGGTCATCCATTTGTGTTGAGTGTATACTTATACAACCTGGCTTTTCTTTTCTCCCAGGGACAGTCTCCTTCTATCCGTCAGCTTATCATGCATTCGATGGCTGAGTGGTACATGAGAGGAGAGCAGTATGACCAGGCCAAGCTGTCTCGCATCCTCGACGTGGCCCAGGACTTGAAGGTTTGTCAGAATAGACCGAATAATCACACATGTTGACCCATCAAAACCGAAGCAGAATTAGGAAATGGCGTTGCTGCACAGAAGACTGCTCCCTTGAATAATGGAATGTGTCAACAAATTGGAAGATAAAGGTTCATATATGTTGTGCTCTTGTTTATTCTAAATCCCGGTATTCTTTTAATTGTCAGTGGTTTTTGTCCCTATGCTCCCCAGTCTCTATCGATGTTGCTGAATGGAACTCCATTTGCCTTTGTTATTGACCTCGCTGCACTTGCTTCCCGCCGTGAATACCTCAAACTTGATAAATGGCTTACTGACAAAATCAGAGAGCATGGGGTAAGAATTTGTACACTTACAGCTATCTGTAGATTGGTGGTCTTGTTTTGTGTCATTGCAATTTCAGAGTGACAGCTCTGAGAAAATTGCTTTTAACAATTGTTTGTTTTCTTAGGAACCTTTCATCCAGGCGTGTGTGACTTTCCTGAAGAGGCGCTGCCCATCCATTATGGGGGGTCTGGCCCCAGACAAGGACCAGCCCAAAAGTGCTCAGCTGCCCCCGGAGACTTTAGCCACCATGCTGGCCTGCCTGCAGTCCTGTGCTGGGTGAGATGTGTTTTGGCTGTAGTGTATGGTTTTATGGGCATCAATCCTTCTTAACCTATTCTAAAATCAGCGTTCCTTTTACTTTTGATTCCTCAGGAGCGTGTCACAGGAGCTGTCAGAGACCATCCTGACCATGGTTGCCAACTGCAGCAATGTAATGAATAAACCCCGGCAACCACCACCAGGGGTATTGCCAAAGGGTCGTGCCCCCAGCACCAGCAGCCTGGATGCCATCTCTCCTGTTCAGGTATCTTTACACGGGAAGCACATTACTGTAGTATACTTTGTCATGTCTTCTCAAGGCGGCCTCTTATTCCTAACTTCCTGGGGAAATAAAACTTAATTTATTCCTGTCTCTCGCCCCCTCTGTCTCCCCCTCCTTTGTTTTTCCTCTAGATGGACTCCCTCTCTGGCATGGGTTCCTTGAACCTGGGGGGCACAGCCACCTCCCATACTCAAAGCATGCCGGGTTTCCCAACCTCACTGAGTTCTGCTTTCAGTAATCCCCAATCCCCAGCAAAGGCCTTCCCACCTCTCACCAACCCTAACCCTAGCACACCGTTTGGGGGTATCGGCAGCCTGTCCTCGCAGCTCCCTGGTATGGACTCTGGTACTATGCTATTTTATTTTTCCATTTTAACACCAATGACCACAGCTCTTTAGGAAGAAGCATGGAAACAAATTGTTGCAGTTTGACTGTTACTAAATGTTTCTACTTAACTTTCAGGTCCTTTGGGCACGGGCATCAGCTCAAGTATTGGCTCTAGTCTGGGGATGCCAACTGTCAACACAGACCCTTTTGGCACCAGGAAGATGAGCACACCGGGCCTAAATCCCCCCACCTTTCAACAGAGTAAGATGAAGGCCTGTAAGTGGTGGTGGTGTGACTCAGAGCCCCGCCCTGCACGGCTCGCTGTGGTATTTCCTCTGCTGTGTAGAAGAGTTTCAGAAGTATCAACCAAGAGTCTGTAGAAGGCTTGTACCAAATTTATCAAGATTTCCCTTTTTAATTGGTTTGTTGATCAGAGGAAATGCAGAGCAGTCTTACATTCTGTGTCTGCATAATGCTGACAGCCCCACTTGAATGTCTGTGTGTCTTTTTTTTAAGCAATAATGCCTAACTTTCCCCCGCCAGAGTACTTTCCTGATTTCACAGGTAACTAATGAGATGTAGCTCTTGCTCCCCCATGCAACCTTTTTTTTTGTTTTTTTTTTTCTCTCTCCAGCTGACCTTTCTCAGGTGTGGCCCGAGACAAACCAGCACTTTAGCAAGGAGATAGACGATGAGGCAAACAGTTACTTCCAGCGCATCTACAACCACCCACCTCACCCAACTATGTCTGTGGATGAAGTATGTTGCAATATTATTAATTTCTCTTACAAAAACACCAACTTCAGTCAAACCCAACAGCGAGTAGTGTTGTTGTGCTTGGAGTTAACTCCTACTCAATCACTCCCCCACCCTCCCAGGTACTGGAGATGCTGCAGAGGTTCAAGGACTCGACCATCAAGCGGGAGCGCGAGGTGTTCAACTGCATGCTCCGTAACTTGTTTGAAGAATACCGGTTCTTCCCCCAGTACCCAGACAAGGAGCTGCACATCACTGCCTGCCTTTTTGGTGGCATTATTGAGAAGGGTCTCGTGACCTACATGGCCCTGGGCCTGGCCCTCCGATATGTTCTTGAAGCCTTAAGGAAACCCTATGGATCCAAAATGTATTACTTTGGAATTGCCGCCCTAGATAGGTTTAAAAACAGGTATTGAAACATTTCTTCTGTAAAATGAGTATTAATGTCCAAACATGAACAAGGTACCGTGACATAATCTTCCATGTTTCTAGATTAAAGGACTATCCTCAGTATTGTCAACACCTGGCTTCAATTGCCCACTTCTTGCAATTCCCCCACCATTTACAAGAGGTAATCAGGTTTCCTTAATTAAAATGAGCATTATTTTTAAGTCTTTAGAGTTAACTATGACTGGTGAAAATGAGTCGAACATACGGATAAATAAAATTGCGCTCTGCTTCTTTCAATATCCTGTGTGTGCAGTATATCGAGTATGGCCAACAGTCACGGGACCCTCCGGTGAAGATGCAGGGCTCCATCACCACGCCTGGCAGTCTGGCACTGGCACAAGTCCAGTCGCAGCAACCTGGTGTCCCCAAGGCTCCGCAGCCAGGTCAGCCAAGCACTCTAGTCACCACCACAACGACGACGAGTACAGTGACTAAGACGCCGACCATTACAAGACCCACACCCAGCACTTTCAAGAAGGATGTGCCTGTGAGTTTGGCTTTGCTAACGTCTAAACGCCTTGTTATGCATATTTCTGATATAGATAATAATGCAGGGTTACTTTCTGCAGCCCTCCATAAACACGACTAACATTGACACCCTGCTGGTGGCTACTGACCAAACGGAAAGGATTGTCGAGCCTCCAGAAAATGTCCAGGAGAAGATTGCATTCATCTTCAACAACCTTTCCCAGTCCAACATGACACAGAAGGTAAAGCAAAAACATACAAAACATAACCCAGTCTGTCAAAGATGAAATTTAAAAACTTTCTCCCTTCAGGTGGAGGAGTTGAAAGAGACTGTGAAGGAGGAGTTTATGCCTTGGGTGTCTCAGTACCTGGTGATGAAGCGCGTGAGCATTGAGCCCAACTTCCATGGGCTCTACTCCAACTTCCTAGACACTCTCAAGAACCCGGAGTTTGTGAAGATGGTCCTTAATGAGACTTACAGGAACATCAAGGTAAAGCACTCGGGCTTAAGATGGTTACCATAACGATGGCATTTTTTCGGTCCCTCCCTGCTATGAATAACGCTGACAAATATTCAAAATACTGAATGTAATCCCTGAATTTCTTAAAATTTCTTCAGGTTCTTTTGACATCTGACAAGGCGGCTGCCAATTTCTCTGATCGCTCCCTGCTGAAGAACTTGGGCCACTGGCTCGGCATGATTACGCTGGCCAAAAACAAGCCTATCCTCTACACAGTAAGTCTTATGTAATGCTACCTTTTTTCTTTTTTCCAGTCGGTCTGCTTTCTAGATGGCTGACCAATATTTTTCTGTTTTGCCAGGATCTGGAAGTCAAGTCTCTGCTCCTGGAAGCCTACTTGAAAGGCCAGCAGGAGCTACTGTATGTCGTTCCCTTTGTGGCCAAAGTTCTAGAGTCCAGTCTACGAAGCATGGTTAGTAAAATGGGAGAGGTGTTGACACTACCTCACTCAATTTCCCAGTATCTCATGCTGGCATATTTACTTTTAGGTGAAGTAAATATGCAACATTTTTCACTCAGGCATGTAATATGTAGAGCTTATGCTTACCTTATTCCACTGTTTGATGTTCTGTGAAATAAGACTTATGCCTCTTGCGTTGTAGGTCTTTCGGCCCCAGAACCCCTGGACCATGGCCATCATGAATGTTCTTGCTGAGCTGCATCAAGAACATGACCTCAAGGTAATCAACTTGCTCCCTCGTATAGCCTTCTTAACTTCAGGCATCTCTTTGAAATGCACTCATCTAAATTATGGTTAAACAGCTTTGGTACCAGATATGAAAGAATCATGGCGCACAACAAAACGTCTGCTTGCTAACCACTACAGTGTGTATTAAAGATAAAGATTTAATTGACTACAGTAATCGTTTTAAACCGACCACTTGTAATTGTGTGCCCACAGCTCAACCTCAAGTTTGAGATTGAGGTTTTGTGTAAGAACTTGTCGCTGGACATCAATGACCTCAAGCCAGGGACCTTGCTGAAGGACAAAGACAAGCTTAAGAGCCTGGAGGAGCAGCTGTCTGCACCAAAGAAAGAGGCAAAGCCTCCAGAGGAGATGCTGCCGGTCTCTACTGCAGGTTGGCGCACAATCTTTGCTTTTACCGTCTCAATGTTTTCTTTAATTTGTTTGTCTGCTTCACCTTCACCATCCTCTCAGCCAATTCTGAAAAAATGTTTTAACGGCACCGGTGTCCTGAGGAGAAACCTTAGTCTTTTTAATATTTAGAAAATAATATACACATTACAATTTCTGTAACAGTCGTAGCAATACAGAATTTTGCCATTTGCCATGACTGTTCTTTTCTAAAAGGTCACATGAAGCTCAGTAATTCCTGTTTTTGTTGCTTAACTGCGTGCTGACTGGTATTTGAATAATCTGCAGTGTCATTCGAAATCAAATCTTTTTGTCTTCTAACCAACAGGAGACTTTGTTCCATTTGCGGCCCCTCCCTCGACCCCCGCCACCACCACCCCCGCCTGCACAACAACCGGGCCCCCAACCCCACAGTTCAGTTACCACGACATCAATGTGTATGCCTTGGCAGGCCTGGCCCCACACATCAATATCAATGTCAACGTAAGTGTTCGGCCCCTGCCCACTCCCGATGTAGAAGTTAACGCTACATGCGCAAGATTGAGCGTGTTATATACATCCGGGACATTGTTTTCTTTTTTGCTTGTAGAAGTTACAGGTGAACATGTGCTTCTCAATCGCTTTGGCGGGTGGGGAACTTAAACCTGAAAATCACTCAAACTCTGCTTTCATCCCATGGAGCTGACATAGGGTTCACTAAATTGTACAATACGTTACTTTATCACGGCGACCGCCAAAGCCCTATTGCACTCTCTCTTTTTGCATATTGTTGCTTTTATCTTTACGACTGTTCTCCTTTTACTTTTCTATCGCCCTTGTTTCCAGGTCTCGCTGCTGCAGGCCCATCCTCAGTTGAAGCAGTGCGTTCGGCAGTCGGTTGAGCGAGCTGTTCAGGAGCTGGTGCATCCTGTTGTTGACCGCTCCATCAAAATTGCCATGACGACTTGTGAGCAGATCATCAGAAAGGACTTTGCCCTGGATTCTGAGGAGTCCCGCATGCGCGTGGCTGCCCACCATATGATGAGAAACCTGACCGCTGGCATGGCCATGATCACCTGTCGCGAGCCGCTGCTCATGAGCATCGCCACCAACCTTAAGAACAGCTTTGCTGCTGCACTTAGGGTAAGCTCAATGGAACATGAGGGCCTCTTTTCCGTATCGCTAGTCCCCCACAAGTTTGACGGCAGTCTCAGCCTTTCTCGTGCACCGTTCCTGCTTCTCCAACTCAGTCTTTATTCCCTCAGGCACCAACACCCCAACAGAGGGAGATGATGGAGGAGGCTGCGGCCAGGATTGCTCAAGACAACTGTGAACTCGCTTGCTGCTTCATTCAGAAAACGGCCGTCGAGAAAGCTGGCCCTGAAATGGACAAGAGGCTAGCTACGGTGAGACTCGACAGCCGTGAATTTAAATGCATTTCCAATGCATGATTTGTGCGTTGAGAGTTGCCTCAGCTTGAAATGTGTTTCGAAATGGATAAGCAATTTTTATTATCTATATAGCAAAGATTGCATTAATGGGGTTTCCAGGCCCAAAACGTTTTTTTGCAATTGTTTGTGGATCTGTGGTTTGTATTGTTCCAACAACTAAACAAAGAGGCTTTAGAGGTATGCATCTTTTGTTTGTACATTTAAATGTATTATTCATTTCTTAGGAGTTTGAGCTGAGGAAGCATGCCCGCCAAGAGGGACGTCGCTATTGTGATCCCGTCGTCTTGACATACCAGGCTGAGCGCATGCCTGAGCAGATCCGGCTCAAGGTGAGGCCACGAACATCCGGGAAAGCATTTCGAGACATAATGCAGTTATAACACACACACAGGATCTGGATGATTCAGTGTGGCTGCAGATGGCCGGCGCTACGTGGCAGAGGAACTAACTCGTTTACTTGTTGTGTTGCAGGTGGGAGGAGTGGACCCCAAACAACTTGCTGTGTATGAAGAGTTTGCCAGGAATGTTCCAGGGTTCCTACCCAGCAATGATCTCTCCCAGCCCACCGGCTTCTTGGCTCAGCCCATGAAAGTGAGTTTGCATTTTCCTATGACTATTTCCTGTCTCTACAGTAAATAAGAAAATGTGTTTATCCCAAGATGCTAAACGCACAGAACTTGACTCATCTTTTCTCCATCTCTGACAACAGCAGCAGGCATGGGCCACAGATGACGTGGCTCAGATCTACGATAAGTGCATGGCCGACCTGGAGCAACATCTTCATGCCATCCCTCAAACCCTCGCCATGAACCCTTTGACCCAGGCTCTGCGCAGCCTGCTGGAGGCCGTGGCCTTGGCGAGGAACTCCCGGGACGGCATCGCCGCGCTCGGCCTTCTGCAGAAGGTACAACAGTTAAGCTCGTCTTCAGACGCACTGAGGGAATCATGACGAGGTCTACGCTAACTTGTGTTTTTACTACGGTGGCTTTTTGTTTCGCAGGCTGTGGAAGGTCTTCTAGATGCCACCAGCGGTGCGGATGCCGACTTGCTGCTCCGCTATAGGGAGTGCCACCTGCTGGTGCTGAAAGCCCTTCAGGATGGACGTGCCTATGGTCCACAGTGGTGCAATAAGCAGATAACCAGGTGAGTCTAAACTATTATTTAGCCCTGGTGGCTGTGCAAGTCGTGGGGGAAATGACTTGATTTTTGTGAAATTGATTTTAAGGGATGTTAAAAGAATTTGCCGATGTTTAATGTTTCTGCTTCTTGTGGTTTTCTTTGATTGTAGGTGTCTGATTGAATGTCGTGATGAGTACAAATACAACGTAGAGGCAGTGGAGCTTCTGATCAGGAACCACCTGGTCAACATGCAGCAGTACGACCTGCACCTGGCACAGGTACGCTTAATTAATGGAGTCTTTAACAGTTTTATCTCTGGTCTCATGCTTTGCTTTGGTAAGACATCCAGTACCTGTAATGGTCTAATTCTCAAATGGTTATTTTGTGTACTCAGGATTTGTTCTTTCTGTTGAACAGTGTTGAAATGTCCTCCATTAGCTCCAATGTAGTTCTCCTTGTAAATGATTTGACACTCATGGTTGTCTTCTAGTCGATGGAGAATGGACTGCACTACATGGCGGTAGCTTTCGCCATGCAGTTGGTGAAGTTGCTGCTAGTGGACGAACGCAGCGTCAGCCATGTCACTGAGGCTGACCTCTTCCACACAATTGAGACTTTAATGAGAACCTGTGCACACTCCAGAGCCAACGCACCTGAGGGGTAAACGCCTACAATGTTCAACTTTTTTTTTTCTTTCTTGAATTTCTTCATTATCCGTAGACCGCCCACTTATTAAAGTAAGTGGTTTCCACTTTGGAGGAAGAAACGTATTCATCCCCCAACAAAATTATACATGTTCGTTTGAGAAGTCACAAAATTTAATTTCAACCACAATCTATGCATTTACAAAAAAGAGAAATGCAATCTCTTTTAAGTAAACCAGATTGCTCATTAGACAAAAACTAATAAAATGTACAACCATTTTAGAACAATGCAAATAAAGTTCTATTTGCAAAAAATAAAGAATTTATGGCAGAAAATAGTTTATTGATGCAATTGACCTGTTTTGCACTGAGCATATTTTCAAGATAACTATATAAAATACCACAAAACCAGTTAAAATATTTGGCAATAACGAGTTTTACACAGTATATCGTTTCAAAACAAAACATGAAAATGAGCCATGTCAAACTCATTGATGGTAATTAGTGGCTGAAATGAGCCTGCTTTCACCTAAAACTCTTGTCAAAACACTTTCAGACTTTATACAGTCTCAATGTTGAGCTTTGATGTGTTTTGTTTTAAGAGGCAACAGCAGTCCATTTACTTTGTAGATTCAGAACCTCACGTGCCTTACCTGTAATACTGCTATTACTACTCTATAGGGCCTTCCACAGTTGGATCAATAAACGAATGTTTTTACACTTGGCTAAGTAATTTCTCCGTTCACTGTTGACATCCTTTCCTGTCAAATAAACCTTTTTAATGAAACGACTAATGGTATGGAAGCTCAACCTGACTGCTTGTTCTCTTTGTCCTCCCCCAGCCTTCCCCAGCTGATGGATGTTGTTCGCTCCAACTACGAGGCCATGATCGACCGGGCCCACGGAGGACCCAACTTTATGATGCACTCTGGCATTTCACAGGCCTCGGAATACGACGACCCCCCAGGCCTCAGAGAGAAGGCTGAGTATCTCCTGAGGGAATGGGTCAACCTGTACCACTCGGCCGCCGCTGGCAGGGATAGCACCAAAGCGTTCTCCGCCTTTGTTGGCCAGGTGAGCACTTATTCATCACTTTAATGTCCAGTGCACAGGACCCCTCGTACCTCCGTGTTGATCTCTTCCGTCACCTTTTTCTTTCCAGATGCACCAGCAGGGGATCCTGAAGACAGACGACCTGATAACGAGGTTCTTCCGGCTGTGCACAGAGATGTGCGTGGAGATAAGCTACCGGGCGCAGGCTGAGCAGCAGCACAACCCGGCAGCCAGCGCCGCCATCATCCGAGCAAAGTGCTACCACAACCTGGACGCCTTCGTCAGGCTCATAGCCCTGCTGGTCAAACACTCTGGAGAGGCCACCAACACGGTGACGAAAATCAACCTCCTCAACAAGGTACTGAATCGCCTGTGACTGGTGCGGTTCAAAGTAGAAACTAGCACGACACACCGTCGGACATTCGTGTGTAGCCACAAAGCCCTTCATTGATTTCTAAATGTATGCAACCTGGAATGAAAAAATGGTAAGGGACTTCAAACTAACATAATGAGGTTTATTCTAAACTAGGAGGATTACCAAGAACACTAAATTGTAAGTTAAATAATTCAGTGAATCTTTTTGATGAACCGCTCCAAGTTGATATAACTCGGGGGTCATCAACCTCTGAAAACAATATAAACGCTCATCTCTGTAGATGGTGCTTGTGCCGTTGGACCTGCTGGCTCACTTTATTCTGATTGGTCTTGTAGGTGCTGGGTATCGTAGTAGGGGTGCTGATTCAGGACCACGACGTCCGTCAGACCGAATTCCAACAGCTGCCGTACCACCGCATTTTCATCATGCTGCTGTTGGAGCTAAACGCTCCCGAACATGTTCTGGAGACAATCAACTTTCAGACGCTCACTGCCTTCTGGTAAGACATGCTTGCGCTTGTATCGTACCTGAGCGGCCGCCTCCAGCAGGAAAAGGCTGAGACCGAATGTTTTTAAATGTTTCTGTCCATATGTTTGAGACACACTGGTTTGACCTGATTCTCTCCCCTTCCTTCTCATGTGCAGCAATACCTTCCACATCCTGAGACCCACCAAAGCGCCGGGCTTTGTGTACGCCTGGCTGGAGCTCATCTCCCATCGCATCTTCATTGCCAGGATGCTAGCACACACTCCGCAGCAGAAGGTATGGAAGAACAAGCCATCGATGACTCGTACATTCTTTGACTACCTCACATTTCCATCTGGTTGATGTGTAAATGTCAACCCTTTCTGTTTTTTTTTTATTTTACCTTTTTGGTGCCACTTTTCTCTTCCAGGGATGGCCCATGTACGCACAGCTGCTGATTGATCTCTTTAAGTACCTGGCCCCTTTCCTGAGGAATGTAGAGCTCAACAAACCTATGCAAATCCTCTACAAGGTGCGTCTCTTGTTTTTCCTTAATGTACTTCTTGTGATATCGGAATGTGCCTATCAATGTTACACAAGTGTTATTTTGGGAACTGCTCGGTCATTGCTGATGGTGTTGGAGTTTAATTCTGTACGGAGTATTGACTCGTACGCTCTTTTTGTGAAAGTGCAAATGTTATGTTTTTTTTGTGCCCTCTGATAATCTGGTCATTTATTTTCTGTCTCAGGGCACGCTGCGAGTGCTCCTGGTCCTCCTGCACGACTTCCCAGAGTTCCTGTGTGACTACCATTATGGCTTCTGTGACGTTATCCCACCCAACTGCATCCAGCTTCGCAACCTCATCCTCAGTGCCTTCCCACGCAACATGAGGCTCCCTGACCCTTTCACACCCAACCTCAAGGTAAAGACACCGCTGATTAGACGCTTTCAAAGTGCAGCTTGGATCAGCAGAAGCTATAAGCTTCTATTTGTTGACTGACCAAAGGATGTCCTGAATGTGTTTTAATTGCATGCCGGCCGCAGGTGGACATGCTCAGTGAGATCAACATCGCTCCTCGGATCCTCACAAACTTCACAGGCGTGATGCCTTCCCAGTTTAAGAAGGACCTGGACTCCTATCTGAAGACCCGCTCACCAGTAACTTTCTTATCAGAGCTGCGCAGCAACCTGCAAGTAAGCGCTGCCTCGATCTGTTTTTAAAACGAGTGTCCGACTTTATCAAAAGCCAATTAAGATGAATGTGTAATCTCCGTCTCCCAGGTGTCCAATGAGCCCGGAAATCGCTACAACATCCAGCTGATCAATGCTTTAGTGTTGTATGTAGGCACACAGGCCATCGCTCACATCCACAACAAGGGCAGCACCCCCTCCATGAGCACGATCACCCACTCTGCACACATGGACATCTTCCAGAACCTTGCCGTGGACCTGGACACTGAGGGTAAGTTGGTGGTGCACAAACTCAGTCGCTGCCAAAATAAAAATGTGAGGTCACATCACATGAGGTGAATTTTGTATTCAACTAAAAGTGCTTTGAAAGCTCATCTTCAGATTCTTTTGGGGAAAGTTTTTTTTGTATTCAACACTGCCGTGTATTTCCAGGGCGTTACCTGTTCCTTAATGCGATCGCCAACCAGCTACGGTATCCCAACAGCCACACCCACTACTTCAGCTGCACCATGCTCTATCTGTTTGCCGAGGCCAACACCGAGGCCATCCAGGAGCAGATCACCAGGTGAGACAAAGTCTAATTATTCCTACAGGACGGGGGGGGGCATTGAAACCCTAACTGTGTGGCCGTTTTACATATGAGTGCCGTTGGTTCAAGCTTTCTTCGTCTCTTCCAGGGTTCTGTTGGAGAGGCTGATAGTGAACAGGCCCCATCCATGGGGTCTCCTCATTACCTTTATTGAGCTGATCAAGAACCCTGCCTTCAAGTTCTGGAGCCATGACTTTGTGCACTGTGCTCCTGAGATTGAGAAGTAGGTTTCCACCTTATGATGGCTGGGATGATAAAGGATTGTTTTCGGCCAGTCCTGCTCCCTGTACTCATATTGTCCTGTTCTTCTTCCTCTTAGGCTGTTCCAGTCAGTGGCCCAGTGCTGCATGGGACAGAAGCAGGCCCAGCAGGTTATGGAGGGCACCAGTGCCAGCTAGCCTGTGTACAAGCCAGCTCGTAGCGTGTGGGAGAGATGCCCTGAGGCCTTGACTCCCTCCCCCACCACACACACCTCTTTCGCTCTACTGTCCGCACTGGATAAACTGGCCACCACAGTCATTTGAAATGTGGATGAAATGACTACTGCGCCTGGATCTAAAGATTTAGATTTTTGGTTTATCCCTTTGAGGCTGAATTCTGATGTAGAGGACTGATTGGGAAATGCTGTTTAATAGTTTTTTTATTTTATTTTGTTGATGTAAATATTGAAAAAAAAGGGAGAACAGGCGAGGTAGATGTGTGGAGAGCAATGCACATGTCAAATAAATGTATCATGACATGTGAAGACATGAAACATATTTTCACTCACTACCAAAGTCCCTTGTTTGCTTCCCTCCCACACAAACCTTTTTTTCTGACTTTTTGTTTTTTGTTACATTTGAGGCTGAATGGTAAATAATTGAAAAAAAAAAAAAAAAAAGCTGCCTGCTACTTTCATTTGATCCCTTTTTTTTTATCTGAGTGGGACAGGAAGATGAAGTTAAATCTCCCAGGTGGGGTGGGGAGGGGTTCTACTCCGGGTGTGTCGATGGAGACGGTTTGCTGATGGTTTGTCCATTTGGAACTGGCTCTGGAAGTCTCTCCCTGGCACTTGTAAATTGTGCAAAGTGATGGCGACATTGTAACTTGATTTGTACAAAGATCCAAATTGAAGAACAATAGAAGGACCAATACAGCCCATTTTGTAACATTTTGAATGTTTTGTAAATGTATTGGTCCATGTGTTGTATTTTGTAGTCCTTTCTAGTTTGCCTTTAGTTCTTGCTACTTAACTGCAGTATGCATACATACAGTAAATAAAGCATTCAAACTGCAAGCCACCTCTGTTCATTCAGGACTATGGGAGTTATTTTATGCTGTAAATCCATATGATCGGATAAGTTGCGTAACTATTTTTGTTCAAAGTTCAAATGCTAATTTGTATTCCTACTTTTGAAAAGTTGTTTATTAGAAAAAGTAAAATGCTCTTTGTTGGGTCCATCCAGAGAACATGGTGTCTTGTGCTTAAAGGATTAAGACTAGAAAATGTCTTTAATGTATTGACAAAAAGGATAGAAACAAATGCATCTGGAGATTATTTTCACTGCTGGAATAACTAAATACCATTTTGGATTTATTTCTGCCACCCTAACAGTTGTGTAGTTATAAGCCATTTAATTGATCTCATGTTTCTCCTTCTAACCTATTCAAATCTCACAATGTACTTTTAACATCCTGATAAAATCCGCAACCCTTTTCTAAATACGGGTGGAATACAGTAGTCCGTAACAAGTGTACAGACCTGAGGATATTCTCGTGGCACAATGATCAAAAGGGAACTTTCTAAAAACAAGTTTTGTATTTCTAGATTTGCAAATGATGCAGACCTAGTTCTACCTTGGTGTATGCGTCGAACAACAGGTACTCTCATTCACCTGTCACTTTCCAAAACAAAACACGAGCAGGGGGCAATAAAGTGCATGGAACCAATCACTAACTTGTGTTTCCCTGGGGAACAGATCTATTGGGGCACCATTGTGAGCAGGTGGTGAAATGTTTGAGGAGCTTCACTGGAATTCATCCAAGAACCACACTCGGCTCATTCAGGATCCTAGAGACGCAACCGGTTTTCAACCTACTGCTACTACTAACCTGGTAACCAACTGACTAAACTGAAATTAAATTGGAAGAAAGTCAGTTGTCCCTTGGCATCCTTCAGTCCTAAAAAGGGCTTTTTTCAAGTTTAGGCAAAGAGCTGAAATGTGAACCAGACACAACTTGACAGTGTAAATTAATAAATGATATCTTGGGGAAAAACATTTATTGCTAGTAATTCTAAACATTTGTTTTAGCATTCAGATTAAAAAAATACTCCACGTCACGAGCCAGTGAGCTCCATCAGTCTGTGCAGGATGCTCTTCTGTCCGCAGCGCACCTGCAGGGCGTTTCGCTTCCTGCTGCTCAGTCCTTCAAACGCCACCCTGTCCTCCATCAGCTCCTGGTCGCCCTTCACATCCTGTTCCTCTCCCTCCTCGTAGGACTTCAGAGTTAGACATGCGGCCTCGTGGATGAGCCACTTCCACGAAGCCTTCAATCCAGAAAGACCCTCGTTAGAAAAAGCAAGAGCAACATCTTCATCCTCATCTTCCTCCCATCCTTCGTTGTCTTTAAAGTCTGAGAACTCCTCCTTTGACATGCACAGCACCTAAAACGCACAAGGCCAGAGTTTGTACTACATGCTGCATATTTCATGCAGAGCGCCAGAAAGCTGATGTCATTTCCATTTCAAAACGGCCCCTTGTCAGCTTCCTGTCTCACCTTGAGCACACTATGTAGCTCTGAGTCTGTAAGGCAGCCCAGTTTCCCAAAGACAAAGGCTTCCTTCTCTTGCATCACCTGACACACCACCGCCTGCTTCTCCTCCACCAGCTTCCGTTCCAGTTTGGACTGAACACCTGTGGGGAGGAAGATGAAGGCACGGTTCAGAGGAAGCTTGTATTTGGGTTCAAATCAAACCATCAGTTTTTTTCTTGACGTACGGCACTTCGTCAACTCTTCCAACAAATCTTGTCACCTTGTGCGGCGACCTTGTAGAAGTTACAGACGGGGATGTCGGCGGTGTCGTTGCTGTTGCACCGGTGAGGCTCCGTGAAGCCGTACATGTGCAGCAGCTGCCAGTTGGCCATCTGCCCGTAAGTGTTAAACACTTCTTCGCCTCTGCGTATCGGCCGCACGCAAACCATCTTCAAACTGTCCTGAGAAAGAGGCCGAGCGGTTACTTAAAACCGCAGAACAACTCCACAAAGAAAAAAAACAAGTTGTTATTAGCTGTGGAGGGGTCTCCTTACCGGTGTAAACTCCAGATTTGCATTGTGATTGGACACATGGTTAAGCATGTCTGCCATGGGAACCATCATTGGTGGATTTGGGGCTTTCTCTTCCTCCTCCTCGTCCTCACTATCCTCCTCTTCCTGTGGCTCTTGGAAACTACAGAGAGGAAGATCTGGATGAACTCAGAGGGACGCAAAGACTATCAAGACACTTGGTAGATGTGTTTGCCTCATGCTCGCCAACCTGTAGGCCATGACGAAGGCCACCAGCTGGGTGTAAAGCTCCAGTGTGTGAGTGTCAGGGTTCCACAGGTCGGGATGCTTTGTGATGAAGGGAAGGACCACATCAGTGTATTCCTTCTGAATGTTAGCCAGGTCAGTGTCCACAGCCTCCGGAATACCGGTTGCCCTCAACAGTCTGTCCCTCTCCTCCTTAGACCTGAAACAATTAACCGCAACTCTACATTCAAGGGCAAAGGCCGTCCTGAGGATGGCCCGGCTTTTAACTGATCCAGGATGAGGTTTAGACAGACTTGCATCTGTTCCTTACCAGAACATGGGGTGGTCCAGTGTCTTGAAGTCCGTCCACAGAGAGAGGTATGGTTTCCAATGGGACTGCGGATACGTGTATTCATAGAGCAGAGCTAGCAGCAGGGGGACCCAGCCGGACGGGCTCTCCAGAGAGGACCTCTCTGTGAAGGTTATCGGGAGAAAATGGGTCAACACAGAAGGACCGCAGGCAGCTCCAAGAGCACCAAAAGACTCTACCATCACCTTTCTCCAGCACGGCGGCGACCGCGGTGGTGTCCTGGTGGAGGAGAGCTGATCTGGGGACGGTGAATAAAACTTCTCCCTCCTCAATGTTGTCCGTGGCCAGCATGCCGTACTCTGCCACGGTGCCCTCTTTACTCACACACATCTAGAGGAGGAAGATTTGGTTATGAACCCAGGGAAACTTCTTCAAAGCCGTTTGACAAATAGTTAAAAACGGCAGGAACGACCAAATAAACATTTGCATTTACTGATTAATATCAAGGCTCGTACACACCTTGTTGCAGAGCACCAAGCCGACAGTTTTGCACCACTGTAGAAAGTCCGGCAGCGGATTCATCTCTGGACCGTCACCGATCTGTCAATAACAAGCAAACATCGATAACACATGAAAACCGGTGTTCAAGACTTCGGCTGGCAACTTGAGCTCCGCCAACCTGCCTGCAACTTCACACCGCGTTGCTTAGCTTAGCTTATCTTAGCTTGAAGAACACGGGAGTGAGGGCGCGTGCGTCTTGTAGTGAGTTCAGAGCGATCACGGACACACTGTACTGTTTTTTTTGTTATTGTTTTAAAATGGTAACCTTGGGTCGTTTCGCTCGGGTTGCCATCTTGTCGGTGTAACGTTAGATTCGTCAGTGGGTCTCTGCGGAGAGTTTTTACGAATAGCCAGTCCGAGCATGCGGACGATTTGATTTCACCTGAGTGTTGACTTGCAGGACAACAGCGTAGACATGACACGTGGCTTTTGACGTGTATAGGGGCCGATTCGCAATGCTCACGCTCGTGGAATTTGAGGCGAATTCCTTTAAATGTCTGTCAAGGCTTTAAGATAAATAGTCGGATCACTAGGGACTCACTCGCTGACATTTTGAGCCCTTCGTGAAGTTTTTCCGTAAGTTCTTACCCGGGGCAAAATTACACACCATCGTAGCGATGAGATGGTAAACATGTGGCTACAACTCGAGACCCGGAAGTATAAGAAAGGCCAACAAATAATATATTTTTCCATTAACAACCGGCAAAATAGAGACATTTTAACAGAGCGGACGACTTAAAAAAACATTTGGAGTGAGATTGTGTCGGGGGTGACCACAATTTTGCCGCGCGCACTAATGGTGGCTCAAATATCAGGGAATTGTATCCGTTAATGGATATCCATAGACATAATATACATTATAATATACATTAATGTATATTATGTCTTTGGTTGTATCCAGGGTGAGATTTGTAGGAGGGGGTGGGGGAGGAGGGAAGTGGGGGGATTTACCCCCCTCTGGTTTTCCTATCCCCCCCATTTTTATCTCCGGGGGGGACAAGGATTTCCCCCCCTTGATAGCGATGAATGCAACTTACTCTTGAAATCCAACGATCTTCAGTGTCAATACATCAGAGTAGCTATTCAGTTGCCTCCGTAGCAAAGAATAGGATCCAGCTCTTTAATAATAAGAGCAGCGGAGCTGCATTGCTGTGAGTGATGGCCTATTACTTTTCTATTGGTTTTGCATATTAACATGCATGAATATTCATGTTAATTAACATTAAAAGTTTTGTCAAAATGAACATTAAAAGTTTTGTCATGTTGTGATGGGGACTAATCCACGGACCTGTAAATGGCCTGTCTACCCTTTGCGTTTATCTCCCTAGTTATGCAAGCTAAAAGTCACATGTTCTTGTCTATGAAAAAAAAAAAAACATCCCCCCCCTCTGCTTTTTTGTCAAATCGCACCCTGGTGTATCCATGTTGTGTCCATCTTGTGCCCTGCAATCTGGTGGTTTGTGGTGGAGATTTGACCAAGGTAGGTCAAATTGTAGGTTATTGACTTGGATTATAATGGTATTCAACTAATTAACAGTAGGGTCAGGAATGGGATCCTCATCATCACTACTGTCCTCACTGCTGCTTTCCTCCTGTGGTAATAGTTGGTAATTGCCATCCAGGATGGGATCATCGTTGTCAGACACGTCCAAATCTGAGTTGTCTCCATTAATTAACCCAAGTAGCTCCAATGCTCTTTGCAAAGAAAAACGCTCTGGAAATAAAAATATGATAAAATCAAATACATATCAATTTCATTTATGTATGTATGTTTGCATTATTTTTTCCAATGGGATAATATGCAAGCTAATTTACATGTGCACATTTTCACTAGCATATTACATTTTTACTAACATTTTCAACCTAACTAATTTAAGTAAGTATATGTATTTAGTGATTTAATTGTTATTTATTTCATTGGGACCATGTACAGCGTTTTAGCTGCATCAGAGCTAGCTTTATTCCCATTTTACGTGTGTGCATGTTTACTAGCATATTAGCTGTTTCGAGGAGCTTCAGTCCATAAGTACACTTACGTCTACTTCATGTTTAGTGACCTACAAAGTTGATAGTTTTACACATTTCTTTCAAATTTGCACGTCATGACAAATAAATAAGGCTTTAATAAATATCTAAATCAGAATAAGCCATGAAATATGACAGAACTTCTTACCTGGTTGACGTTTATGTATGGAGCTACCGCTTGACTCTTCCCTTGTGTTCGTTGCCATTTTGAATTTTGACCGTAGTGTGTTATACACGACAATTAAGCAGTGACCACAATTGTGGACATAAGAGCTAAAAAGGGCTGTCCACGTATGTGACCACTAAGCCCTAAGAGGTTAACCTCTTAGGGCTTAGTGGTCACATACAGACTTTAGACTGTATGTGAAATAATTATACAGCCGGGGACGCTACACTAAGAAAAATCAGAGGTGAAGATGTGGTGGAGATTTGTGGACAAGCCCTTGTGAGAAATCAATAAGTATTTATTACTAACTAGAATAGAAAAATGATAAAGAATACAGAAATTATCAATACATGCAATTAATAAGTACAGACATAATTCAAATGACTCAATTCAGCTGAAATGGAAAAAGATTGTTCCTTCACCCTCAGAGGAGCAGGACGATCTGACAAGGGAAGGAGAGGAGCCTGTGATGTCAAAACACAGGAACAATTAATGTTCAAGACAAGAATCAGATGCCACAAAAGGACACCCTTACACCCGCCCAGTGAATCATTATTTGACAGACAGACAACAAAAACAGGATTTGGATCGGTTAAGACATTTCATCTGCTAAGACAGGATGCCAGGTCTCACAAGAAAGGTCACACATTTAGTAACAGAAGTGCTATGATTAGTCATGGTAGATATTCATAACGTTTAATTTACTGTGTGATTTAGCCTATGGATACATGAAGGCTATAGACAAAAAAATAAAATTGAAGATTTTGATTAACAAACAAAATCAAACCTTTACTGCATCAAGATATACACAGCATAAACTTTTACAAACACCTATATTAAGATTATATAACATCCTAAACTGCATATACATTTCTGGAAGTCTGTTTTTATGGCCTTTAGCGGACAAACTGCAGCTTATAAATAACACTTTTTGCTTTAAATAATTTAATGAGAAGTGATATGGGCGCAAAGATATTGGTCCCACAGCTAGTGAACATCTTTTCATTAAAAATGCATTTTCTATAGCAGATATCACATTGTTGAAGAAAGAATTCAATATGGGTAAGAAGAAACGGTCTTTAGAAGAAGTGGGTGGCTCCTAAAAGAGCCTTTGTGTTGTTGGTCGACATCAGGTTTACTTGGAGCTGGTGTACTTGGTCACGGCCTTGGTGCCCTCAGACACTGCGTGTTTGGCCAGCTCGCCGGGCAGCAGCAGGCGGACGGCGGTCTGGATCTCCCTGGAGGTGATGGTGGAGCGTTTGTTGTAGTGAGCCAGACGAGAGGCCTCACCGGCTATGCGCTCAAAGATGTCGCTCACAAACGAGTTCATGATGCCCATGGCCTTGGAGGAGATGCCGGTGTCGGGGTGGACCTGCTTCATCACCTTGTACACGTAGATGGCATAGCTCTCCTTCCTGGTCTTCCTCTTCTTCTTGCCGCTCTTGCTGACGGCCTTGGAGACGGCTTTCTTGGAGCCCTTCTTGGGCGCTTTGACGGTGGGTGGATCAGGCATGCTGGTTAGTTAAAGATACAGATGCGTGGCCGGACATAGAATTTATAGATCAACTAGATGCAAACAGCAGTGTGCTGTTGCTCATACAGGATTGGTTTTCATGCTGTTGTTACTGAGCATGCGTCAAAAACCAGAGATTCCTCCACTGTCGGAGACAAAATTACAATGGTTAGAAGTTGTGAAATATGCTTGTTAAAACCTAATGCGCAAATGGTGCGATGTTAACTAATATATGAGAAAACAATTATTATTTATATTAATATCTGCATATTATACTTTATAGATGAACTATAAAATAAAGAAAATAGAGGTGAGCCAGGAATAGTCATAAAGATAATCTTATAAAGTTAACCAGGATATAGATTTAAAAAAGATAGACTGCCCCAGCACTCACTGATATTAATGGCAGACACACATGACAAGAATGTGGCACCTAATCAGAACCCTTAGAAATAAAATTCCTCAGAGGATGTGGAGCGGTGCCGCAGACCTCCGGCCCGATTGGTGGAGCCTGGAGCAGAGCCCCGACTCTAGAAGCGAGCGTCCGCTGCTCATTGGTGGGAAATGATTTTCAAACTGCCCGCCAAAGCGCTCAGTGAGGCCCTCTGTTCTCGTGTCTGAAGCCTTTTCCCTGAAAATTAAATTAAGTTTAATATTTACAGAATGATTTTGACGGGTGTTTTGTAGCAGAGATTATTTCATATGTTGCAATGTATAGGTAAGCAGTTTCCATTATTTAAGTGAACTCATATTTGACGGTTAAATACATTTAGAATTTCACAATTGAGGAATAACGTTCTTCAAAAGAGAGTGGGTGGCTCTTAAAAGAGCCGTTTTTGCGTGTGGGGAATGGTTTAAGCTCGCTCCCCGCGGATGCGACGGGCCAGCTGGATGTCTTTGGGCATGATGGTGACCCTCTTGGCGTGGATGGCGCACAGGTTGGTGTCCTCGAACAGGCCCACCAGGTAAGCCTCGCTGGACTCCTGCAGAGCCATAACAGCGGAGCTCTGGAAGCGCAGGTCGGTCTTGAAGTCCTGAGCGATTTCTCTCACCAGACGCTGGAAGGGCAGCTTGCGGATCAGCAGCTCCGTGGACTTCTGGTAGCGGCGGATCTCTCTCAGAGCCACGGTACCGGGCCTGTAACGGTGAGGCTTCTTCACGCCGCCGGTGGCCGGAGCGCTCTTGCGGGCAGCCTTGGTGGCCAGCTGCTTTCTGGGGGCTTTGCCTCCGGTGGACTTACGGGCGGTCTGCTTGGTTCGTGCCATGATCACCTTGTCTCGCTCTGGTTAAGAGTAGTGCACTTTATGAAGAGACACGCGGCTCTTAAAGTGTGGACCGGCTGTGGAGCGGTGACGCAGATTCAGACCTCCGGCCCCTGATTGGTGGAGGACTCCTCCCGGAGCTCAGCCACGACTCTAGTGGCGGGTTCAGCTGCTCATTGGTGGGAAATGAATTCAAACTGTCCGCCAAAACTCTGCGCTGACACCCTCCCTGCTCGTGCATGAAGCCTCTTCTCTGGTTGGTGCGCGTGTCAGGAACCGTCCCGCCCGCTCCGCGCGCATATAAAGGAGGGTTTGGCTGGTTGAATGACACATCTTTTCCTGAAATCTACTAACCATGAGCGGCAGAGGTAAAACCGGAGGCAAAGCCAGAGCGAAGGCCAAGACCCGCTCCTCCCGTGCTGGGCTCCAGTTCCCAGTCGGTCGTGTCCACAGACATCTGCGCAAAGGCAACTATGCGCAGCGTGTCGGCGCAGGAGCCCCCGTCTACCTGGCGGCTGTGCTGGAGTACCTGACCGCTGAGATCCTGGAGCTGGCCGGAAACGCTGCCCGCGACAACAAGAAGACCCGCATCATCCCCCGTCACCTGCAGCTGGCTGTCCGCAACGACGAGGAGCTCAACAAGCTGCTGGGCGGAGTGACCATCGCTCAGGGCGGCGTGCTGCCCAACATCCAGGCTGTTCTTCTGCCCAAGAAGACCGAGAAGCCCGCCAAGTCCAAGTAAAACCGGAGATGAATAGCTACAATACAACGGCTCTTTTAAGAGCCAACCACTCACCAGTGGAGAGCTTTGTTCCCCTTATCACTAGTTAGACCTTTCTATGATCTAATGTTCTAAATATTTAAACGACAGTGAAGTGCATTTGATTTGACTGCTCGTCCTCTTCAGTAATTTTGGGCACTGTGATGTTAGGGAAATATTTATCAATTTTCAAAAGGTCATGCTGGATCAATTCAATGGATGTAAATATTCTTGCATACCGATTTGCCATATACCATTTTCACGTGGTAAATTTCCCTGAAATCAACTTCAATCTTGCTCACTTAATCACTCATTTATTAAATCTAATAAAAAGGAAGGTACACTTCATGTACAAACTTTTTTATGCAATTTCGACATTTATGAACGTTTTAAAGGACGTGAATTTCAGACACTGGAGTTCGTGCCCATTTATAGGCTGCATTACACAATAAATCAGTTAAATAAAAAGGAAGAGCTCTTTAAAGATGGATTGGGTGGCTCTTAAAAGAGCCTTTTTAGTGGTGTTGGTTCTTGAGACTGATACCAGCTCACTTCTTCTTGGGTGCTGCTTTCTTGGCTTTGGGCTTAGCAGCCTTCTTCACGGGAGTTTTCTTGGCTGCCGGGGCCTTTTTCACCACCTTCTTGGGGCTCTTGGCCACCTTTTTGGGGCTCTTTGCGACCTTCTTGGGGCTCTTGGCCACCTTCTTGGCCGCTGCGGGTTTCTTTGCCTTCTTCGGTGACTTTTTAGCGGCTACGACTTTCTTCACTGCCGCTGCTTTGGGCTTTTTGGCCGCTACGGGTTTCTTCGCTGCGGGCTTCTTGGCTTTAGGAGCGGCTTTCTTTGCCGGTTTGTCGGCGGTCGTCTTGCTCATCTTGAAGGAGCCAGAGGCCCCGATGCCTTTGACCTGGACAAGAGTCCCCTTGGCCACCAGGCTCTTGATGGCGGTCTTGACGCGGGCGTTGTTCTTGTCCACATCGTATCCTCCGGCGGCCAGAGCCTTCTTGACGGCGGCAGCAGACACGCCGCTCCGCTCCTTGGACGCGGCGACAGTTTTCACGATGAGGTCAGAGACGCTGGGACCGACTTTCTTCGGCTTGGACACCTTCTTCTTAGCTGCCTTGGCCGCGGCGGCGGCTGGAGCTGGAGCTACTTCTGCCATTCTGAGTTTGTATCGTTGAGGACTCGAGAGTGTGAGTCTGATGAAGAGCTCAAAGCAGCGGGCTGCACTTAAACACACCATGAGAACCGTAGAGACTCAACTCAGCCCGTAGCTCCTCTTGCAGTCTGAAAGTCGAGTCACTTGTGTTTTCTCTTCACTGATTAAAGACTAAAAACTAAATGTGCATCAAGTTGTGAAGGCTGAAGGTCGAGGAGCCGATAGCGGACTAGTTTCTCTTCATATTCAGGTCATGTAGAGCTCTGATGATCCATTAGTTTTTTTTGAGGAGCCTACAAACCTCACCTACTCAGTGCCGTGGACAGCACTGATCAGAGGCTTTCCCCACTCATTTCTCCCATAAAAGTATTTAAAATGCATCACATCTCTATCAAAAGTTGTTTTCCAACTGATCTACATGTTTGTTCGAGGTTTCAATGTAAAAACAACCATCATATGTTGATCAGTTTTTAATAAACTGGAGTTAATCCGGTTACAGCTAACACACTGATGATGTTGGAGTCTTATGGCGCAGTCCATTCAGACATCCTGTCACAGCTGCTCACTGCGCATTTCTCCACTGCTGATAGCACTTTTTATTGTTCGAATGCATTACGTAATCCATGTATTGTTCTTCGAATCTTTATTCCAACATCTTATATTTCTTTTAGGTATTTAAACCGTTCAAATATTAAAATATTCAGCTTGTTTTAGCTTTCTAGCTCTTGAAATTGAATTCATATAAATATAAAAAGACCACTATTTCTTGCCCTGCTTTTCCTATCTACTTCCGATTCAAATCGTCTCAAACTTCTTCCACTTTAAACTTTTTCTGCTTCGCACATCTTTCAGCTATATTCACCATTTCAACTTTAAAATGTTGACAAAAGTCTAAACTATCTTATAAAAAAATCCTGATGAACACTATCATAGAAGTCAAAAGTGTTTGGAAAAGGAAATAAAAACCAGAAAGTCGGTTTTGAGCAAAAAATCCACTTGTGCAATTTAGAAGCTACTAAAAAATTTCCTGCTGAAAATGCGTTACAAATTTGCTGAAAACACAAATTAGAAAAGCTAAAAGGAATTTTAAAGAATTGTAAATATATGCAAAGAATTGCGGAAAATAAATACACGTCAGAAAATGTACATAGAAGCTAAATACAAATTTCCAAAGACTGCTAAAAATATAGCAATGGCAGAAACTGAAAGCCTACAAAAGATGAGAAGAATAAACATTTTTGTTTTTTGTAGTCATTTTGTTACTATTTTCACGAGCAGAATAAGAAGTAATAGTATTCTTAGTATCAATAGCAGAGGAAAACAAGAAGTAATAGTGTTAGTCGTAGTACTAGTATTTTCAACTCTAGTAGCACTATTAGTCATAGTAGTATTCGTAGTAACATTAGCAGTAGTCATATTAAAAGCACAAGGAATACAGAGGCGGACAGAGTACACTGATTCATTACTTGAGTAAAGTACCCTTTTCTAAATTTACTTTAATTTACATGAACCAGCAAAGTATTTAAGTGCTTCTGACATTCAACAAGTCGCAATTCAACAAGTGCTGCGATATTAGCTCAGGCGAATACAAGACTTTGTATTTAAATACATGAGAGATATGCTACCCAATCGCAGGCTACAGCATTTTTTGTATATGTTGCGAAACTTTGAACACCCCCAATAGTACCCAAAGTTATGCCCTTGCTTCAGTTTATTATCAGTTACACCAGGCCGTCCCCCGGTCAGCCCGCCTAGCTTGCCTCGGCTTATGCCAACTATTGTCAGGCCGAAGTTAGCCCTCTGAACTATTTGAAAGGATTGCTGAAAATATAGAAAGAAGAAAAGCTGAAAACAATTTGAAAGGATTGCTGAAAATATAGAAGGAAGAAAATCTGAAAATAATTTGAAAGGATTGCTGAAAATATAGAAAGAAGAAAAGCTGAAAACAATTTGAAAGGATTGCTGAAAATATAGAAATAACATTACAGTAAGAACTCCGTCATGGTTAAGATAATCATTGAGGCTTTTATTTTGTAGTAATGGAATTGGGTGGTGGGGTGGGTGGGGGCAGAATGTTTGATATTCAAGCCAAGTTTTTACTCGATAGTTCTTACTGTAATGTTAGATGAGGCCTAAGATAATAATTGAGGCTTTTATTTTGAAATGATGGAGTTGGGTAGGTTTACATGTAGGTTTACATGTCTCTAGGGTTTATAATATGGCTCTATTATCAGTTTCAAAATCATGTACCTTCTCGTGTTTTTTGTGAAGTTTGTCACCAGATTAGTATTGGAGTCAATGGGGCTCGAGACAGACTTTGTCTCACTCTCGGGCCCCTCAGGCAAAAAGTAAAGAACTCTCGGATTCCATACCCACATCATTCCGACCAGCACAAGCACGGCATCATTCTGTTAAAACAATTAAGCTTTAAAATGTAACATTGTGGTCGTGAGTGCAAAAGATCCATTTTTTTTTACCCGATTCTCACGCAGCTGTACACTCTAAATTTGCATATTCTCACTCTAGAGCAGGGGTGTCAAACTCATTCTGGTCTGGGGGCCGCATACAACTTAATCGGTCTCAAGGGGGCCAAACTCATGCCAAAATAAGTCCACTTTTTTCTTTGTATTAGTGCAAAGATAAATAAATTATAAAAATCTTTATATGCAATGAATTGTCCTTTTACTAAATATATTATGAACAACCTAAGTGTTTTTAAGAAAAGTATGTGCAATTTCAACATTTTCACCCAGTTTAACATTTATTTAAGTGCATTATGCATAAAAACTGATCACAGTGATTATACACTGTTGCAAAACATTGACAGTTTTGTGGAAGTTAAAACACTGTCCTGCATGTTAAAATACATCAAACACCTCAAAATGTATAAATGATTTAAAATCCATTTTCCACAAAAATCCATTTTGCTTCTGGGAAGCAATCCGCTTAAGTCGTGACGTCACCACGCTCCAATAATACTGTTTCCGGGTCCAAAGTCCGGGTCCGCTCTACCTATTTACCGCTTTCGCCCGAGTTTTAACATGCCGCAGTGTTGTGTCCCGTGTTGTTTAAATAGATCAGAGTTTAAAAAAACAAGTGACATTCAACTGTCATTCTATCGCTTTCCCTGTGACGAGAAAGATACGAGAAAATGGCTGCAGCTGATAACGCCGATGCTATGGGCTAACCCAGCTAACAATTTAAGGTCCCCAGAACGTTAGTTTTTGGTTACGCTAACGTTTGGTTCGCAAACGTTGCCTGAAGGTTAGTTTATAGTTTGGTGTTGGTTTTTCGGGAAGGTAACGTTCCGGTACGTTAACGTACGTAGGTTTCACATGTTCACACAATGATGACCGCAGCTAGCATACACACTGACACCTGTTCATCAGTAACTAATATTCATAGCCAAGAGGACATGGATTAGCGGTGTAGTGGCTAAAGTTCCCCTTTTTACGTTAGTCAGATGTTTCCTTTCATTTAACCACTTCACAACGGAAAGAACGAGTCTACGCGTGTTTATGGGTTGAACAACGGCAGAAAACGGTGTGCTCGCTCAGTTTGCTTAACTGAAAAGACCTGGCCAGCATAACGTTACACGGGGTTTCTTACGTCATAAAAGGGTGAAAGCATGCACACCACACATGCATCAACCAACATGCATATTCATATCCATTTTTGTAATCATACTTATAATGTAATAAATCATCATAGAACATAAATAAAAATGATCATAATTTAAACCTAAATTATAACGTGGAAAATGGCACTAACATTTCCGGCCCCTAATTGCTCATTATGGGAATGACAATTACATACTAACTAACTAAATAGACATTTTCTGCATCCAAATCCTCACATGTACTTCTTTACTAGGTCTAATACAACATGAACAGCCTAGGTACATTCAGGTGAAACTTACAAGATAGACAATTATAGAAAATAACAAAGTCTAAGTAATGATGTCCATCATTGCCCGCGAGATTCTTCCATCTCAAGCAGGAGACACAACTTGTTTATGGGTCTCTCCAAGGTGTTGGTCTTTGTTTTGACGAGGACCCGACGGACAAAACCTGACGGGGGCTCCTGCGCCGACACGCTGCGCATAGTTGCCTTTGCGCAGATGTCTGTGGACACGACCGACGGGGAACTGGAGCCCAGCACGGGAGGAGCGGGTCTTGGCCTTCGCTCTGGCTTTGCCTCCGGTTTTACCTCTGCCGCTCATGGTTAGTAGATTTCAGGAAAAGATGTGTCATTCAACCAGCCAAACCCTCCTTTATATGCGCGCGGAGCGGGCGGGACGGTTCCTGACACGCGCACCAACCAGAGAAGAGGCTTCATGCACGAGCAGGGAGGGCGTCAGCGCAGCGATTTGGCGACAGTTCGAAATAATTTCCACCAATGAGCTTGTAGAGTCGTGGCGGAGCTCCAGGAAGAGTCCTCCACCAATCAGGGGCCGGAGGTCTGAATCTGCGTCACCGCTCCACAGCCGGTCCACACTTTAAGAGCCACGTGTCTCTTCTTTAAACCACTATTCTTAACCAGAGCGAAGCAAGTTGATCATGGCACGAACCAAGCAGACCGCCCGTAAGTCCACGGGGGCAAAGCCCCCAGAAAGTAGCTGCCCACCGAGGCTGCCCGCAAGAGCGCTCCGGCCACTGGCGGCGTGAAGAAGCCTCACCGTTACAAGTCCGGTACCGTGGCTCTGAGAGAGATCAGCCACTACCAGAAATCCACGGAGCTGCTGAAAAAAACTGAAAATAAAATGGCTTAAAAGATATTATGACTTTGTTTATGTGACCATTACATGCAGTGAAGCATTGAAGCTGTCCATACTTGATGAATTGATAAAATGTATTGCCCCTCATGCAGTATGAAAGTCGAGTGACTTGTGTTTTATTTTCACTGATTAAAGACCAAATGTGCTTCAAGTTGTGAAGGCGGAGGAGCCGATGGAGGACTACCATCTACTACCAATGTTGTAATACTAAGTTTGAGTGTATTTTAAGTTACATTTGAGTCTCATTATGAAGTTATTCACACTAGTACTTCAGGACATTCTTTTAGAAAGTGTTCAATAGTATTACTACATGATGCTGGCAAATGTGCATCTAAGTTAGCAGAGTAATACAAGCTATTAAGGCCAAATCGTAATACATAATAATGTTGAATGTTTGACAACAATGATAGGATTAACAAAAATAGGTAATAATAAAAAATATAAAATATTCATACCAAAAATAAGGATGACAAGGACATTTTTCATCAATCCAAATTTCAGTGATGGTGGTTTTTCTGAATAAACATGTGGATCAGTTAGAAATAACTTTCCATAGAATTTTGATGCATTTAAAATACTTATAGGAGTGTGAAAGCCTCTGATCAGTGCTGTCCACGAGGGGCACTACATTTCCTCAATTCATCAAGTTTGGACAGCTTCAATGTTTCTACTATAGCTTACAAATTCGACGTTTGGAACTCCACTTAGACCATGGTCCCCAAACTACAGGAACACATTTGGACCGGCCCCCTGAACAATATCAGGGGCATTATCAGGCATGCTTATTTTAGCTTATCCACTTACTGATTTAAAAACAGGTTTTAAATGTTTTTTTATATATATTCTGTAACACGTCACATGCTGAAAGCAAGCATTAGAAAATACGCTTTAGTGGATGTGGGTGGCTCTTAAAAGAGCCGTTTAAGCGTGTGGAGACCCAGACGGTTTAAGCTCGCTCCCCGCGGATGCAACGGGCCAGCTGGATCTCTTTGGACAGCTTGCGGATCCGGAGGCATTGGTTCAGAGACACAGGAGGCAAAGGACGGATCTGATCCAGGGAATAAGGCAGGCTCGTAGTCGGGATGGCAGATGGTCGATACACGGATGCTCACTGGTTATAAAGGATTTCGGGGCAGACAAAAAACAGTTTCAGCAGAAATGCGTACTTGCAATACCTCACAACTCGCCCGCTGCGTCGGGCTGGTTTTTATCCGCTTGTTAAGTCGTGACGTCATCACGCTCTAATACTGTTTTCGGGTCCAAAGTCCGGGTCCTCTCTACCTATTTACCTCTTTCGCCCGAGTTTTAACATGCCGCAGTGCTGTGTCCCGTGTTGTTTAAATAGATCGGAGTTTAAAAAAAAAGTGACATTCAACTGTCATTCTATCGCTTTCCCTGTGACGAGAAATATACGAGAAAATGGCTGCAGTTGATAATGCCGATGCTATGGGCTAACCCAGCTAACAATTTAAGGTCCCCAGAACGTTAGTTTTTGGTTACGCTAACGTTTGGTTCGCAAACGGTGCCTGAAGGTTAGTTTGTAGTTCGGTGTTGGTTTTTCGGGAAGGTAACGTTCCGGTACGTTAACGTACGTAGGTTTCACGTGTTCACACAATGATGACCGCAGCTACCATACACACTGACACCTGTTCATCAGTAACTAATATTCATAGCCAGGAGGACATGGATTAGCGGAGCCGAGGATCGAACTGTGCTCTACTGCTAATTAAGGCACTTTCAAGCGGCTGTTTTCATAGATCTTAGCCATGTACACGATCACAAACTACATTGCTGCCAGCGCTGTTTATCATAACAATACTTCTGTATATTTTTTAATCTTCGTTTAGTTACGTTCACAGTTATAGAAGTCCTGTAAAAATTATATTTTGAAATACCTCATCCAGAACAAGGAATGGCACCTCATGTCAACTAGCTAGCTAGCTTAACCTTACAGCTAACTCACCCTTAAGTATGCCACCTGGATGATGCGCTACACTAACCACTATGTTGGAGTTAAACGAATTTAAACCCGTTTCGACCGCCAAGGGTGCATCACTAAAGTAGGACGTGATCGTCAATAAATTAACAGGTTCCGCCAGTGTTATTAGATGTGGACGAGCGGAGCGCTTGGACCCGGAAGTCCCGTGTGACGTCAGACTTAACAAGCGGATAGGTCTCCTCTCTCGCAGGTGTTAAGAATTCCGGTGATTGTCTTCGGAGGACGCGTCCTTCGACGCCCTCTTGCGGCCTTATGCCGCCAGGCCGAGGTTGACACCTCACAGAAACCTCCAATGGTGAATATTTTATATCATACGTTATTCACTCTGGGTTTTAAAAGTGTTCAAAGTTTATATTTTATTCCTTTCTCTATGTTGTCTTGTTGTCCATTGTCTTCTCTTGTTATGCACCAACCGCCAAATCAAATTCCTTGTATATCTGACATAGTACGGCAATGAATGTTTTCTAATTCTGATTCTGAATTTTTGACTGACCCTATAAATATTTTCTTTTCTGTAAAAGAATAGCCAGATATTTCTTGAATACACGTACATTAGTCATTGGAATTATAGAGGATACAGCTTTAATAGTGTCAGGAATTCCTCATCCCTCTGAGTTGGTTAACCAGAAGGATCCGATACACAACTCAGTTAAAGTTAAAAAGGTTAACATTTATTTAGAAGAGAAAAAAGTTTACATGACCAACTCTCCACGGATATATCTGGAGACAATGAAATACGCATCTCAAGCAAATCCCTTCCAAAGTCTGCCTGCTTTCTGACTCTGACCTCTTTTATTACCTCTTATGGTTTGAACGTTGGTTCAAACCAGTTCTCTTCCTTCTGTAGCATTCTGTACACTCTCCTCTTGCCCTGAAAATGAGTTTATGGTTCTCCCTCCTGTAGCATTCTGTCCCGCCCTGAAACTGGGTTCAAACTGGCTCTCTCTGGGGGAAGGGGTGCGTTATTTAATAGTGTATCTTCATTCTTCCTGTGCTTTCCCTTTTACAATTCACATTGTCTGCCTTATAAGGTCCCATCCGGTCACGCCATCTATCCTACAAGTGGACATCTTTTCTACAAGCTAAAAGAATATATAAGAAAACACACACACACACACATAACCCCTGGGTAAAAATCCTGGGGTATTACTTTACTACTTAGTATTTTTACTTTGAAGAAATCTCTACATTTGTAGAGTAAAAATATTTCATTTACAGTACAAGAGTAGTCAGAGAGGTCATGTAGACACATACTTCAGTCAATGTCCTCAGTCTCCACTGAAAATAAAGCACTTCCACTTGGGTCACATAGTTGACTTTCTTGCATGCGTCACTTTGTGTGTGTGGGATAGAATTGTTCAGAAAGAGAAAGTATTGCATTGCCCTTTAACATCTCTGTCACTTTGGTGTGATTAGGGGAGGGCCGGATGCTGAGGTCAGTTACCTCCTTTTCCCGAAACATGACAATCCCAGCCTTTACCGGATGAACCTTCTAACAGGCAGATATTTGACTCTTAAGTCCAATCTGTCACTGTTAGGTGTTTCTACAGATATTTTACACCCAACTGCAAAAAGGAGACATGTTCTGGAAAGAACTGAGGAACAAGAGTTGTATGATGGTTCTTATGAGTTTGTAGAGTCCATGGACATACAATGATTAAAGTGTTTATAATGCAGACAAGAATTTTAGGGAGTTGCTTCATGGAAAACCACCTTAGTGAGGTAATGTGGATATGTAGCTTGAGTGATTCACTAACAAGGGGCATGTGCATTCCTATTTTCAGTGAAAGCACTGAAGTGTGTGTCAATGTACGCGCCCCTTATAGCACTATAGTGAGAGTCCGCACTATTCAATGTCTGCGTATGTGTGAACTGCCTGGCCTTGTTTGTCATCTATGGTATTTGTTGAACTGAGCTCATTGTGTGTGTGTGTGTGTGTGTGTGTGTGTTGGTTCTTCTATCAGTCACAAACCTCATTATCTCCCTGTTTCCTGCTCTGAGCTAAACAATCCACATGCTATCAAAATGTACCTGGGGCCGCCGCTGAGATACATGCTGTAAACCCTTAAGTAACAAAAATAGTTGAATCTCTTTTAACACCTAATAATGCGAACATTAAACAAGTCTTTTAGGTAATATGGCTATTTTGGAAACAAACGAGTGAGGAAATTATTTGACAATTATTTCTGCTACTGCGAGTCAAACCCTGAAGAGTGTGGCATCCTCCTTTACTCTGCAACATATGAACTGATATTTACACATCTTTTATTGTGGGGATGCAATTTTTAGGAAGGGGAGAAAAAAAATGGCGTAGTGCTAACGTGGTTAACTTTTCTATTTTATTTTTTCTTATTGAGGGACTTTGCATCGAGTTTGGAATATTTTACATACTATTATGGGGGTTATGTTCAGCATTTAGAAGTACATGAGAGTTAAGTAAGCGTACAGGTTCAAAAGTCTAGAATTTAGTTTAGATTACACAGAAATCATTGTAATCCAATTACTTTTAGCTTCGATATAAGTATAATACTATATTATAATATAACAATTTGTCTTGCATCTGATGCCATTATTTGTTGACCACTCAAAGCTCACTGGCTCCTTCTTAAGTCTTAGCAAGCTTTAGTCCTTTAGTCCTTTAGTCCTAGTCTTTCCCAGCTCTTCAATGTTGTCTTCACCGTCCTGTGAGTGAGTGCCTCCAACCCCCCTTATCTCCAGATCATCTCCACCCGGTGCCTTCAATTCTCCGCCTTCAGCCTGGGAGACACACCTAAACCTGCCTGCCAGCTAGAGAGGGGCTCGGCCTGCAGCTCAACTTAACAGTGACTGATTAAGCTCATGTTGCAATGAAAAAAAAACAGACCTCAAATTTCCAGAGAAATTCAACTAAAGTTGTAAAACTACTACTTTAAATACTCCTACTACAAAATCCTCTAGCATCAAAATATGAGGTCAAAAGCAAAAATGATTCTTGTACAGATTGACCCAGAAATAGTATTCATCTTATTATTGAAGCACAATAAATGCATTCATGTTGTCATTACCGATGTTGCAGCTGGTAAAGTTGGAGCAAAAAGAACTGCTCAAATTCAAGTACTTAATTAAAGCTGCCTGCGACCAGCGTTGAACGGGTCCTGCTACTCCGCGCACGTCGGCGCCCTGGCCGGACGGCTATAAGAGCGGTCGAGGACGCCTGCGGTCGTTGGACATCGCATTCGGGCCTCAGTAGTCGTCAATCACGTGGCGCTTTGCTAACTTTATCTTTAACATTATCAGGCCTCAGTCCTTTTCTGTCAACATTTGAGATGTATCTGATTATACATACACATGAGCCAATTTCCTTCAAAATTTTTAACCAGGACATTCTGATGTACAATTCCAAAATTGAAGCTTCTCCGAATAGCATACATGAGCCAATTTCCTTCAATATCTATCACTAGGCAACTTCTAGTCATTTTCAGGTTAGATTTAAAAGGAAACGATCAATAGTTACATGACAATTCTACTTCAGTCAGAGAGTACGCATCCCGAGGTTTGACTCGGTGATAACCAGGACATTCGGATGTACAAGCAGGGATACATCAAAGGATCATTTATTTGGAAAAGGGTGGGTTAGGTGGTGGGAAATGGTGATTCATGTTGCAAATACAATTGTGAAATGCAAAGTAGTAACAACACGCACATCTCAAATTTCTGTAAAATTAAACAAAAGGTCATTTTACCATTAGCTCATATTGCATAAAAATTACTATGATAAAAGGTATAACTATTATTATTAGTAAAAGGGTGGAGTGATTGACTCTTATAGGGTGAGTGGGGGTGAGAGATGTGGGAGGGACAATCTTGTGAGTATAAATACAAGCCTTGAATAGACACAGAGAATGAGAGTGTCAAGACGCCTAAATAAACTTGAAGCAACATTTTATCAGACGTGTATCGGAAGAAACTTTGGCAAATTTCAGGGGTGAGTGATTTTATTTCTTTATCGATCTATATATATATGTTTAGATTTTGTTGTTTCTTGGCCTGAAATCTTGATTCCTCTCTCTCTGCAAACTGTGTTACAAACTTTGTGGGAGATTTTTACGTGTGTGAAAAATTTGCTGACTCGACTCCACGCTCGGGTGTGATATGACCCATCCTAATTCCTGCAGGAAGCAAGAGTCTGGCTAAGACAGTGATCAGACTTATTCAAAAAGAATATAGGTGTTATGTGTTTGCTCCTGGCATAACACCATGCCATAGTACATTCATTTAGTTACATTTATCATTCAATCACATTTAGTTCCCCCAGGTTAGCATACTTCGAAGGAAATAGACCTTTTTGTTTCGACACTTTTACAACAAAAGTAAACAAAATATACTGTTCTTATCAGTGAGTAAGAGTTGATGCCGTGTGGATGTTATTAGATCTGCTGAAGCCTCAATGCTTAACTCAGCTCAGCTGATTGAAGTTGAATGAGCGTACTTCCCGAAACATCCAATTCTTTTTCATCTCTTTGAACACATGTAATTAATTAGAGCAACAACTTACTAATCATGTTCAACCACAAGGCAACTCTCTGTCTACTGAGTAGGTCTCAACTGAGGTGAAACTCTTTTATCGCCTCAAACATTTTTTTAGCAAAAAGTCGGCCCATCCCAAGCAAACTTTGCCTCTTTTAGGTTTGATTATGGATGTAAATCTGAGATGTCATGAAAACAACTTGGATCATCGCACCAAGGAGATCGATAAGGGGCGTCTGATTGTCCGCAGGGGTCAACCGTTCTCCATAACTGTGCAGTGCTCTGAGACTCACTTGGAACTGGTTCTCCACATTGGTAAGTACAGCCTTACTGAAGAGACAATGATGGGGGATGCTTGACGGCTTTCTGATAGGGCTTTACTAATTAATAAAAAAAAAATTAACTAATTAATCACACATTTTTAAATGTATTCATTTCGATTAATAAACTAATTAAATTTGCTTTCAAATAAATCAATGGCTGTCTTCGAAGTGCCAACAATCACCCCACATTTTGCCAGGACGATTTCAAACCACGGTCTTTTAGGCACATAGTGGTGGTCCGAAAATAAACAAACTTACGTTAACTGCATTAAAATATTTTGTTGTATGTATCTCGGGCAACATTAATCGCATTGATTAACACATTTATGTCGGCAGCTCTAGTTTCTAATGCCAGTGCAATGAAAACTACTCAACAACCAACACAGTAAATGGTGTAACCTTAAAAAATACAATACATGTAGATATACAGACCACTAATCCTAAACATTACAACGCTGAATTGAAGGTAAACCAACATTTCTCATGTTTCGTCAGGTAAGGAAGATGAGGTGGAGATCAAGGTTCAGAAGGAGCGTGGGGTCGGAGACAGGTGGTGGTTCCTCCAGCAGGGAGCGCAAGACGAAATGCTGCTGACTCTGCACAGTCCACCGGACGCTATCATTGGCCAGTACCGTCTGACAATGTTGATGATGTCACCTGATGGACGCACTATAAAGAAGATCGACAACACAAGGTTTCACCTCCTTTTCAACCCCTGGTGCAAAGGTAAAATACAAAATAAAAATATGTGCACACACTGTAGGTTATGTGCTTTCTCAAAAAGACTGACTTCACATTCACGCACATGCAGCTCCTCGCGTTTTTTGTTTGTACTTAGGGTATCCAAAATGTGTCTTAAGTCAGTCAATAGAACTAAAAACCTAATTTACATTCAGCAAGGGGTTCCCTTTTAATACCCTCACATGGCGCACCCATGACAAAGACATGATCTGTAAGACAGGTTGCTACCTTTCAACCCATTCGAGGATTTATCTTCACCAGCATTCTCAAATCCCCAATTGATGGAGATTCTCACACAGCAACAGTGTCCTGCTTTTCTAATTCAGGCACTCTATCGTTCAAAATGTTAAAATATTTAATTTTGAAAATGAACGTCCTTTAAACGTGTTGCAAAGACGATTTTTTGTGTTTGTGTGTATGTGTGTGTGTGTGTGTGTGTGTGTGTGTGTATGTGTGATTGTGTAACAGATGACGCGGTTTACCTCCCTGATGAGAAACTGCTCCAGGAGTACGTTATGAATGAAAGTGGAGTAATTTACGTGGGGTCCAAAGAGAGGATTAATGGTATTCCCTGGAGTTATGGACAGGTAGCTTGCTCACACACACACACACACACACACATTACATGTGATTTAGCTGAAGCTTTTATCCAAAGCGACTTACAATAAGTGCATTTAAACCATGGGAATACAAACTCAAAAGAACAAGAAACAAGGAAGTGCAATTTCATCAAATAAGCCGATTTAGAACTTGTTATAGGTAAAAGCAATTTAGCTTGAGGTGGAAGATGTAGAGGCTCTCTGCAGTCCGGATGTCATCAGACATCAAAGAGTCGTGCTCTTGTTGAATGTTTTTCTCTCAATGGAGGTAGGAACAAGCACAGAAACACACACACAATTTACACTTGTTCAAAGGCTTGAGTATGTCCGTGTCGGTCAGGCCAGTAGTTGGCCTGTGTGAATTGTCACAGCATTGTGACAGAGGCTTCAGCTGGATCAGCATCTCTGTTTGTTGGATGAAGGGAACTTCTGGGCGGGAGGTGAGACAATGTAACCAAACCACACAAACAAGGGCTTGTTCTGTCACAGCGTGCAGAGAGACCAACAGAGAAGAAGGCAAAAAGACAGGGAGATGGCTACAGACACAAACTGACCAATGGGAACAAAATGTGATTTGAAAGTGGTTTTAAAAAGGATTTCTGGTGTAATCTTCAACAACCAACCTTATCTGTCTTTACATTTCTCTCATGTTTTCCTTTCATCTCCCTGCGATGCTGTCTCTCAGTTTGAAGACTACGTGATGGACATCTGTTTTGAAGTCCTCAACAACTCCAAAGAGGCCCTCAAGAACTCAGAGGTGGACATGAACCTCAGATCTGACCCCGTCTATGTCAGCAGGATAATCACTGCGATGGTGACGACCTCTTTTACTCTATGCTAAAACAACACCACGTTTTTAACAACAGCACAATGAAAGACATTTAGGTCAGAGTGGGAACACATATGACACTTTACTGATTCAAACTTCCCTTCCTTGTGGAGAAAAGGGAAGAAATCTTAGGGAGAACGTCAGACGAGGCATCCCTCTGATGGGATAGTCAGACTACAATGGATGTCATTTGTACAGAAGGAACAATGTAAAATATGTACAATTCAGTTTCTATAACAAAGATCATACCAATAATTGCAGGTAGCAAGCCAGGTGTACGTCAGGACCAGCGCAGGGACAACCACCTCCAGATAGAACCACCATCCACTAAAGCCTGTGGGGAAAGCACAAATACTTTAGGAAAGGGTCATCTTGGTTTATGATGACAGTAATAGTACTATGATTAATATTTAAAATAATAACAATAATGATGCCGGCAGTAGCAGGAGTCAGCAGGGCCGGAGGCAGAAGCAGGAACAGGGTTTAGATTGAACCATGATCCATGGAAACCTTTGAGGCAAGAAAGCACAAATACTCCGTTGAAAAAACAAAGTTAGTGATGCGCATTAATAAAATGTGGATTATTGTAGGAGAGAGTCAGAGTGAGAGAGGAGCTTGGTGTGTCCCAAGAAGTCCGCCGGCAGTCCAGGCCAATAGCAGCTAAAGCAAGGCCTGGTCCAGGCTAAACTAAACTAGCCCTACATTCATTTTTTCATCTCAGGAGAGTAAGTCCTTACAAAAAATACCAGGAAAACACAATATGACCCTAAAGAGGAGTTGCCACGTTACTTACCTCCATTTTTCAGTGTCAAATGACCTTGCATACAATCTCATGCAAATATTGTAAGGAACATACGTGACAATTCTTCCAGTTTGAACCTTTGCTTCATGCAGTGATACACAGCTGTTGTTTCCATCCGTCTAGGTGAACTCTAATGGTGACAAGGGTGTGTTGGCTGGTCGTTGGAGTGAGCCGTACTCTGATGGAGTCGCACCGACCAAATGGAACGGCAGCGTGCCGATCCTCCAACAGTGGAGCAAGACCGCAGCGGGGCCGGTCAAATATGGCCAGTGCTGGGTGTTTGCTGCCGTCGCCTGTACAGGTGAGTCTGCCCCAGAATTTCATGCTGTATGATTGAACAATGCCCATGATTGTAACTGACTGTATCAACAGACTAAAGCCAATTTGCTCAGACAAATGTAAACGAGTAAAACATTGGTGGAAAGGAATGTAGGTAGGGAAAAGATGATTAGTTGTCCTAGTCCAAAGGCCGGCGCATGCTTCTGCGTCGGCGTCTCCGTTTGCGTGTTGCGTTGACGGACTCCTTTCAATTCATGGTTCAAAAAGGCTTGCGTGTGTTGCAAAGCAATTCACCGCCAGAACACCAGGCGGAGTAACGTTTACTGTCGAAGACGACCCAGGGAGTGCCGCCTTTGCGAGTGGAAGTCTTGGTTTGTTTATTAATTTATCAGAGACTTTTTTACCCCGTGCATCAACACTGCTGCTTTTCGTCGTCTCTTTTCGCGGACATATTTGTCCCGTATTCCCTCGACAACTTTAACCCCCGTCGACCGGCAAAACCGACGTTTGCGGAGATCTACGTCCAAGAATTGGAGCCCATCCGCGCGTCTTTAAAGTCCGCCAATGACGCGTGTGTTTCGAAGTGGTCATATTTACGGATTTCGTCAGACAAAAGCTCTTAGATCTGATTCATTCTCTCGTAAAATATCTTCGTTTTAATAATGGTGGACTATGCTGATTCTGTAAACAGAACACACAAATGACACACAGCTCATTCACGTCTGGTCATTGCGCTTCGCTCCGCAGAATGAGGTTTATTTGACATACTCATGAAGTGCAAAACATGGTAAACTATATCTTCACAGTCTTGGAAAGTATTACAATGAAATTAAATGAAATCACATAAAATGTTCAGAGCCAACCACAATACTCTCGGTGGACGTGACGGCGTGGCGCCATTTTTGCTAGCGCGGCACACCGGAAAATAAACTAGACACCCACACAAAACACTCATAAATGCAGTTACAGCCATCAATATGCTAACAAGCTAGCCGCCACAATAGTACATTTGATTCAAACAAAGTAATTCATTACTTATCATTTCCTCACCCACCTATAAACCGAACACACAAATAACACACAGTTCATTCACGTCTGGTCATATTTGCGCTTCGCTCCGCAGAATGAGGAAACGTCACTTGTAACGTAAAGGTAAATCGTTTCACTGCCGTAAAGTCCGTTTAATGTGGAATAGAGCGCCACTCTGCCCCCTGCTGGCTGCAGGGTGTAATGAACATGTTATACAACCAATTTTCAGTACACAAGCTACATACATTTGCATAAAATATACTGTACACTTTAAACGATACAGTTTGTTACCAAACATATTGACACACATATGTTAACACATTGGTGGGCGTCACACTTTGAAACCGGAAATGTGAGACTCCGGCAAGGATGTAGTAAGCAGAACAATCGCAGCCTTGCGGCTTGCGTTCCCTTGCGGAGCTTGCGTATCCGTATTCGTATTCGTATTGGTCGACACACGCAAGGACGCAAGGGCGGGACGCTACGCAAGGGGCGCTTGCGGGTCCTTGCGTTTCTCCGAAAATGCAGAAGTATAAACTAGGCTTAACTTGTGTTTCTCTTCACAGTGCTGCGCTGTTTGGGAATCCCAACACGCCTCATCACCAACTTTGACTCAGCCCACGATGTCGATGGAAACCTCTCCATCGACATCTTGCTAAATGAAAAAATGGAGAGAGTCAACAGCAGAAACAAGGCAGACAGTACCTGGTACGACCACACAGATTCTGGATAAAATTTAGTAGAAAACGTCGCATCATCTCGTGTAATGAATTTTGTCTTCAATTCTTTTCCTTGCAAACGTAGGAACTTCCACTGCTGGGTTGAGTCCTGGATGAAGAGAGAGGATCTTCCCAAAGGAAATGACGGCTGGCAGGTTTTGGACCCAACCCCTCAAGAACTGAGTGATGGTACATTCCTGATTCTTAATCTAGTCTCTGTTGTTCACCTATCTTAACATTAGGCTTCTGTGTCCGCATTAAACATTCAACATTCAAAAATGTACATCCTATCCCACACTAGTTATTTTTGTTTTTACACCCCTTTAAACTTTAAAATGATTGTCAACTTATTGTGATCGTTTAGATCACTCTGAATATGAAATACCATCTTTAAGACGGTTTAAAGAAAAATGTACTCCTGCTCTTTAGGTGGGTTTTGCTGCGGTCCGTGTCCAGTAACGGCCATCAAGGAGGGAAATCTCGCCGTAAAGTACGACGCTCCGTTTATTTTCGCCGAGGTGAATGCTGACACTATCTATTGGATCATTCATGGCAATGGCCAACGACAGAAGGTGATTGTCTTTTTCTTTTATTCACACACATGTGCTGAAGATCAAAAGCATCTTCACTTTAAAAAAATAGAATAGTTCTAATGATGATTGTTGATAATGTTACAGATCAAAGTGGATCACACCACTGTGGGGAGGAATATCAGCACCAAAAGTGTTTATGGGAACCAGAGAGAAGATGTCACTCTACACTACAAATATCCAGAGGGTTAGTGGTAAAATCTCACACAGAACAGTCAGAAAAGGATCACTGATAGCAGAAATTGACTGCACCCGTACTAATAAACTATAATTATTGTGACTGTAATCACATTCGGGGTAGTATAGAGCATTGGCCAATTATGTGTAAGCGCCCCCAATTTAATCTAGAGAATGTAAGACTTACAAGACTAAAGAAGATTGCCTTTTCTAACTTCCACTGTTTATTATGTAAAATCATGATCAGAGTCATTTGTCTAGGCTCATCATCCGGAGGAGTTGTCATTGGCCAACATATTCTCCACAGGCTCTGTAAAGGAGAGAGAGGTGTATGAGAAGGCGGGTGGCGTGTACCCAGAGACTGGGAACGCAGAACCAGGACTGAAGCTGTCCATCAAGCATGCCAAGCCTGTATTTGGGACAGACTTTGATGTATTTGTTGAGGTATGGCGTTCTCAGACTGTAGCTGAATAAAAGGATGAAAGAAATTGTTACGTTACAAATGTTTCACATGGTGTTCTGTGCGAAACTATGACCATTGTGCGACACAACATCTTCAGTCAATCATGATTCCATTCTGTCTGCAGGTGAAGAATGAAGGAGGCAGGGAGGCTCATGCTCAGCTGACCGTGCTCGTCACTGCTGCGACTTACAATTCTGTCCACCGCGGAGAGTGCAAGAGAGAAAAAATCAATGTGACAGTGCCAGCTCACAAAGGTTAGTGGCCCAGATAAACACAAGAGGTCTGTTGTGCGGACGCACACTAAGACAATCTTGATGCTGTGTTTGTCACTCACTGTCTCGCTTTTACAATTTTCTCATGTAAAACTTGCCACATATGTGTTCAGCCCACAGGGAAATGCTGCGTCTGCAGTATGACGACTATGCCCATTGTGTGTCTGAGCATCATCTGATCAAGGTGAGGGCCTTCCTAAAGTCTTCAGGAGACAGCGACCCCATCATAACCATGGCCAACATCCCACTGAGCATGCCTGAGGTCCTTGTGCAGGTGAACACACACTGAACTCGCCCAGACGTCATAGTTGGGTCATCAAAGAAGCTATAAGGTTTATTATGTTTGTGTGATGCCGCCAGGGCAAGAAATTGGCACACGCCAAATGCGGGTAACTTTTGTGATTGGCGGGTGAAACTGTCAATCTATCTGCCACGTTGGCGGACTCGTTTTACTTCATGGTTCAAAAAGTCTTGCGTGTTGCAAAGCAATTCACTGCCAGAATACCAGGCGGATTAACGTTTATTGTCGTGGTCGACCTAGAGAGTGACGTCTGTGTGCGTGTGGAAGTCGTTGGTTTGTTTATTTATTTATCAGCTACTTTTTTGCCCCGTGCATCGCCACTGCTGCTTTTCTCCGTCTCTTTTCGCGGACGTACTGTATTTGCCCCGTATTTCCTCCACAACTTTGCCCCCCCCTCGACCGGCAAAACCGACATTTGCGGAGTTGAATCGGAGCCCATCCGCGCGTCTTTATAGTCCGCCAATGACGCGTTGGATAAGGGGTCATATTTACAGATTTCTTCCGACAAAAGCTCTTCAATTTGATTCATTGTCACAGACCAATCACAGCCTTGCTGTTCAACAAAATGTTGAACCTGGATACACTACAGTGACAAAGAAACAGTGATGAATTGCAGTTGGGTGTTAACTAAATAAATAAGACCATCAGTGAGATGATTGGCTGTTTGTATTTCTGTTATTTTCTATTCTACAAGTAAATGCCTCTCACACCAGGTCAGATACAGTTGTACGTCATTATGTAGGCCTAGTTATAAATGAGACTAAGGAGTTGTACCCTGATCAAACATCTGTTTATTTTACAGGTGCCTGGGAAGGCTGTTGAATACGAAACAGCAAAAGCGTTCCTTACCTTCACCAATCCGCTCCCAGTTCCTCTTGTTGGTGGTGTGTTCACCGTGGAAGGGGCCGGCCTGCTGATGTCCACTGAGATCCCTGTTAGGTGAGTACTGAGATAGCCAACTTCACTGTAGCACATGTGCAAAGAATTGTCAGATATTATATAATATCACTGTATGTATCGCATACACTAGAATCAGCGACAATGGTTCTATGTGACCCTTTCAAACAAACTGTCGAAATTCCTGATGAAGATCCGTCACAAAAACCTCACAAATAAATGTAGGCCTACACTTACAAGTTGTAAGATTTGTTTGCAACTTTTTGTCTTTTCCTTTCTCTTCTGCACGACGGTCTCGTAATAAATGTGCAAAGTCTTCTTCTGGTTTGAATACTCAAACATTCAACATGAAATGAGAACGGGTCTCCAAAAATGTTGACGTCAATGTTAAACTCCAGAAGCACAGTGGCTCATACATGTGTATTTTGCAGTTGATCACAATTTTTCCAAACTAGCAGTGTTTAACCATCAGGTCTTGATGTATGATAACTTTCAAAATTAAATAAATAAATAAGTCTCCACTGCCTCCATTGTCATGCTCCTGTGAGAAACGACTTTGATATACTTTTAATGTTAGCAACAGATAAAAACCGTAACATTAAACCAAAGCATTGATCCCTCTCTCTTTTTTACAGTGGTGATATATTACCCGGCCAGAAGGTGTCTGTAAGGCTCTCTTTCTCACCCATGCGTTGTGGGGTGAGATCACTCATTGTGGACTTTGACTCAAACAGGCTGAAGGACGTGAAGGGAGTCGCCACTGTGGTTGTCCACAGGAAATACCACTCTATAAATACTTAAAGCTAGGGATGCCCAACAATGCGTATTAATACTACTGTTGAAATATGGTATATTCAAATACAATACTTCTTGCTGAAAATGAAAATCATGTAGACCTGGTATTCAATTGCAACACTTTTCTTTCCGGCCAAAAGTTTTTGTCAGTAAATTTAAATGTTAGATGGGTCCTTAGGGGCGATTGTGAACTTACACACTAAGGAATAATTGATACATTTTATAGTAAGAACTGTTTCAGATTAGAACATTTCAAACATGTATTATGCCTGGCATTATAAAGAAATGATTTATATGCATTTACCTCCTCTGTGCACTTTAACTTCTTTCCATTCCTTACTTAAACTGATTTGCCCAGTTTCCTTCTATCTTTTTGATCTTTTACTAATCAACTCAACTACTTTGTTGTTTCTTGTAATGGAATCAGGTATCAATTTATTCGGAATATAAATAAACAAGTAAACAACAATGCAAATGCTTTCACATTTTATTTGAATAAAGTGCAAACACTGCTGTAGAAGTGTAGCAGAAAAAAAACCTGTATTAGTGATACACACAAAAAACACCCCTGCAATAATGGTTTCCCCCTACCAACCACCGCAAAACCCCTCTATTCCAACCCCTGTGGAACATCCCATCGGCTTTGCCGTGAAACCCGGAAGTTAAATCGGGGCTCGGGACGGCGGTGGGTTACCTGCCTACTGCATGAGCACGTCAGGGCTCAGTCCGTGACAGCCTTTATCATTAAGAGTGCTAAGAAAAAAGTCTGACGTGCTTAAATCCAATGGGTTATTTCCTAGTATCGATACAATCGATTTATTACATTTTAAAACAATGTTAGATGTTAGATTAGTGATTCTGTTCCTGCTTCGCTGATGAGTAAACGCTTGATCTGCTCTGCTCTCCCCTCTGCTTGCATTTTTTGCTACTATCTGCTTTTGCTTTTCCTCAATAAGAAAGAAAGAGCAGCCACTCCTGCATACCTACAAAACCAGTGGGATTATATTTTCTTTTAGATAAAACAGGCATTTTTTTCAATATTTTTACGACTTCCTCAACGATACGCGAGGAGGCCTACCAAACAAGATAAGCCTGAGCCTGTGCTAAAGTGCTAAAGATAATTGGCAGAAGATGCCTCCCTTCTCTACGGAAGATTACCACAAACTCCTACAGAAGGTTTTATTGTTGGAAACAAAATTGAATCGATTAGAAGTAAATGTAGAAGTAAATGGACTATGTGGGAACAACACTACTCTAGCACTGACTCAAAACGGTGAACAAGAGCATGCTAGAACCCAGCTAACTAGCAATGATGGCACTATGAAAAAACGGGAGGACTCTGTACAGGGTAATAAATCGACCAGTAATAATCCTCCCACTGCATGAAAAGTGGGATTTCCGACAATTTCCGGCACCGTAAATTGTCGTGGAATTTCAGGTTTACGGCAATTTTTGGCAATTTCCGGGCAAAGCCGAAAACTGCCGGAAATTGTCGGAAATTGACGTGGGCCTCACTTGGCAGTTGGCCCCCCATGGCTCCCCTCCTCCTAATTCTAAGGGAGGCTTTGACATGTAAATGGAAATGCTTTGAGCTATACAAATGCAAATCAGGGTTTCAGAGAGAGTTTTAGCCCAGGTGACATTTTTTTAAAAGGTAAGAAAATCTCTGGTACAAATAGATCAGGCCTAATTATAGACTCTTACATTTTAGCTTGTATTGATTTATTTAATTTAAGTATGCTAGATTACTGTGTATGCCATTAGCTATGGCAAAAAAAAAATAGTTTCAATCTGAATCAGCAAGGTAAAATGACCATTCCATGCAAACATTAGAATCAGAATGAAGGCTCTGCAGAGATCACATTCTCCTAGAGCTCAACTAATGTGCATAGTAGCAGGAATACAGTGACCTTTTCTTTAGTCTTACTTAAATGCACCGAGGACGTATTAACAACTACATCTCGCAGACATGGTGCTTCACAGGCACCGCGGTCTAGTCTAGCCTTCCATGTAACAATGACCTTGTATCTGATTGGAGGATCCGGACGTTCAACTCGCGTGCAGCTCCGCGATCAACAACTTTCAGCCAGTCGAGAAGAAACTGCTGTTTGCTATTAGCGAAATCACCATCCTGCCGATATGAACGAGCGGGAGAGACTGACTCAAAGAAGAGGAGACGGCTGCATGAAATCCCAAGGTAAGAATATGTTTGATGACTGCTAGCTAAGCTAAAAGTAGCTTAGCCTAAAACCAAAGCTAAGAGTAGCCTTACAAAAGAACTAGTGAGCAGAACCCGCTTTATTGAAGTGTATTTTTGTAGTGTATAAGATTTAAAGAGCATGCTTTCATTGTGCGGTATAAGGAAATAGATACCATAGAATAGATAACGATCATAACTGTACATTTTGTTTTCACAGACTAGTTTCTCCTCACAATGAGGCGCTGACCTCCTATTTGCTCGGAGCAACATCTGTAAGTGACTTTTTTTTAAACTGTTTCTCCTTCCTTGTTTAATGTTACGGTGACTTGCGTGTTGACTTTTATTCATACCACTTTCATTTAATTGTTTTCCAGCCGCCTGTAAGACGTATTACGAGACGGCACGTCGGAACTTCAGGTAAACCGCGCCAGAAAAACTCACTGCGGGTGGAAGAGCGAAGAGTTCCGCGTGAGAAGAAAGCGAGTAAGAGTTTATTTGGTGACTATTTTTCACGAGCATGTGTTGTGTCCAATGGAGACAGCGTGTGCTCGCAGATGACGCGGTGGAACTCTGGAAGTCCGCCACCGGAGACTTCATGTCTGCCGAAGAAGAGGGCATGTTGGCGGGGTCTCTGGGTGGATTGTACGGTCACCGTCATTTTGTAGGACGGAGCTCTCTGAACTCTGTGCGAAGCTGCAGTGCCGGTGAGAGGCGATTCCAAAGTACAGAGCCGCGCACAATGTGCGTCTGCGCAACGGACCTGCCTCAGAAAGAACGCCGCCAGTTACCTACAACCTCGAGGAAGCAAACGGACAGTTGTAGTTTTTGGATCATCCTCTACTCATGTGTGCGCAGATCCTCGCTTTGTATATAATTGTTTGTTTTAATAAAGCTATTTTTGCATAAACATGTTCCTGGTAAATGGTCATTTCCTCTATAAATTCATTAATGTCCTTGGTGGTAGTCTAATAATTGTTTAGTAGCCTACATAGGATAACAATGACATGAATATACAGTACAATATGAATAAATTATATATAAATTATGAGGCTGGGTGGCCAATAGCGACAGATCTGCCAACCAATCACGAGTGATTTTCTTGTTTGAAAGTTGTGGTTTCATCCAATAAGGAGTAAGGATATTAAGCCCGCTCCGCTCGGCCACCCGCGGTTTTGCTGCATTCATATGCTAATTAGGGCCATTCGCACCTCCGCCAGCTGATTGCCACCTACGTCAGAGTCTGTTTCCGACAATTTCCGGGACAGGCGATTGCGGCGTGCGCGGCCTGTAAATTGTCGGAAATTGTCGGAAATTAGGGAGATTTTCGGGCGTTTACAGGGATGAAAATCCCACTTTTCATGCAGTGGTACTCGCTGGTACCTACTAAACCCAATAGTACTTGCCGGTACTATTGTTGTGCACTTTCCTTAATATTAACTTTAGCGAATTGCTCATGTATCAATTTGGTTCCTTCCCCACCAATCCACAACGTACTCCTTATTTTAGATTATCCAATATGCAGAATTAGTGGAAACCTTGGTTTGAGGCGGCCTGGGAGTACGCAGTGTTCAGCGGATGAAAGCGTCTTGGACCGAATTCACCTATACAGGAAAACTTCTCATCCTGGAACGAGCCCCCAAAAATGTTGGGATTTCCTATCCCCCCGAGTTGGTTGATGAGAAGAATCCAATACGGCACTTAATTAAAGTTTAAAAAGTTAACATTTTATTTAGAAGAGATAAAGTGAGCAATCCTAATGAGCAATCCTCCGCAGGTATACCCGGAGACCTGAAACACGCTTCGCAAGCTGTCCCTCTCAGAGTCCGTCCGCTGTCTGACTCTGCTCTTTTTTATAACCTCTCTTGTCCTTGAACGTTGGTTCAACCCAGTTCATCCTTCTGTAACATTCTGCCTTCCCCGAACAATGAGTGCCTGGTACTCCCTCACACAGTCTTCAGCCTTGACCTGAAAATGGGTTCAAACCGGCTCTCCCTTCGGCCAAAGGTGCATTATCTCAGGTAATATTTTATCTTCATTTTTCCTGTGCTCTCCCTTCCACAATTCACATTGTCTGCCTTATATGGTCTCATCCGGTCACACCATCTTTTCTACAAGTCAAAAGATTATTAAAAAAAAACACATCTCACACCCCCCATGACCCCTCTCCTCCTAATTCTAGGGGAGGCTTTGACATGTAAACGAAAATGCTGTGAGCTATACAAATGCAAATCAGGGTTGCTGAGGGAGTTTTAGCCCAGGTGACATTTTTTTAAAAGGTAAGAAAATCTCTGGTACAAATAGATCTGACCGACATACCCAGATGCAGCAGGGTTAATGGAGTACCCGTGCCTCGGACCCCTCTCGGCCTGAGGTGGACCTCGGCTAAATCGTGGTTCTGACTACCTGGATGTAAGGAGCCCGTTTTGGCGTTGGGAAACCAACTTTGTTTCAGGGCCCCGAAGTTACCAGAGGGCTTGCCTCGAGCTACGGGATCTACTGCATCCCAGGAGAAGGAGCCCTGAGAGGAGGAGGCCGCAAACTCCCGTTCCTGCCGTGCCGCAGCGCAATGATTTCCGCGCTGGGCAGCGGCGACCTCTGGACCCCGTCGTGCCGCAGCGCAATGATTTCATGCATTTGTACTTTAAAGCTGCATTTGTTTTATTTTTTTCTGTGGATTTACTAAACGTGTCACTTTTACCCTTTAATTTAAACATGTTCAGCAATCAATTCTTGAAAAGTAGTTTATTTTGTGAAGTAAAGGATAACTTTCAATTGTAAATAATGTAACCTTCTATAAATATTCATTACTGACCCAGTTGTTTATATATTTATAGTTATTATATCTATAGAGACAACGAGCAACGTAACAGCCCTGGCTTACTAACTTGTCTGAATGTATCTGTATGAGTCATTCTGTACAAATGACATCCATTGCAGTCTGTCCATCCTGTGAGAGGGATCCCTCCTCTGACATTCTCATTAAGGTTTCTTTCCTTTTTCCCCTCGAAGGTTTTTTTTGGGAAGTTTTTCCTGTGCCGATGTGAGGGTCTAGGGACAGAGGATGTCGCATGTGTACAGACTTGAAAGCCCTCTGAGGCAAATGTGGGCTTTACAAAATAAAATGAATTGAACTGAATTGAACAACACAAACTCATGCGCCCAAAATTTAATACATGAAATCAATCGGAGTTGAAATCATTAACGTTCCCCCAGGTCTGTTCACCAGCCGAGTTCCAGAGAGTTCTTAACCCCTCAAAGTGCAGATCAGGTACTCCCGTACCTGCTCAACCTGCATTTACTAAATTCAGCTGTGTGGAATCCAGTACAGACTGAACTATCTGGTGATTAGAGAACCGGTTCTCTACCAGGAGAGACTCTCCCTCCTACAGCGACAGTGAGCAACCAGACCAGAACCAGAAGCCAAACCAGGATAAAGAGGTTGGTGATATAAAAACGCCTCCTCCCCAATCAACCTCCCAGTAACAGCGACCAATCAGATGAGTTCTACAGAGCAGCTGAAAGTTCACAGGAATCTGATGGAGAGAAAGAAAAAAAAAACACCTACACCCGGGTTCAAATCCCGGACGAGCCCACACTCTTCCGATGGTGGTCAATTATACATTTTTATGGACTAATAATGGATGATTATCAAATTAATACATTCACTCAGGATGACTCCACCCTACAAAACCCAAAAGCTAGTATATGAACTTGTTAACAATGGACAAAATATATCCAATAAGAAGTCCACCTGTCCATCTGTTATGGTCAATGAAATGCTTTCTGTGTCTAGTAATGTTTCTCACACAAAAATAACATTTAAGACATCAGAATCAGAAAACATTTATTGCGACATACAAGGAATTTGACTTGGCGGTTGGTGCATAACAAGAGAAGACAATGGACAACAAGACAACATACTGCAAGGGATAAAATATTATATTATACTAAAATCAAATTATACTAAAATGTTTTCATTCAACTTAAAGCCTTACGCTGGAGTTTAAAAACATAACAATCGTTTCCTACAAGCTATTTCCAGCAAACAACTTCAGAAATGTTTTCTGGAACTCAAGACCTCTTTTAACTTGTTGAAAAGAAATCACCACGTATGTTACACATTTGAATAATATATAAGACTTGGCGGTAATGTTAGGAATAAAATAAGAAGAACAAAGTAAAATAAGATACAAATATACAAGCAAGAATGAACAATATAGACAGATAAGTACGTTGAAACATGTTTGTATGTCCATTTGTTTCCATGGTGGGAGAAACCACCGTGCAAATGTTCCGGTATTTCAATCAGTATTTTGGATCGGTGGGACACGGACTTGGTTCAAGAGACAAACTGGTGACGGGTCAAAACTGTTCATGTGGCAGGAGGTCTTTGTCCTGATGGGCCGCAACATCCTGCCCGAGGAAAGAATCTGTGACCGGGGTGAAAGGGGTCAGCTACAATCTTTCTTGCTGCCTGATAGTCCTGGAGGCCAAAAAGTCCTGGAGAGACCGTAGGTTGCATCATCCTCTCTGCAGAGCAGATGGCACGTGGCAGCCTGCCTTTGTGCTTGGCTTTGGCTGCAGCGTCCCAGACGGGGATGGAGGAGCACAGAACAGACTCGATGATGGTCGCCGCGTCCAAGGAGCGGAGCGGCGTGTCTGCTGCCGCCGTCAAGAAGGCTCTGGCCGCCGGAGGATACGATGTGGACAAGAACAACGCCCGCGTCAAGACCGCCATCAAGAGCCTGGTGGCCAAGGGGACTCTGGTTCAGGTCAAAGGCATCGGGGCCTCTGGCTCCTTCAAGATGAGCAAGACGACCGCCGACAAACCGGCAAAGAAAGCCGCTCCTAAAGCCAAGAAGCCCGCAGCGAAGAAACCCGTAGCGGCCAAAAAGGCCAAAGCAACGGCAGTGAAGAAAGTCGTAGCCGCTAAAAAGTCACCGAAGAAGGCAAAGAAACCCGCAGCGGCCAAGAAGGTGGCCAAGAGCCCAAAGAAGGTCGCAAAGAGCCCCAAAAAGGTGGCCAAGAGCCCCAAGAAGCTGGTGAAAAAGGCCCCCGCAGCCAAGAAAACCCCCGTAAAGAAGGCTGCTAAGCCCAAAGCCAAGAAAGCAGCACCCAAGAAGAAGTGAGCTGGTATCAGTCTCAAGAACCAACACCACTAAAAAGGCTCTTTTAAGAGCCACCCAATCCATCTTTAAAGAACGCTTCCTTTTATTTAACTGATTTATCAGCCTTTATAAGTCATAGTCTCTTCACTGATTAAAGACTAAAAACTAAATGCGCATCACGTTTTGAAGGCTGAAGGTGGAGGAGCCGATAGCGGACTAGTTTCTCTTCATATTCAGGTCATGTAGAGCTCTGATGATCCATGCGTTTTGTTTGAGGAGCCTCCAAACCTCACCTACTCAGCGCCGTGGACAGCACTGATCAGAGGCTTTTCTCACTCACTTATCCCATAAAAGTATTTAAATTACATCATATATTCATCAAAAGTCGTTTCCCAACTGATCCACGTGGTTGTTCAAGGTTTCAATGTAAAAACAACCATCATATCTTGATCCGTTTTTAATAAACTTGAGTTAATCCGGTTACAGCAAACACACTAATGATGTTGGAGTCTTATGGTGCAGTCCAGACATCCTGTCACTCACTGTGGATTTCTCCACTGCTGATAACACGTTTTATTATATATATAGTTATTCTTGTAATCATCAAACATACTGTAAAACTTGGTTTCTGTTTTTTTAAACTTGAATGTTGTATTATCACTGTTATTGTGCTTCGATTGTGATGATCAATTATGAATGAAGTCAGCATAGAACAAAAGTGACACCCATGTGAAAATAACGTATTCAACCAATGCTATAAGCTATCATTAATTCATAAAGTATTTATATTCAAACATTTATTATACGGTTGCAGTGTCTGAAAAAGATGCACACTATCCTAGAAATGTAAAGTTGGTGGCCGAAGGTCAACTAAACCTTTTGGAAAAGGCAATAAAAAGACTATAGTGCATTTTAGAAGCAGTTAAGAAGAAACCAGCCGCCATCACCATGTGTAATTCCCCCGTCACCGCTCTAGAGTCCTTTCGCTTCCTGGGCTTCATCATCACTCAGGACTTCAAGTGGGAGCTGAACATAAACTCCATTACCAAGGAGGCTCAGCAGAGGATTTTCCTACCTGAGGTTGCTAACAAAATTCAACATGCCAAAGACAATGATGGTGCACTTCAACACGACCATCATCGAGTCTGTTCTGTGCTCCTCCATCCCCGTCTGGGACGCTGCAGCCAAAGCCAAGCACAAAGGCAGGCTGCCACGTGCCATCTGCTCTGCAGAGAGGATGATGCAACCTACGGTCTCTCCAGGACTTTTTGGCCTCCAGGACTATCAGGCAGCAAGAAAGATTGTAGCTGACCCCTTTCACCCCGGTCACAGATTCTTTCCTCGGGCAGGATGTTGCGGCCCATCAGGACAAAGACCTCCTGCCACATGAACAGTTTTGACCCGTCACCAGTGTGTCTCTTGAACCAAGTCCGTGTCCCACCGATCCAAAATACTGATTGAAATACCGGAACATTTGCACGGTGGTTTCTCCCACCATGGAAACAAATGGACATACAAACATGTTTCAACGTACTTATCTGTCTATATTGTTCATTCTTGCTTGTATATTTGTATCTTATTTTACTTTGTTCTTCTTATTTTATTCCTAACATTACCGCCAAGTCTTATATATTATTCAAATGTGTAACATACGTGGTGATTTCTTTTCAACAAGTTAAAAGAGGTCTTGAGTTCCAGAAAACATTTCTGAAGTTGTTTGCTGGAAATAGCTTGTAGGAAACGATTGTTATGTTTTTAAACTCCAGCGTAAGGCTTTAAGTTGAATGAAAACATTTTAGTATAATATAATATTTTATCCCTTGCAGTATGTTGTCTTGTTGTCCATTGTCTTCTCTTGTTATGCACCAACCGCCAAGTCAAATTCCTTGTATGTCGCAATAAATGTTTTCTGATTCTGATGTCTTAAATGTTATTTTTGTGTGAGAAACATTACTAGACACAGAAAGCATTTCATTGACCATAACAGATGGACAGGTGAACTTCTTATTGGATATATTTTGTCCATTATTAACAAGTTCATATACTAGCTTTTGGGTTTTGTAGGGTGAAGTCATCCTGAGTGAATGTATTAATTTGATAATCATCCATTATTAGTCCTTAAAAATGTATAATTGACCACCATCGGAAAAGTGTGGGCTCGTCCGGGATTTGAACCCGGGACCTCTCGCACCCTAAGCGAGAATCATACCCCTAGACCAACGAGCCTTCAGGCTTCTTCCTGCAAACCAGACTTCATCGGAAATTGTGCTCTGGTGATGTGGCATCAGGCAGTGGTATCACAAGTATTTTGTCAAATAGCTCCCTCTGCTGGGCAGCCACATAAACACCAACATACACTATTTGTGTACACTAATGGCACGTGGGCCGGCTTCACCCTGACACACCTCAAGTTGAAACTCACCCATTTCACAGCTCAACATGGCTGTTGGCTTATTTTTTTCATAGTTGATAGTTGATTATAGTTTAAAATATTGGCAGAAAGAATACAGTAAACATGTTGTTTTTCTTTAGCATCTATGAACAAACAATCCTATTTCACATAATGTTGCAACCAACTGGAAGAACAGAAAAAAGTGTTAAAGTGCCCATATTTTGCTTTTTTTTCAACGAGTTAAAATAGGTCTTGAGTTCCAGAAATCATTCCTGAAGTTGTTTGCTGGAAATAGCTTGTAGGAAACGATTGTTACCTCCCTCTACTCCCCTCTGTTTCAGCCCCTTTCAGAGTGTGCTGTTTTCTGCTGCTCATTACATATTCATGATCTGCAGCTAATTTGGCCACGCCCAAAGCTTGTAGAATCTTTGCTCACGTCCCACTGACTGTTACCACCACTCAGTGTTGCCAACTTAGCGACTTTGTCGCTATATTTAGCAACTTTTCAGACCCCTCCAGCGACAAATTTAGCTACTTTTCCTGACGTTATTGAGCCACTTGAGCCAAAAGTTTTGTACTTTATAATTTAGGTAGGAGACCTTCCATGATTAATGGTTCAGCTCAGTAGGGGGCGCTACAGCACAAAGTTCAAGCCCCGCCTCTGTCTTCTACCACGTCCTCAGACTGCTTATTAAATTTGTGTGGACCTACGCTTTGTCATTTACACGCTTTGTCATTTACGCGCTTTGTCATTTACGCGCTTTGTCATTTACGCGCTTCAGAACTAGCCAGTGAACATGAGCGGAAGAGGAAAGGGAGGGAAAGGACTCGGTAAAGGAGGCGCCAAGCGTCACCGTAAAGTCCTCCGTGACAACATCCAGGGAATCACCAAGCCCGCCATCCGCCGTCTGGCTCGTCGTGGTGGCGTGAAGCGCATCTCCGGTCTGATCTACGAGGAGACCCGCGGTGTACTGAAGGTCTTCCTGGAGAACGTTATCCGTGATGCCGTCACCTACACCGAGCACGCCAAGAGAAAGACGGTGACCGCCATGGATGTGGTCTATGCCCTAAAGAGACAGGGACGCACCCTGTACGGCTTCGGAGGATAAACTCTGACAATTTGTTGCTTACAACAAAAAGGCCCTTTTAAGGGCCACACACTTGCTCTGTGAAGAGCTGATATCCTGATGTAGGATATTTTGACTGCCCCTGCTTCATAAAGTAGAATGCTGTCTGCAGGCCCATGATGCAGAATGTGTTTATAAGTCAAATAGGCAGTTATCAAGACTGAACCAGCAACATGTCAGTTTCAAAGCTGATTTCTAAATATATTCCACATATTTATTCCATTTATGTTAGATGTCAGCTGCTTGCATAAGCTTAAATGTTTCTATTTTCACTTCAACTAATTCTAACAATCCTTGAATCATAAATAATATTATTTATGATTCAAGGATTGTTAGAATCCTTGAGCACTAATGTCTAATAACTTACATTATTGTATTTTGAATGAAGCCCTATCCAGTATTATAGTTATTATAGTTAACTAAATATATAGTTTTTGTTACTGTATCCAGCCTCTTATGAAAACCATTATAAAGCTAAAGCAGTGTGATGTAACAGACCTGAAATAAACAGGATCCAAGTAATGTTATGTCTTTCTTCCAAAATTATATATATATATATATAATTTTGACTGTTGGATTTGAAAAATCCAACAGTCTGTATGTATCAGAAAGTCAGCTTCTGTTCCAATTGCAGAAATGACCGTTTCCGTTCTCCCGACCCTGTAAGTCAGGGCTTCAGGAGTCTATTCTCGCGGCACCGCATGTTCGTTCTCGCCATCCTAGATATTGAGAAGGGGCTCATGTCTCCACGCTGCTTTGACCCCCCACCACCACTTGTCATTTCAGAGTGGAGCCTGCTGGGATCTAATGGTTCAGACAAGATCTGAAGGTGTAGGTGTTTTTTTTTTTCTTTCTCTCCATCAGATTCCTGTGAACTTTCAGCTGCTCTGTAGAACTCATCTGATTGGTCGCTGTTACTGGGAGGTTGATTGGGGAGGAGGCGTTTTTATATCACCAACCTCTTTATCCTGGTTTGGCTTCTGGTTCTGGTCTGGTTGCTCACTGTCGCTGTAGGAGGGAGAGTCTCTCCTGGTAGAGAACCGGTTCTCTAATCACCAGATAGTTCAGTCTGTACTGGATTCCACACAGCTGAATTTAGTAAATGCAGGTTGAGCAGGTACGGGAGTACCTGATCTGCACTTTGAGGGGTTAAGAACTCTCTGGAACTCGGCTGGTGAACAGACCTGGGGGAACGTTAATGATTTCAACTCCGATTGATTTCATGTATTAAATTTTGGGCGCATGAGTTTGTGTTGTTCAATTCAGTTCAATTCATTTTATTTTGTAAAGCCCACATTTGCCTCAGAGGGCTTTCAAGTCTGTACACATGCGACATCCTCTGTCCCTAGACCCTCACATCGGCACAGGAAAAACTTCCCAAAAAAAACCTTCGAGAGGAAAAAGGAAAGAAACCTTAATGTCACAGGATGGACAGACTGCAATGGATGTCATTTGTACAGAATGATTCATACAGATACATTCAGACAAGTTAGTAAGCCAGGGCTGTTATGTTGCTCGTTGTCTCTATAGATATAATAACTATAAATATATTGAAAACAACTGGGTCAGTAATAAATATTTATAAAAGGTTACATTATTTACAATTGAAAGTTATCGTTTACTGTACAAAATAAACTACTTTTCAAGAAACGATTGCTGAACATGTTTAAATTAAAGGGTAAAAGTGACACGTTTAGTAAATCCACAGAAGAAAATAAAACAAATGCAGCTTTAAAGTACAAATGCATGAATATATTACATGTTTCCCCAACAGTTTAAAAAGACATCTAGAACCGCCCCTGAAGGCACCACTGGAGCCCTGAGCAGCAGTGGTTGTCTCAGTGGTGATGTCTTTAGAGTAGTAGTAACGCTACCGGACAGTAACGGAGTACATTTACTTGAGTACAATTTTGAGGGATCTGTACTTTACTCGAGTATCATTTTTGGGCAGTACTCATGACATTTCTCAAGTACATTTGAGAGGCAAATATTGTACTCTTTACTCATGAGTACCCGTCGCTACTTCAAAAAAAGGAAAAAAAAAATTGGAAACCCTCAATTTCTTGTTTCCCTCTCAAACGTGATTGGATTGTGCAGGCGCTACTGATTGGGACACAGGGACAATACACTTTCTAACTTCTAGATTCTAGCTTTAGAAAGGTGCACTAAATGATTTGCTGTCTGCGATAATGCAGCTTTTTACATTCTCGGTTTCGTTTGAGTAGCTACTATTGGGGGTGTTGTTGAATTGCGACTTGTTGAATGTCAGAAGCACCTAAATACTTTGCTGGTCCACGTAAATTAAAGTTAGTTAGCCAAGTTAGTAACCAATTTAAAAAGTTAGTCTGGAGCCATTGGAAAATTCTGAACAACCAGCACTTCATAATTAATAATACTGCGATGTAGACTACATGATGGGTATCTTTTCTAATATTTATTAGTTTATTATAGAGTAAACTGAAATAGTATACTGTGTTTTACAGAGAAGGCATGAGACACATCTGGAGGAACACTGTCAACTGTGGCAGTAGCAATGCAATATTTAGAAAATGTACTCTTGATACTCAAGTACTTCAGTACTTTCACTTAAGTAGACGTCTGACTGTTGTACTTTTACTTGTATTTGAGTAAAATTTAGCCAAGTGTATCTGCACTTTTACTCAAGTAATGAATCAGTGTTCTCTGTCCGCCTCTGCAAATATGATATCATAGGAACCACTGGATCATCCTTTATGAAAGGAAATTAGATAATTCCGTCCCACATCTCCTTGTGGCAGAAATATTTTATTAATGGAGTAGCATTCGGCCGTCCACGAGAAATAACGATCCTGACCGAGAAATGCAGATTATGTTAGCATAACTCATTTATATTTCAACAGCAGCAATACAGTGATACCCGGTTTTTAATGTTGTCTGCATGACTCAGCACTTTAACAACACCTGGGGGAAGGCATCTAACATGCCTCCATTTTTGGCATAATTGTAGTATCGCCCATAGATTATATATAGGCTGGATGTCTCGTCCGCGTTTCAGGCCAACTCCGGCGTAAGACATCTCGCCTTTATATACATCGAACATTTCACCGCTGTTGACTAACCTCCTGAATTCAAATGGTTTACTTGAAGACGATTCAATTTAGAAGGTTCAACAACGCGTAGTGGGACCCTTCCTGACTTTTGATTAAGTTCAGCAGGGGGCGACACTGCACCAACTTCAAGCCCCGCCTCTGTCCTCTATCACGTCCTCCAACGGGATTTAAATAACTGTGTACTGGCACTTAATTTACATCTCTTAATAAAAGAAGCTATCAACATGAGCGGAAGAGGAAAGGGAGGAAAAGGACTCGGTAAAGGAGGCGCCAAGCGTCACCGAAAAGTCCTCCGTGACAACATCCAGGGAATCACCAAGCCCGCCATCCGCCGTCTGGCTCGTCGTGGTGGCGTGAAGCGCATCTCCGGTCTGATCTACGAGGAGACCCGCGGTGTGCTGAAGGTCTTCCTGGAGAACGTGATCCGTGATGCCGTCACATACACCGAGCACGCCAAGAGGAAGACTGTGACCGCCATGGATGTGGTGTATGCCCTGAAGAGACAGGGACGCACCCTGTATGGCTTCGGAGGATAAACGCTGACAATTTGTTGCTTATGATATAAAGGCCCTTTTAAGGGCCACACACTTACTCTGTGAAGAGCTGACATCCTAATGTACGACATTTTGACTGCCCCTGCTTCAGAAACTAGAATGCTGTCTGCAGGTCCATGATGCAGAATGTGTTTGATGCCATTTTAAGTATTAATATTATACTTAATGTGTGAAGTACAAAAATTCTCATGCATAATTCCAAATTGAAAGCGTATGTATCTAGTATGCAGCTTATTTTCCATCATAGTGCGTAAACAATGTTTTATAAGTCAAATGGACAGTTATCAAGACTAAACCAGCAACATGTCAGTTTCAAAGCTGATTTCTAAATATTTTCCACATATTCCATTTATGTTAGATGTCAGCTGCTTGCATAAGCTTAAACGTTTCTATTTTTCACTTCAACTAATTCTAACAATCCTTGAATCATAAATAATAGTATTTATTATTTATGATTCAAGGATTGTTAGAATCCTTGAGTGTGAAGTGTGAAGCCATAAGCTTTATGCATGCATATATAGTGTATACACGCTGGAATATGGAAATGATTCAGCATAATTTTTAGGCCATTATGTCAGCAATACAGGTAAAAGCCAGTAAATTAGAATATTTTGAAAAACTTCATTTATTTCAGTAATTGCATTCAAAAGGTGTAACTTGTACATTATATTTATTCATTGCACACAGACTGATACATTCAAATGTTTATTTCATTTAATTTCAAGTGGCAACAAATGAAAATCCAAAATTCCGTGTGTCACAAAATTAGAATATTACTTAAGGCTAATACAAAAAAGGGATTTTTTAGAAATGTTGGCCAACTGAAAAGTATGAAAATGAAAAATATGAGCATGTACAATACTCAATACTTGGTTGGAGCTCCTTTTGCCTCAATTACTGCATTAATGCGGCGTGGCATGGAGTCGATGAGTTTCTCGCACTGCTCAGGTGTTATGAGAGCCCAGGTTGCTCTGATAGTGGCCTTCAACTCTTCTGCGTTGTTGGGTCTGGCATTCTGCATCTTCCTTTTCACAATACCCCACAGATTTTCTATGGGGCTAAGGTCAGGGGAGTTGGCTGGCCAATTTAGAACAGAAATACCATGGTCCGTAAACCAGGCACGGGTAGATTTGTGCAGGCGCCAGTATCTTTGTTTGAATTCAAAGCATTTTTCAATACCAAAAAAGGTACAGTTATTGAACAAACATGAATTATCTGAGTAACTAACAGAAAAAGAATGAGCTTGATACATCAATCAATCGGCCAAACATTAAAAAAAAATGTTTCCCTGATTATGTCTAAAGTAAGTGAAAGTCCTCAGTACAGGAGTCCCCAGGTGTGTTCATGTGGACCTCAGGGTTGCTGCTGTTTCATCTCCTTCCAACTCTTCCACAGCAGAAGATCTCGACTCTTCCCCAAAGCGACCACGCAACGCGGCAACTTTAGACCATTGAACTGACCCACGCCGTCGTCACGGCCCATCGCCAGCAACATGGTGATGTTACCTAGCAACCGGCATAAGAACATCGTCGAGAGGCAACCACCAGACAGTCAACTAGTACACAGACATGTGTGAGGGTGGGTGTGTACCTGTACGGTACGAGGTCAGCTCCTTCCCACTCAGACTGTTGGTGATGTTGCTAACGGCGACGGCAGCGTGCAGCCCGGCGTGGTATGCCATCTTAGGCTCGTTGACGTCAGCGCAGTCTCCCACAGCGAAGACGTTGGAAAAGCCTGTAACCTGCAGGTGATCATTGACCTTCAGAGCGCCGTTATCGACCAGACAGCCAGCTGCCAGCGGGGGACAGATCACCAATCAATCAACCGATCAAAGGCGGTGACACAGATTATTTATGACTTCACGTCCACAGATGATCACATGCCGTCTGAGTAGAATGACCTCGCTGTCAAACGGGGCTGATGCTGATGTGTTCGAATGAATGTGTGTGTTGAAAAGTTGTTAATTGCCTGCGATATTTTGCAAAGCTTCTTGTCTTGTGTTAGATTTTGCCAAGATTATTCATTTTCTTTAGCCCCGAAACCCTCACATCGACAGAGGAAAAAATCTCCAAAATGTGTATTAATGTTTAGTGTGTACTCACGGAAGCTGGAAGCGTAGGCTGCAGAGTTGACCTTCATTCCGGTGCAGCAAATGATCAGATCTGAGGTCAGAACCTCTCCTCTCTCGGTCCTCACCTCTTGGTTCTTCTGGGTCACGTTGAGCTGCAACTCCGACAGGTTGGACACCTTCTGACCTGAGACCCACAAACAGCAGGTTGCAAAGCTGGTCCCAAGAGAACCTGGTCTGCTTCAGGTGCAGTACCTAGAACCAGTTCCACTCCTTTCTCCAGAAGAACCTCCTTGGCCTGCTGTCTCACGCTGGGCAGCAGCCCCGGGTCAGCCAGCGCGACCCTGGAATGAATCAGAACCACCTGCACGAGAGAAGTATGGTGGCTACATGAAAATGATATTGTATAAAACGTATTGTTACAGTGATAGACACAATGATGACGTGATGCAATAGAGATAAACTCAAAATTGACATGTTTGAGGTTCACGGTTTTTTAATTGCCATTAGTACATGAAGACTAACAGTCGAGACACATTGACACAGTTTTTCTGCAGGAATCTTTAAAAGTCAACAGTTAAGAAAACAACACACTATAATAAGAAAAATAGAACGAAAACAACACATAAGCTGGTAATATGTACACAAAGATGTAGACTATTACAGTTTTTCTCAATTGTTTACACACAAATTCTGGTACTTGCCACACAATTACCACAACATCTAACTCCTGCACCAACCCCCTGAACCAATTCTGCTAAACTACAAGCACAATTCCTGCTTTACGCTCAAATTGCCGTTCTAAAACACACTTTTTTCAAAACACTACACATAATTCTCTGCATTTGGCACAATTTTCATGAAGGAAAATCTTGTTTTCACAAGGAACACACTGTCATTCAAAATTCTAAAGTCAATTGCCGTCCTATGCACACTGACTGACTGATCACATGGGCAAACACCTGTCACACAGTGTTACAATTAGCAATCAGAGATCGGAGATGGAAATTGTATGACCGAGTCCACAAACGCATACAGCCCTTCTCCAAGCTGTGGAAGACGCATGTGGAGATGTAGCATGCTCTTTTTTTTTTTTTACTGTAACTGAACACAGTAAATTCTTCTGTTGTTTTGTATGTAGACCACTTTATGTGCAAATTTGTGTTGGTTGGGCTGTACATTGTGTACATTGTTTTTGTTGAGAAAATAAAATATATTTGTTACCGTGTATTTGTGAGTTGTGAGTATAAAAACAATATTCTAAAATATTTTACAACACACATATGTACAGTATGTACTGTCTGTAGTAAGTGTAACACGGAACAAAGAAAAAGGTCTAGGTCACTATGATGAATGGAGAAGTGTTTTCTATTTATCATGGTGTTTTACATTGAGCACATCAGTGTTTAACTGGTTCTTAAAAATGTCTACTCGTATGATGGTCTGTGTGTGTCATTTGAAAACAAAATACCATTGAGAAGAAATACCATTGTTTTTAATCTAAAGTTTCATTTTGCAGGAGTATTGGGGTTTTGCCCATTGTGTGTGTGTTTTTAGAAAATGTGTGTAGAGTTCTGAGAGTACGAAGCAAGCTTTAAGAAAATGTGTGTAAACAATCGAGAAAAACTGTAAATACATTTTTTTTAAATAAACAATTCTCAACAAAGGAGAGAGAAAAATAGTCTAGTCATAAATGCTGTTCCTGGATTGTGAAAGGAGGGGATTATTGCATGTTTTTAGAGGTAGAGGAAAGTTATTAAGGGATATTCCACAGATTATAACAATGAACCATTATCAGAGGGTAACATATATCACATATTGATAAGTGCATTTTGTTTTGCCATCAGTCTAATTCTGGCCGGGAAGAAGCTGTTGATGAAACGTGTTCTATGAGGGACGATGCACGTGCAGTGTTTGTGTCAGAGAGTGAGTTGGGTAGAGTGAGTTTCTGATGATTCCCTCTGCTCCTTTCCAACAGTGCTGCACATAGGGTTGGTTCCCGACAACGCTTTACGATAGGGATAAATTCAAGGACAAAGTGTTGACATAGTGATAAAATAAAGGATAAAGTGTTTCTTTAGGTTCCTTTGCCGTTACTTGAACTACATTCATATAATTGTTCGTGCGAGATGTAAGTTTCTGTTTGTGTGACTTTTATATTCTTTCTCTTGTAGAATACCTGCGGAGAATTGCTCATGTACTCTTTTTCTCTTAACTGTCTTTTTCTGTTAACTTTTTTAACTTTAATTGAGTGACTTATCGGATTCTTTTCATCAACTAACTCGGAGGGATAGGAAATCCCGACATTAGTTGTCACCTTTTTTTCTGGATACTCTGTCTTTATCTCAGCAGCCATCTCCACACCGGTCGACCCTCCTCCGATCACCAAGACAGAGTCTGCAGCCTGGACCTAAACAAACAACCCGGGGGGGGGAGGGTCAGCACTCCTTTGTCTCTGCAAACCACAGCATTCACTCCATTGCCCTACCTGTTTGACAAAGTCCTCGTACGATAGGACGGCCCTGCGGTACGACGCCACGGTGTTGAACTTCCCTGGGAAGGCTCCATCGGTCCCAGTGCAGAGGATGAGGTGGGAGTACTCGATCTCCTAAAGTGGAGGGTCGGGGGGTAAGTGGGGTAAAACAAGATGACGGCGGGGGGTTCCTGTCTCAGCATGATGCAAAATAACTTCTCTTGTTTGTACTCACACATGTATATATATATATATATATATATATTAGGGCTGTCAAAAATAGTGCTCAGGTCAGGAATGTGTCTGAAATGCGGTTGTGGTTGGACTATTATAACAAACAAATCCTCCTCCTGGCGACTTTTGTGTCAAAAGCGACTAGAGACGAATCTACTGACATGTATACAGCATATTTTTATTATAATTTAAACAAGTCTCCTGAAGAGAAACGGTATCGCTCTCTCCCCCTTCCCCCTGCTCCGCTGTGGACATGTGTGAGAGAGAGAGAGACGAGGGCGTAAATCCCAGGGGGGTCAGGACCCCCCCCATCTAAGGGTTGCCCCCCCCCCCCTAGAAATATCATTAAAACAATTGTGTGTATTGTAAATAACATAATGCTGTATACTTAGAATATCTGTGTAAGAAGTAAACCAATACAAACCCCCTAAAATGCTTTTTAAACATTTGACATTTTAACATTCCCCCCTCCCTTGCCTCACAGTGGTTTGGTCCACTGCTTGCTAGCGCTATGCGATCTGCACTCCACTGTCAGTCACATTGGTAGTGACAGGAACGTAGTAAGTAGGCGGTCTAAGGCTATTTTATTCACATTAAACATCGGATGATTTTTTTTTTTCTCAAATACAAACGATGCTGCGTAATTAATGAATTAGTCATGACAAAAAAAGTTGTCTGTGCTAGAGTAATATAATGTAATGTTACCCAGCTTGTTTAATAGCTTGTTGAATATGCCCCCACTACAACTAGCTAACCCCTATCACCCGGACACCTCCCGGTTTGTTATTTCTCCCGGGAAACGTTGCATATGTGGATTAATCATGATTAATCATGAATCCACTGAAAACTCGGATTAATTTGATTAAAAATTTGAATCATTTGACAGCCCATATATATATATATATATATATATATATATATATATATATATATCCCCCAAAAAATCCTCACCCTCCCTCCCTCCAGGACAACCATCTGTTTCTTGGTGTCAACCCTCTGAACTCGTCCCTGAACAAAGCTCTCCCCAAACGTCTCCTCGTACGGGATGAAGGTCCTTTTGGCAAAGCCTGCAGGCCAACACAAGGTCAAAGGTCACATGATAATTTTGTTACATGTATTAATCAATTCTTGGAAAAATATGTAAAATCTTTAAGTGAAAGTAAAGTACAACAATATCCAAAAAACATGTATTTAACCAAGAAAATTATATAAAAAGAAATCCAGAAAGCTATTTTAAATGAACAAAAAGTACATTAATATTCATGACGTAAATAAATTGAATATAAAATATATGACATAATAAACAAACACACACCCTATTTACACAGTTTACATATTATATATTGCAATGGTCACTTTTTAATATTTAGAATTAAGTCATACTTTATTTAGCATTATTAGCATTAATTTATATTTTATGTATACATACAAATGTATCTATATGTGTATTATATACACATCTGAGATATAGGTTTATTATGACCATTGCCAAATAAGTAGAAATAAGAATATTAGTAGTGGTGTACCCGGTTGAACCGATGCTCTGAGTGCCGCTACGTTGTGGTGAAAAGCATCTCTCATGTCGATCAGAGTGAAGCTCAATCCTCCAGCCTTCAGATGCTGTGCTGCCGCGATGCCCCCGAATCCACCACCAACAACCAGGACGTGGACGCCTTCCATGGAGGATGTCTGACCCCCCATCCCTTAAGTACAAAAATTAGTCAACACTAAGTGCAACGGTAACGTTACGTTAAGCAACATGTACTACCTGAGGTAAAAGTATGTAATTTGTTTGTTTACTCATTCCTCTCAGTGCAGTGCAATACAATACCAACACACACACTAGTAAACTTATATTTATCTTACAGTATATCAAACGTTGTACTACCGGATTGTGCCTCTGCCCGGGCAACAGTACTCACAGTATTTAGTTTACTCACGGAAGTAAAGATTTTTCTCTGCACTTCCGCTGTTTTCTGAGCATGCGCAGCCTTGTTGCTTCGCGCGCACGACTGCTCAGCTGTTCCCTCTCTACCAATCACGTGACTAACTTCACACGCGGATGAGACATCTAACCTAACATTAACTATGGGCGAACGTACAATTATGCAAAAAATGGAGGCATGTTAGATGCCTTCGCCCAGGTGTTGTTAAAGTGCTGAGTCATGCAGATGACATAAACAAGCTGCATAATCTGCGTTTCTCGGTCAGGATCGTTATTTCTCGTGAACGGCCGAATGGTACGTCATTATTGAAATATTTCCGCCTCGAGGAGATGTGGTTCGGAATTATCTCATTACCTGTCATAAAGGATGATCCAGTGGTTCCTATGTTATCAAATTTGACAATTCGAATCCATCTATAAAGTCTCTCCTCCTAGTTTCCTGCTTTGGGTTTCATGCTACTCTGAAGACATCACCACCCAATCACTGCTGCTCAGGGCTCCAATGGTGCCTTCAGGGGCGGTCATAGATGTCTTTCTAAACTGTTGGGGAAACATGTAATATGTTTATGCATTTGTACTTTAAAGCTGCATTCGTTTTATTTTTTTCTGTGGATTTACTAAACGTGTCACTTCTACCCTTTAGTTAAAACATCTTCAGCAATCATTTCTTGAAAAGTAGTTTATTTTGTGAAGTAAACAATAACTTTTAATTGTAAATAATATTATTGTAGCCTTCTATACATATTCATTACTGACCCAGTGGTTTTCAATATATTTATAGTTATTCCATCCATAAAGACAACGAGCAACTTAACACAAATTTATGCGCCAATAATTTAATACATGAAATCCATCTGAGTTGAAACCATTAACCTTCCCCCAGGTCGGCTCAGCAGGTACTCCCATACCTGCTCAACCTGCATTTACTAAATTCAGCTGTGTGAAATCCAGCACAGACTGAACTATCTGGTGAGTAGAGAGACGGTTCTCTACCAGGAGAGACTCTCCCTCCTACAGCGACAGTGAGCAACCAGACCAGAACCAGAAGCCAAACCAGGATAAAGAGGTTGGTGATATAAAAACGCCTCCTTCCCAATCAACCTCCCAGTAACAGCGACCAATCAGATGAGTTCTACAGAGCAGCTGAAAGTTCACAGGAATCTGATGGAGAGAAAGGAAAAAAAAAAAAACACCTACACCTTCAGATCTTGTCTGAACCATTAGATCTCAGCAGGCTCCACCCTGAAATGAGAAGTGGTGGTGGGGGTCAAAGCAGCGTGGAAAGAACAGAGAACGGTCATTTCCGCAATTGGAACAGAAGCTGACTTTATAATACATTTTAATCCAATTCTTGACTGTTTTGGATTTTTCAATCAAGCTTTTATTTCGTTTTCATTTAAAATGTGAAATGTGACTGCATAATTCACCTTTTGTTCTTGTTTTGTTGTACGAGTGATTGCGACTTCCGGGATCGCGGTCCCTTTAAGCCTTTGGTCGGTGGTGAGGTAGAGACCCTTGCTTGTGAGTTTGCAGGGCTGCGCCATCTTGCTTTTGCAGTTTGTTGTGGTTAAAATAAACGAGACACACGCTGGTGTTCTCAACTCGCGGAATTGCCTTTTTCTGTCGAACGCAACTTCCACACCCTTTTCATAAGAGGCTGGATACAGTAACAAATAAAATACTAGATAGGGCTTCATTCAAAACACACACCATTCGTCCTTCAGTTACTCAACGTCATAGTATTGAATAGCTATGACACAGTGATCAATGAGGTTACAAGATAGGTGACCTCATTAGTGCTCGACATAGTAATTAATATCTATGATGCAAGGATTGTTAGAATTAGTTGAAGTGAAAAAACACATGCAATTAAACACAACACATGCAAGCAGCTTATGCAAGCAGCTGACGAGACATCTAACATAAATGGAATAATTAATATGTGGAAAATATTTAGAAATCAGCTTTGAAACTAACATGTTGCTGGTTTAGTCTTGATAACTGTCCATTTGACTTATAAAACATTGTTTACGCACTATGATGGACAATAAGATGCACACTAGATACATACCTTTAAAGTTATGTGAGTGCCAATATTTAGACCTGCAAAAGGCATTCTACTATCAGAAACCGGACCAGTCCTACATTAGGATATCAGCTCTTCACAGAGTAAGTGTATGGCCCTTAAAAGGGCCTTTTTGTTGTAAGCAACAAATTGTCAGCGTTTATCCTCCGAAGCCGTACAGGGTGCGTCCCTGTCTCTTTAGGGCATAGACCACATCCATGGCGGTCACAGTCTTCCTCTTGGCGTGCTCGGTGTAGGTGACGGCATCACGGATGACGTTCTCGAGGAAGACCTTCAGTACACCGCGGGTCTCCTCGTAGATCAGACCGGAGATGCGCTTCACGCCACCACGGCGAGCCAGACGGCGGATGGCGGGCTTGGTGATTCCCTGGATGTTGTCACGGAGGACTTTTCGGTGACGCTTGGCGCCTCCTTTACCGAGTCCTTTCCCTCCCTTTCCTCTTCCGCTCATGTTCACTGTATAGTTCTGAAACGAAACTATGGCCGTTAGCAGGTTCGCACCAGTTAAATAACCAGTCTGAGGACGTGGTAGAAGACAGAGGCGGGGTTTGAACTTGGTGCTGTAGCGCCCCCTACTGAGCTGAACCATTAATCAAGGAAGGTCTCCTACCTAAATTATAAAGTACAAAACTTTTGGCTCAAGTGGCTCAATAACGTCAGGAAAAGTAGCTAAATTTGTCGCTGGAGGGGTCTGAAAAGTTGCTAAATATAGCGACAAAGTCGCTAAGTTGGCAACACTGAGTGGTGGTAACAGTCAGTGGGACGTGAGCAAAGATTCTACAAGCTATAAAGTACAAACTTATAAAGTACAAACTTTTGACTCAATATAAAGTACAAACTTTTGACTCAAGTGCAATGTCAAAGACTTGATTGATTGATTTGACTGTGTAGACACCTATGTATACATATATAATTACATATGGAATGTGTGTATATACATAAATATCTATACACAATATTGGGGTGCCTTCTCTTCAACATCTACATGCTGCCATTAGCTCAGATTATGGAAAACAAGTTTGTTATCATAATTATGCAGATGACACACAAATCTACGCAACCTATATCACCAGGGGACTACAGTTCAATACAGGGGCTGGGTAAATGCATTTGAACTTCCTTTAATAAAAAAAGAAGATAAAACAGAAGTAATTGTTTTTGGTAACAAAGATGACTAATTGAGCTTCAATCACTGACATTGAACAGCACAAGCAAAGCTAGAAATCCAGGTGTAATTGTGGATTCATTATGGATACCTTATAAACCACAATGAGGTTGGTCTGGGGCTGGTCTACCTTCTGCTACTACTTTCTGCTGCTGCCTATAATTGAACTAGTTTTGAACTAGCCATTTAACTAGTACTAGTATTTTCGGGACGTCGGGAGCACGTAGCACCTTCTATCCCTTGCAAGGAAATAAACGGAGAAATATGTTTACACAGAGCCTCGTACGTTATTTCTTTTTTTGCGATTGACTGCAAAAAACCCACCACATCTTCCATATTCCTAACTGTAAATCTCCTTGCTTCATGTTTGAATATCAATTTCTTTTACTCAGTATTGAGTTACAATTCATAGAGGTGGTTGTGAAAAATAAATCACTTGCACTTATTAATTATCTTCATTCGTTTAAAAAAATGAAAAGCATTTGGAACTAGTCTTTAGAAGAAGTAGGTGGCTCTTAAAAGAGCCGTTTTTGCGTTTGGAGAATCAGGCGGTTTAAGCTCGCTCCCCGCGGATGCGACGGGCCAGCTGGATGTCTTTGGGCATGATGGTGACCCTCTTGGCGTGGATGGCGCACAGGTTGGTGTCCTCGAACAGGCCCACCAGGTAAGCCTCGCTGGACTCCTGCAGAGCCATAACAGCGGAGCTCTGGAAGCGCAGGTCGGTCTTGAAGTCCTGAGCGATTTCTCTCACCAGACGCTGGAAGGGCAACTTGCGGATCAGCAGCTCCGTGGACTTCTGGTAGCGGCGGATCTCTCTCAGAGCCACGGTACCGGGCCTGTAACGGTGAGGCTTCTTCACGCCGCCGGTGGCCGGAGCGCTCTTGCGGGCAGCCTTGGTGGCCAGCTGCTTTCTGGGGGCTTTGCCTCCGGTGGACTTACGGGCTGTCTGCTTGGTTCGTGCCATGTTCAACTTGTCTCGCTCTAGTTAAGAGTAGTGCACTTTATGAAGAGACACGCGGCTCTTAAAGTGTGGACCGGCTGTGGAGCGGTGACGCAGATTCAGACCTCCGGCCCCTGATTGGTGGAGGACTCCTCCCGGAGCTCAGCCACGACTCTAGTGGCGGGTTCAGCTGCTCATTGGTGGGAAATGAATTCAAACTGTCCGCCAAAACTTTGCGCTGACGCCCTCCCTGCTCGTGCATGAAGCCTCTTCTCTGGTTGGTGCGCGTGTCAGGAACCGTCCCGCCCGCTCCGCGCGCATATAAAGGAGGGTTTGGCTGGTTGAATGACACATCTTTTCCTGAAATCTACTAACCATGAGCGGCAGAGGTAAAACCGGAGGCAAAGCCAGAGCGAAGGCCAAGACCCGCTCCTCCCGTGCTGGGCTCCAGTTCCCAGTCGGTCGTGTCCACAGACATCTGCGCAAAGGCAACTATGCGCAGCGTGTCGGCGCAGGGGCCCCCGTCTACCTGGCGGCTGTGCTGGAGTACCTGACCGCTGAGATCCTGGAGCTGGCCGGAAACGCTGCCCGCGACAACAAGAAGACCCGCATCATCCCCCGTCACCTGCAGCTGGCTGTCCGCAACGACGAGGAGCTCAACAAGCTGCTGGGCGGAGTGACCATCGCTCAGGGCGGCGTGCTGCCCAACATCCAGGCTGTGCTTCTGCCCAAGAAGACCGAGAAGCCCGCCAAGTCCAAGTAAAACCGGAGATGAATAGCCACTACACAAAGGCTCTTTTAAGAGCCAACCACTCTCTTAAAGTGCTCAGATCCTCAGAATGTCTTCTTGATTTTTGATTACATAGACTGTTATTGTGACATTAGGCATACTATCTACTCTACTATAATTCATGAAATGTGAAGCTATATGCTGTGCCTTTTTAATTAATTAAATCTTATATAAAAGAGTTGAATAAAGATCTGAAATAAGTGACCAGAAAGCAGCTGCCCTTAAATTGGGGAGTAGCATAAACTGTCTTATCAGTTGTACTTGTAAATATATTTTGATAAAATGGTGTTGATAAAACGTATTGTTTATTATGATGCAATATCTATGTCTGGCAATGTTTTACACGTAACATTCTCAGTCTTTGACCCATGAATAATCAGAAAGGGCTTTCTTTGCCATGTACAAAAACCGGTAACACGTAAAAAGAAAACATGTTCATCACAATGAAAAACAAGTACAACAATAATTTACACAATTGAGGTAATTGAGGTCTTTTACTCTACTATAAACTACGAAATTCAAAGCTGTATACTGTGCCATAAATGGATTAAATCGTATATAAAAAATTAATTAGTGAACATTATGAAAAAAAAGTGAACAGCTAGCAGCAGAAAAACGTGTGTAGTAGCCTAAACTTGTCAGTTGTACTTATGTATTTGTATTTTAATACAAGTACAATTGATGAGTTGGCAGATGTAGTTCAATCTTAAAATGATGTAATAACTGCCAACTATGTTCAATGTTTTACATGTAACATTCTCAGTCTTTGATCTGTGAACAATCAATCTGCTTCTTCGCCATGTACAACAGCAGTTAACACTCCTCCTCTAAACATGTTTATATCACAACGAAAATCAAGTTCAATAATTTGCACTTAAATGTACAGCGAATATGAAATTAAAGTGTAGTCACACATTTGCAACAAGTTAGTGGTAATTAAGGTGACGCCGACTGATTAATTGTTCATCAGAGCAGCCTGAGGGAAAATAAACACCTGTCTGGTGTTTCTGCCGTATACTGCTACAAAGAGATGCTTCCAATCCTCACACTTATACAATATGAAACAGAAATATCTGAAAAGACTGTTAAAATAACACTGTTATTAAACATTTGCATCACTACTCTCACATACTAGAAGAAATGCAGCTCAGCTGTTGATAAATAGACCTCAAACTAGAGGCATACATTTACACACAAAAGGTTTAAGCTGTATGTAGATGCTTCACTTTTAGAGGAAGGGAACAGAGAAAGAAGCAATGGAGAGATTACAGAATGCAAAAAAAGCTTTTGCCATTTTAAACAAGACACAACATTTAATCTACAAATCTGACGTTAAGGCCATACTGCTGTATGAATCCGACACCTGGCAGTCGATCACCAATATATGTTACAGATGCCCCGTGCCCAACTAAGCAAGGAAGTATGTGACCTGATCTGGTAAATATATACACTACTATTCCTTCAGAATTTCTACTTAAGGAGCAATTGATTCATGTTTTAGGAATTCACAACAATTCCAGTGTAGTAGTTGTCGGAATTCATTTTTTTCGGTTTTCAAAATCCAGCAGGACAAGGACAGAATGATTATAAAGTCAATTTACAACATAAGACACTGAAAGCAGGTTGGTACAATACTGAACCTCTCAACCCTTATAATAATATGATTTAATGCAACTGACTTGGCTACAAGATTGGGTCACTGGCAGTTGTTGTCTTAAATGATCTATGGCGATTCAGTCACTCTGTCAGTAGAGAAATCTGCACAGACGTTTGTATGACGTACACTCGGTAGCAGTCAGATAACAACCAATCACTCTTGAGCAACAGCGCAGTGTATTTTGCATCTAGTTGGTATATAGATTTCAGCGTCCCGATGCCACAACGACATCTGCTGTTTCTCGAATAATAGCCAGTCATGCCGGAGGTTGTGAAAGCGCCCAAGAAGGGCTCCAAGAAAGCCGTCTCCAAGGCCGTCAGCAAGAGCGGCAAGAAGAAGAGGAAGACCAGGAAGGAGAGCTACGCCATCTACGTGTACAAGGTGATGAAGCAGGTCCACCCCGACACCGGCATCTCCTCCAAGGCCATGGGCATCATGAACTCATTTGTGAGCGACATCTTTGAGCGCATCGCCGGTGAAGCCTCTCGTCTGGCTCACTACAACAAGCGCTCCACCATCACCTCCAGGGAGATCCAGACCGCCGTCCGCCTGCTGCTGCCCGGCGAGCTGGCCAAACACGCCGTGTCTGAGGGCACCAAGGCCGTGACCAAGTACACCAGCTCCAAGTAAACCTGCTGTAGACCAACAACACAAAGGCTCTTTTAAGAGCCACTCACTTCTTCTAAAGAACATTTCCACATGCTACTTAATGTTAAAATTGCAGTTGTATAATATTTGTTCAATACTGTCAGTTTTACAAGGTGATCTCATTAAAATTTTTTACTACTAAATCTATCATTTTAGCTGACATTGCAGATTATTGGCCAAAGACATAGCAATATCCTGATTCCCTGCTACCATTTTTAAAAGTATATATTGCACTACATATTGGTGTAAAAATAATGACTTCATTGCTGCTAAATGCTTATTTTCATACATGAAGTTGATATTTCTGCATTCGTTTATGATGAAATATCCCTCTTGAGCTCTTTTAAATTCTCATGCTGGTGGATGCCAAACAATTGTCAATTAATTGGCGTGAGTTCTCTTCATTGTACACGTGACAGCATATTACAACACAATGCAATCTATTTTACTCAAGATTTGGTATGAGTGCGTGAAAAATGATTTCTTCAATCCATATGTCTAATAATTGCATATTGCTTTGCATCACATTAATAAAGTTCTGCTGATGTTGAACCTCCAATAAATTGAAATCTCATGTACTTTCCCTGGGATTGATATATTGGAATGTTGTTTTCAATTCACCCAAATGATTTAAAGGCACTAACAGCATTACAACGATCTAATAAAGAATAAAGGAATGCATTCTTTAAAGATGGATTGGGTGGCTCTTAAAAGAGCCGTTTTAGTGGTGTTGGTTCTTGAGACTGATACCAGCTCACTTCTTCTTGGGTGCTGCTTTCTTGGCTTTGGGCTTAGCAGCCTTCTTCACGGGGGTTTTCTTGGCTGCCGGGGCCTTTTTCACCACCTTCTTGGGGCTCTTGGCCACCTTTTTGGGGCTCTTTGCGACCTTCTTGGGGCTCTTGGCCACCTTCTTGGCCGCTGCGGGTTTCTTTGCCTTCTTCGGTGACTTTTTAGCGGCTACGACTTTCTTCACTGCCGCTGCTTTGGGCTTTTTGGCCGCTACGGGTTTCTTCGCTGCGGGCTTCTTGGCTTTAGGGGCGGCTTTCTTTGCCGGTTTGTCGGCGGTCGTCTTGCTCATCTTGAAGGAGCCAGAGGCCCCGATGCCTTTGACCTGGACCAGAGTCCCCTTGGCCACCAGGCTCTTGATGGCGGTCTTGACGCGGGCGTTGTTCTTGTCCACATCGTATCCTCCGGCGGCCAGAGCCTTCTTGACGGCGGCAGCAGACACGCCGCTCCGCTCCTTGGACGCGGCGACAGTTTTCACGATGAGGTCAGAGACGCTGGGACCGACTTTCTTCGGCTTAGACACCTTTTTCTTGGCTGCTTTGGGCGCGGCGGCGGCTGGAGCTGGAGCTACTTCTGCCATTCTGAGTTTGTATCGTTGAGGACTCGAGAGTGTGAGACTGATAAAGAGCTCAAAGCAGCGGACTGCACTTAAACACACCATGAGAACCGTAGAGACTCAACCCAGCCTGTAGCTCCTCTTGCAGTCTGAAAGTCGATTCGCTTGTGTTTTCTCTTCACTGATTAAAGACTAAAAACTAAATGCGCATCACGTTTTGAAGGCTGAAGGTGGAGGAGCCGATAGCGGACTAGTTTCTCTTCATATTCAGGTCATGTAGAGCTCTGATGATCCATGCGTTTTGTTTGAGGAGCCTCCAAACCTCACCTACTCAGCGCCGTGGACAGCACTGATCAGAGGCTTTTCTTACTCACTTATCCCATAAAAGTATTTAAATTACATCATATATTCATCAAAAGTTGTTTCCCAACTGATCCACGTGGTTGTTCAAGGTTTCAATGTAAAAACAACCATCATATCTTGATCCGTTTTTAATAAACTTGAGTTAATACGGTTACAGCAAACACACTAATGATGTTGGAGTCTTATGGTGCAGTCCAGACATCCTGTCACTCACTGTGGATTTCTCCACTGCTGATAACACGTTTTATTATATATATAGTTATTCTTGTAATCATCAAACATACTGTAAAACTTGGTTTCTGTTTTTTTAAACTTGAATGTTGTATTATCACTGTTATTGTGCTTCGATTGTGATGATCAATTATGAATGAAGTCAGCATAGAACAAAAGTGACACCCATGTGAAAATAACTTATTCAACCAATGCTATAAGCTATCATTAATTCATAAAGTATTTATATTCAAACATTTATTATACGGTTGCAGTGTCTGAAAAAGATGCACACTATCCTAGAAATGTAAAGTTGGTGGCCGAAGGTCAACTAAACCTTTTGGAAAAGGCAATAAAAAGACTATAGTGCATTTTAGAAGCAGTTAAGAAGAAACCAGCCGCCATCACCATGTGTAATTCCCCCGTCACCGCTCTAGAGTCCTTTCGCTTCTTGGGCTTCATCATCACTCAGGACTTCAAGTGGGAGCTGAACATAAACTCCATTACCAAGGAGGCTCAGCAGAGGATTTTCCTACCTGAGGTTGCTAACAAAATTCAACATGCCAAAGACAATGATGGTGCACTTCAACACGACCATCATCGAGTCTGTTCTGTGCTCCTCCATCCCCGTCTGGGACGCTGCAGCCAAAGCCAAGCACAAAGGCAGGCTGCCACGTGCCATCTGCTCTGCAGAGAGGATGATGCAACCTACGGTCTCTCCAGGACTTTTTGGCCTCCAGGACTATCAGGCGAGCAAGAAAGATTGTAGCTGACCCCTTTTCACCCCGGTCACAGATTCTTTCCTCGGGCAGGATGTTGCGGTCCATCAGGACAAAGACCTCCTGCCACATGAACAGTTTTGACCCGTCACCAGTTTGTCTCTTGAACCAAGTCCGTGTCCCACCGATCCAAAATACTGATTGAAATACCGGAACATTTGCACGGTGGTTTCTCCCACCATGGAAACAAATGGACATACAAACATGTTTCAACGTACTTATCTGTCTATATTGTTCATTCTTGCTTGTATATTTTTTGCAGGCTTCAGACTGCAAACCAGACTTCACGTGAAATTGTGCTGTGGTGATGTGGCATCAGGCAGTGGTATCATAAGTATCTTGTCAAATAGCTCCCTCTGCTGGGCAGCAACGTAAACACCAACATACACTATTTGTGTACACTAATGGCACGTGGGCCGGCTTCACCCTGACACACCTCAAGTTGAAACTCACCCATTTCACAGCTCAACATGGCTGTTGGCTTATTTTTTTAAAGTTGATAGTTGATTGTAGTTTAAAATATTGGCAGAAAGAATACAGTAAACATGTTGTTTTTCTTTAGCATCTATGAACAAACAATCCTATTTCACATAATATTGCAACCAACTGGAAGAACAGAAAAAAGTGTTAAAGTGCCCATATTTTGATTTTTTTTCAACAAGTTAAAATAGGTCTTGAGTTCCAGAAAACATTTCTGAAGTTGTTTGCTGGAAATAGCTTGTAGGAAACGATTGTTACCTCCCTCTACTCCCCTCTGTTTCAGCCCCTTTCAGAGTGTGCTGTTTTCTGCTGCTCATTACTGTGAGACGTGGGTTTCTGTTTGTGTGTTTTTGTTATAATCTTTTGACTTGTAGAAAAGATGGCTTGACCGGATGAGACCATATAAGGCAGACAATGTGAATTGTGGAAGGGAGAGCCGGTTTGAACCCATTTTCAGGGCAAGGCCGAAGGCTATGTGAAGGAGTACCAGGCACTCATTGTTCGGGGAAGGCAGAATGTTACAGAAGGATGAACTGGGTTGAACCAACGTTCAAGGACAAGAGAGGTTATAAAAAAGAGAAGAGTCAGACAGCGGACGGACTCTGAGAGGGACAGCTTGCGAAGCGTGTTTCAGGTCTCCAGGTATACCTGCGGAGGATTGCTCATGTAGCACTTTATCTCTTCTAAATAAAATGTTAACTTTTTTAACTTTAATTGAGTGCCGTATTGGATTCTTCTCATCAACCAACTCGGGGGAATAGGAAATCCCAACATTACATATTCATGATCTGCAGCTAATTTGGCCACAACCACAGCTTGTAGAATCTTTGCTCACGTCCCACTGACTGTTACCACCACTCAGTGTTGCCAACTTAGCGACTTTGTCACTATATTTAGCAACTTTTCAGACCCCTCCAGCAACAAGTTTAGCTACTTTTCCTGACGTTATTGGCAACTTTTGATGACGTGAAGAGAACATATCGTTCCAACGCTTCTTCTCAACGAGCATTGGGTACTGTCATGAACCTCACCCCCACTCCCAAAGCACTGACAAGAGGCCGAGGACTGTGTGTGGAAGCACCAGAGACACACAATTCATTTTAATTCATTTTATTTTGTATAGCCCAAAATCGCAAATTACAAATTTGCCTCGGAGGGCTTTACAGTCTGTACACATGCAACATCCTCTGTCCCAAGACCCTCACATCGGCACAGGATAAACTCCCCAAAAAATGAAAAAACCCTTCCAGGGAAAAACGGGAAGAAACCTTAGGGAGAACGTCAGAGGAGGGATCCCTCTCCCGGGATGGACAGACTGCAATGGATGTCATGTGTACAGAATGACTCATACAGATGTAGAATACATTCAATTTCTATAACAGAAATTATTCAAAGAATTCCAAGTAGCCGGCCAGGTGTACGACAGGACCACTGCAGGGGCCACCACCATCAGATCGAACCACCATCCACAGAAGACTGTGGGGAGGGAAAGCAAAGATTTTAGGAAAGGGTAATAATGATATGAATCACATTTAAAATTATGATGATGATGATGATGATGACGGCAGCAGCAGGTGCCAGCAGGGCCATGGCCGGAGTCAGGACCCGGCACTACGATCTGCAGAGACCTGCTCGGCGAGAAAGCACAAAGAACTCCCGGGAAGGAGCTGAATTAGTCGTGTGCATTAATGCAACGTGGATTTTAGTAAAAGGGGGAAGAGAGAGAGAGAGAGAGAGAGAGAGAGATATAAAGAGAGAGAGAGAGAAAGACAGAGGAGTTCGGTGTGTCCTAAGAAGTCCCCCGGCAGTTTAAGCCTATAGCAGCGTAACTAAGAGCTGGTCCAGGCAAACCTAAGCCAGCCCTAAGCATAAGCGGTATCAAAGAGGGAAGTTTTAAGCTTTATCTTAAAGGAGCTGACTGAATCTGCCCCCCGGACTGAAAGTGGAAGCTGGTTCCACAAAAGAGGAGCTTGATAACTGAAGGCTCTGCCTCCCATCCTACTTTTAATAACTCTAGGAACAACAAGTAACCCAGCATCTATAGAACGCAGCTGCCTTGCAGGGCAGTACGGTGTTACAAGCTCTTTAATATAAGAAGGTGCCTCACCAGCAAGCACCTTGTAGGTGAGGAGAAGAACCTTAAATTCTATTCATGATTTAACAGGGAGCCAGTGCAAAGCAGATAATACAGGTGTGATATGGTCTCTTTTATTAGTTCTTGTTAATACACGTGCTACAGCATTCTGAATCAACTGAAGAGGTTTAAGAGATTTGCAAGAACACCCTGCAAACAAATAATTACAGTAGTCCAGTCAGGAGGAAACAAATACATGAACCAATTTTTCTGCATCACCTTGAAACAGGAAATTCCTGATTTTCGATATATTACGGTCCTTGAAGTTTTCTTTATATGAGAGTTGAAGGACATATCCTGGTCGAAGAGAACTCCAAGATTCTCGACGGTGCTGCTGGATACCAGAGAAATTCCATCCATAGAAACTGTATCACGTGACAGCTGACTTCGAAGGCGCTCTGGGCCTATCAAGATAACTTCTGTTTTTTCTGAGTTTAGCATCAGGAAGTGGCAGGTCATCCAAGTTTTGATGTCTCCAAGACATTCTTGAAGTCTAACGAGCTGTTCGGTCTCCTCTGGCTTGATCAACAGATACAACTGAGTATCGTCTGCGTAACAATGGAAGTTGATGCGCTGTTTTCTGATAACGTCGCCCAAAGGAAGCATATAAAGGGTAAATAAAATGGGTCCAAGCACAGAACCTTGTGGGACTCTGTGACCAACATTGGTGGTCTTCGAGGATTCTCCGTTTACAAGCACAAACTGGGATCGATCCAATAAATAGGATTTAAACCAGCTAATTGCAGTTCCTTTAATACCAATCAAATGTTCTCGTCTCTGCAGCAAGATACGATGATCGATGGTGTCAAAGGCGGCACTGAGATCCAGCAAGACAAGAAAAGAGACAAGTCCTTGGTCCGATGCAAGTAGGAGATCATTCGTAATTTTCACCAGGGCTGTTTCTGTTCTATGATGCACTCGAAATCCGGACTGAAAGTCCTCGAACAAAGCATTGTTTTGAAGAAAGTCACATAGTTGATTTGCGACGGATTTCTCAAGGATCTTCGAGAGGAAGGGAAGATTAGAGATCGGTCTGTAGTTAGCCATCACCTCCGGAGCAAGAGTAGGTTTCTTAAGAAGAGGCTTAATTACAGCTATCTTGAAGGACTGTGGTTCATGTCCTGTCAACAAGGACAGATTCATAATATCCAGTAAAGGTGTGCTAATTAAAGAAAAAACTTCCTTAAGCAGCTTAGTAGGAATAGGATCCAAGAGACAAGTAGAAGATTTAGACTTGCAAATTGTAGAAGTCAGTTAATAACACCCCAAATCCCAGAAAAGGTGATTTTTCCATAATATGGGCACTTTAATGAGACCCTTTTAAAGGCCCATACATTTACTCTCTTTGCTGTAGTAAAAGTGTCTCCTGATGAAGCTAATGAAGCTTTTATAATTTCATCCAACAGAACACTACATTTACAAGTTAAAGTTTTGGCTGCGACATATCTGTCAATTATGGGTTGTGATTTAAAAAATTGGGTTTTGTTTAATATGATCCTCTGCCATTTGAATGAACACAAAGGTATGCCGAATGTCTTAACATCATAAACATAAATCTCAACATTACTGAATCAAACCATTTATTTTCAGTCAGTAAGTATTGCATTTAATGATTTCTTATGAATGTATTTTTCGGAAAAAAGTGTATACTGTATATTCAAATATATTTTGTAATATTAATTGAAAGGGTTAATTAGTCATAGATAATAGTCATATGTTTTACAGACCCAACTAAATATAGCAAGGTGGACTCCAATGAAGTTGTAGAAACTTCTCAATGGAGACAGGATGCGCCTGAGCTCTTCCTTTGAATTTATTTGACATTATACTGTGAGCAATTGGTGATCAATGCTTCCCTATTTTGAAGTAGGGCAGCCATGCGCAATCATCCGAATGAACAACATGCTTGTTTGAGCGCGATCAGCCTTTGAGGAAACAAGATAGAGTGACATCAACCATTGGATGTTTGATTGACATAGTTGACCTACGTTTGAGTAACAAGAACTGTTTTGAAGGGCAGAGGTGGGAATAGTGTTTTGAGGGCCAAAGTGGATGCATTCTTAGTTATTATAAGTTAATAATTAATCTAATTATGTATAGTATGTATGTGTGGTTTTGCTTATGTGTAACTATAAAACTGTTTCCTATTTAGGTATATCATTATTTGATATATTTATATATAGAGAGATTTTCTTTTCTTTTTGGAAATAACTGAACAAGGAAGCAGCTATTTTATTTTGTTTGTATAAATTCTTTGACAAACTGGGCTGGGGTTCAATAAGTTCATCTTCTCCCCACTCTGTTTCAAGCTTAAGTGTATAATCCTATTGCTCTTGACTCTAACTTTTCTGTTTGCTTGAATAAATAAATAATAATGTGTTAAGTGCTGCTGTTCACAGTTGATCTAAATATGAATGGCAAAGTTTATTTACAGGATGGGTTTTTATTGTTATCCAAGCAATACAGAACATCTTATTATAATGTTGTCAACTTACACAGCCCAATAACACACTGAAGTCAGAAGAAATACTATTTTTAGTATTTTTATGAAGGTAGATTTGTTTCATTATTATCCAAAACAAATTCTTTCAAGAGTACATTTTTCGAGAAAAAAACAACCTCTTGTCTCGTATCAAAAAGTTTTGCACATGAGTTTGAACGTGGTGGGCGGGGCTTATGCCACCGAATGAACGTTTAGTTCTTTAAAACTGTAAAAGTTTTGCCATGTTGTGATGGGGACTAATCCACGGACCCGAAAAAAAGGCCTGTCTACCCTTTGCGTTCTTCTCCCTAGTTATGCAAGCTAAAAGTCACATGTTCTTGTCTATGAATAAAAAAAAAAACATCCCCCACTCTGCTTTTTTTGTCAAATCGCACCCTGTGTATACATAGGTGTCTACACAGTTATATAAATCAATCAAGTTTTTGACATTTAGGTAGGAGACCTTCCATGATTAATGGTTCAGCTCAGTAGGGGGCGCTACAGCACCAAGTTCAAGCCCCGCCTCTGTCTTCTACCACGTCCTCAGACTGCTTATTAAATATGTGTGGACCTACGCTTTGTTATTGACGCGCTTCAGAACTATCCAGTAAACATGAGCGGAAGAGGAAAGGGAGGGAAAGGACTCGGTAAAGGAGGCGCCAAGCGTCACCGTAAAGTCCTCCGTGACAACATCCAGGGAATCACCAAGCCCGCCATCCGCCGTCTGGCTCGTCGTGGTGGCGTGAAGCGCATCTCCGGTCTGATCTACGAGGAGACCCGCGGTGTACTGAAGGTCTTCCTGGAGAACGTGATCCGTGATGCCGTCACCTACACCGAGCACGCCAAGAGGAAGACGGTGACCGCCATGGATGTGGTCTATGCCCTGAAGAGACAGGGACGCACCCTGTACGGCTTCGGAGGATAAACGCTGACAATTTGTTGCTTACGACATAAAGGCCCTTTTAAGGGCCACACACTTACTCTGTGAAGAGTTGACATCCTAATGTAGGACATTTTGACTGCCCCTGCTTCAGAAAGTAGAATGCTGTCTCCAGGTCCATGATGCAGAACGTGTTCGATGCCATTTTAAGTATTAATATTATGCTTAATGTGTGAAGTACAAATAATTGCACTCACATAATTCCAAATTGAAAGTATGTATCTAGTATGCAGCTTATTGTCCAACATAGTGCATAAACAATGTTTTATAAGTCAAATGGACAGTTATCAAGACTAAACCAGCAACATGTCAGTTTCAAAGCTGATTTCTTGCTTTGACCCCCCCCACCACCACTTCTCATTTCAGGGTGGAGCCTGCTGAGATCTAATGGTTCAGACAAGATCTGAAGGTGTAGGTGTTTTTATTTCATTCTCTCCATCAGATTCCTGTGAACTTTCAGCTGCTCTGTAGAACTCATCTGATTGGTCGCTGTTACTGGGAGGTTGATTGGGGAGGAGGCGTTTTTATATCACCAACCTCTTTATCCTGGTTTGGCTTCTGGTTCTGGTCTGGTTGCTCACTGTCGCTGTAGGAGGGAGAGTCTCTCCTGGTAGAGAACCGTCTCTCTACTCACCAGATAGTTCAGTCTGTGCTGGATTTCACACAGCTGAATTTAGTAAATGCAGGTTGAGCAGGTATGGGAGTACCTGCTGAGCCGACCTGGGGGAAGGTTAATGGTTTCAACTCAGATGGATTTCATGTATTAAATTATTGGCGCATACATTTGTGTTAAGTTGCTCGTTGTCTTTATGGATGGAATAACTATAAATATATTGAAAACCACTGGGTCAGTAATGAATATGTATAGAAGGCTACAATAATATTATTTACAATTAAAAGTTATTGTTTACTTCACAAAATAAACTACTTTTCAAGAAATGATTGCTGAAGATGTTTTAACTAAAGGTTCAAAGTGACACGTTTAGTAAATCCACAGAAAAAAATAGAACAAATGCAGCTTTAAAGTACAAATGCATAAACATATTACATGTTTCCCATATTACAGTTTAGAAAGACATCTATGACCGCCCCTGAAGGCACCACTGGAGCCCTGAGCAGCAGTGATTGGGTGGTGATGTCTTCAGAGTAGCATGAAACCCAAAGCAGGAAACTAGGAGGAGAGACTTTAGAGCTGGATTCGAATTGTCAAATTTGATAACATAGTAACCACTGGATCATCCTTTATGACAGGTAATGAGATAATTCCGAACCACATCTCCTTGGCCCGTTCCCAACTAAGCAAGGAAGTACAGGACTGTCTCAGAAAATTAGAATATTGTGACAAAGTTCTTTATTTTCTGTAATGCAATCAAAAAAAACAAAAATGTCATGCAATCTGGATTCATTACAAATCAACTGAAATAATGCAAGCCTTTTATTTTTTTAATATTGCTGATTATGGCTTACAGCTTAAGAAAACTCAAATATCCTATCTCTAAATATTAGAATATTTCCTCAGACCAAGTAAAAAAAAAAGATTTATAACAGCAAAACAAAATCAAGCATTTGAAAATGTCCATTAATGCACTCAGTACTTGGTTGGGAATCCTTTTGCACGGATTACTGCATCAATGCGGCGTGGCATGGAGGCAATCAGCCTGTGGCATTGCTGAGGTTTTATGGATGCCCAGGATGCTTCAATAGCGGCCTTTAGCTCATTTGCATTGTTGGGTCTGGTGTCTTTCAGCTTCTTCTTCACAATACCCCACAAATTCTCTATGGGGTTCAGGTCAGGGGAATTGGCAGGCCAATCGAGGACAGTAATGCCATGGTCAGTACACCAGTTACTGGTGGTTTTGGCACTGTGGGCAGGTGCCAGATCATGCTGGAAAATGAAATCCTCATCTCCATAGAGCTTTTCAGCAGACGGAAGCATGTAGTGCTCTAAAATCTCTTGGTACACAGCTGCATTTACTCTGGACTTGATGAAACACAGTGGACCAACACCAGCAGCTGACATGGCTCCCCAAACCATCACTGACTGTGGGAACTTCACACTGGATTTCAAGCAACTTGGATTTTGCACCTCTCCAGCCTTTCTCCAGACTCTGGTGCCTTGACTTCCAAATGAAATACAACACTTGCTTTCGTCTGAAAAGAGGACTTTGGACCACTCTGCAACTGTCCAGTGCTTCTTTTCCATAGCCCAAGTCAGACGCTTCTTCCGTTGTCTTGAGTTCAGAAGTGGCTTGACCATGGGAATACGGCTAGTGTAGCCCATTTCCCGGACACGTCTGTGAACAGTGGCTTTTGATACCTGGACTCCAGCTTCAGTCCACTGTCTTTGAAGCTCCCCCAAATTCTGGAAGCGACTCTTCTTCACAATGCTGTTAAGGCTGCGCTCATCTCTCTTGGTTGTGCAGCGTTTCCTGCCACATTTCCCCCTTCCAACAGACTTTTTGTGGATGTGCTTTGAAACTGCACTCTGTGAACAGCTTGCTCTTTGAGAAATTTCTTTTTGTGTCTTACCCTCCTGATGGAGGGTGTCAATGATGGTCCTCTGGACAGCAGTCAGCTCAGAAGTCTTCCCCATACTTGGGATTTAGTTTACTGAACACAGCTGAGTGTTTTTCAAGGCTCAGGAAACCCTTGCAGGTGTTTCGAGTTAATTAGACGATTCAAGTGATTAGTTGAATACCCCACTAGTATACTTTTTCATAATATTCTAATATTTAGAGATAGGTTATTTGAGTTTTCTTAAGCTGTAAGCCATAATCAGCAATATTAAAAGAATAAAAGGCTTGCAATATTTCAGTTGATTTGTGAATCCAGAATGCATGACGTTTTTGTTTTTTTAATTGCATTACAGAAAATAAAGAACTTTATCACAATATTCTAATTTTCTGAGACAGTCCTGTATGTGACCTGATCTGGTAAATATATACACTACTATTCCTTCAGAATTTCTACTTAAGGAGCAATTGATTCATGTTTTAGGAATTCACAACAATTCCAGTGTAGTAGTTGTCGGAATTCATTTTTTCCGTTTTCAAAATCCAGCAGGACAAGGACAGAATGATTATAAAGTCAATTTACAACATAAGACACTGAAAGCAGGTTGGTACAATACTGAACCTCTCAACCCTTATAATAATATGATTTAATGCAACTGACTTGGCTACAAGCTTGGGTCACTGGCAGTTGTTGTCTTAAATGATCTATGACGATTCAGTCACTCTGTCAGTAGAGAAATCTGCACAGACGTTTGTATGACGTACACTCGGTAGCAGTCAGATAACAACCAATCACTCTTGAGCAACAGCGCAGTGTAATTTGCATCTAGTTGGTATATAGATTTCAGCGTCCCCATGCCACAACGACATCTGCTGTTTCTCGAGTAATAGCCAGTCATGCCGGAGGTTGTGAAAGCGCCCAAGAAGGGCTCCAAGAAAGCCGTCTCCAAGGCCGTCAGCAAGAGCGGCAAGAAGAAGAGGAAGACCAGGAAGGAGAGCTACGCCATCTACGTGTACAAGGTGATGAAGCAGGTCCACCCCGACACCGGCATCTCCTCCAAGGCCATGGGCATCATGAACTCGTTTGTGAGCGACATCTTTGAGCGCATAGCCGGTGAGGCCTCTCGTCTGGCTCACTACAACAAACGCTCCACCATCACCTCCAGGGAGATCCAGACCGCCGTCCGCCTGCTGCTGCCCGGCGAGCTGGCCAAACACGCCGTGTCTGAGGGCACCAAGGCCGTGACCAAGTACACCAGCTCCAAGTAAACCTGATGTAGACCAACAACACAAAGGCTCTTTTAAGAGCCACCCACTTCTTCTAAAGAACATTTCCACATGCTACTTAATGTTAAAATTGCAGTTGTATAATATTTGTTCAATACTGTCAATTTTACAAGATGATCTCATTAAACCCGTTTTTACTACTAAATCTCATTATCATTTTAGCTGACATTGCAGATTATTGGCCAAAGACATAGCAATATCCTGATTCCCTGCTACCATTTTTAAAAGTATATATTGCACTACATATTGGTGTAAATATAATGACTTCATTGCTGCTAAATGCTTATTTTCATACTTAAGTGAAGTTGATATTTCTGCATTCGTTTATGAGTAAATATCCCTCTTGAGCTCTTTTAGATTCCCATGCTGGTGGATGCCAAACAATTGTCAATTAATTGGCTTGAGTTCTCTTTACTCAAGATTTGGTGTGTGTGTGAAAAATGATTTAATACATGTCTAATTGCATATTGCTTTGCATCACATTAATAAAGTTCTGCTGATGTTGAACCTAATAAATTGAAATCTCATGTACTTTCCCTGGGATTGATATATTGGAATGTTGGGGTTTTCAATTCACCTAAATGATTTAAAGACACTAATTAACATCATTACAACGATCTAATAAAGAATAAAGGAATGCATTCTTTAAAGATGGATTGGGTGGCTCTTAAAAGAGCCGTTTTAGTGGTGTTGGTTCTTGAGACTGATACCAGCTCACTTCTTCTTGGGTGCTGCTTTCTTGGCTTTGGGCTTAGCAGCTTTCTTCACGGGGGTTTTCTTGGCTGCCGGGGCCTTTTTCACCACCTTCTTGGGGCTCTTGGCCACCTTTTTGGGGCTCTTTGCGACCTTCTTGGGGCTCTTGGCCACCTTCTTGGCCGCTGCGGGTTTCTTTGCCTTCTTCGGTGACTTTTTAGCGGCTACGACTTTCTTCACTGCCGCTGCTTTGGGCTTTTTGGCCGCTACGGGTTTCTTCGCTGCGGGCTTCTTGGCTTTAGGGGCGGCTTTCTTTGCCGGTTTGTCGGCGGTCGTCTTGCTCATCTTGAAGGAGCCAGAGGCCCCGATGCCTTTGACCTGGACCAGAGTCCCCTTGGCCACCAGGCTCTTGATGGCGGTCTTGACGCGGGCGTTGTTCTTGTCCACATCGTATCCTCCGGCGGCCAGAGCCTTCTTGACGGCGGCAGCAGACACGCCGCTCCGCTCCTTGGACGCGGCGACAGTTTTCACGATGAGGTCAGAGACGCTGGGACCGACTTTCTTCGGCTTGGACACCTTCTTCTTGGCTGCTTTGGGCGCGGCGGCGGCTGGAGCTACTTCTGCCATTCTGAGTTTGTATCGTTGAGGACTCGAGAGTGTGAGTCTGATGAAGAGCTCAAAGCAGCGGACTGCACTTAAACACACCATGAGAACCGTAGAGACTCAACCCAGCCTGTAGCTCCTCTTGCAGTCTGAAAGTCGAGTCGCTTGTGTTTTCTCTTCACTGATTAAAGACTAAAAACTAAATGCGCATCACGTTTTGAAGGCTGAAGGTGGAGGGGCCCATAGCGGACTACTTTCTCTTCATATTCAGGTCATGTAGAGCTCTGATGATCCATGTGTTTTCTTTGAGGAGCCTCCAAACCTCACCTACTCAGCGCCGTGGACAGCACTGATCAGAGGCTTTTCGCACCCATTTATCCCATAAAAGTATTTAAAATACATAATATATTCATGAAAACTCGTTTTCCAACTGATCCACGTGGTTGCTCAAGGTTTCAATGTAAAAACAACCATCTAATTTTGATCCGTTTTTAATAAACTTGAGTTAATCCGGTTACAGCTAACACACTGATGATGTTGGAGCCTTATGGTGCAGTCCATTCAGACATCCTGTCACAGCTGCTCACTGTGGATTTCTCCACTGCTGATAACACGTTATATTGTATATTGTTAATCTTGTAATCATCAAACATATTGTAAAACGTTTCCATTTTTTTAAACTCAAAACTGTTATTGTACTTATATTGTGCCGATCAATTATGAATGATGTCAGCACAAAACAAAAGTGACATCCATATGAAAATAACTTATTCCACCAATGCTATAAGCTATCATTAATTAAAAGTATTTATATTCGAATATTCAAGATTATTTGGTTGCAGTGTGTGAAAAAGAAAAAGCTCGTCCAGTTTTTGAAGCTGGGATCTCTCGCACCCTTAGCAAGAATCATACCCCTAGACCAATGAGCCAAGTTCAGGCCTCAAGGGAAGCCGTAACGGTGTACCACTAAAATATTTGGAGCCGCTACGCCGTACCGGAAAGAAAACTATACTGCTCTGAAAAATATTGCACTTCCAGCATGACAGCACAACTGCTAACGTCGCGCGAATATATGCGGAGGTTCGTCGACCGCAAATAGCTTCCTCTGCTGGGCAACTACAACAACACAAACACCAACATACAGTATTTGTGTACCCTAATGGCCTCACCCCGACACAACTCAAGTTGAAACTCACTCATTTCACAGCTTAATATGACTGTTGGCTTATTTTTTATAGTTGATTAGAGTCGTAAATATTGGCAGATAGAATACAGTAAGCATGCATACAGAAATATTTCCGTTTTTTCTTTTTTCTTTAGCATGTATGAACAAACAAACTTATTTCACGTAATAGTACAACCACCTGGAAGATCAGAAAAAAGTGTTAATGAGACTTGTTTTGAGGGACACACACTTACTGTCTTTCCTGTAGTGAAAGTGTCTCCTCATGAAGCTAATGAAGCTTTTCTAATTTAATTCAACAAAACACGACATTTACTACTTAAAGTTTTGAAATTTTGTTTTGTGTAATACGACCCTCTGAAATTTGATTGAACACAAGGCTCTGCAGCTGCTTCTAGATGTCATCCACTCAACAGAGGAGACGAGGACAGAGGTCCCACATTATCCAGCTGTGAACCATCTTCTAATATATTTCTGTTGTACACTTTAACGTCACTCCTCAGCAGTGTTGGGAGTAACAGCGTTTAAGTATAACGGTGTTTCTAACGGAGTTACTTTTTCAGTAACGGAGTAATCTATTGAATTACTGTTGCCATCGTTACAACGTCGTTATCTTTACTGAGATTGAAAGTGTCGCGTTACTATTTGGTTGAATGAAACGCGATGCTTTGGCTACACAACAGCTGCCTGGAGAGAGCTGCGGTGGGGATGATGACGCCATTGCAAATGCGATGATGATTGGCTGGTGGGCGGTGCCTTGCTCACGTTGTCTCGCTGCAGCTGCGCACACTCCGACTACCACTAAACAAGACAGCGTCAGCGACAATGGCGACGACCCGGGGAAGTTCAAAAATAGTGTTTTCAAACTGGAGGTACCAGCACTACTACTCGCTCATTGAAGTCCAAGGCAAGACTGTTTATGTTACACGCACGCTACGCCTAGGAAAAAAGACGTTATCCACGTCTGCCTCAATTAACTCAAACCTAATGAAGCAGCTTACATCAACACATGCTAAGACGACACTTGTTGCTGCTGCTATCCCAAGCCCAAATGCAGCTAGCGTGAGCTGCAGCGGAGACGGAGCCACTATGTTAAAACAAGCAACGTTTTCTGTTTATTGTGCAGTATAGGCCTATATACAGTTAAAGGGATTTGCACTAATGGCCAGATTTCCCTTTGTTTCTTTTTACCCACGTTTTTGTGTCTTAAATTTGCATTTGAATTTTATTTTCAATATTTATGTTTTTATCATATCATATGGCAGCTGCAATCTATTGAGTTCAAATAAATACCAAATGTTCAAAAATACTGTATATAGTGTTTTATTCTTCAATTAGTTAATATAAACATCTTTGACGTTAAATGTTATAGAACGTAATAGCGTTTAGAACATAAACAAAATAATGCCACAGTTACTTTGCTGAGTAACTAATTACTTTTACAATGTGGTAACTGAGTTACTAAATCAATTACTTTTTGGGAGAAGTAATTTGTAACTAACTAATTACTTTTTTAAAGTAAGATGACTAACACTGCTCCTCAGTGCTTACCACCTGCATGACTAGTCGTTCTCCTAAAGCTTCCCCTGGACTGAGGCGGTAATGGAACCACTGAGCTCCCTGAAGTCCTTTACTCATGCTCGCAGCGCTCTTTTGGTTCTCCCTGCTAGGACTTCCCTGCATCAGGATTGTCTGGCTCTCACTGATTGGAACGGCAGTGATTGGCTGCTGCAGGAACGTCTCCACGCTGCTCAGCTACTGGTCATACAGCTGTCAATCATGTTAAACGACACGTGTATGAAGGATATATGATACGAGTCCAAAGCCATTGTAACGTGTGTGCCTGTGTGCACCTGGATGCTGAATAAACGGAGAATAAACGGTCAGTGTGAGTTCTCAGTCTACCCAACAGGTGATAGCGGTCTGTCCTTTTTCTCTGAATAATACTAGGAGGTTTTAACTGACCACGTTGGCAACTGTAAAAACGATAGACTGCTGCAGGAACGTCTTCACGTATGGAATGCCGTTTTAGCCCTAATTAAATAAATGAATAAATACATAAATATGCATTTAAATACATCGTGAAATAAATCAATTAGGCAATAAATAAATACATATGAAATACATTTATTTATTTATAGGAACTTTTATTTCATAATGCCGCATTTATTTATTTATAGACACTTTTATTTCATAATGGCGTATTTCATAATGGCGTATTTATTTCATAATGGCGTATTTCATAATGGCGTATTTCATGTTCTAATATGCAAATCAGGGGGGGCGTGGCTATCTCTCACATTCTGTTCCGAATGCAACAGAGCTGGGACAAGGGCTTCGGTGCGGCGTCTCCCCCGGATAGAGTGATCGATTTTCGGACACTTTGGGCAACCTTGCCCGGGGGAGTGTGGAGCCTTTTTTTCCTCCATTTTTTCTTGGACAATTGTTTGTGTTAACGTTTGAGGTTCGGCGCGAGTGTATGTGGGGGTTAGCGAGGGGGGGGTTTGGACGGCGGGCTGACCAGGAGGATGCTGTCGACCGGCGCACCTCCGCGGATACGCGCGCGTGGCCATTGCCGGCCTCACACCGTCTCGTTGAGCACCTAGACATAATATACATGGTTGAGCCTCTATCACAGGGGTCCCCAAACTACGGGCATGCGGCCCGAGGACGAGTCCCAAATGCGGCCCGCCCGGCAAACCTCCGCGAACATAATGCGCGATCATATGGACACGTGTGCGTATCCGCGGTGCGCCGGCCAGCCCGCCGTCCAAAATCCCCCCTCGCTAACCTCCACATACACATACACAACAACGGGTTTAGTCAACGGCCCTTTCTCAATATGCGTTTTTGTGTGGACTTTTGTTCTCGTGGACTCGTGAACAGTCGCAGCCCGAGTACTGTTCCAATTCTGAAGTCTGCATCTGGGCGAGAACGGACATAATACCCGGATGTGGCTCGCCCCTCCCATTTTACCGGGCATGCATCGGAGCAGGCCTGTCTGTTCTTGTTAGAGCAAAATATTCCCGAATGCATTTCACCTCAGCAGGCTACGATGGAAGATGAATCAGCTGCTGTTCCAATTGTGGAAATAGCCGTTCTCCGTTCTCCCGTACCCGCGAGTTTAGACCCCCTAGTTCGTCTCCCGAATCTATTCTCGCGGGAACGCAAGCCCGTTCTTGCCGTCGTGAGTATTGAGAAAGGGCCATTATGTCGAGTTCAACGCGAGTTCCCTTTTATGGAGGACCAAAAATGACTTAAGTATAAATAAATAAATAAATGCGTAAATAAATAAATAAATACATGAATAAATATGTCAATAAATAAATAAATGTATCAATAAATAAATAAATACATTAATGTATTAATATAAGTTGAGATCTAAACAGAACATAGTTAAATAAATCGATTTCTATATTTCCACATTTATTTATTTCTACATTTCTGTATTTCTTCGTTCGTATATTTCTACATTTCTGTGTCCATATGTAAATGAGCTTAGGCAGGTCGAACCACATTCTTGATCAGGATTGGTCAAGTAGAGGAGCGACACAAAAGCAATCGATCCCCAGCACATCGCTCCTGTTTCTAGCAGGGCACATGGCTTCGACCGAGTGCAGCTTCCAGTTCCTGTTTAACGTGTAGGCAGCGTAACAACAGCAGTTGTTTAGCTAAAGTTCCCCAAATGCTGTTGTTCAATGTGCCAACATACTAACGTTGTATTAAACTGTTAGACAGCCATCTGGCGTTTAACGCTTTATGTTTTTGCAGCACTAAGAACCGCGAACCAACTGCGGACGCTATGCTGCGGCCGCCGGGAGGTTGAATTGGGACCAACGCTGCCCGGACCGAAGTCCGTTTTTTTTTTGCGTCAGAAATTAGATGTGCGTTGGGAGTGCGTGACTAAAGACCGAGATGAGAGCCCTGCGTTAGTTGGTCCCGCGGTGGACCGCGTATGCATGACGTCACTGCCTTCAGACGGGGTGAATTCATTAATGACATTGAGAACGTTCTGTCACAACGATGTTGTTACGTATCATCGCGCCTTTGTTGGTGGGTTTATAGAAAATCTTGACTTTTCTAGTGGGTATGCGGCGTATGGATTTACCAAACCAGTGGTGTAGACTTCACCACTGGTTTGGTAAATCCATTGTACAGAGAAGGACGACAAATGTGATCTGTTGCTGCAAATATGTTCATATGTATGGATGTATGTTGAAAAGTTCAGGAAATCCTGTTTTTTTTATTTATACATGTATATTAGTGCTGTCATTAGCATTATTTTCACTTGTGTTGATCTTTTTACTCATGTGAAACAGAAAGGAGTTTGGGAAATAAGAATGCAATTCAACACGGATTTCTAACTTAATGCCTAATCAGAGCATTTATTTAACTTCCCCCTGCGATATGCTGGACACAGGCATTTACTGGAGCGTGTCTGATATAAAGCATACAGTTTGTACAAAGACATCCAATGCATTGGACAGGGGGCCTTCAGCGTTGCAGCTGAACTTCAGGGACCAGAACAGCAGGCAGACGATGAGCACACGGCCCAGTGCAGTCAACTCCAACCTCCATGTGGACCTGCAGTTAAGGGGTTCAGGTTAAAGGGTCTGTTCAGCCAAAAGTAATGTTTAAGTTCTTATGGTAAACATTTCTACAGAACTGAGTCATTTTCAGTTGGTTATTTATTTTTTAGAATTACTTGTTTTATAACTTCATAGGATTCTGGATGAACATGAACAGCTATGGCACCAGAAAGAGATGGATTACAATCACAGAGAGCCGATGAATTAATATAAAGGGAACAGAGAACTAGGATGTATAATCATCACTCTAAAACACTTGTTTGATCACAACATTTTAGCAAGTGCCCATGATATGCAGACTAAAAATGTACAGGCCTCTCTGTTAGTTACATCATGCTTCTGATACGTGCACTTTGGAATGAACCTTCCCCACATTATTCAAAACGTAGTGTAATGTTAGATACGGTGAGGTTCATGTTGACATTGTTCAATGTAGGAAAATAGGGTCATATTAAAAATAAAATGAATTAATTCACACCTGCATTGGGTCTCCGATGGAGCAGCGGCACTGGTTTCCCTCGATATGCAGGTCCTGCCATCCTGAACCTGCCTGGGTGTTTCTGTTTGTGGGGAACAAAGTACAAGTGCAGAGTATAGAGATGAATTTCGCTGGATTGATAAAGTCCTTCTCCCTAAAGGTAAAGATGGAGTAGAGAGCAAGTACGGCGTAAATATCTCTCCAGACCCGTTCTATCCTGATGGGGGTTAGCACTGTTGGAATTTCAGCTGATCACAGTTTAAAACTGTACGCTAGTAAATAATCAAACAAATAACGACAACTGTCACTTACATTCAAATGTCCCACCACCATTTATTATCCAGTGTTGAGATGTTGCTGCAGAACCCGAGTCCCAGTTTCATCCAAATCGTTGTCCTCTAGGAGGAGTTTATAAGAGTCCATAGGTTGTGGACTCTGGTCATAAAAAAAAAGACAAAAGTCAGAAGAGACAAAAGCAATGTGACTTGACTCACAGTACACGTTGATCACAAGTTCATTTGGATTTGTGGTAAAATGCAGTTTAGGATTGAGATTATTTTAAGAGACTGTGGGTTCATGTGTTAAACTTAAGCTTTGTACTGTAGAAATAAATGAAATATAACTAGAGCTTTAACTTGAACCTGCTGCCTAGAGACATCTCTCATATCCCTTTTACACGAAATTTATATTTTAAGTTAAAAATGTTTCATTTGTTGGGTTTATGAATGCAGCACGATCATAACGGTCAAACAGATTTAATTATGCTTAATTAAATCTGTCAAATCGGACCCTTCAACTTTTATCCAGTAATGGGGTTGCAAATGATCTGAAGTGAAAAGTTTATTCCACGGCAACCGTGTAAAAAGTTAATCAAAGTTACCCTCAGTAAATATTACGTACATTTGCAAAGCGATATACAGCCACTTTTAAAAGACACATGAAATCAGAAAAACTCATTTGACGTTCTTACCGTATTACGTACTGCAGCATCCTCCGGGCAGCTGCGCCATGTTGCGCTCAAAGGAGAATAAAATATACGATGGACGTCCATGTGTCGGTCCTCTGGTTCGAGGAGGATCAACCACAGTTTGGTCAACTTCCACATCCATGTCTTCATTAAGCTGAGACAAGTCCTCCGTCACTTCATCCAGCAGAAACTAAAGATTGTCCTTCTTCTTAACGTGCTTGATGGCTATTAGCTAAATGCTAAAAACAGGTTCTGCCGAGGAGCAAACTTCAAGACAAAAATAGTAGAGCAGGAGCGATCACACTGCTGTGACCAATCCTGTTCAAGAATGAGGTTCGGCCCACCTAAGCTCATTAACATACGGACACAGAAATGAAGAAATACATAAATGTAGAAATAAATAAATGTGGAAATACAGAAATGTAGAAATCGATTTATTTAACTATGTTCTGTTTAGATCTCAACTTATATTAATACATTAATGTATTTATTTATTTATTGATACATTTATTTATTTATTGACACATTTATTTATTTATTTATTTACGCATTTATTCATTTATTTATTTATTTATACATAAGTCATTTTGGTCCTCCATACCCTTTGGGTTCAACGCCCCCACGTGGGCAAACGAGGCAACTACACCTTTTCTCAATCGATTTGATACATTTCTCCAAAGTGAGGTAACTGCTCTCAAAACAGTTAACACAGCAAACTAAACACATTCTTATGTTGGCGAAACAGTTAACTCTTCACTGCACAATGAAACACTGTATTTTATTCTAATAATGTCTTTATTGAAATGAAATATTAACATTTATACTGAAAGTGTGTTCTCTGTTGGTTTGACAACAAATTCAATGGAAGATACACAAAGAAATAATAGAAAATACATGTTTTTCATTACGTTTTTTAGTGAGGAGTTCAGTTGTATAACTGAGTTGTCACCCGACAAAAACATTAAGCAAAAAAGTACATAGGTAAATGAGTAAATAGGACTGTAAAATAAAAATTGACCTGCATTCATTGAATCAATTAATTTATTGATCATGCCTTTCAATTACATCTGGCCAGAGAATGTCATCAACATCACAGCAAATATTTCCACGAGTCATGCATCGTGCACAAGGTACACAAAGTACAATACAGTAAGTTAGTGTTTTACAGTAATGCCATTGATTGCAGTCCATACTACTGTGAAACTGTTACTGAGGTTTTGAAGCAGCAGTATACATAGATATACCTAAATCTTTTCACTTACAGTAGCATGGAATAGTTTATGGACACATATTTAAAATTCAGGAAAGTAAAAGTAAATCGATTGCCCCCTTCTAACATCTTTCCCTCCTCTTCCTCTCTGTCCATCTCTTCTTATATTTTCCACTCTTTGTCTTTCCACTACAGCATTGCCCTCCAATCTATCCATCTCTTCTCCCTCTACTTCTCCATTTTCTCCCCTTTCTACATCTTCAGCTCTTCTTTGTCTTTCTCCTTTATCTTCAGTTGTTCTAGCTCTTTCTCCATCTCCTCTTTCTCTCCCACTTCCTTGTCCACCACCTCTCACTCTTACACCTCCTCCTCTTCTTCTTCTTCCACTACTCATTTTTCTTTTTATTGTATTTTTTCATCATTCGTCTTCTTTGTCGTTTTTCTCTTCCCCTTTTGTAGTTGTTGTAATTAAGACAGCTGTGTGAACAATTAGGAAATTGCCTTTTTCTGTGTTGAGTGGATTATTTACTCATCAGGTATCAATTTGGGGTTAAGGACATGTGAGTGTCACGTATCATGTCTTCTTTCTGAAAAAGATCATAACTTTATTATTATCATGTTGCTCTGGAGACCATATGCCATCAGAACCATGTGACTGTTGAATGTTTGAATTGTGCAGTTTTGTCAAATACCTCCGGAGGATGTCACCAGCTCTAGGCACGCAGATGGAGAACGCCGTCCAGTATGTCCGTAGCAGAGACCGATAAGAGGACGAACGCTGCTCCTGCTGCATCCACCTCCTTCAGTAGCAGCGCAGCCTCTCCATCGACCGCAAGCCAGAGAGCCACGAGTGCATCACAGTACGTGTTTCTGAAGAAGTGCTATTTGGAATGTTGTCTCATTGTTAATGTCCTTGTATGTAATTTATTGTGTGTCATAACAGGCCTCTTGATTCAGTGCTTACGGCTTTTGTCTCTGGGCGGCGTTCTCTATCTGCCGTGGGGATGCAGGCCCAGGTTAAGAAGCTGGTGGCCCTCTCGGCCTGCACCTACAGGTCAGTCCAGCCTCAGTTATTCACTGACGTTCTACTTCATCTCCCCCCCTGTGTTGCTGGTTTATCTTCTGTCATCATGTGTCTGCAGCCGCCCACTGCAGCCCCTTCAGACCAGCTCTGTCCTCCCCCGGGTCCTCTGTCGAGCCTTCAGATGGAGAGCTGGTCAAGGCGGTGGTCGACTTGGAGACGGTAAGTAAAGAGTAAAGTTATAATTTGAAAGATGAACGGTGATCTCAAATCAATAACCCACTTCTAGAAATAACATCATCTTTTTCACCATGCTTCTATCAGCCCCTGGGTAACTTAACATGTCTAATCATCATGTTTAATCTGCATGGCTCACTAGTTTTCACCTTTTGGTCTCATCCTCACTTTCTCCCTTTAAAACCACCTTGTGATCTCTTTTAGTTTGTAAATGTAGCTCAATCTTTGTCAGTCTCTTAATATTTACACATTCATTTCATCCTGCTATGTCACTTTATCTTCAAGCCTCAGATCCAAAGGCCCCTCTTTTGCTCCTACTGCCGCCTCCTCCTCCTCCTCCTCCGGCAGCTGGAAGCCTCGCAGGAGATGGACACCCTGGAGGAACTTCCTGCAGCCCTCATCGCAAATTCATGGCTGATCCAAAACCTGCTTCCTCAGGGACCCGGGCCAGTGCCATGCACTTCCAGGCGTCCCTGGTGGATGCAGATGAGGGACAGGTGGGATCTCTGCACTCCTAGAGTGGCAACCTGAAGAGCTAAAGCGTCCTTGGTCTTCAGATGGTCATGGACTTCGCCGAGCCGGCTGAGTACACAGGTACGTGATGTGAAAACAGAGCAAAATGAGCCGCTACTAAATCCTTCTCTGTGTCGCAGGGGAGCTCGTCACCAGGAGACAGGCAAAGTGCTTGAGCACGTCAGCTTAAGTCGCGTTCCCACCGCAGGAACTTTACCCCGGAACTAGGAACTATGGCCTGGTACTCGGTGTGTTCACACCGCAGGAACCAGGGCCAAAACAAAGTTCTGGGTAAATATTTCCCCCTCCAAAAGTCCCTGCTTGCGAGGTAGTACTTTCTCAGAGTTCGTAACTTTCGGGGGTGTGACTTGTGCGCTGCACATGCTGATTGGTGGACCTCACACCGACATGATGTGCTAACGTAGCATTAGCGATGATGCTAACGTAGCGCATCGTTAACGTTAGCTAATGCCGCTTTCCATTTGTCTCGTAAATCCGCCGCCCGAGTCGGAAAGTGTAAATTACCCAGCTTTCTTGCGGCATTTTGGGAAGACACGTTCCTTTTGGTCGCTATATCGGGCGTCCGACTCGGGATTCTGAGAGTACCCCGAGTATACGACTTACGAACGTACGACTTGCAAAACAAAGATGTCTGCGCCCACATTAGATGGAAGTTGATATGAATTAAATTTATATTTGTACTACGTTGGTCGTTTTAATGTCGGTTTTAAATGCTCTTACACACCTATTTACATTGCTGCTTCAGTCCGGTCACCAATGTATACATTGCACGGTTTTGCTGTGCGTGCAATACAATGTAACGTTTTGTTTTCGAACTGGTTTGCTAAAAGGCTACGTTGCTAACAATAACAACTAGCCTGCCACTGCCACCGGTGGCTTGAGAAAAACGCGACTGCACCTCTTATAAAATGAAATAAGCGAAAATGGCAAAGTATTACTGAAATGTAAGACTTGCAATAATAATAATAATAAATAAAATGTCTTTCTGTAATAACGCTACATTATCCTAAAGTTGCTATAGGATTTCTATAGTAGTTTTATAGTACTTCTATAGTATGTCCCAAATTACGATAGTATTTCTATAAGATGCCTATAAGATTACTATAGTATTTTGTCGAAAACGTTCCTGAAAAAAGGTGAAAAAAGTTCCTGGGACAAATAGTTCCTGGTAATTGCGGTGGGAACGCGGCTTTAGTTGGACTCTCCTACTCCGGACGAGGGCCTGCTCATGTTGTTGTTATAGTTTATTATTGAAGCTATTAAAGTCTTGCATTTTCCGCACTTGGTTTTGGAAGACTTTTTATTTCCTACATAGCTATGACTATAAGGGTATAACCATCTAACATCATGAGCATCATTTAACACTCTTAGAGTAAAGGCGTCTGAAGTGGCCTCGACCAGAGCTCTCTAGGGAGAGCCTTGGCACTCCCTATTCGGGCCCATTGTATCGATCTTGGTTGCAGTTCCGTTAAATTCCACTGGAGGTAATCGCAGGCGAGTGCAGATCGTATTGGACTCTATGGAGCTAGACGGCTAAATTTAGCTCTTTCTCCTGCTTGTCGTTGAATCAACGTAGATTTTATTGTTGATCAATATAGATTATAGGCCAAAAGTCGAATGAATGAGTGCTTATGTCCTACCGATTTCTTACAGGTTGGGCCATTGTTGGCCGGAACACGCTAGCATTCTGCTAATGAATGCTGATTGGTCAGTGACGGATTGCGACCGATTACGACCAGAGACCCCGTTTGATGGCAGCTAAAGCTAAAGCAGAATCAGAAATATAAAGTTTAGGAGGACTTTCTGTCAAAGTTTACCTCAAATAGCAGCTGGTGTTATCGTTGTCGATCATGTTGCTGATGCCATGAGAAAGGAAGCCATGATTCGGGAGTGCCGAAGAGATCGCCGAAGAAATGGCCGTAAAGCAGCACCTCCGGCAGTATGCAAATATGTGACGTCATCACATTTTTTGAACGGATTTTTAGAACAGATGAGTGAACTTAAAAATTCAAATTTCAGCTGCGTGTATTATTCTAGCCCCCCCTTTTGAATGCAAGTTTCAAATTGCTTGACAAAAAATTATATCCTGAGAAAAGTGGACTTTAGGGGGTGAAGCCTCATAGGGTCCAATGCATTCTGCACTCGCCTACGAGCGCCCTTGCATGGACAGAGACGTGTTACTGCAGCCCGTCCAGAACCCGGAAGTAACAAGAGAGTGCTACATCTATTCCTATTAGAAAATCTATGCCTCAACCTTCTACAACCTTGCACATCTGCCACTTTGCCTGAGGCAGGACTCGAACTGCAGATCTTCTGTATTAATAGAATCCCCCTTTTGCCCCTCCTGCTTTTACTGAGAAGATGGTTTAATATGCTAATCTTCTCTGTTTCGTTCCAATTTTAGTATATGTGCTACCGAAGTAACACAACAGAACCCTGTTTCTGATGGATATATGAAGGTTCCTGACGGGAGGATCCCTATGGGAGGGTAGTACCTCTGTGGAGCCCTTTAGGGAGTCAAAAACCCTGTTTCCATGTCTCTGTCTAGGTCCAAAACACAACTACGAAGAGGTCTGGCTGCTGTGCAGTGAACCCTGACCATTCCACCGGCTCCGACCCACTTCAGGTCTGTCTCGTCTGCTGAGGGACCCAAGAGGATTCTGGGAAATCTAGTTAGCCAGCGCTGATGTCACAGCATTGGTGAGCTGCACACAAAGAGGACAAAAGAAAGCCTTCGCAGCTCCGCCTACATTCCATCCAGACGACCTTTGACACACAGAGAGTGACGAGGGAGGGAGACGCATAGAGAGCGACGGAGGAAGCTTAGACAGAGAGGGGGGTGGAGGGGAACAGCAGCATGGAAGCGTGGTATGAGTCCTCACGCTGCTGCTGCTGCTGTTGTCTCCCTGACTTCACATGAAGATATTTGTGATCTGAAGACTAACGGCTGGATGACTTAACTTTTTCTTGGGGAATCAGTAACAATGAGAAACATTTTTCCAGAACTACAAAGTGTCAAAACAATTTGCTGTGGAGGAGAAGAAGAAGAAGAAGAAGAAACCAAAACCTTACGAGGAGACCCGGGGGTCAGAGAGAAGACGTGATCGATTTTTTTGAGGATTCTTAAAATCCTAACAAAATCCATCTCTGTGTTCTCAATAACAAAACGTGTCTCTTTCTATATTCCGCCACAACAACGGCTCAGACGAACAGAACCAGAGGAACTTCTGCTCACGTCCTCAGGACCACACTTCTGTGTGTGTTCCTCTGAACAGACTCTGCCCTTTGTGTTCTCATGTTGAGGGTTCTTCCTATTTATTTATATTTATTTTGTTTTCATAAAAACAAGAACACAGATGCAGCTTTGCAAACAACCAGCAGGTGTCATCCTATTATCGCTCCATGGAGTGAGAGGTGCTGTCTCTGAAGGAAAGCACAAAGTACAGCATGAAACACGAGAAACTATTACCAATACTCATTCATAGTAATGACACCTTATTGTACATTGCTATATTGTTTAACAATAATGACTATTTCAACTATTTCATACATTTTACTCTGTAATTGGAACGATTTTCAGGCTCATTTCTTGCAAGATGAAAGGTGATTTTAAACAAAGTTTTTATAAAAATGGCTTCAATAACTTTTTATACATTTATGAACAAATAGATATTGTCTGATTTGTGTATTTTCAACGTTTGAAATGTATACATTTTATTATGACAGTCTGAACACACGTTTGTCGTCCTCTTTGTTTGCCTTTTTTCAGGCCTCCATGTGTTCACTGGTTACCCCGTTTTACGCGTCACATTGCAATGACTTGTGAGTAATTGCCTTGGCCCAAAGAGAAAATGTTCAACAATTTGATAACGTGACAAGCAGGAGCTTCAGGCTGTAAATAGTTATTTAATAGGTAAAGAATGAATGGGGAACTCAGCAGGTAGACTGGGAACCCGGAAAGCAGTGTAACGTTAGCCAGAGCTTATCGTTAGCGTGTTAACAATGAGCTAACTTGACTTCTTCTCGGTGTAGCATTGATTACCCACCCGTCTGTTCTGAATGTATTGCATAAAGCAGCCATTAAAGTCAACATAACCTTTAGACGGTTATCTCTGATTAGATAAAGCCAGTTAGCTAATGTCACCTCCAGCATGTGGGGCTGATAAAAGCATGGTGAAGACGTGGGCAATTGATCTGAGATGATCATGGAAACGGATGGAAATGGAAAGATTCGAGGAAACGTTTTAAACTAAAAAAGGGTCAACAATCAATATACTTCTGTTTGAACTTTACTTACAGGTCTCTATGGTCAACTGACGCCTTGACCAGCTCTTCATCTGAAGGCTCAACAGATGACCAGGGGTAGGATGGAGGTGGTTTGAAGGGGCTTAACGTAAGGGAGCGGTGATCAAAGATGGCGGCCGAGAAGTCGATATTGAACCCAATTGAGCATCTGATTGGATGCGCATCTATTGGAAAGCCACGTTGTTGGAAATTGAAACAACACTTTAAGGTCTCTCATTAGCTCTTGGAAATCGTAACACATCAATGCACAATAATGATACGCAAATTTCTGAGTCGTTCACAATTTTTAATAACTAATAAAATACATTTTTAATAAGTGTAAATAGCTTTCCATAGAGAGCAATACCAGATCTATTGACCTATATTGTAAAGCCAACGCCTGAAAGGATGAAGATTAAGAGCTGGAGTGGCTAATGCTGAGCATCTCTCCTTTGAAGCAACAAGTGCAGAGCTGTGAGTAAACATTTGCTCTCTTTAATTTGTTTCTATCACCTGAAGGTTATAATTACTTATAGTTCAGCCGGTTGGCTGTAAACTGTGTATTCTGTTCAGTAAACATGAAATATTGTTTGTTGACAGCTGTTTCTGTCATCATTGTCATCATCTACTAGACACCAACAACAGGTTCTAGGAACAGAAGGGGCCGTTCACTGACTTATTATACTCACCCGGTCGTCTGCGCTGCTGTGGTTTACAATCTCTCTTAACTAATGACTAAGTGTGTCATCAATGAGAGTAGCATTGAACAGTAAAACAAAAATAAATCAAGCATTTGATAATTTGTCTAACTACAAGAGAGAGACGGTACTCACCCGACATGCTCACACACGTTTGAGGCTTTCATTGGAAACCATTGTACAGCGGTTCCAATTCTTTAGGATTTTCTAAACAAACTGGAATGATGTGGTTTTGCCATCGCTCAAGATAATACATTGACGTCAGTGGCTTATGCAGATGCTTTCTGAAATGTACACACAGCCTAAAGAACAAGATCTTATAAGGGCCACACCCACTACAAAGTGCATAGTGAGGCACATCATTATATACAGTAAGCTATAATTATGTAACAGGAATCTGGCATCCAGCCCTGAAAGCCCACACTTAACTTCTCCTCACCCCTTCTTTTCTCCCAGGACGATGATATTTTGGGAGCTCATAATGAGGAACATCTGTTTCCACGCACCAACGTGCTCGTAGAGTTGCCATCTCTACAGCCCACACTCCCAACCTTTATTCAGGGAATCATTGTTTATGTGGAAATAAATGATTAACATTCCTCCACCCGTCGTCGTCCAGAAACTTTTAAACTTAAGCAGCATCAGCACAATACTTTGCAAGCATTAGTTCCATAGATTCCCTAAACCCTGCTGTGTGTGCCCCGTCCAAAAACACATGGTTCTGTTCCTTGCTGCATAGACGTCTGTAGTACATCTTATTTTTTTAAATCCTACACTTGATGAAACTGTTCTAAATAGTGTTTTACTTACTTATATCCCATTTTCTATAACGTTGTAGAAAAAATAATCTAGGAAGTAGTTAGTAATAATCTAGTAAAAACATAATGGAGACATTTCAATCAGGCTTCAGGTTGTCAGGTTGTTCAGGGAGTCAGATCTACTTTTCTACTAATTTAATTTATGTTGTTTCATTTTACAGGTACAGCAGACTCTAGATATTTTTAAATGTGCCTTGCAACTAATCTGTATTTAATTGAATTTGATAGGTGCACTTTTGTGACCGATAGAGGGTACTGTTGGTCTAGATATGATATGGGGAAACATGTCACTAGCTCACCGATTTTAAGTACCTAAGTATGCCATTACTTCTCTGAGCCACATGTAATAACTACACACAGCTGAGCCGTGTTTTATTTTTTACTTAATTGTAAGTCCTTGTTTCAAGTACCATTCATGTCCTTTTATGACCTCTTGGTTATTATGCACCAAGTGGTAGTGTTGAGTTGAAAAAAGATACCATCTTTAAGCCAACAATGGTGTAATTAAAACATTTCTCAGGTTTCCAAATGGGAAAGATTGGTAACCAACCACAAGGGGGAAGCAACACTATAAATCGGTGTATTACACAAGGAGGAGTTGATGTATAACCATTGAAAATAAACAGTATTATACGATATACAGTATGTTGCTTAAATTAATTGCAAATATAAAAGGGAAATAGTAAGGTAAAGTATAGTGAGAGTTTATGCAACAATCGTCTTATTACACACCTTAACTCCTCTCTCTTATGGTTGCCCTGAATCCTTTATTTTGAAAGCCGCACAGAGGAAGTAGTTGTTGGCTGGGAGTCCACTGTCAACTATCGTTGCGTTGCCCTGCTATTCAGCTAGCTATTTAGCCTGTTAGCTTAGCGGACTCAAAATCCAACAGCTGAAGAGGTGAGTTTGTATCCACCAATAGGCAACGTTACGGTTCCCCCTCTCGTTGGCTTTTCTATCGTCCATAGTTGAAGTGGTTTACATTGAAGCCAGCGACGTTAGCATAAGCTAATTAACGTGAGTTAGTTAGCCTTAACGCCAGGTAACTAGTGATAGAATAGCATATTGTATTTCCAGCCAAGGACTGTAATCGTATTTGCGACTGAAACAGATCTTAGAATAGTTCTAATTGTGTAATTGACATTCTGGAACAGCAAACGATAGGAAGATTAAGTTAGCCAGATTGGACGCTTTAGCATGCCACCCTTTGTTGCTAGGCAACACAAGTATCCGCCTGGTGTCTGAGGTAAAGCCTGTAATTACATTAGTGTAGCGAAACCAGACATTGTCGTCACTTGAGCGTATGCTCCCATGCGTAATTCCCCATATTACCATGAGAAAATAACTTAAATAACACTGTCCCCGTTTTGTCTTTTCATGTCAAGATATAGTGTAAGCACCATGTTGGTCCCCATATTCACACTGAAGCTGAACCACAAGATTAACCCTCGAATGGTGACTGTTGGGAAATTTGATGGAGTGCACCCATGCCTAACTGCGGCCACACAGGCTGGAAAGGTGAGGGAAATACAAATGTTAACTCTTCCAACCTAACTCTGTTGAATTGGTGGCCATGAAATGTCTTTGATTTTCTCTACATATACTTCTTTAGTGACGCTGTAGACGACAGAGAGACCATATTCTTAACTCTTAATTACACAGTTGTTTCTTGCCGCTGTTCCTCTTTACTTGCCTGAAAGGATGGATCCAGGCAACAACTTTCGAGTACTTCACCACATGCCTATTATGTTTCCCTGTCATGCCCTGAACTGTCTGTTTTTCTCTATAAGGTTTTTATCCATAACCCTCACGCCCGTGGTCAGAGACCCGTGGCCCACCGCCTCAGCCAGAGCACACAAGACTCTGACATCTCGCTCCTCAACATCAACCAGGCAGTCACTTGTCTGACGGCAGGAACTCTGGGACCAGACACCACTGGGGACACGCTGTTAGTGGGATCCCAGACGAACCTGCTAGCCTATGATGTCCACGATAATGCTGATATCTTCTACCGAGAGGTGAGTGGAAGTTTGTCCCTGGCCACAAGCCGCTTTGTCATAACAACACCATTACAAGTGTCACAGTTACACACTATATGTATTTGACACTGAACATACGTAGATCATACATAAAAGTAATAAAAAATAACATTCCAAATAATGTTATAAAAGTGCGCACAAGAGCCATTCAAAATACAATCAAACAGATTAAGAAATGCAATTCAATTAAATCTGCTGATTTATAAAAGGCAGCTAGTAAAAGTGAGTCTTTAGAAGAGATTTAAAAGAAGATACTGAATTTGCCTCTCTCAGATTGTGAGGAAGGAAGTTCCACAGTTTAGGGGCCCTGACAGCAAAGGCCCGGTCATCTTTAGTGACCACTCTAGAACTCTGGGCTGATAAGGCAGCGGTCAGGCTCACATGCGCTTAGAAGGTGGCTGATTTAGGATTGTTCTGGGCTATTGAATCGAAACACCTTTGGATGTTTGTTGTTTCTTTGTCGAACTGAATACTAGAAAAAAGACAGGAAAAATTATATTCTGGTAGAAGCAGTAAGTGCTTTACACGCAGTAGACGAGCCTAGCCGTCGTACTGTACAGTATTCCATCTCAAAAGGCCTTGTGTTTCTGTTTCTTTCTTTCTGTTTTGGGGTGTAGGTAGCGGATGGGGCCAACGCTATTGTGCTGGGGAAACTCGGGGGTATCCCGAATCCTCTCGCCATCATCGGTGGGAACTGCGCTTTACAAGGCTTCGACTACGCTGGCCATGACCACTTTTGGACAGTAAGAACAGCGAGGCAACCTTTGCATTATGAGCACAGTCATAAGTACATTACGTTCATTGGGTGGGTCGATACTTCACCAAAATGTAGCACGGCAATGTTCCAACATTCTTTTCAACATGAACATCCATGTTGAAATCAACTGAATTAATGTATTAATGAAGTGCTGTGTTTTTAGGTGACTGGCGATAATGTCCGTTCTCTGGTGCTGTGTGACTTCACTGGGGATGGAAAGAACGAGGTGAGGCCCAACCGGCTGGCAGGCAGAAAAACTGCATCAGATCACAGAGCTTCGTCAAACGTCTTCCACCCTTCTGTCTCTTTTCTGTCTGTTAACAGTTGTGTCTGAATTATAAATATTAGTTCAATGACATGATTGTTTTTTCCTTCTAAAAAATGTAATTGTGTTTTCAGCTTCTGGTTGGATCAGAGGACTTTGACATCAGAGTATTTAAAGAGGATGAGCTTGTGTCCGAGATGACTGAGAACGAGGTAAATGGATGCGATGCGTTGAGCTTTTTTAAGCTTTTTGACTGTGTGTTGGTCTTTTTTACTTCATGTTGTTAATTGTGTTTTGTACATCAAATCATCATCATTTCAATGTTACTCATTCTCCCTCGGTCCTTCTCCCTACAGACAGTAACGTCGCTGTGCCATATGCACGACAGCAGGTTCGGCTATGCTCTGGCCAATGGCACCGTAGGAGTTTACGACCGTACCGCCCGCTACTGGAGGATTAAGGTACCGTAATCATTCATAATAATGTCGTCTTGTAATGGGGGGGGCTTACCTCAGAGAAAACAACAGGTATTAGAGAATAACACTGGGGTAGTTAAGAGCACCTAAACCAGGGGTGTCAAACTCATTCTGGTCTGGGGGCCGCATACAACTTAATCGCATCTCAAGTGGGCCAGACCAGTAAACGCATTCTAAAATGACATAGAACTAACAATAAGTCAACTTTCTTCTTTGTATTAGTGCAGAGAAGAAGTAAATTATAAAAATCTTTATATGCAATGAATTGTCCTTTTAATAAATATATTATCAACAACCTAAGAGTTTTTAAGAAAAGTAATGTGCAATTTCAACAACATTTTCACCCAGTTTAACATTTATTTAAGTGCATCATGCATAAAAACTGATCACAGTGATTGTGATTCACCTCCATGAACATGTAGGAAATCCGACCCTGTGTCCACTTTTCTCTTTTTTGACAAAGACATTTCACTGAAGAGGGTGCCAGGGTCAACAGAAAATGCGGGTAAAGCGATAGACGTGAAACAGCGCCACTAGCGGACAATATAGGAACTGCAGATTTTATAGAAGTGTATTCTTATTATTTTTCAGTAATACAGATTTATCCCGCGGGCCAGACTGAACCATCTGGCGGGCCGTTTCCGGCCCGCGGGCCGTACGTTTGACACCCCTGACCTAAACCAAGTGTCCATAATGGGTCTTAAACCAAGTTTCATCAGTTAGTGGTCCAGGTGTTACCCTGGCTATCATGGAAACTGTCTGCCATCTTACTATACGTCTTTAACCATTTAATCCTAATACATGCCTTTATTTCCTTTTCAATAATGTGTTTTCAATCAATCAGTCTAAGAATCATGCAATGAGCATCCACGCCTTTGACCTGAATGCTGACGGGGTGGTGGAGCTCATCACCGGCTGGTCCAATGGAAAGGTCAGCAGGCCTGTCATTTAGAGACTTCAGAAATATAAATGAAATTTGTGGACAGTCAGTCATTCCTACAGTACCTTTTAGTTGGTTTCAGCGTTCATCACATTCTCCTTTTTAATTCAGATCGATGCTCGTAGTGACCGCACTGGCGAGGTCATTTTTAAAGACAACTTTTCCTCTTCTGTGGCCGGAGTCGTGGAGGGAGATTACAGGTTGGATGGACAGAAACAACTCATCTGCACCTCTACTGAAGGAGAAGGTATGTTGATGTTGGCTGTGTGTGTGTGTGTGTGTGTGTGTGTGTGTGTGTGTGTGTGTGTGCTTACATACGTTGAAGATCTTACAGTGCTGTCACCTGATTTGTCGTGCATTTGTGATCCTTTCACCTTTTTGACAACTTTAGTTCATGTGGAGCCACGTAAAACAAAGAAAATTATATATTATCTGTCAGCTGAAACTTTACTAAAGGCCTAATTCAAACATTCAAAAAGGCTGAACATGATAATCTTGGATAACAACGTCATCGGTGTTGTGTGTATCTGGTAGTTCGTGGTTACCTGCCAGCCAGTAAAGACTTCAAAGGGAATCTCATGGACTCCAGTGCTGAACAGGACCTAATCAGAGAGCTCAGCCAACGCAGACAAAATTTGTTACTGGAGCTACGCAACTATGAAGAGAATGCCAAGGTACGTATTTCTATTTTTTTACTTGACATGAGGGTAAATACTCTATATGCTCACATCCACGCAAACTGTACCCTGTTGTTTCAGGGTGTGTCCGAGACCAACAGTGGGATAGGTGTCATACCAGCCAACACTCAGCTGCAGACCGCACTATCAGTGAGACCTGCCACAGAAACTCAGAAAGCTCATATAGAGCTCAACATTTCAACACCAAACGGTGGAGTGTTATACAATGTGGGAAAGTAGAGGTTAAATACTCAACAGTCCCAAGTCACTGAATCTCTCCTTTTATCCTCTTCAGAAACCATCATTCGTGCAGTGCTAATCTTTGCGGAGGGGATATTTGAGGGGGAGAGCCACGTTTTCCACCCCAGCGCACAGAACCTGTCGGGCTGCGTCCGTGTCCCCATTGTTCCCCCAAAGGATATACCAGTAGATCTGCACATCAAAGCCTTTGTCGGAGGGAAAAATAGGTAGGATGTTTGAGTGAGGGAAGTATGTGTGTTGTTGTGTGCACACTTTTTCTTGCCACGTAATTAAGCACCTTCTCCGCTCTTCATTTGTTTCGTCTACTCCAGCACCCAATTCCATGTGTTTGAAATCACTCGTCAGCTGCCTCGCTTCTCCATGTATGACATCACAGTTGACTCCTCAGCCGCTCCGCCCTCTGGAAGGGTCACCTTCAGCATCAATGACCGACAACAGAGGGTGGGCCGTTTGTGATCCGTCCCACAGCATGATCAAAACAATGACATCTCTATATATGTTTGCTAATTAACATTTTTTAGTAACGTATGGAAGTGTGTGTGTGTGTGTGTGTGTGTGTAGGTGGTGATGTGGCTGAATCAGAACTTCTTGCTTCCAGAAGGACTAGACTGCCCCAACATCACTTTAAATGCTTTGAGAGGAGGGGGGCTGTTGTCCATCAGTTGGGCCAGCAATGGACAGGTGCAGACACACCACAACTATAACATGTGTGTTTAGTCTACATTATTTTGTACACTTTTCTGAAAGCTTTTAAATTTCAACAAGAACAACGTAAAAAAATAATAATCACTGTGCCTTGTTTATTTAGATTGTACAAAGTCCATTTCATTGTATTGAATTAATTGCATGATGTTTGTGGTGTGCTTACTTTAGGGTTTTTCTATAATCACTTAAATGGACAATTGTGACGAGTAAAAACAGTATGTTAATTTGTAAGTTACAATTGGTACTGACATTTCTCTCCTTTAAAAAAAAAACTGAAATCTGATGCTTAATTTGCCCAATCAGATCACTCTGAGAACGGATGACATTGACCTGGCAGGTGATCTGGTCCAATCGCTTGCCTCCTTCCTGGCAATAGAAGACCTGTCGGCAGAAGCAGACTTCCCAGGATACTTTGAGGACCTACATACTACACTCAGCGAGGTGTGGCTTAAACTTCTGCGGTCAGAAACATCTTCTCCTGTATATTATACAGTTGTATATATACAGTTATTGCTGTTCTCGTTGCCGCTGTGCTTCCATAATGAGTCTTAAATATCGGCATCTTAGGTGGATGAGTTCCACTCTGTGCATCAGAAGCTAACTGCAACCATGGCCGACCACTCCAACTACATCAGGAACATGCTGGTGCAGGCAGAGGATGCTCGCCTTATGGGGGAGATGTAAGTAACCTACAGTATGCTGAAATGGTCCCATATATGGTCCTGGTCAAATGCTGTGTGTCTCTCTCCTCTGTTATAGGCCTTTTTAGGAGACAAAACAACTTTTTGGTTGTATGCAATTTAGGTCTCCTCCCGAGTTTTGGTATTGTGCATTCCTGTATTAAAGGCATCGAGGGAGAAAAAGCTATCGACAGACACTCACTTACCACCTACTTTGAACAATAGAAAGGCAGTTGAACGTTGGCACTGTGTTCCTTAAATGTTTACATGACAATTCAAAATGTCTCTTGAAAATAAGCTCCACTGTAGCGCAAAAAGTCTCAACTGGTGGTTTCTGAATCAAAAGAACAATTGTTTAAAAAACATGAATAACTAGAACGCAGTGGCTATTCTATTGTGTCAGACTGTACAATTAGTACAGTATGATCCTATGAATCCTACCTTCATGTGATGATTATAGTGTTTAGTTTCCTTGAAACTGTTTTTAGAAAGACTTAATCCAAATTTGTAGACATTTTGTAGGTCGCAACAGCTAGTACTCTTGCATTGTTTTCAATGATAATGAATAGTGTGTCCGGTATTTTATGCACTGTTAATGATTTAAACGTGATGGGAAGAACTTTAGAAATACCTTTTTTTGGCATCATACTTTACAATCCAAACTGAGTATATTTTACCCTATATTTAGATAATACTACTTTGAGATCCTATTTTATTCTTATTTTTACCCATCTCCCCATACTTTCCCTTGATTTTCCTCCAACTCCCTCTGCAGGACGACTATGAAGAAGCGTTACAGAGAGCTGTACGATCTAAATAGAGATCTGATCAACGAGTATAAAATCCGCTCTAACAACCACAATGCATTAATTGCCTGCCTCAAGTCTGTCAACCAGGCCATACAGCGAGCTGGTAGACTCCGAGGTAGGTGTGTGTGTGTGTGTGTGTGCGCGCGCTTGACTAAGACTGTAACAACCACAACTCCTTAACAACTGTATGTTGGCAGATGTGGAAAAGAAAAGATGTTCATGCCAGGGGCATATTATTGCACCTGGGTATGTTTTGGGATGTTGAGGACACTTTCCCAGCGGGGCGCAAGTTGGTTATAGGATGGGAGAAAAAAAAAATCACGGAAATTCCCCGATGTTGAAATGCGGTTGTGGTTGGACTATTATAACAAACAAATCCTCCTCCTGGCGACTTTTGTGTCAAAAGTGACTAGAGACAAATCTAGTGACACGTAGGCCTAAACAGCATATTTCTCATAATTTAAACCACTCTCCTCCCCCCTCCGCCTGCTGCGCTGTGGACGTGTGTGTGTGTGTGTGTGTGTGTGTGTGTGTGTGTGTGTGAGAGAGAGACAACTCAGCAAGGTTTTTTGGAGTTTTACCTGCCAACACTGCCATTTTTCCCGGGAGTTTCCCGTTTTATATCCTATCACTCGGACACCTCCTGGGAAATGTCGCACATGCGCCCCCCGCCCCGTCAACAACTCAGACCAGAAAGCGAGCGAGAAAAATGTCGACCTCCAGACCTCCAGCTTACAGCGAGGTCTCTGCGCAGGACTATCCGCCCGACGAGCACTTAATGGAATCATCCCACACCCTTGCACTTCTGCCTGCACTCACTCGGGAACAACGCTTTGCTTGCGTGTTTAGCTCAATGTGAAATGCCTGCACTTCTTGTACGTCGCTCTGGATGAGAGCGTCTGCTAAATGCGTAAAATATAAATGGCGAATGAAAACTTGAAGCGATTAGTCAACTCCTAAAATGTTGTCAGAAGTGATTTTGTGATTAATACGGTGGGAGGCGCGCGTGGACGCTACGGCCGCCGGGAGGGGGTGGGGGTGATATGGTCGACTGTGGTCGACATTACTTTTTTTTCGAGGGTGGGGGGGCTCCAAAGCTTTTCCACACTATGTGACTATTTAAAGCAGGGGTGTCAAACGTACGGCCCGCGGGCCAGAAACGGCCCGCCAGATGGTTCAGTGTGGCCCGAGGGATAAATCTGCATTATTGAAAAAAAAAATGAGAATACACTTCATTTTCTATAAAATCTGCAGTTCCTATATTGTCCGCTAGTGGCGCTGTTTCACGTCTATCGCTTTACCCGCATTTTCTGTTGACCCTGGCACCCTCTTCAGTGAAAAGTGGACAGTGTCGGATTTTTCAAGAAAAATGGACCTCTTCCTACACTGTGATCAGTTTTTATGCATAATGCACTTAAATAAATGTTAAACTGGGTGAAAATGTTGTTGAAATTGCACATTACTTTCCTTAAAAACTCTTAGGTTGTTAATATATTTATTAAAAGGACAATTCATTGCATATAAATATATAATTATATAATATATATATATATATATAATTTACTTCTTCTCTGCACTAATAGAAAGAAGAAAGTGGACTTATTGTTAGTTCTATGTCATTTTGGAATGAGTTTACTGGTCTGGCCCACTTGACATGCGATTACGTTGTATGCGGCCCCCAGACCAGAATGAGTTTGACACCCCTGATTTAAAGCTTTGCAAAGGGAATGCAAATGCTTCGTAGAATGGAAAGTCACTGTTTCCGTGTCTCCTGCAGCTTTATTTTGGAAGCATACAAGCTGTTGCATATCATGGATGAGGAGCTTCAGATTATGCTCTGACTGTAGTGGCCGTAACTTTATCATCCTGAACATTTAGCTTCAAAACAATGAGCATACCCTGACGAGCAGGTTTCTGCATTTCAGTCAGGATACCGTGTGGTAAAAAATGGGTATTTATTCTGTTCATGTATTCACCCATTAATAACACACTATACAAGGGGATCCTTAACAATAAAACAAAACAGGCATTTGAATACTGATTTTACTGTCAAGAGGCAATGGACAGAGCTTAAAGGGTTAAAAGCAGCAGTGTCGTCCACAATGTGTTTTTATGACTCCCAAACCTGTCTTGTCTGTTCATATTAATCCTTCTGTTGCCGTTCCTCCTTTATGTTCAGTTGGTAAACCCAAGAACCAAGTGATCGCTGCCTGCCGAGACGCCATCAAGAGTAACAACATCAACGCACTCTTCAGGATCATGAAAGCTGGCACTGCATCCTCCTGAGGATGGAATGGACAAATCAATTGAAAGAAATAGGACAATGCACAACTAATCCAAACAGAAATGTCTAACTTGATCTGTTTCATGCTTGACACTGAGGATTAGAAGAAGAACCATGCGACGACGTGAAGAGGGACGCTGTTGTAGCCTTAACCTGTCCTCTTGCCTGGCAGCAACATTTGGTAATAGCGCCACAATACCTTGTCACTGTATGGGAAGACTTGAAATCTCTACTAGCTCACTGAGAAAAAAACGCTGACTGCAGGCGTAGTGCTCCTGAGAGAGTTTGCTTTAGTGCAGTTAAAGCTTAGGTAATTGTCAAACTGACGCGGTGTGCGCTCGAATGACAATATGGAGAGTTCAGGTGGACCAGAGGACTTAAAACTTGGGCGGTTTCTTAAAATCTATGGAGGAAAGATATTCCATGATGCTTCAGAGGAATTCGTGTTAATGCATTAATCTGACTGCTGTCTAAAACTCATGCAAAACCAAACAGTCTTCAGTTCCTCGTTCTCATTGGCTGATAGCATCAGTAGTTAGGAGTTAAATATATCTTCCTTTGAATGTTCTAGACTTCTTCCAAGGAACGTTGCACATTTTTTCTAGGAAAACGGTTCCACTGAGTCTCGGGGGTTTCAATAAAAATGTGTGTGTCGGACCGGCAACCTGACTTGTTTGTTTCGAACTGACAGAGATGTTAAGAGCGAGCGCAGTAGGAGCCGCTGAAATCACTGGTGGCCCTTTTTATAGCGCTGTGTCATTCGGGTCCCTGCTCCCAACTCTTGGGCTTTTTGTTGACCCAAAAAGAAAACTATTTTAAATGAACAGATGTCCCAGAAGACGCTGTGTGTTGTGCACTAGTTTATGTTTTGTAGATTGTATACAAAGATTGTAAATGTTTAATTGTGTATGTGGCAGAAACTGTTATTAAATATTTATGTTTTAAAATGATGTATTTCGTATTTCGGTTTCTTTGGAATGCTTTAATTTAAAAAAGGTTGGTAATGCAGGCTGAACAAGGTTTGTCTGCTTGGTGTAAGTGACCCACCATTTGGCTTCGCTTGACAGGAAAAAATCCTTATGATCTGAAAAGGTGTTGCCTCCAGTTGTCTGACTGTAAGCTATACTGCACATTTCCAAGGCACCTCTGTTTTATTTAAATGATTCATTTCTCAGTTAAGCTGCCCCATGCTCTATATCAGCAGCAAGGACCGAAGCCTCACAGAAATGTTCACTCATTACATCCAGCTCTTCCAACCTCAACTTTCCAGCTCTTTGTGTGGTTCTGATTGTATGCACACATGTTCCCTCACACCCTGTTCTGTAGTCGTAAATCACACGCCGGGTTAGCAGGCTTCCAGCTCTGACTTTCATCTACACTCAAACTAGAAAAATGTTTCTTTTCGATACTCCCTTGTTGCTGTGCTGGCATCTGGCGTCAAATCGCTTTGCTCACGTTTAAGTCACGTGTTCGGGGTAAAGCGTTTTGCAAGTTGTTGCATTCAGGTTCTCTCAGTTGGTTTCGCACATCTGACCACTATTTTACAAATTCCCAAAACATTCTGCTTTTTGGATTGACTGACTGGATGTTTATTAGACAAACCACGTGTGGAATATTAAACACTGTGTTCTTGTGACAATCCCTTTACTCAAAAGGATTTCTATGAAATCTAATTTCCAATAAATATTCAGGTTATGTGGATATCGGTGTTTAATCAAACGATGAGCCACAAAGTCCAACCCTTCAAATAGGAGCAAGCTACATAGACTTTATATTTGTGTAGCTTACCTTTGGAGACTCCCTGGACCTGTGCTGACAGATCTGTTCAGTAATGCATGTTGGTATAAATTATCCATGTGAAGATCAACATTACAGATGTTGTTTTACTGTAACAAGTATTTTCACTTTTCTCCCCTTTTTTTAGAAGGAAGAATAAACAATCACCACAACCACCAGTTCTAGTTATTTCGCGATTAGTTACAGTTCCACAGGAAGTCCCTTTTATTTATATAAAATGAGTATATAATGGTCTACTGTGTCGTTGACAGCGTGTAAATGAATATTCCTACAGTACCTGAAGGCGACTATGAACGCGGCCAGCAGCGGACGGGCGGAAGGCCAGGTCACTCCTGTAACCTCCCTCCTACATACGCGCACACACACGCTTAAACACGCACGCAAGGTTACAGCAGCTCATCTCTTCTCATTGTGTGTTCGTCTCTATTTTTGTGTGTCGGTGCGCAGAGTGGATGCGTGGTACAGTTTCACCAACTTACTGCACAGATGTTTTCAGTTTGACGTCCTCCCCCGCCTCGCCTGGTAAGTTTCAATGACTTGCATGAATCGGAGAAAATTTCGTTTTTGGTGTAAACTACTTGTTGGTTTAGAAAAACAGAAAAGAAATGCGGTTAAGTTTTGGGTTTGTCATGCCTGTGCAGAATACATCAATTCTGTTGAAGAGGAAGAGCTGATATTAGACAGTCACAGTTTTTTAGGGACATGTGCCGATGGCTTAAACGTTTGTACAATATGTTCTTCATCAGAGTTGATGAATGATGTTTATGCTCACTTACATAAGAAATAGACAATTCCCCTTCTCAAAGGAATTGTGAATGAAAAAGAAAACACTTGGATTAATTCTAATTGAATATGGGTTGTCCTGGTTACCACTTATTATAAGTATTATTATAAGTGGTATTATAAGTATTATTATGTCACATTTAGCCCCTTTAACTTGATGCCGTGTGAACGAAACCATGGTACTGAAAAATGAGTAAGCACTTACATAAAAATGGAGGAGAAAGTAGGTTATTGTCTCTCTATATTGCTCTGGTGCAACTAATGCACTTTTTTGGGTGACAGGAACATCCAACACGATCTGCTGATTGATTTCATCAACAAAGATGAGAGAGGGTGTCAGAATAACCTCCAGGACAGCACATTCACTTTTTTAGATCAGACAAATGGACGAGTAGCAATATCTTCTTTGCAATAGAGAGAATCAAAGTCTCTGGAAATGTGTTTTTGGTTGTTGTTCAGGATGCCCCCACCTTTTCGTGCCCGAGGAGAAAAGGAAGATGGAGCCAGACATGGTGGAAGTGCATCCAGTGAGTTTTTTACAGACAACATGAGATATTTAGCAATCCAGCAGGGAGGAGTAAGGACAATCAACCCATCTTCTCAAACATATGTCTGTCTGTATCAGTCTCCACTGCTGTCTGCAAAGCAGTATAAACAGCGACAGCCCCGTTCCACCGCATTCCTGCTCAGTACCTAACAGAAGTCAGTGTCTTCGGAAGGATCCAGGAACATGGTGTCATTGAGGAGACTCCTCCATGTGAAGGGAGACGTGTTGTGCACAATGTTGCTACTGGTGCTTTTCTGCCTGCTGCTCTATGCCCGCCAGGTAAGGATGCAGCGTATATGGGTACCTAAAAAAGATTTTAAATCACATGTCCGCATCCCATGTCCATCACATGTCCAGGTTGTGCTCTCCTCTGGGTGGGGCGGGCCTGGGTGGAAGATGGAGATCCATGGCTCGACCAGCTCCAGCAGGACATTACTTGGCGCTAGCACAGCTAAAGCGGTGAAGGAGTCTCCAGCGGTATGAGCTGATCTGGTTCAAATTATGAATGTTTGTGCCTGTTTGCATGTAGGTATCAAAGTTTCTTCATATTGAAAAATGGGTACCATGATAATTAATGCATTACAACATTGCACTTCTTGCCTCACACCAAACAGCAGACTGGCCTTTTAAAGACTAGTCGCGTTTGGAGTGTGTGGAGACATTATTACAGTCTTTACGTCTGAGCTTGTGTACCGTGGGAATAGTGCATCGATTTATGTACACACAGTATGGCATATTTATATTTGCATGAATCTGTATAGATTCACAGTGGGTCCAACACATTTCATAGTAAACCTGGAAGAGATTTTAATAAAGCAGTAAGAACAGAAAGATGATGCTGTTTTTTTAATTTTTATTTTCTAGACTTCTTTTGCACATTAAACCTTGAGATTGTATTTTCTTGCGATTCATAAATATATGCCATCTTCTGTGCCACATCCTTTTTCCTAATCAGCAGCTTCCATCCAGACCTTCGGAGCCACAGCTGCCTCCCTGCAAACCCCAGTCCAAGTCCCACCCTCCTCTATCCAAGTTGAAAGCTCCCCAGCTCAAGATCAAACCTCAGTATAAATCCAAAGATCTTGCCAAATCTAAAGGGAAATCTAAGTCCCAACTGAAAAATGCTGTCCCAACCAAGGCCGTCAGAAGGCCCCAGCCTACGTTGCCACCATTTGACTTTGAGGGCTATCTGAGAGAAAAGGACAACCGAAACTTCAAGCTGCTCATAGACCAGCCGGAGAAATGTCACATTGGAGGAGCAGGAGGAGGAAGTCAAGGGTCTTCCACTGCTCCCTACATGCTGATTGCGGTGAAGTCAATTCCTGGAGATTTTGATAAACGTCAGGTAAAATAAGATATGTTCTATGGTGGCATTTGCCCAAAAATATTTGACACTTTTACTATTTTGTCCAAATTATGAACCATATGAGACTATTCTTCACCCAAGCTGTTTAGCCTATGAGCGCTTCAGCAATTTGTAGTGTTTCAATGTTTAAATAAGCTATTGTTTGCTCTCACGCTGCCCCGAAGTGGGCAAAAAAATGTCAATTAATATAAGAACTATTGTTTTTTTGACAGCGCTTAACATGGTCAATATTTTGGTCAGTAGATATCCGACTAAAGCTTGGTGACAATTCAATATGTAATCTTATTGACTTTAAATGGAATCATATGGTGATGAAATCATATTTTAAGATTTTATGTCATACATCAATGTGTCTAAATTCCTTCACAAAACTAACTCAAATTCCTCAGGAAATCTGATTATTTTGCTCTAAAGTTATTAACCTAATGAGAGTATTCAATCAAAAAAACGAGTAGACAAAACCAAGGTTTTTTTTTTATATAGACTGTGTATTTATTGATTTGGAGATACTATATAACCAATATAGGAGACTTTGTTCAAGTCAGTCAACCCATTCCAGAACAATACCTCCCCTTTTGTGTGGTACTTTCTGTTTAGTGTAATGTTTTCAGTATTATACACGAGTATCTGTTTACCTCCATTCAACTAAACCCTGCTTAAATTTGATTGGTTAATGCTTCCCACACTACAAACAGAACTCTTCCAATGCCCAAATCCTGTCACCATTGCCACCTAGAATTTGATCAACTTAATTCGTTCTACTTAACAAAATAATCTGCAATTCTGCACTTAATTATTTTTAGGTGGTTCGTCGGACCTGGGGTAAAGAGGGGCTTTTTCAAAAGGATGTGTCCATCCGGACTGTTTTCCTGCTTGGGGTTCCCAGGAATCGAACTGCTCTGCCTCTTTGGGATCGGCTCATGACCTACGAAAGTCAAAGCTTTGGGGATATCCTACTTTGGGACTTTGAAGACACTTTCTTTAACCTGACACTGAAGGAAACTCATTTTCTCAAATGGATCAACAGCAGCTGTCCTCATGTCAAGTCAGTGTTTACAAGCCTAAATCAAGAAATTGTCTTATTTTAACTTTCTCGTGACTCCTATTTGAAGCTTTTTCCTGTTATTTGTTTTACACAGATTCATCTTCAAGGGCGACGCTGATGTGTATGTGAATGTGGAGAATATAGTAGAGATGCTACAAGGTCAAAAGCCAGAAGACGATCTGTTTGTTGGTGATATTATTATCCATGCTAAACCAATTCGTCGGCGCAATTCCAAATACTATGTTCCAGAGTTTGTTTATGGAGGGGGTTTGTACCCGAACTACGCAGGGGGAGGAGGGTTTGTCATGTCGGGGCATACCGCTCGGAGACTTAGCTCTGCCTGTCAACAGGTACTTCAAAGTTTGACAATTTGAATATTTGTCTGTTTATACAAATTTTTGATTCCTAGTTTCTTTACTTTCAGGTGGAGTTGTTCCCCATTGATGATGTCTTTCTAGGAATGTGCCTCCAGCTGATTGGTGTAAAACCATCTCGCCACCACGGCTTTCGAACTTTTGGGATTCCGCGGCCATCTGCAGCGCCCCACCTTCAAATGTTTGACCCCTGTTTCTACAGGGAACTCATGGTTGTTCACAGCCTCAGTGTTCCTCAGATCTGGCTTATGTGGAACCTCCTGCATGACCCCAGACTGAGCTGCCACAACCGGACTAGCCAGACGTCCTGGCCCTTTAAGTGGAAGGATAAGATGAGTAAAACAACTGGCAAGGAGAAGGACTATGGTGAGAAGGACGTGTTTATCTCACATAAGTGACTCCCAGTGGGGCTGTTTGGGATCTGTAAGATAACAAAGACAACAATGGTTTAAAAGTTGGACACTTGAAGAACTTGAGATGTCTTTAAAAGAACTGTTGAGTTTTTTGAGACTTCATCCAAGATGGTAGATAACTTTGGGGAAATGAATTGGCAAAAGTCTGTGTGCTTCAGATTTTTCAGGAAGGAAAGAGAAGAGAATTTGGGTTTTTGCCACCCAAGGCCATCTGTGTGATCGCAACACTGCACAACTATGTAGATTGACAACGATTCACAATTGTGAGAAGAATAATGAATGTATCTTCAGAACATATTGTCCTAATTGTTTACACAGAGACACAGTAAGATGTAAGGAACACTTAGCTGATGTGTCGTTAGCTGGTATAACCTCCATCCGAGCGTGAACGCATCATTATAAAATAGTAACTTGACTCACGTCGGACTGTGTGGTGAGCCAGGAGGAATGTGTGTACTAGACGAAATGGACTCGCCAAAATCCCTATGAGAGATGTAGGATGATGCAGGCACAAATAGACAGTTAGACTCCCCCGAGGAACAACACATAAAGCCTAGATAGGAAACAGCTGGGAGACACATACACACACAGAGACACACAAGTTTGTGTTATTTGAGGAAAGTCTGATGTTTGACGAGTCAGGCATGTGTAATTTAATGTGAATGCTGTTATGAAATACTATAATAATTAGATTTGTTTTGTGTAGTTGTTCTTTTGTTACAATTTTGTTTTAATTCTTTACTGCATTTCAAAAGCAAAACATGGTTGCAGACCTAGACGGATGAAAATGGATCACATTTGTGTGTCTTGCTTGATTGTTCAACGTGCTCATGTGCTCTGGACTTCATCTAGTGCCGGTTTCACTCCGCTAGTTGAGTAGCTCTCCAGTCTGAACTATCTCAGTAATTATTCAATGTATTGCCCTGAAATTTAGTACGGACATTGATTGTGCTAGTACGGCAAATGGCAACACGAAATTCAAAGAATTTGCACAGAATGCATGAGAATGTTGTAAGTGAAAGAAAAAATTATAAATGATGTCAACTGTTTGCAAAATCACTCGTGATAACAAGGTGAAATATTAAGAAATGTCGTTGGAACAGACTGTGAATAAAATAAAGTTTGAATACGCATGTGATTATCTTGAAGGAATAGTACTTATTAATCAAAACAATCAACTTACATTGAGCTCCAGAATTAAAACTAGAAATAAAAGCCACCGTCTTTTACAGATCCATATTTTTATTATACATTTATCACATTTTCATATCTTGTTTGCACACACAATGAACTGACAATTATGTGGCCGTTTTCGTCACAGTCTAGTCCAATTATTGAATTGGAGTTACATAGTAGTAGCATATCTATAACCTTCAAAATTTGACTGTAGCAAAGCTTCAGTCACCTGAATCTTTCTCTATGCACTATATAGTATTGTTATTGCATTTTTTCAGTGGAAATGCTAAAGAATTCGACGAATTGCATTCAGCATTAATTCAATCATATATTTTAACATTTCAATTAAAAAGCTATACTTACTTTTCAATTATTAACTACGGGAAACCTTTTAGAAAAAAAAAGGAAATGATAAGTCCCCCTGAGTTTGGGTGAGATTTACTGCCTGTCAACCCGTATTCCTCTCTGGGTTGATTCTACCAAAACTACCAAAAAAAGTTTCTCAATCGATTTGGTACATTTCTCCAAAGTGAGGTAAATGCACTCAATACAGTTAACACAGCAAAATAAACACACTTTTATGTTGGCGAAACAGTAAACGCTTCACTGCACAATGAAACAGTATTTTATTCCAATAATGCATTTATTGAAATTAAATATTAACATCTATACTAAAAGTGTGTTCTCTGTTGCTTTGATAACAAATTCAACGGAAGATACACAAAGAAATAATGGAATAATCGTTTTTCCTTAAGTTTTTTTAGTGAGGAGTCCAGGTGTATAACAACGAGTTGTCACCCTACAAAAACATTATGCAAATAAGTACATAGGTAAATACGTAAATAGGGAGATCATTTTTTATTTTACAGTCCTTCATTGAATCAATTAATTCAATCATTGATTGAAAGGCATTAATCATGCCTTTCAATTACATCTGGCCAGAGAATTTCATCCACATCACAGCAAATATTTTCACAAGCCATGCATTGTGGGAAATAACGCCTTGAATGCTGGATCCATCCTTGGCATGCTTGTGCCCCAATATCTCCACAGGCCTCTTCCATCGCTTGAAGGAGACTTGGTTGTAAGGGTGGCAATCGTGTACTTTCCATCTCCAAGACGAGAAGAATTCCTCAATCGGATTCAGGAAAGGAGAATATGGTGGAAGGATCGCCATCCTGAAATGTAGGTGATTCTCAAACCACTCTCGCACTAGTGCTGAATGGTGGAATTGGACATTGTCCAAACTACAAAATTCCGCACCATTTGCTCCTGATCACCCAGTGGAAAGAGGATTTCGTTGAGGAGGTTTAAAAAAAATTTAGGAGTCTTGCTGTGTTGTATGGTCCCAAGACCAATTGTGTGCCACAACACCAGTTATAGAAATTGTGGCACAGAGTATTGTTGCCTCCTCGTTGTCCAGGGACATTGACAGTAGCACGATGGCCAATTACATTTCTCCTGCTTCTCCTTTTGTGAAGATTGAAGCCTGCTTCAACAATATACAGGTACTCATAATGAGTTGCACTGCTATCCAACTCCAAGATTCTCTAGAGTAAAAAGAACACAAGGTACAATACAGTAAGTTAGTGTTTTACAGTAATGGCATTGATTGCAGTCCAAACTACTGTGAAACTGTTGCCGAGGCTTGAGTTCACACTTTGAAGCAGCAGTATACATTAGATATGCCTAAATCTTTTCACTTACAGTAGCATGGAATAGTTTATGGACACACTTAAAGTTCAGGAAAGTAAAAGTGCAGTAATTTGATTGTACATACCTGAATAAACTGGAAACGCAATTCCTTCACTCCAACGGAGTTCCTCTCAAAGGGCACTTAATATACTTGCTTCATTCGGATTAATGTAAATTTCTTCTTAGAACACAATCAATTGTTGAGAGACTGCATTGGTGGATATTGTGACAGTTGATTGTCCTGCGTTATTCTTTGCTGAATTTTTTTGAGGCGGAGGGTGTGGTTCTGGACCACCATGTCAACAATGGCATGCTCTTGTTCAATTGAAAATGTTCTCAAACTTCAATTCTGAAAAATGTTTGGACAAACAGGAACATTTACTGTAGAAATCTAGACCTCTGTCGAACAAGACTACATGGCCTCTCATTGTAAGAGTAGAATAAAATAGTTACTTACCGGTTTTCCCTTTGAAACGTGCGGATAATTGAAGCCACTGTGGATCTGTTTATATTAGGCTGAACTCTCTGCCCAGCTTTTCTCAGTGAGAGACCATGATTTATGACATGCTCAATAAGTGTGGCTCTGATTTCATTTAAAACACGTGTGTACGGTATCCTTCTACCTCTCTTCCCTCCTCTTACACTTTTCCCTCCTCTTCCTCTCTGTCCACCTCTTCTTATATTTTCCACTCTTTGTCTTTCCACTACAGCATTGCCCTCCAATCTCTCCACCTCTTCTCCTTCTACTTCTCATCTTTCTACATCTTCAGCTCTTCTTCCTCTTTCTTGTACATCTTCAGCTCTTCTTTGTCTTTCTCCTTCACCTTCAGTTGTTCTTGCTCTTTCTCCATATCCTCTTCCTCTTCTACTCCCTTGTCCACCACCTCGTGTCCACCACGGCACTGCGTTAGTGAATGACCGTGTTCCCCTGGTCTAACGCATGAGCTCACTCACACAGTGCGCCCCCAGTGGAATCTTTAGGAATATCAGCTACTTTTATAGAAATGGAATTTATGTCTTTTTGAAGTTCTCACAATAGCTAATTCATCCGGCGGGCCACACTGGACCCCACCGGGGGCCGGATTTGGCCCGCGGGCCTTGAGTTTGACACCTATGCATTAGTGGATCTCAGTAAAAATCCACTTTATTTGTTGAATAAAGCTTTTGAAATCCCAGTATAAGAAACCATACAGTAAACCATTCATGTGCGCCCCAATCACCTCAACTAGTACACATTCGGACTGCAGCAAATAAAATACATTTTGAAACATTAAGGACTAGAAATCTGGCTACGTGCCAATGGTAGACTCCATATCAACCAGTTTTCCTCCAGTCCAGATTTGAGATTTTTTCTCTTCCTGCTGAAATGGAGTTTTTCTATTTTAAGATGTTTTTATAGAATTAATCGTGTACCTGCAGCTTTGCATTGCACACAACTACGCAGTGGTCTGCAGTTAAAAAAATAACTACTTCTTAATGATGCAGTTGGGTTTTAAGGAGGACATTTTAAGACACTCTGCCCGAGTCAGTTGCGTCATTGCAAAGCCAATAAGATAATGTAAATAAAAGGATGCCGGAATAGGAGCACTCAGCTGTTTACAGCATTTGTACATCAGCTTGAAGAAACAGGGCCTAACAGTGAAACTATGGGTATCTTGTTTGGGTGATCTAAATGAATGTTCCCATGGTAATTCATGATAAATCTGTTGTTTGAACCAATGATCCTGCAAGTAAAAGCTTTCTTTAAAGATATGATGGTGCAATGGAGCCTGTGTTACAGGTTAAGACCGTTGGGAGTTTTGTATCTAGAGTTTTGAAAAATGGCATCACGGTTTTGAAAATAGTATCAAAGGGATTGTAAAAAACTAATATAATGAATTGGAATTGTAGTCAACATACAGTTGTTTGTACACACTGTGATGCAACTTTTTTCAATGAGGGATGAAATTAATCATCTATTTGATTTAGTCAGTTTGGGTTAAAATATGTAGACCACAGAGGTAATTGCTACAAAAATAAAATGCCACAGTGAAGCCACTCACTTGACTTCAAGTTGCTCGATACACCTTGTTACAAACTTGGCAGTAAACAAGGGATCTTTGTGTGTATTCCAAAAATACTGCATTTCTGCAAACCATCTTCAAGCTGCCTCATTGTACACTCAATTCCTCAGTTGCTTTCAATATTTGGTCATGTGAAGGTGCTCTGACTTCAACATGGATGTCTTAACATGTGCTGGTACATTGTATAAAAAATTCAGTAACATTAAATAATAAAAAACAAAATATGCATCAAAAGGATCAAATTAATAAACAGTTTATTTAAATGCCTATTAGGAAAAATATTTGAAATTCAGTCATTTGGAGGGAAGCAAATGTTATGAAGGAATGAAAATGTTCTTTCCCATTTCCTAAATGGGTTTAAATGTGCTGAATTCACAGAGGATTTTCTTTAATTATAGCTCTGACAACAACAAACAACAAAACAACTGTACAATAGATCACTACTATTGTTAAAAGTGTCTCTGGCTGTAACCAAACCCTGATGAAAGACAGGCTGATCGGTATCACAACACACGCACAAGTCAACTATTCACGTCTTGTGGACCTACTGTCAGCAATTACAGAAACCAGGAGCTGAATTTCAAGGTGTTACCGCGGCAATGGCTGAAATGTTCAGGTTTGACATAGTTGTCCATCTCCCTTCTCTTGTGTATTCTAACAAACCTTTGTGTGGGACGAGTGTAGACTCAAGAAACTACAGTGATAATGTCCGCTGATCAAATGAAGTCCTCCGGGAATAGTCTTTGGCTGAAGCATTTGGCAATTCAACAATATATGCAGACATTTCTGAGGGATGAATTTTGATGCATCAATCACATGTAGAGGTAAGCAAACAGATTACATGACCGCATACACGGTGTCTTATGACGACGCTCATGGATGAAAAAACACTCACACCACTATGTCTCCAAATCGTCTCCACAAATCCGTCTGTGAGGATAGGGCACAATGAACCCATCAAGTAAAAAAGGTGTATATTAGTGCAAATGTAAAAAGAGAACACATTGGAAATGGTCATTGTGTGAATGAAGCAGGGCAGACAAGTGTACACCCCTCACAACATGCAGGAGCAAATACAAATAAAAACACGTTGCCAGTTTGTGCTTTTAACTTTCCTCTCAATCCAAAGCATCTTGCATGCAAAATCCTTTTGTCATGTCTGCATGTTTGGTTTGCATTTACATTGCATGTCATTTAAGAACGCTAGAAGATAAATCATCTTTTGTGGGTTAGAAACGCATGTTGTTAGGGAAGTGGAGAGACTAAACATCTGTGTGTGTTTGAACCAGATGATGTTAAAATTTCACTTTTTAACAGCCTTCTTACACATGCAAATGCTCATTTATCCAAATATGTGTGTCTGTGCATAAATAAGGAGGCAGACACAAAAACATCTAGAGCTGAACAGCTGTAATGGGTTAAAAGTGTCCAGTGCTGTGCTTGAGAGTGTGTTGGAACTGTGTACAACTAGTGAGTAGGACGGTTTAAGAGGGAGACAATAATGTTGACAATGTTTGGACCGTTTCGTCTCGAGAGGCTTCACATCTGGTTGGCATGTGCCACATGCCCAAAACCTGGAGGAGGTTTGGTTCTTTTGTCTGAAAACATCTGGGTTATCATGCTTTTCTTTTGGTTGGGCCCGTCAGGTTCGGTGCTTGCGGTCTAAATGGGTCAGGGTTTTCATTGGGCTGGTCGAGCGTGGTTCTTCAGCTGTGGCAGGAAGGGAGGCGGCGCTGGTCGGACTGGCAGTGTTGGTTGATGTTTAGGGTGTCAAGCAAGAGTTTGTTTCAAGACCGTGGCCAAAGCAGTTTATATGTAGAGATGTGTTTCAGATGATGATGCTGATCATCTCACCACAAATGATGGAGGTTATTGTCCAATAAAGGCAGCCATGGAAGCATGCCATCCAAAATGCGGTGCGGACGTACTGTTCTGTGGTTTCTGGGCAAATTGAGTCACTGAATGGAAACAGGAAACATGCTGAGCGCTATTCGAGCACAGATTTTCTTCGGCCTGTCAGTTTTGAGCAGCATCCTTGATATTTCCACACCACCAAGACATGACTTTGATCCCCGACCATGTCGCTGCATCCTGGTTCCTTGATAGTCCGGGTTGGGTTCACTGTGCCGACCAGTTGTTGTCTGATTGGGAGAGTAAGTCTCGGGACCCAGCAGGAAAAGTTGAATCGAAGCAGGTGGTACTTGGTTATTCTGGATTCTGCTTGCAGTTCTGTTCAATGAGAAGCTTCTGAGCGTGGTAGGAATTAGTTTGTTGCTCTGGTTTCGATCTGCTTGGTTATGAATCTGGCCCTGGGTTAGAGACTCAGCCAGCAGAGTGACTAGACACAGGCCAGAATAGGATGAGGTTCTAGTTACTGGTTCAGTGGGAACTACTGCTGGACTCAGGTCGGGTTTGACTTGCGGTCCGATGAGCACCATAAAGGGTCACTGATGCTATGTGGTTATTCTGCATCACCTGAGGAAGAGGGATACATAAAGTATGTCTTAAAATGGATTGGATAACATTAATAAAAGGGTATAACAGTATTAAGAAAAATAACACGGCCACATTCTGGTCCACAACTGACCTGTGAATTTACATTTGTGTTGTAGTAGATTGCCCAATATCAGCTTACAATGTCAGCAGTACAATTAAAATAGTAGATTTTCAAGAAGATTACAATAGCATTGAAATGTTTGCAAAGTGGCTCTCGCCGGATGAGGTGATACAATGGTGATTGAGTGAACGGCCGAGTTTTAAAATGTGCACTATAATGAACAGAGGGTCTGTGGCAACGTTGCTGGAGAAAAGCATTTTTTGACAGTGGCTTAGTTTGAAATATTACAAGAGTAATGGGGGACGACTGAGCAGCCAAAGTGAGCTGTTAGATAAAGAGCAGCAGGCAATAGGTGGCACACCGTCGACTTCTCAGCAAGGTATTCCAAGTACCTTTACTATGTGCAGTATAAAATTAGATGCCGGTCGCTCACCAAATGATTGAAAAAATGATTGCCGGACTTCTTTATTACAAAAAACAACTTTGCTTTGATGTCCCCTGTATAGTGGAACTTGTAGCATTAAACCACATTAGCAAATGCCCCATTTGGCCAAAGCCAAACTCAATCAAGACAAGATATTGTACACACTTGAATGTGTGTTCTCACCTCAAAGATCATCCTCTGCAGTCCAAAGCAGAATGTAGAGCCGAATGGGTTTGTGTTATTGGCTGATGAGGACCTATCAAACACAATTATCTATTTAGAGCAGACTCTACCTTGAACAGCATCCAAAAGAATACATTCCAGCTGGAATGTTATAAAATAAACCAACAACTTGGGACACAATGGAAATAATATGTATAAATAAAAGAAATATGCTTTGTCTGTTTGGATGCAAGAGGATGTGTTTGTACCTGTGGAGCACGACAGGTTTTTCCATCGGGTGACCGAGCAGTTGCTGAATCTGATCCCACTAGTGGAAAAAAATGTTAACAGATTCAAGATACAACATCTAGGGCAGTAAATAAGCAGGGTTGTGAGGTCCCAAAGAACTACAACATGACTGTGGTTGTTATTATCATCTTCAAACTGTTGTTTCCTATGGCAGAAGACACCGTATATTTTAACAGACGACTGCGTAGAAGAGGAGACAGATATTGTCAATCCTTATATTGTTACTGAATTAAAAATGAAATTCCACATCATCTCCATCTGCCAGAGGAAAACCAAAAGACGATAGAGTTCAAACTAGAAAGCTGATCTCAATGATAAGGAAACCCAGCCAAGATGCCATGTCAGATCGTTACAGCCCAACCAAAGAGCCATGTTGTGAAATGTGAACGAAGCAATTAGCTCTGACAAATAAACGCTGTGTAAAAGTGACCTTGCTGTTGGTTGTTAACAGGCAGTCCTCCGTCTGCGAATCGGCTCCTTCTAGAGCGCAGGGACACAAAGTGACTTGCATTACATGAGAGGATAATAAAAAAACACCATGATGCCATCCCCACTGAGACAAAAGTGGCTCATGCTTTGAGACATTTATGACTCATAAGTGTCTCACCTTTCTTAATGACGAGTGGAATCTTAAAGTCGCATCGGTGATATCTGTAACGGCAGAAAAAAGCATAGAAAAATTAAACAAAAAGGAACAAATTGCTCCAGGACTACTAAAGAAAGAAGGCCTAACCCACTATCTTAATTTAACTTAAATTAGAGAGTTTTAATTATTCTTTTTCCATTCATTCATTATTGTCCTTAACTTTGTACCCTAAATTTGAATACAACCCACACAGAAAACCGGGGTCGCGACCCTATGCAGTATTGCTAACTGATGATGGAAAGAATCTGGTACACTGAGTGAATTAATCATATAGAAAGAAAGACACACAGAAACAAGTAACTAGACAGATTACATATTAAAGTTGTAATGGCCGGGGTAGTTGGTGTGTAGAACAAACTTCTTAACCAGGTGAGTAGCAGAGTCAAACAGGATATCCTGAAAAATAAGAGAAAACACAAACTGTAATATTGTTTGTGTGCTTATCGTTGACCAGCTCATTATAGTCCACTTAACTGCAAACAGAGAGGCAAGTAGAGACACATTCTCTTCTTGTTTAGAAGATCAATACACCAACCGACGGGATATTTCAGGTCAATAAGACAACCAGACTTCACAACAACAAGAATAAGAATGTGGACCTGTTTTTTTTTTAGAAAAGGAGCTGTTGGGCTCCGACCGTAGCGTAAAACCAAGGCTGACTTTTGAAGCAGTTTTCTGCTGCAGGTCATGAAACCCGCTCAAGGAATGGGTCTTCACATCTAGGTGTGATTTCTCTCTCTTGGTGAAACAGCCCTGAAATCTGATTGGTCCAGCCATGGCCACCACAGGGGGTGAGAACTTTCTTTTGGGACTGGCCTTTGCCAGAGCAAGGTTAAAGACAGTCTCTTTCAAATCCAAACTTTCCGGACTGGCCTCGGGTCTCTTTAATATTTTCCCACTAACGATGGTCAATGCCAGGTTAATACTGCAGTCTCTCCTCAGATCATTTTTTTCTAATCGACTTGTGTCGATGAGAGGTTAAAGACAGCCTCTCTCCAACCCAAGCTGCTCCAGAGAAGTCCGGCTCCCCAGTCCTCACTGCGGCCCAAGCAGCTCACCAAGAAGGAAAAATTCTTCTACCCCCTTGGATACAACTTGAGTGATACAAGAGCACGAACAGCTTTTGCGCCACCAAGAATCCCAACAGCCCTTAAGACCCCCAATCGATCCCTGCAAACAAAGGGCCGAGCGGACACAAGGTTTGCCGTGTTTAACTCTATCAACGCACAGCTGTGCTATGTCTGGGCAGAATTTAAATTAGCATGTGTCGTTATTTGTTTACGAGAGATTGTGTATTGTTTATGAACTGCGTGATTTGATGAAGTTAACCTCTATCGCGCCCAAGTTGTTCCGAATAAGATATGCTTTGCGTCTTTCCTTAGATTTCTAATTTACTAACCAATACACCTGTCCCTCCACACAGATCACCCGCAGACACAGATTTAACTGTGTGAGGAACAGTGTTGGGAGTAACGGCGTTTAAGTATAACCGCGTTTCTAACGCCGTGTCAGCTGCTCCAATGCTGTTCCAATCATAGACATAATATACATAGACGCTTGGCCGCTACCACCTATCGGTACTGACAAGAAATGCGGCCGCCATCTTGGAACGGTCGCCCGCTCTGCTCAGTGTAATCCGTTTGGCAGGTGCAATGAGCTGTGAGCGCATTCAATGAATCATACCTCACTGAATACCGAACTGATTTCCACGTGGTTTTTTTGGCCAAAAAGGTCGTACATGCAGCTATGACACAGGCCACATAGTTCGGCGTATTTTAATATTCATTGTGGACTATTGTGGAATATTACAGTAATGTAATATTGTGATATATGATGTGACATAGACTATGATAGGTATTTTGAAAATCACACTATAATTTTGATAGAGAAGCAGAAACACATAGTAGTAGTAAAGTCAGCAGTTTAATAAGTTAAAAAAAAACAATATGGGATTATATTATACTTTAAGAATTTTATAATCCGCACGCACACTCACACAAATAACTCCAGAAATCAGATGGAATTCAAAAAAATAACAAATATAGGTCAAATTGAAGTGCTCGGTGAATGCCGGTACAGGGAACCAAAGAAAAAAGGTTTTGGGTTTGTCTAAAGCTGGAACGGCCTTAGAGAAATGTGAAGGTAGCCTACACTTACCTAGACAGTTTAACAGGACAGACACATCTGAATCCACTGAGGGTCAATATCACCATTGTGTTTTTGTTTGCATTTTGGCTCATGATTCCAGCTCTTTGGAAATTACACCCTGAATAAGAGCTTATGAATAGTACATACATTTTTGGATTTATGACAGATAATTACATGCTGTATTTGGACTTTCTCCTCAGTGTATGAACTAGTCTGAAGTATGTACACTGATGAGCCAAAGAAATTGAAGCAAATATTATCAATAATCTCCTGGTAAGGGCATATGACGAGGACTGGGTAGAGTAGAGGCTATGCGATCAATCAGTTCTTGTGGTCAACACACTACAATTAGTAACGGGCAAGGGCAAAGATCTGAGCGATTATGACAAGGGCCAGAGTGTTATGGCCCAGGCAATTGGGTCAGGGTATCACTGAACAGTCAAGGCTTGTGGGGTGGTCCCGTTTAGCAGTGGTGAGTACCAACCGACAGTGGTCCGAAGAGGGTCTAAGACACACACACACACATCAAAACCCCTGGAAGAGGACAGTCTTGCAGAGCTTCTTTCTCGTGCTCCCTTTTTGCAATTGTGCAGCCTTAGCTTGAGAAACAGACACAACCAATGAGAAGAACAAGTCCGAATGATGGTTGTCGATGCCAAACTGTGTCTCTTCAATGTGTTCCCCAAGCAGAAAAACATCCGTCGTTCCAATCTCCTCTCGGACGATGTGTGTGGCTGTCGACACGTAGGAGCTTCTGTTGTTGAAGCTCGGCGGATCACCCTCTCTGCAGCTCTCAGCACCTTATAATAATAAAAAAGAATACATATTTATATAGCGCTTTACAGTGCTGAAAGACCCTTTACATAACAGACAAAACAAAGCAACCGTAATATACAATGGTTAAAATATTTTAAAAGATAAATCAAACCTTTACTGTGCCTTGTGATGGAATTACTAGGCCGCCGTTGTTTTTCAGCGCTAGAAGGTGGTAGCTCTTGTCAAATGAAGATGGTACAGCATCTCTGACCAAGCTCGCACGGCACACCTCACAGGACAGCTTTCTAAGAATCTGCTGGACTACAAACCCTGCTATGTAGACCGGAGTATTTTCCACCAGACCACCAAACCGAGTGGAAACCTTCAAAATGAAAACTGGAACATTTGGGAGAGTCTACACAAAAACATTTCACAAAGTTCAAGCTTATTTTCCTTCTTCACGGTTCTTATTACCTTTCTTAAAGTAAACCCTTGTGTTAATGAATATCATTGATGATGAACCAAATTGCTAAAATTGTAAATAAGCTTGTTTGCAAACCATTCTATAAAAGGTCAGATGTTCTGTTTATATATGATATGAGAGGTATCTTACTTTTGTTGAATTACATGTGAATAATACACTGTTGAGCAAGTTGCTTTGACATTGAATCAGTTAAGCTATCAGTTATTCTGCCATGAATAAAGCTTCACTACACAAGAGCTACTACACAGTGAAATGCAGCAAGCTAAGCTAATCACAAACACAGCAGTAGGCTAGTTCACTACATAGGAAGCTACTTTAAGATGCGTTAAAGTCGTGTGGCCAATGTTATATTTCTACAATAACATTACTGTGTCAGTTTCAATCTAAGTGTTATGGAATATGACTTATCAAGTCTCAGTTCATATTTAGGTGAAAACCAGCCGGTGAAGTAAACAAAGCCAAGATAGCTGACTGCGATTTCACTACAGTAAGATACTTGCTCCTTCTCTACTCTCTGGAAATATTCTTTTCACAAAACACAACAAATAGTACGGTAATATTATATCTTACTTGTGAAAGGTAATCCCCCGAGCCCTGCTGGCGATGGTCCGCCGATTAGCGCAGAAATAAGCAGCACAGTGCTGCGGCATCTTCTATCTTCTGCTGCTACGCAGCTATAAGTACGACCGTTCAAAGATGGCGGCCGTATTTCTCGCGGCCAGGAGCCTAATGCGGCGTCTATGTATATTATGTCTATGGTTCCAATTGCGGAAATAGCCGTTCTCCGTTCTCCCGTACCCGTGAGTTTAGACTCCAGAGTCTATTCTCGCGGGAACGCAAGCCCGTTCTCGCCGTATTGAGAAAGGGCCTCTGTCTACCAACAAGACAGCGCCAGCGACAATGGCGACGAGCCGGGAAAGATCGAAATTGGCGTTTTCAAACTGGAAGTACCGACACTACTTCTCCCTCATTGAAGTAAAAGGCAATAATAGGCCTTGCAAAAGTGTTCAACCAAGTCCAAGTTTTCAGACGTGGACTTGGTTACCCTGGTCCTTAAACCAGTCATCTGGTGGAGTGTGGGTTGGATGTGGGTCCTTGTACTCGGAGTCGGGCTAACGTCCATGCTACACTGCATGAAAAGTGTGATTTTCGTCCCCGTAAACGCCCGGAGATCTCCCTCCTTTTCAGCAGTTTCCGACAATTTGCAACCTGTGCTTGTCGCCGTTTGTCTGTGCCACAAATTGTCGGAAACGAACTATGACGTATGTGGAGAGCTTACAGCACGGTCCTAATTACCATATGAATGCAGCGAAACCGCGCTGCAAAATGTTTTGCGTTGCGGTGATACTTGAGGCTCGATGTGCTGCGGTGATGTGCGGGTTCCTTGTTGCATAGCGGGCACACAACCACGCTCTTATCGGCGCTTCCATGCGTTCGTTTTTAATAACAAAATGTCCCATTCACGGGGCCGACCATAGCGGCCTCCTTAGCTTCCTTGTTCATGTTCACTGTGGTTTGTTGTTGTCTGAAGTCATGAACACTAGTTGGTGCGCCAGTTTAATCGGTCCGCCAAAACTCATTCAATGAGAAACGTTCCGCGGTGCAAAAATAAGTTGATTAATGTTTTGTGTAATTAATTAACCGATTACACGTTATGTTTTGTTGACTTGTGGATAGGCCTACTGATGTTCAGTGATTTTAAAAGTAGCCTCAATCAGGCTTGCATGAAGTTGGAAATTATTTGCTGTTGCAAAGAATCGTTTATGAATGCACTTAAAACATTTTTTATCATTTGTTATTGAAATTATGGCATTTACTGCAGAGGCATGAGTGGGTTAGGGCAGGCGGACAGGGTTTTGGGGAAGGGGGGATGAGCTATCCTTACCTACTCTAAGGGGAGGCTCACATTCACCCCATTTGAAAACCCCTGTTCTAAAATACTGTATATAGTGTTTTATTCTTCAATCAGTTAATATAAATAAACATCTTTGACGTTAAATGTTAGAGAACGTAATAGCGTTTAGAACATAAACAAAATAAATGTCAATTACTTTGCTGAGTAACTAATTAACTTACATAACTGAGTTACTAACTCAATTACTTTTTGGGAGAAGTAATTTGTAATTATAACGAATTACTTTTTTAAAGTAAGATGACCAACACTGGTGAGGAACACACGTGGTGTACAAACACAGCCTGCTAGCAACACCTCATCCATGTGGTTGGTAGCTTAGCTTCCAGCTAGCTCCCTTCCTGAGCTCTCCCCTCCTCATCACACTCACACACACACACACACACACACACACACACACACACACACACACACACACACACACACACACACGCGCACGCACGCACGCACGCACGCACGCACAGCTCACCCTCCACATCCTTGAATGAATGTTTTTATTTGTTGCTTAGATTCAATTATTAATAATTCTATTGATAAATGATTAAACGTCACGCTGGCTTTTAACCAAATATTACCCCCTACGCTGTGCCTAACAAAACGGTGCCGCGTGTGAGGCTATTCCCAACAGAGACTTTCAGGAGAGCATCGATAGATTAAATGGGTTCAGTGCCCAGTTTGAAAGGGCTGTAATTGCAAGGAAACCGGGAGAAGATATTGTAACTAGACAGAAATGAAATGTGTACAAAATGACGCACACGAACAAGCCCATGCCAGGTATACGCACCACTCCAAGGGTGAAGTAGTTGAAGAAGTAGTCGTTACATTTTGAAGGGACCTGCTTGTGAGGTGACGGAGAGTGGATCTTCATCTAAAAAACATATTAAGATATTAAGGATCAATGTATAGTTACAATGTCTTAAAACGTTCTAAATAGATTTCCTCTTTATGATTGATTAAAGATTATTTGCATGGCATAGCAGCAATGTCACAAGTAGTTTAAACAACAACAACGCACAATACAGTCAAATGTATTTTTACCTTGTCCTCGGACTTGTAGAAGACTTTATGCGGCGAGCCCAGAGCACCCAGTACATCTTGACACGAATCTCCAAAGTAGATGCTCCTTTCTAGGGATCTCACTTTTGAATCAGCCATCACACCTGGACCACAACCTAACCCACATTACAAAGAAGCAGGAGAAGAAAATATTGACGGTCCAGATAAATGAAAAAAAACTAATATAGCATGTCAGTGACATTGATTGAGAGATATTTGTTACCTGCAGTGAGAAGGCGGAGTTTAAGCCCCACAGGCCCTGCAGCCTCTCTCAGGACATCAACACTTTCTGCAAAGACGTTCCCCAGGAAACAAGCCAACGGCATCACAGGAGCCCTGAGGACAGGTCAGTTTGTGTGTGCATGCAATTAAAGAGTTATCTTCACAACTTCTAGGCAGCACTGAGTTGCTGTGCTAATTATGTGGTTGAAGTATTCCTTTAATCAAGGTTTTTTCTTCCCCCAAGTTTGCTCAAACGCTGCCAAAATGTCTTTGGGTCATCTGATTTCTTAGTGAGTAAATCTTTGCTGGATAACTGGTAGTTTAATGTGCTATAAAATGCAGCAACTGTGTTCCCATTAGGGTTCTATTTTACAATAATAAACTGTGGACTATTTGGTAAAGCAATGTCCAGTTTGTGTATCGGCATGTGGTTACCTTGTTTCTTGCAAGGTTGTTGCCCGTGTAGATGTGCATCCTCTTCACCATGGCCCCATGTGGAATCTGCAGGGAGGCCAAACCCATGGCAAAGTTAGGCTGCCAAGGCAAAACAACTGGGAGTATTATGGGACTGGCATATATATCATGTTTCTGTGTGCACATTAACAACAATAGATGTTTCACAGAAATACGTTTTCAGTATATTTTAATGCGGGCGGTGTGACTCACCTAAATAAAGCTTCAAAAGGTAAACAGTCAATCAGAGAAAGGCCGACTATCAAAAAGTGATGGAATTCAAACTTAATTTCCATGCCGATTATTTTTTTGTTTTTTGCAAGTTGTGACCTTCATCACCTTTTTGATAATAAATTAAGTTCAATGAAAAGTTATAAGTATTCTACAAAAAAAGATTCAAGAGATAAAATGAATTGAATTCAATGAATAATTTGAGGAGTTTGCAGAAATCTGTCGTATGTCATTATGGGTTTGTGTGTAAAACAGGAAAGAAAATCCTTACAAATCTGGCAAAAACAGAGGGGTTGTATTATACTACAATATTTACTCTCAGACTGTTTAGCTTTAATAAAGGAAATGCAAATATTCCAAATATTCTAGTCAAACTAGAGGCCAGACCTTTTACAACACATGCAACAAGCCGTGGTTTCAGTTAAACAAAACTATTTAAGCAACTCAGCAGGGAGCTCAGGAGGCGTTGAAAAGTTGAAGGAAAGGATATCACAGACGTTAAGAATCGCAGGATGGATAAATTAAAATAATGTTATAAACTACAAAAACCTTTTAAAAAGGGATAAAATGTAATTGAAGGGAGAAGTAGAAACATTAATGTGCGACATGTGCCTTGACAGTAGCATGGATGCAGAATAGACGGCCGAGCAGCTGGTTCATAACATGCATCACCCAAGACATCAACAGCTGCACAGTACAAACAGTAAAACATCTGTGTAGTTAAAAAACCAAAATCAAATCCACAAAAGGCAGACATACAACACCTTACGTATGTATAAACAGGAGGCCCAAGGATCAAAAATTAACATTTGACAATATCGTATTGCCTGGAAAGTTTGAAGCTGCTGGGATTCGTTGTCGTTTTAATCATTAACTCGTGTTGCTTGAGCTAAGCCACTACTGCAGCCATGTTTTTACTGTTTACAGAACACTGCAATGCGCCGAGTTCTCCACGGACTAACCTCCATGACGCGGTGAAGAGCTGCAGCTCCATCAGCACTCAAGTCAGTTTAAAGCTGCTCAACACTATCATGGTTTTAACTACTTACTTTGGATGTGCTACTGTGTTGCTTTGCATTGTCTCTTCTTTTCACCACTTTTGTATTATGTCTTGGATTAAGATTAACCAGCAGACATTCTCAGCAGGCATATGGTTTCTTCATTCAGGTCCACGTTATTAGTCATCGTGACAACAACAAGCTCACAGGGATAAAAGGACACGCTTAAGGCAAACACAAGGCATGACCTCATACTTTTCCCTCAAAAGAGTTATCCCTTCCAAGGCTGCCTCAATTCTCCTGGGAGGTGAGCAAACGGCCTCTCCGGCGTTCTATAAATGGGTGGCATTTAAATGTATCCTCACCTCGTATTTTGGAGCTTCATTCCATGAGTCCAGTTGAAAAGAAAAGGACAGGCCTCGAAAGTTGAGATGAAACAACTGTTCTGCAGCATTGTAAACTGGACGCAGGGAGATATTTCATGAGAGAGGATAATGAGATCACAGCGTAGGTTCATTTATGAGACGGACTGTATGTGTTAATGGTTTGGAAAGTACCTCCGGGGTGCGTAGCTCCAAATGACTGATCTATTTGCTCTATTGTGGGGGCAATGGCCTGAGAGTTGAAATGGACTCCACTGAAACACAACACACACAGCCAGCGTTACATGTGTTAACGTGCATACAAGATGTGCTGCACTTCGCGGCTGTTTGAGACCTTTGTACCAGAAGACAATCGTAAAAGAGTTTAAGAAACACATTAACGCAGGCGGACATGATTCAGTGAGATGTTTCACTGAGTGGCTGCACATCTGAGAGGAGCCCGATACTTAAGAACGGTCTCCATGGTAACATAAAATGGACATAAAATGACCAATATATAGGCCTGTGATTGTAGATAAAGGCCACACATAACAAGATGATTACTTGCTGTCTGAGTTGTCACTCGACAATTTTCTAACCGTTTCATTTTTATGTTTATAATATCTACTCACCAGTATTTCAACTTGACTTTGCTCAGGTCGTACACTTCTATCACCTGTCCCGCAGAAAGATAGAGAAAGTTAGGGTACAAAATGGTCAATTAGATCTCAATAGCAAGGTCAGGAGTCTAATGTATCCGTCAGATGCTTGATGAGGACTCCCGTACCCACGGCACAGACCTGGAAGCATGACGGTCGGTTGGAATTTTGCACCTTCAAGACTCAACAATCAACCATATTCACCTTGAGTCTCTGATTTGCGGCATCAAAAAGCAGTTTAATCCCATCCTGAGTCAAGTTCAGTATGAGGTCATGGCTGAGTGGTGTCTGGATGGGAAACAAACAAACTAATGAATTAACAGAGAAGCCCCCTGAAGAGGAGGCATGCAGAAAGACAAATATGAACACAATTTCATATTTAGCATCATACACGTCACACATGTCCTCTCACCTGTTCACTGTATAGCACCTGGACATTTTTGATGATGCGGCAGTGTTTCTGCAGAATAGCGATGGCTTGGGCCAATGGCATCCCTGGAAACACAAACATTCAAGCACACAAATGAAGAGGAGAAACTTTTTTCCTTATTGAGCTCCAGTCAGCAACAGTTATCCACAACATGCAAGGAATATCATTACAATTTGGGCTTAAATTTAGCATTAACTGTAGTTTTAGTCGGAGGTCTCCTACTCTATTACATATTTAAAACACTGTAAAACTCACCTAAGGCAAATTCCCATTGCTCATTTCCTAGTGATCTCTCAGGCACCACCTCAAGGTCCAGCATTGGCAAGTATTGGGGGGCAGCTCACCTCACCTCAAGACACAATGGGACCCTCCGAGGGACCCTTTCTCTTCACCTGTCTGTCCCTGACCACAGCGAAGTCTCAATAGTTTGATGACTATTTTAATTCATAACTATCTACTTTTTACCCACTTGTGAGAATCTAAAAGCTACTCAGACTATGATCTACAGCAATAGGCGGCCAGCTTATCACATCTCATAGGTTATTAAAAAAAAAAGATAAAATATTCACAATGACATTCACGGAATCACTTAATACTGAACACCTAAGTCTTACATAAGTAATAAACAGCAGTCACCCCGTGAGCTCTGTGAGCTTGCACAAAAACAAATGATGCAACCTGCCAGTCAAGCTGAACCTACAAGGACAGCTGGAAGTAACCCGTTTACCAGTTGTGGTTTAAAATCGATATTTAATACAGTTAATTCCCTCGATCCAACTGGAATGTTTAGCAGCCACACTTCTCAATCAGGCTTCGATGTAACATCATCTCTAAACAGACGCACTGGTCCAGTGATAGACACCTAAAAAAACAACAACAAATAGGGTCTCAAAGCCCGATTATCGCCACTGTTGGCTGTCGTTGTTGTCCCTGGCGGGCGGTTACGAAAGCGCCAACGCTGTATCTCCGCGCTACGGGCTAACGTGTTATTTTAGGAGCTAGCTACTAACGGGGATATTGTATAAATATAAATAACGTTCGTACAGAAAATAATATTAGATCCGAGATTAATAAAATAAATATCGCGGTTCAGACAGCCACGGCGTAAACAAAGAAAGCACGCAAGCGGTCGGCTGCTTGCGGTCTCGCTCTCTTCCTTTTAAGCAAGCTTCAGGCTTTAGAGCGTCCTGCTGCTCGCGCGCCAGTTGCTCGCAGTGAAACGCTTTCTTCGTGACTCCTAAACTCATCTGCCGGTAAAAGCCCAACGTGTCCTTTGCTCGGGAGTAATTTGTCTTCAAAGTCAGGCGCTGATAAGAGCAACACAGTGTCCAAACAACGGCAACTTCAGGCATCAACAACGTCCAGGCGTATCAGCTGATAATTCAACTTCCGGTTTCGACGCAATTTCTTACTTGACGTGATGACGTCATGGTCAGCTGATACAGACGGCGTTTCAAAACGTGCTCAAATGACGAAGAGAGAGGAACTTTATATAAAATGTAGTACGATTTATTCTGCACAGTTCCCTATTATTTTATTTACAATTGTTCAGTTAACCCAAGAACTGTTTGCTATATTATATTACTATATTTATCCAAACTTTCATCATTATATATGTTTTTTAATATGCCGTCAGATTTAGTAGTAGTAGAAGTTTTGGTATGGGGAAACTTTTAATTATTCTGCAATTAATTCATGTATAACAATCTGTTAAAATAAATTTAATCCAACACTCGAATAGACGGCCTCAGAAAATGTATAAGTAGTTTGACTCAATAACTGTACAAATTGGTAACATGGATGTCAATTAAGCAAGGTCCCCACACAGCACAGTCCTGTGTAGTAAAGCACATGTTTCCATGAAAAGCATCTGAATGAAATGCATGAATTCATACATATTTATTAAGAAAAACTTTTCAACAATTCAAATCGAGTATCTGGTATTACTGATTCCTCTAAGAGGAAAAGCTTAACCCTTAAACAGAGAGAAAGGCAGACCACACAAACAGAAAGGAGAAACTTCCAGGGAGAGTGAAATGTTTCTTTGAATCTCTAAATAAAACCTACATATAAATAACTCAAACAAAAATAGAGAAACAGAAAGACAGAAAGAAAACGTTTATGGTTTATCGTTTTCTTGTTTGCTTTAATGCCTGCATTACGAAAATTGAGAAATAGAATGTTTACTAATGTATTTACATGGGAAACCACCTAAATAATAGTTAAATGATATTGGGTAGGTGTAGAAAGGGTGATAAACTGTGGTCATTTTTTTCCAAAAGTCAGAATTTAGTAGATTTGTTGGAAAAGCAGCTTGTTTGACCATCGATAGATCAAGCTGTAGTTCAGAAATAACCAATTAATTCATTAGATTAAAAAAACACACAGTACTAACTGTACTATTTCTGACTCTCCACCTACATCTCATCATTTATTGTTCTGGTTCATTACCAATGCTTTGTCATTTCCCACTGATTGAAAGATACCGATAACTTCCACTCATGTTATACAATGATTTGAGAGTTGCGGAGATTGTCTGTCTGTAACATAACAGCCAGTCCACATGTAAATCTATACCGGCTAGCACTACACGTTCTGATGCCTTCCTCTGTCTCTCCACTCACGTCACCTCTGCATTCATAATCTGTTATGCCACTTCAATAATGTGTCGACTGTGCTGGATTTTTTGAGGCACAAAATTACACTGCTTATCACACCAAACATGCTCAGGAGAGAGAGTATGTTTTCCACATGGGCCACAGTGCCAGTTGTCCTTGCAGTAGCTCTGAGAAAAACATACTTTAAGCTTCTCTTTAATGCTCTCTCTGAATATATAATGTTGCCATGAGAAAGTGAATTCCTGGACTTGAGGTTATCTGAATGAAATCCTATTCAGGGTAAAATACCTGCATTGTTTTGTTGCTATGCCTCAAGCTTGATAATTTGCACTAGTATGTTTCCGTTATGGAGGCAATGGGATATATATTTGTTAATATTTAAAATTAAACCTTTCTATTTAGTTATCTTGAGAGAGGTATTTTAAAATGAGAGTATATTTTAGTGGTACTATAATCTTTTTATCTTGAATTTTGACTATTATCTATCACGTATTATTAAATGTTGCTCAACCGAGCCTTTGTAAAGCTCAGCGAAATTCCTAATAAGTTAGTCAGAGCATGAATAAAGAATCATTTTTCTTGGTTATAATAAAAGTAATAAGGCAGTTCCGTTTACTAAATGTAAATTACACTGGGAAATGAAATGGGCCCCTAGTTGCACAATACAAAAATAAAAGGGTTTGAGTCTATCCACATTTCAATGTATTTATGCCAGGAAGTGACTTTCCTTAAAAAAAAAAAAAGGCCATAAAAATAACATTCATACATGGAACATAAAATAATGACAAAACTAGAGCGACAAAAGTCCTACATTTCGTTGACGTTTTGTAATTTTCAACTCAGTTTGACATTTAAAAAAAGGCTACAGCTGCTACTACTAGTCCATAAGAAGCGGACAGATGGCTAAAATGAATACAACAGAGGTGAGAAGTAATACAAAAAGCGAATATCATGACTTTCACACAAACAAAATATTAAGATAACAAAACATACTGTTTCATAGTGCCGTAACAGGACAGGGATTAGTATCTCAACAGTATTCAGACCTTTAACGTTCTTCAATGATGAAGGACAACTGGGCGATTGATCGATCATCGGATGGATTCTAACTATATTGCATTGGTAACATGACATGACTGTACAATCTAGAACCTGGCCAAAAGAATATTACAGTGGATTTCAATTAAGTATTTCTACACAAAAATCGACAGAACTAATATGGAAGACATGCGACTGGGAAGATTTTTTTCAACAACATTTAGGGATACGGTATATGTTTGTCAGTGGACAACAATGCTGTCATGACTCCTGGTTACCACAGGCTTCACATCGACGTAGCCTCGGATCGCCTGGTTACCAAAGCACTGTGAAGAAAGTGCTTTCTTGCAAACAGGCTGCACATTGGGAACACTGGAGAATTTAGCCCTGTTTGGTTTCATGCATACAAAGAAACGCCATGAGGAGAAGACGTCTGATTGTATCATACAGTGCAAACCTCTCGGCAAACTTAGGGACTTTGAATTGACCCATTCGCCCACCCACGCCAAAAAAAAACACCCAATCATTTCCAGATTGCTTCCAGATGCAAAGATAGCAGAGCTTGTAGCAGTTTTCTTTGTTATGCGTCCGGCTTTGAGGTTGTTGCTACACGAACGGTGATTCTACCGTCACAGGCCTCTTACCATGGAGAGGTTTCAAATGCATTGTGAATATTATAGTACAGCAAATACTAATTAACCCTAAAACCTGGTACAACTGTCTCTGGATGGCCACTGTGTATCTGCCCACATCAACTTCATTCCATGTAAACTTTGGTCTAAAAAACAGCAGGCGTCAGGAAGGGTGCTCAATGTAGTTGGGGTTAACAAGGCCCTGTGCTCAAAGGTGAAGTGTCGCACAGCGTTGAACTTCAAACAAAATGCTCCTTTACTTTTTTTGTCCCACAAACTGTCAACATCCCCCTTTTGATTCATGCTCTTCTGGTAATCCTGACCAATAGGCCTTGAATGTGAGCCAGGGCAAAACAACTCTCTCTTTTCTCTGCTCCCTCCAGCTTCTGTCTTTCCTCCTCCTCCACCCTTCCTCTACTTTACAACATTTCATATCCATAGAAAATATACTTTTGGTATTTGAATCCAACCTTGTCAATTCATTTAAAAAATCTAAATGATTTGATGGCTACTTCATATATCTGAAACTGATCTTTAAAAGTATTCGACTCCTTTTTTTCACAGGTCCTTTGTCTATTTTTTTTTTACTGTTAATCCTTCTATATTAGTGCTTGGTTCACTTTTAATTTAATCAATACAGAACATTTTTTTCTTCTACACTTAAACATAAAAATGTATTTGGTGAATTAAAATAGTCATATTGAACCTGTTACGAAATAATAGTGAACAATTTGTCAACAATTGACTTGTTATCAATTGACTGTATTCAAAGTGAAAGGACAGCCAGCCCTGTTTTTCTCCTCTTCCTCTTTTCACCACTTCGTCATCCTCTTTCTCCTCAGCGCATCTTGTGTTCCACGTCAGCGTCGGCCATGTCTGAGCCAGGGCTGGGGTCCTGCTGTCGTCTGCACTGGGGGGAGAGAGGAAGAAGGATGAAAGAAGCGGGAGAGAAGTCCAGAAGAAAGTAAACAGAGATGACGAAAGACGTCAGGAAGAGGGCCAAGGGAAAGAAAGGGATCAGAGACAAATAGACAATACATTAAGTACAGTTAACACGTTCCAAGAAAGATGCTAACAGTTTAATTGAACATTATCTGGAAATATCTATAAAAGTGTACACACATAGTCGAAAATATTGCAATGATATTTTACAGTGTTATGAAGTATCAACTGTTCACAAGTTATAAATCCTTTATAGGAGCAGTTAAATTGTTGGAAAAATAAACATGTAAAAATGGGCTTTGTGTGAATAATTGTGTTGATTAGTAACTCCTTAGAAATTATAGATGTTAATTCAAATAAAATCCTAGATCAAATGTTATAGACCCAAATGTGAAAACAATTGTTCTGCTGAACAATTGTTTTCACTTGAATCTGCTTGAATCTGCTGTTAACAAAAAATAAGAAGTTGTAGTTCCAGAAACTGTCGCTAGGGGAGGTGGGAGAACTCTGGTGACGAGGCTGCGTGCAGCTGTGTATACACTTTACTGATGTTGATATTTTAGTCAAGGTGGCTGGCAGACAGACAGGCAGACGAACAGATAAACTGGCAGACACAGATAAACACACACACACAAACACACCAAGGGAATCATTAGGTCATCATTTGGAGTCTTCAGTATGACAAGACTTTTAAATATATTTCAAGACTGGGTGTGTCTGTGAGCCCGAGGCATGAGCTGCTCCTATTGTAAAAAACAAAAACGCCTTTTTATGCACAGCAGACAGAAATGTGGACAGAGATAGTAAATGAGTCACTAATTCAACTGGAATGTAGTTTGTGTCATCTCAATGACTCACCATGGTAGCAACACACACACACACCATCCATGCACACACATACAGTGTGTCATTCTACCTCTTTGACTTCTAACAGCCAGTCTGACTCCACTCCCCTCAGGGAACTTTATCAAAACTGCTGTTTCATAAACATATATAGATAGAATTAGGATTTGATGTGGAGTCACACTGAAATAACTGTACTCTTAATTGTTTGGTTGAAAATGACTTGAATTTACGATTTTATACATTTTGAGGCCTATGGGGTGGTAACTGAGTTTTTATCAATGTAATGGAAACCAGAGTCAAATTCCATGTACGTATGCGTAAGCAAACAGTTTGCTCCAACAGTAAATCATTTTCTTTTTACACCTGTGTTCGAAATGTCAAAATGCCTGCTGTGAGAAAGGAGCATTCCACGTGCTTCCCTTCACATGTGTTTATCATGTGTGCTCAGCGGAAACTAGAGTAGGACGAATAAATCAAAGTCAACCGGGAAAATATCAACCAACCCCCTAAACACTGGGTTATCTGTTTACAATTTACCATATCAGTTGTGCATGTTACTTGAGTGTTTGGAGTGATTTCAAATGCATTGCAGATTCTATGAAAGCCAGCCTGTGACACACACAGAGCTCCACTGTTTTCACTCGGCACTGTTGTTGCTGGAGCATCAGGGCTGCATTGATGGTCTTTGTAGAAGGGAGTGGTCTTTGCTAATCATGAGAGCCGGAGAGTTTTCTGTATCGATCCACACAGAGATGGAAGCCTGCTGGGCCACTATAGGCTGCTTAACCACAACTCAATACTGGAGAAGAGTGTGTGTGTGTGAAGTGACAAACTTAGAGATTTGCTATAACTGCCAGATTGTGCACATGTGACTGGACACTATCTGAACGTGTGTGTGTGTGTAAGTCAAAGCAAGGGGTCTGATGGCGATCAATACTAATGATATATTAATGCTTTCAGTGCGAGCTCATCATTCACCACCAAATCTCATTCTGCTGAGCACTTGTAGAAGTGTGTGTGTGTGTGTGTGCGTGTGTGTGCGTGTGTATGCGTGTGCGTGTGAGAGTGTTTGGTTCAAAAACACACTTCTTCCAGATCAATCCTTTCCCCATCCATCATTCTGTCAGGTACCTTCTGACCTTGGATGACTGGAATTTCACTTGTTTTGGATTAAAAATGTTGTATCTGCCAAAATGACGAGGGTTAGGAATGAAAAGGAAACAGCTGTATAATCTGTAAACATGCAGTAAATAAAGATGCTACCCTGTTTTTCTGCTGAGTTTTACTGTGTGAAAGGCTCACAAGTATTTTTTCAAAAAAGCGTCACCAATTAACTTAAACATGACTTAGAGCCGATTTTACGGTGAGAAAGTTTTTAATTTAGGTTCTTTTCTGATGGTGAAAATAATTTGTGTCTATTTCAGTTTAAAATGTTACACATTGTTAACCCACCTTATGTGTACTCCACATACGCAAGTTACACTCAAATCGTACTTTTCAAACATGTCATTAATTATGAACAGAGCAACGATGCAAAATGCATGGCTGCATCACCGTAAAACTGTCCGCCAGCCCCTTTATCTCATAACTAATCACGTAACTTATCGTGCTTCTCTGCCTGATCATCTATTATTGATTTACAGCAGCATAGATAAAAATGTAGGCTTTAAATATAGGGGAAATCATTTGATTAAACTTAAATAATAATAATAAAATATAGCTTAGCAGCGGACTCATTGTTTTATGAATGGATTAGTACAGTCTGAAATGACTTCTTTACCGCGCTGAATGTAGCATAGATTCCTTGGTGTTTAAATCTGCCCTCATTCATCAGAAAGGTCAGGGTGTGAACTAAATGCAAGAAATTGGTTTGGCAAAAAGAGCACATGGTGGCAGTGAGAGAACCTAAACCGCACTTCTGTTAACTTCCCTGTCTGTGAAGATATCTTTAAGAAAAATAACTTTAAAAGTTTTTTTGCTCTTAGCCACCATATACATGTATATTGTCTTTTTAGAGAATTAGTTGACCATAAACAGCAGCTGGTTGGCTTAGTGTAGCACAAAGAACAGGAAGCACTAAAAACAGGAAGTGGGGGGAAGCAGCCTGCAATGAGACCAGAACGTAACTAATAGTGGAAGAAAGTCTCCATTTTTTACTCAATGGTTATCAGTGCCAAATCTAAGTGAGTGTGTGTGTTTTAGGGGATAGTGATGCTATATGTATTGATTCAGGAGGAGACACAGATTTTTGTTTTCCCCCACAGCCTCAGGAAGGAAACATGAGATCAGTCAGATGAAAGATGACCTTCACTAAATGCCCCCCCTCCCTCCCCCCCACTCTCCTTCTAACCGCTCGGTTTTCTTTATGTACCGATACAGGAGATGACTGACAAAGACATGAGTGCACATACATATATCAAACATTTGGACACACAAACAGGGTGGCTTAGTGCATGACAGTGCAATAGACGGTGAGAAATGAAGTGCACAGACCCTGTTCTTTTCTGCTGGCTGTCTGTGTCTCATCAGTCCCAGATTTTAGAAACCACAGGGTCCTAAAAAATAAACAATTTGAGGTTCATTTGTAAATTGTTCAACTAAAGAAGGATTGATCTCACCAAAGCTTTGTTCGGAAAAGTAGTTGCTTTCAAGTTTGGGACAGTCACAATGTTGTATACATTTGTGAATTTGACAATAATTTAAAAACCAATCCTATAACAATTTAGTTTGCATAAGGTCAATCAACTACTTTCCCATTACAGGCTTTTAGGACACCTGAAAAAACTGATTCAGTCATTCAATAGCTCAATAAAATAAAATAAAATCAATTACCCGATTAGATTTATTGTCAAACTGATCATGCACTAAACCTATGATTCAAACGCTACAATATAAAATAACGTATCCTAAAAGCACACAGCCACACGTCACACAACCCAAACCCACCCCAAGCACCAGGCAAAGAAAAGGAAACTGGAAATTTGACTCTGCTTTGATGAAGCATCAATATAGACTAGAAATATCTAATTATAGTAGAAATGCAGGACACTTTTGCGTAAAGATTAAGCACCAAACTAAATAAGTATCTACAACTGTCCTGTAACTATTCATTTTACCAAATCATAGCGTGCAAGCTAAATGTAGCTTATTCTAAAACTGTGAATTTGTAAACCATGAAGACTATTTGCAAATTTCCAGTTGGGTCCGGCCTAGCAAAGCCAGCTGTTTAACTTAAGATTTGGCTTTGCACATTCCAAATCAGCAGCACAGGTGAGCCTGACGTCATCATGAGCCCTGGATTAATGATGAATGATGATGTGGTAATGTCTTGCAAATTATTCTCCAAATCTATTCCTGAATTAATTGAATATTACTTCTTATCTACAGTGGTTACATGGCAATGTTAATTGTTGTTTGTCCCGACTACAATCTGGATCCAACATTTAGGCTGGCTTTGCACGGCTGCAAGTCTTCCTCAAGAAGAAGCAGATCTGTCCTGTTATTTTTGAGATGGCGAACCACCATCAACCCCGAACAAACAGCAGCTCCTCAGGGCCTCCTCACCTCTAGGTCCTCTCTGTGTGATCGGTCTCTGTCCTCAAAGTCCCGGGTTCTGCGCCGGGCCTCTTCAAACGCCGCCTGGGCCAAAGCGTCCTCTTGCTGCACACAGACACACATGGTCCGAATAAAAAAGGAAAACATAACACATCCCTCTGTTTGTGCACATGTGTTGTGTTACCTGCGCCCTCTCTTCATCATACTCCAGGTATCCCATCCCGTCTAGCCTCTGTAGGTCGATCCAGCCTCTCCACATCACACACACACCGTTCAAAATCATGGGAGCCTTCAGGTAGACCTGATGGGAAAGAGAGAGGCTGTATTTCCAGTCCTGCAATAGTTCTGTAATTGTTCCGTTCATTTACTCTGCTGGTAATCCTTAAACCGCAATTGGTTGGAGAAAAAGGCCTGATGAACTCTTCTTAAGTAAATCTAAGGTGTAAGCAAAAAGCTAAATGGAGAATGATGACCACAAATCAAGAGGACAGAGACTTTATGATTTTCTGTTTCCAAGGTCTTTGGAAAAACAATATTTCTTTCCAAGAGCTACATACAAAATGGCTGTTCTTAAATCCCCAACTGTTTTTCCAAAATGAAAGGCCTCAGTGTTTGGGCGATTTGGACCGTCCCACTTCCATTCCCTTGAAAGAGCAAAAACCACCAACTGCGTCCATAACTCCACTGTGATATCTGGGGGTTGTTGTAAAAATCACCTCACACACACACACACATATTGACGTGCATTTATACTTGTGTGAATGTGCAGAATCAGTTGAGGTTAGTGTGTTTCCATGAGTGTATGCAACCATACATGTCAGTCAGGTTTAAGTAAAGTAAGCATTTGTATTGGACGACACAAAGTGATCCAAAATAAATACATATATGTGGCGTTTCTGTGTGTATAAATGTGTGTAGTGTATATCTTACAGTAATGACCAATAACCACAGTCTGTGACTTAGTCGAGGGGTGTGTTCACACACTGGCAGACAGATATTACTTTGTAGTACTTTATTTTGGCATAATACTTCTTCAGTTCTCACAGATGTTCAGTTTGACCCAATATAGCAAATAAGCAAGTTACATCTGTCATCTTTGACCTCGTGTCTATTTTGTCTATCAGCAAGAGAGTTATAGCCAAAAGAATATTTGACATTAACTTTTTCCAGGAGGCTAGAAACTGAATCCAAATTTCCTTCAACAATGCTATAGGTAGCATTCAAACTGTGCTGTACGAACTTGTCTTTGAGCCAAAGAATTTAATCAAAAGCCTGATAAAGTAAATATACGGTTGGCTTTCATTATATTTATCTTCTCCTCTCCTTTCCCACAGATTTGATTCCTACAGACTACAAGAAAGACTACGGACTAAGCCACAGTGACAAACAGACGCAGTTTGTTTCCTACGGTAGAAGGTGTTACGTTGTACTTTTATCTGAATAAATAAGTAATGAGGAGTAAATGAGTAAAAGTCAAAAACACTCCAAAGATACACACATACGCACAGATAACTGGATGTTTCTGTGGGAGAGAGCTCCACGTTCCTGCATTTTTACACCGGCTATTTTTGGACAGACCCTCACAGGGACCTCTTTTACCACAGCTACCCACAATGCACTGAGGTACAGAAAAGGCTACACTCCGACAGAATGTGTTTTTTGTGTTTATTCGAGTTTGCTATGTGACTATGTTAGAGAGAGAGAGAGAGAGAGAGATTCCACATCTGTGGGGCTGCGTGGTACTTTTGAAAGAAAGCTTCATTTGGCTTTTCAATATGTGTGTGTGTGTGTGTGTGTGTGTGTGTGTGTGTTTATGTGGGTGTGTGTGTGAGGGGAAAATATGCAGAAACGGCCCAACCACAGACTTCCTCTAAGAGAGAATCCCGCCAACCCCCACATCCATTTAGTCACGCGCACACACACACACACACACACACACACACACGTAAAGACAGGGGACCTCATACAGTCATACACGGCAGCAGACTTTAGTAGTTTAGCGTAGTTTAGCAGATCTTTACTTTTCGTCTTGCGAATCATGTTGGAAAACTTGATTTGTACTAATTTTAGGTTCACCTGGATGCGGCACAATTGATGAGTCAGGTACTTTGCATTGTCATATTTTATATAGCTATAAACTACTTTGGTACATTTATTATGACAGTTATAGAGCAAATGGCCAATAGTTACTTTGCATATTACAATTTTAGACATTTGAAAATTAGATGTGTACATAAAGAGTATGCTCATCTTACAAAATAAATAATATGATGTAGTGGCAAAATAAATGAAAATAATATGTGGAAATTGCTTGTAAAAAACAAGTCACCTTCAGCTTTTCTACAGCTAATTAAAACACATGTGTGTTTCCTGAAATTGAGCGAATGTGCTGAATGCATGTACTTCTACAAGGTTGTTTTTACCATTTCAAATCCAGCTTTGTTTGCATTGCACGCTAAACTGTTCTGGAGGCTCAAAGTGACCCTGTGAGCCTCTTTCTTGTCTATTTGTAGAGCTCTGAATGCAATCCAGGACTGGCCTTGTTGAGATGATCTTTTGGGGCATCTGAGACATTATGAGCATATTACTTTACATTATACATTGTGTTGTAAGTACAATGTGTGATATACGTGTTTTCAACCTCATCTGAAGTATTTACCATTTATTCAAGGGTTCCAACAGGATTTGGTGTTTCTCCAAAAGATACTTTTGACAGTTACAGGGTGACAACAGCAACCAGCTGCAGTGTGAGTCAACGTATGTCATGTTTGAGTTCATTCAGTGGTGAATATGTGTATTTCTGTGAAAAACTTCTTACATTTTAACCCCACACCACTGCCAAGTAAAGGCCTGAAATGACTTATACACACAGCCTTTAGCCAGCGAGGCAAAACTTTCCTTTTGGATCTCATCCTCTCGAAGCCACTGTAAGTGTTTCTTAAGCCTGTTTTATGCTTCTGCGTCGAATCAACGGCGTAACTACGCTGTCACTCCTGCGTAGACGCGGACCCTACGGGGTACCCTACACTGTACCCTACGCCGTAGATCGACGTGCACCTCCAAAAAATTGTAACTATGCGTTGAGGCGACGCAGACCGCAAGGGCTGTGATTGGTCAGAGTATACATCATTCCCAGAGTGTAGCTTTTCCAGTTTCCCCCTCCCGCTATACCGCCAGTTTTAAAGTTTCTTTTCAGTTTCTTTTCAACAATGGACCAAGTTGAGGAACGTTGAATCGAGGAAGTACGAAAGTACGACCATTTGTACAACTCCTCCTCAGCGCACTACAAAGACTGCCAAATGGCACACAACTCGCGGAAAGAGATTCTTTCGTTGTTCAACGTCGATTAGCTCCAGCTGCAACCACATTCTCTCTCTTTCGCTCGCCATTGTCAGAAATTAAAACGGGGAAACGGCGCACGGAACCAAAACAAACTAGCAGAGATTTGCAAACCCCTCAGCCCCCCTTGCGTTCTGGCGGTGAAATGCAACGCGACCCGACGCAGAAGCATAAAACGGCAACGACGCCGTAGGAGTGACGGCGCAGCTATGCCGTAGGGTTGACGCAGAAGCATACTGAGGCCTCTAAGCTGCATGTGTGTGTGGGGGGGGGGGGGGGGGGGGGGGGGGGGCGTTGTGTTGGCAGACGGTGTGTGACACAGATGTAGAGGGTGTGATGGCAAAGTGAATCTCATTCAGCCTGGTGCCAACCATCTAGTCAGCGCAACTGCCCACTGCCACACACATACACACACAACAACACACTCACATTGAGACCAGTGCCCACAAAGTTTGTGAAAACAATAGGTACCCTTGTTTTAAGTCTTGTGATTTGTGCAGTAATATTGCTGCATCAAAGAGTGTTACTTTCAAACAGTGAACATAAGAATATGTGTGTTTTTGTGTGTGAATTATGTATTTAAACGACTGTCTGGAACTGTGTGTGTATGTGCGCATTATTCACACTATAAACTTTTGTGTGTGTCTGAGTCAGCAGTCAGTCTCTTTCTTTCCTGTATCAAGAACCATCACTTCATAATTTTCTCATGTTCTTGCCTTTCATTAGAAAATTGAAATGTTGAAGACGAGAAAACAGCATGAGGATAGAAGGCGGGACAAGATGGCACGTGATTTTATTGAACAAACTGACACCAAAAGAATGGTTGTTACATTTTAATGTGCAAATTCTACTGAATACACTGCTACTATTCAAAGTGCAAAAATTATAATTTTGCAACGGGTTTATTGCACAAGTGATCATGATGATGGTACGAAATACCAAAACTCGTAAATACCTCGGCAACACAAAAATGATTTTCAAATCTTAACTGGTTGAAAGGATTTGGGAGGTCACAGATGTAAAGAGTCATTCAACAATTTATTAAATTTACTGCTACATGGCAACTTTGACGACCATGACGACTTTGTGGTCAGCTCCCTTTCCGATCAATGGTCCATCATATTCCTTTCATTCTACATCATTTCTAGTCACGATTGTCAATCTGAGAAACTTTGATCCACAGATTGTGTCTGTGAAGCTGTTACACTGCGGGCTCATGGCAAATAATATGTTGTAAGCAGAACAACACCTCTTCTGTTGGGTAGCGTCCAATCAGACCCCAAATAGCGGAACATAAAGACAAACTGGTTAACAGATGGAATATCTCATTTTTTCAGTTCTATCAGTGGTATCATGTTCAGATTTAAAATACTAAAAATATTTATCGGGTCAGATGTTCGACTGGAAAGTAATTGTTCCCCGGTCGACTAGCAGTTTGGATTTACGTTTTGATTTGGCCCTGTCACTGCCTGTGGACTCATCATGTGCCTCACTGCCATGTAAAGTCCTCTCTTTACGTGTTTGTTGCTATGGCTTGGCATGGAAATGTCATGCAAATCCACTATCAGGCTGCAGATAGAGTTACTAAACTAGACAAAGGAAGAGAGGGCGGGCGGTCGGGCGAGAGAGAGAGAGAGGAGAGAGAGAGAGAGCGAGAGAGAGAGAGACATGCAGATAGTTAAAATATGATGATGCAACTTTAACTTAGATATTGAACAGGGTTCAAAATATCAAAAATTAACCATGTCTTCTGTTTTTCATCACTTGTACTAGAAACTGAGTCTAACTAAAAGTACCATCAAAATGATCATGCTTTACCTGCCTGGGGTGAATGTTAAAGGTAAACAAAGGTAATCAAATGGGTTAACAAGTTGTGCAGATAAACTCAATATTTATATTTCTGTTGGGTTATGGTGACTAACCGGGCAGTAAGATTTCCCTTTGTGATCTCAATCGATAGTCTGTGTTATGGAGAAAAGGAGCACGTCTTTCACTCATAGTAAAGAGGACACTTGGATGATACAGACACACACACACTCGCACAATCATGGAAGTCCAGGTGAGTAGTGTTGTGCATACTTCAGTCCAGCTCAGCAGACTGCTTCTGGAGGAGAAGACTAAGAATAGAGAAATGGAGCTGACACACACCTGCTGGATTTCACACAAGACTGACTTGTCTCTCACACAGTTTTCTATTAGATCTCTACATCTCTGTTATACCTCACATACACAAAAACCCTGTCTGGCTCCACTTTGTTCGCTCAAACACAAAGACATGATTCCAGCATAGAACACTGAAACGCCCACAAGCAGATGAGGACCCCGTCTGTGCCTGTGTTTCGGTGCATTATGTGTGTGGGTGTGGTCACTGATCTAAGGCCTGGAGCAGGAAATATGAAACCCTGTGAGAAGACACCGATGGCACTGTGTGTGTGTGTGTGTGTGTGTGTGTGTGTGTGTGTGTGTGTGTGTGTAAAGGGAAAATGTTTTATGTCTCATAAGAGGAGACTCTGACTGTCTGTGAGGCTCTAACGAGAATGCTTTGGAATTGAACAAGCTTTATCAAAGTGTACTGAACAATCACTCTGGACGTACAACGTAAAAACAAAACTGTGCACACACACAAAGCATACAAACAGAGGCAAACACACACAAAACACTCGGACTGTCAAACGCAGAGTGGCAGAAGCAGAGGGAACCAATTAGTGGTCTGGCTTTGATGATGTCACTGACAAGTCATGCACTGGGGGCACGGCTTCCGTTCAAAGGAAAACACAACACCACACACAGCGCACACGCACACAGACACACTTCATGCTGCTGTGTATGTGGCGGAGGAGAATCCTGGATGATCAAAGCTGATGACTAAATTATAGGGCAACAGAAGTTTCAGATAAGACATGAGCGTGGAGGGGGGGGGGGGGGGGGGGGGGGGGTGTGAGAGAGAGACGGACAGAGTGAGAGAAATCTTTGTCACCTGGAAGAACGTTTTATTTATATACGTTAATAGCAACCACCGCTCTACCGTTTGGGTCACCACAATCATAAGGGTCCTTAAGCCCACAGCCAGAACTTGGCACCCAATATATTATGCAGTTCGCTTCAGCAGAATGGCGAAGTGCAACTCCATGTACACACACTGAGACGCTGTGAATGCATACACAGGAAGTAGTTTACAAAGGAAAGCCGCCCTATACATGTGTTTCCTTCCGGGGTTTTGAGTTTGAGCTTTTCACACAGTCACAGTCCACCCTCCTCCATCATGGAAGACACTCGTCTGCTCCTCATTCAGGCCCCCCAGACCCACAAGCAGGACTCTCTGTCCTCCCGCTCAGCCTCTGTTCACTATTTCCCCTCACTGTTTATATGTTATGTTATGCATTGACATGTGAGGTTTAGCAAATCAGTCTGGCGCCACCATCTCATCAGCATTCAGGAATATAGCGCGCACCGCACGCAAACACAAAGACAGACACAGATACACACACGCTCACTGCAAATCAACAACGAAACTTGAGGGAATCGTTTGGTTTCAACCTCTTCAAAAGACACATTTCAAATACGACTTTCCCACCACTTGGCAGCCTCTTCACCCTAACAAGCAATAACTACGCATGCTAGTGTCAGGTTTATCGCCGCAGCGTGTTTCACAAGTCTGGGGTTTTAAAAACACCAAATACAACGGATACAGCGACCCACACATGCCTATTTACGTGTGACACATTGTGTGCACAACAGCAGGTTAACTGGTGGAGCTGCGTCGGCAAACTGGATGGTGGAGAACAGGACAGGAAGGAAAGAAAGACCAGTTTCTGATTTACATAGATTCTGGAGGGCAAGTTGTTCACACAAAGGAAAACACAAATACAAATCTTTGGATGAATAGAAATGTCTGAATGAATTAGGTAAATCTTCGTCATTATGAAAACATTTAAACGGGCCGTTGATAGGGAAAACCCCAACGCTTTTACCAAGGGGTGCATATGAAGGACTACAGGATTTATTTTTAAGTCACAACAAGAAATACATGTTAAAGGGAAATGTATCTCATGTTAAATCCAGAACTTGAATTCAACTACAAAACTTAAGCAATCTAAAAAGAGCAAAGTAAGTTTTGAGGGGCTGCTGATGAACCAGCTGCAGATGCAGAGGACTGGGCTACTGCTTGCTAGCATGTTAGCCGCTAATGCTAAAATGACCTCGTCCACAGCTGGCTCCCATTAGGCTGCAGAGTTTGTGCTTCTACTCACACTTCACAATGTGTAACCTGGCTGTGCTTTCCTTTTGGTCTGGGCCGTCTGCGTTTGCAGAGGAAGGCGGGAGAGAGGGAGGATGGAAGGAGGGAGGAGAGGAGGACATACGATGGGAACAAGGATTTAAGTTGGGTTTTTTTAGACACATAAAGAACAGAACAACGGAGGGAGGAGGAGAGAGCAGCATGGATGTTCATATAAAAAATGTAGAATAGTAACAGGAAAAGAAGGGAATGTGAATGAAAGAATTTCTAGAGAAAAGTAATAAAAAACGTCATAGGGGCCAAAAAATGGCATAGAGGCCAAAACAGTGACTTGGTGCCACAGTTGTAGCTCATTTAACTCATTAATCTGTATTTGACAAAGAAACATGTCTGTAATCAATAACATTACTGGAAAAAAGAATATTACTGTTACATTTCTTTCTTTTGTTCAGGCTCTGCAGGACATTGTGAAAACGTGACATTTTTTAAAAAACTGCTTAAAAAAACATACCATGCATCCAACGTGTTAGTGTGTGTAGTTTAGCTGTGGAAGTAATTAAGAGGAGAAGTTGCAACGTACACAACATCTCTGCCACGGCCTGACAGTTGTATTCTACAGGGAGGTCCGGCAGCATCTGAGGGCAGGCTGTGTGTGTGTGTCTGCGTGTGTGTGTGTGTGTGCTTCTCTGTGTTTGTGTGGTAAAGAAATTAATGCTGGATTCTCTGTATAAAGGGAACGCAGCAGAGAATGTAGACTCGGAAGACAATTAAAGAGTAGTTGTCCTCCTTCTGAAGAATATTTTCGTTTCACTGCAGATTGCACCCGTGAAACCACATTCTGCACTTACTTGCTGTTTTTCAAACAAGTGGAGTATGAATGAATATTACATTAAAGTTAGGACTGAAACCGTGTATTTTTGTTGGCGCTACACGAATCACTTATTTTAGATCTGGGTTAACTTATTGTGAGTGACTGCCGGTATATCATGACATGTTTTGAATATGGGCGAAGAGAGCAGACTGTCAGCACTTTGATCCTGATGTTCAGACGTTCAGTTATACAGAACCACTGCGAAACTGCTTTACATCCAAGACTCCAAGCCTCATTAAAACTTCATGGATCTGTGAGCACCGTTGAGGTGACAAAGAAGCAGGTATCGTCTTACACACAAACACACACACACACACACACACACACAACCCAACACTCTGTCTCTTTTATACACATGCATGCAGCCTGTTTCTCCCTTTGTCTGACACACACCAAATCTCTTCTGCAAAACGGCAAAAACACAAAACACGCACACACACAGCTCCCCGCCATCAGGGCACTTGTGTTCAATAATTAATAGTGTGAGATTAGTCTGTCAGCTCTGGGTCATGGAGGTCCATCGATTTCCCAGGATGCATTTTTAATGAGCCGCCACACAACATTCATTTCAGCTGACCAGTGTCCGTGGAGGGTCTTCTGACACACACACACACGCACACACACACACACACACACACACACACACACACACACACACATCCAGACTTAGCACCGGGGGAGACAATTAAAAAATACACAACAACAGCAGGAGGGTGCACTGTACTGTACAGCTAACTCACATATTAAGTTGTTTTACTTTTTTGATCAAGATCATTGAGCAAAAAACATATGAATTCTTTTAAACGGTTGATGCCTTGAAAAAGATATTTATACGTGTTTGGTCTCCACATACACAAAAACTAAATATCTAAACCTGCTCAGGCCGATGATACCTTACATTGGTACATGGAGAAATATGTGATGTTTTTTGTCATTTTCATTTCATAAAATAAAACAGGAACTGGAAGCAAAAGAGCAGACAGAGCTCTATGTGTTTCTCAAAAAGCTGTGTTTTTTCTGTCCAAGTTTCATAATGTCATGCTTTCAAAACAAAAGTCAGATGAATCAAGCTCACATGATTAAAGCATGTCGGATTAGTTGGAAAAGTAGTTTTTCAACTACAACCGATGTTGGAATAAGAGAATTTATTTAGTACATAGACACATTTTAGAAACACTTAACCAGAAAGAAAAAAACAAATCTCAATGTCGTAACTCAATTAATTTGCCTTAGCAGGTGAAGAGCAGCAACAACAATAAACAGCACCTGTGTGTGTGTGTGTGTGTGTGTGTGTGTATGTGTGTGTGTGTGTGTGTGTGTGTGTGTGTGTGTGTGTGTGTGTGTGTGTGTGTGTGTATCTTGTGTATCCTACCTTTCCTGTCTCTCTCTCAAAGTCAACATACTCCCTTGCAGGAAGCTGCCTCTGATCTCCGTGCAGGTTGGCGGGGAAGAACTGGAGGGAGAGGTTGGTACCTGTGGCTACAAAGGCCTGCAGAGGGACAGAGAACAAAGCCTCCATTGAGTCGTTTCTCACTGTGAAATACCAACGGTTATTACAGTTTTTCACGATTGTTTACACACTAAAATAAAAATTTCCAAACAACGTGCAAAATTCTACTCCAATGAGCAAAACACCTCCACAGATTTGCACAACATTACACACATTGTCTGCTTCACCCTTTTTGCAAAACATTACACACATTGATTTGTAAAACTCTACACACATTTTCCCACCTTAGACACAGATAAGGATTGTGAGGTTACTTCCTTGTCATTACAAAGCCCCGGATTGCCAATGACCACACTAATGAACGAACTGGATAAACACATCCACCAGGTGTGGAAGCACAGATGTGCTAATTTGAAAACGCAGCACTCAGGTTTGCTATAAAAGGCAGCAGGTGAGTTCACCTGCCTTCAACAACAATGGAAGGAGCTAGAAGAAGAAGAAGAGGGAGAAGGAGAGGGGGAGCTCAAAGAGGAGATGATGAATAGTTACAGTATTCTTGTTGCTTTTACAGTAGTTTTTCTTCAGAGTCAAAGTGTATGTACTTATTTGTCTATAGATTTAATTTGTTTTATTGATTTCATTGTTGGTTGATTACTGATTATGGTAAAGAATACTGTAAGTATTGATATAAATACTTGCAATATTCAGTCTGCAGAATCAGTGTTGTGTAGTGCTTGGTAGGTTTATAGTAGGCCTATTTGTGTACATTCTCCCTATATCTCAAACTAATCATGCAGAATGTTGTGGGTTTGTCAATTTTTTTTTTTAATCTAAATTAGCCCTTACATAACGTCTGGCCGAAAATCTAGCACATGCTATTTCCTAAAATATACTTGAAACTGGAGGAGAAATCCCTTAACAGACACCCAATTATTAAAGGAGCAGGAACAGAAAACTGCAGACACGTCCTCACTGGTCCGGGAGGATCTAATCAACCAGTTTACCAAAGCGCTTCCTTGTTCTCACCTTTTGAGGGCTCCGTTTCATTATTGATGCATCTGCTAATTACTTCCTAACTGGTTTAGTTTTACAGTTTTTACCAACTGCTTACATACAAAATATTTTCATGTCACACGATGTTTGAAACCTCTCACTCAAAGTGCAAAACTACCTGGCAAATCTTCAAAACCATAAGCTATTTCTCAGCTTGACTCAGTTTTCAATTGCATAAACACTTTTTTCAAAACACAACACACTACACACAATTCTCTACCTAAAACACAAAGATCTATCAGGAAGTGACTTGCTTTCCTTTTTCCAAACACAACCAATCAAAATGCTACATTTATTCACCATGTCCCCAACCAATTCCTGGACCGGGAACCCACACACAATTTACTGTATTCTACTGTAAAGAATGTACTTTTGGTTTACATGTTTATAGTTTTGTTGTATGCTAACAATATATAGGTATATATACGTATATAGGTTTCAAAAATCGTGTGACATGAAAATATTTTGTGTGTAAGCAGTTGGTAAAAACTGTAAATATTTTCTGTGTCTACATTGCATTGGTGTTTCCGGTGTACTTGTTACCCCTCTCAGCACATCACTTTCACTGTAGAACATTGTATTGAAATGTAGATATCAGCCTATGAAAGACCAAAGAGCTGTAGATTTAGAACGGCAGTGTTCACATGGTATATCCAAAAGCGTATTATTATGAAAGAAGTGTTTGCCATTTGATGTAAATGCTTCATTCTGACATGTGTTTATGGTATTTTGAATGCAGTGTTGCATTTTGAAGGAGATGTGAGGCATTTCGCATTTTGTGTGTGCAGTTTTGAGAATTGTGAGTAGAGTTTTGAAAAAAGGAGACTTAAATTTGAAAACGTGTGTAAGCAGTTGGTAAAAACTGTAATAGGCTGATGGTCCAAACCGTAAAACCTTTCAGTTTACAATAATATGGATCAGAAAAAAGCAAAAGATCGTCATAGACTGTGTTTACAATATATATCGCTAACACCAGTTCCCCTTTACTCCAAAGTAATTATTCAATTAAAAAATAGGAGTTTCCAGTCCCCTAAACTGATAAAAGTACCTTTAAGAGGGCCTTTTTGATATAAAAAATACCACTTGCAGTATCCCAAATTTAAAGATATTTTGAGTAAGATTAAAATATTACCAGAGAGTTCTAGCAGTGGTTTAAACAGCAAAATGGTTAAGTTTAAATATCTTATTTTGATGAACGGTTTTTCTTATATCTGTATCTACTTTATATTTTTCTAACCACTGGCCTTCTACCTCCAAACACATAATCACATCACACTGTAAAGCTTTCCTCCTTTTTTGATTTCTGTAAAATGTCTTCATGCTCTAATGGGAGGCATTACTATAAAGATAAACACACACAGACACACAAATTCATGCACATACGCAAGGAGAAACACAAATGAAATAAAAATCAATAGAATGCATTTTGACGTTCCATTCAGAAAGCAATTAATTATGGCACGGCAGAAAATCAAGTTAGAAAATGCATATCTTTGTGTGTGAACGTGTGTGTGTGTGTGTGTGTGTGTGTGTGTGTGTATTATATGTTGTATTTGTTGAGACAGATCAATACTGATGGCATTAGGGCTGCGACTGCACTGGAGGTATATGAATTATGCACACTGTCAAATCTGAGAATACCGAATGAAAGAAAAGAAGGAAAGAACAACAGAGAGTGGAAGAGAAAGGAAAGAAAATGACAGGAAAGCTGAAGAAAAAAGTGTATATGTGGTCTCTCACACACACACACACAGAAATAAGCTCTCTTATTACACATGGATATGCACGCACGCGCACACACACACAAACACAGAAACGCAAAAACACCCAAGTCATCATTTCTGCAGTATTTGAGGTATTGGATTACAACCATCTGACTCTCATTTGCTGCCTACTACTGCAGGAGCAAGACAAGGGGGAAGGAGAGGCAGAGAGAGGAGAGGATGGAGGGAAACTAGGAGACAAAAGAGGGGGGAAAAAGAGAGGGAGGCAGAGAGAAACGAGAGAAATGAGAGAAAGGAAGAGCAATTAGGTTGAATGGGTGAAGGAGGTAAAAGGCAGCCTGGTAGTTATCCCGACTAAGACAAAGATGGGGAGGAATGAGAGTGAGATATAGAATAAAGGCAAAGGAGAGCAGAGCAAAGAAAATGAAGTAAGAGGAGGTGAACAAACAAAGAGAAATAAAGTTATGGGAGAGGACAACAGCAGGGCGGCATGAACATATCAATATTAGTTGATATGTTGAATTATTGTCCCATTTATTAGATCAATCCTGAACAGTTCAGAGCCGCCCTATGTTGCACATGTCTGTGTGTGTGTGTGTGTTATTTAGAAGCGCCTATAGATCAGTAACACAAAGCACAGATTTCAGATTACATTTTTACATGGCATCAATTGTAAATAATCACAGGGAACGGTTTGGACATAATGTAATTACAGTACCTAAATATGCAGAATACATAAATCAATATTTTACTACATTTAAAATATAATAAAAACCATGTGAAATAAAAATATTTATTGATATTTGGAAAACTCCAGCTTAATACAAAACATGTGTGCAGTGAAAGGTGTCTTTGATTTTCTCTACACTTTTAACAGGCGTTTGAGTATTTAATTAACCATCGTCTGTGTATAACTATTTTTTCTCAACGGACATGTAAACTGAAATGTTCCAGTAATTGAAACATCAACATTACTTTACATTCTTTACAAGTTATGAGTCTGGAGTGAAAGCACTGTTTGTAGGCAGTGTTTTTAACATAATAAAACTACTCTGACTGGAATTATTGTTTTTATTGTTTTTCCAAAAACATATTTAATTACGTTTACCTCGTACTTCTCCTTTGCTGAAAAAAAATTCCTATTTAACCGAACGGTCTATTCTCACTTCCCACTTCCTTACGTATACTGATGTCACAATGTGCACATCCTAAAGTCAACGAGCAGCAGAAAGAATAATGAAACAGCATTCTGGTGTCAGAATCCTCTGACGTCATTCTGCACAGTTAAAGGTCAAACATCTCTGTACAAACAAAAGACAACAAGACAATGTATTTATCTTAACAAATTGGCCACAGTTTGCTTTGAGCTCTGTTTCGTCTATAAAAAGTCATCCTCCACCACACGTTTGAGTGTCACCGTGTCAGATGGTCGTCCGCGCCGACCATGAAAATAGCAGGGGGTCTTTAGCGGCGTCATGGATAAATCAGCGACATGATGTCACAGCTGCTGGGAAACCATTAAAACTGTGGCCATCAATTCTCACAGAAGAGGCTTATAAATACAGTGAGGACAGACTGACGGACGGACACATCATGTGATACCAAACAATGGTAAGACACAACCAATCAACAACAACCCGCTGGATGCTCCTACGTGGAGGAAAACACAGTGGCCAGGTGTTGACGAGTGCAGGTGAATCCGTCAACGTCTTCGCTACGTTACGGCCATCGGGGGGAAAGTCCTCATGGGGTAACAAGCCAAGCGGATTTCCATTTATTATGCAAACTATAAAAAAGAAAAAAACCTATGGTTTATGGTTTTCCCTACTTGTATTTATACATTTGATTTTTAAATGTCGGCTGCAGTGCAACACAACAAACTCTAGATACACTGTAAGACTTTGATGTAAATTTACAGTGAAATTCTAACAGTTACCTACTGTGTTGTGTAAAAACAATAGAGGGCATATTCAAATTGACTTCACTTCTAAAACTTGTTTATTAGTTCCATGTTGCTCCAGATGAAACATTTTATGAACTTTATATTGATAGCAGCGCTAAATTGCCTTACTGTGTAGTGTCAGGTGTTTGTGATATTCCCATTCACTTACTGCATGTTGACTTCATTCGCTACATGTTTACTGTATATACCAAAATTAGACATAAGAGTTGGTATTTACTTTGGCTGAGCATTTCTAGGCCCTTAATTGCAGCCCTAAGAGTGTTGCAAGCGTAAACTGCCTGTGTGATAACATGCGCTGATGCGCTTCCACCAAACAAAGCTGAGATAATGATCATGATGATGCAGGAGGCGGAGGGAAGAAGCCCTGAGCCGGTGAGCGCAGTTAAGCCCGGTGGTTCTGCGTGTCTGATAGCACGTCTACTTCCTCGTGCAAGGACACATGAAGACACCGGCAGACACGCTGTGTCTGTCTGCAGTGTACTGCTGCACAACATGAACTGATTTCACTGTTTCCCTGATAACAGTTAACGTGTCTCGTAAAATTGAATCAGCTTTGGCACTAACGCGCAATACTGTGAAGGAGTTTGAAGTTGACCGGCGCGTGCTGTTTAATTGATTCGATCGAACAGATTAGCAAAACACACGAGAGTAAGAGAAATAAATGGTTTAGTTTTGTACTCACAATTTCTGACCGTCCGTCCCTGCAAGCGTTCTGGAAGCGAGCTTGTCTCTCCTCATGGGGTCGGTCCCTGAACCCGGTATATTTAATCTACAATGAAAAGAAAACACGAACCGTGAACACCACACGCGTATACTCACACCATTGATCACTGATTTGGAATAAAAAACACTCCCAATAGTGCAGTTTGATTGACTGCTCATCACTAAGCTGTTATGAGATCATAAAACATGGGAGCATGCAGCATTCTTTGTTTTTTTATGAGAAGATTTTTAAAATAAAGAATAACTAAATGCATGATAATATACAGATTAAAACACTCTGGGTAATAGTAATAGTATTAGTACCACGCAGGTAATGCCTTTCCCTGAAGTTTAAAGCTGGAAACGATTGGACGCCGCACAGCGCGCTTTTGTCCTCTTCTTGTTTCCGCCGTCTAACAGAAGCGATCCGGCGCACAAACACTCACCTCACACTCTCTGCTCAACTTGCGGAAAAACTCCTCGTTCTCAAACTTGCTCCTCTGGTCCGGGACTACCCGCGGCATCTTCACCGACGCGTTCCGCTTTCTTTGACTTTCCCTGCGTATTTGTCTTCTTTATTAATATTTACCCCGCACAGCGAAGCTTGCGTCCCTCACTGTCGTTCACTCACTTCTCTTCCGCGTATAAGCTGCTTTTTTCTCTCTTCTTCTATGTGGAGCAATGCGCTCTCTGCTGTTGGTCTCTCTCTGGGTCTCTCTCTCTCTCTCTCTCTCTCTCTCTCTCTCTTGCTCTTATTATTATTATTATTATGGTGATGCGGTCCGACTCGCCTCCGGCTCCAAATGGCTGAGTGACCCACCTCGAAAGATAAAGCGCAGTTTGTCCGTCTCTCGCTCTCTCTCCCACCCCCCCTCTCTCTCTCTCTCTCTCTCTCGGTGCATGCTGGGAGTGAGTGGATGTGTGTGAGTGCGTCAGCGAGCGAGTTGGTTTTTTTTCGAACTTTTTTGCTATTTTCTCTTAGTTTAGGTCTATTACTTTGGTGTGGTTAGGTGGGTGTTTTTTTCACATTACGTTGGGTTTAAGTTTTCGTTTGTTTCGTGTTTTTGTTTCCTCCTGCCGGTGTCTCGCCGGTCGGCGTCCGAGGACGCCATGGTAAATGGAGAGAATCTGTCCCACCTCACGCGAAAGCACGGCATCAAGATCAGCGCCGGCTTTCCGTGCAGCGTGGAGGACATCGGTTTGGCTGTGGGGGGAATAGTCGGGCACAGCAGCGTAAAGTCGGCCGCTCGGATGAATGGCGCCGTAGTCATTTTTCTCGACCAGGTGGTCAAAGTGAACCGAGTCGTCGAGGCGGGCCTCACGGTGAACGACATGTTCGTGCAGGTGTTGCCGCTGTCACAACCGGCCACGAAGGTGGTTCTGTCAAACGTCCCTCCGTTCATCACCGACGAATTCCTCAGTAAGGAACTCTCCAGACACGGAAAGGTGGTGTCACCGATTAAAAAGATCCTGTCTGGATGTAGGTCGCAGTTACTGAAGCACGTAGTGTCTCACCGTAGACACCTTTATATGATACTTAACAACCGGAATGCGGAGCTCAACCTCCGCTTCCATGTTAAAGTAGATGATTACGAGTACGTGATTTTTGCAACATCGTCGGCGATGAAATGTTTCGGTTGTGCTGAGGAGGGGCACACCGTGGGTGCCTGCCCGAGGCGCGGGGACCCGACTCCGCCTGGCCGGGCCGCGGCGGGGGAGCCTCCTGCCGGGGCCGCGGCGGAGGACCTCCCGGACCCTCTGGGGCCTCCTGCTGCGGCTGCGGCGGGAGGTCTTCCGGATCCTCCGGCGCTTCCTGCCGCGGCTGCGGCGGGAGATCTTCCGGAACCTTCTGCCGCGGCTGCGGCGAGAGATCTTCCGGATCCTCCGGGGCCTCCTGCTGCGGCGGCGGCGGGGGACCTCCCGGGATTTCCTGTCGCGGAGGTGGCTGCGGCGTCCGAGCGGCCGGTTTCGCAGCCCGCGGGCTGCTCCGCTGCTGTGTCTGATCAACACGGGGTAAGTGTGGAAGATGTGCACGGTGGGAATGAATGTGTTTTGGTAAAGGAGAGAGACACTTTGGGTGAGGTGGTGGAGGGTGAGGATGAAGGGGAAGGGGGGGAAAAGGGTGAGGGGGCGAGTGTGGTACAGGGGGCAGGGGGTTTAAAGGTTCAGTTGGGCAGAGAAATAAATGGGGCGGTGGAGCAGGTGGAAGAGGTGGAGATGGTGGAGGAGGAAGCAGGGGAAACAAAAGCTGCAACCAAAAGGAAAAAAAAGAGGCAAAACGTAGGCAGCGAGGCAAAAGCCAGTAAGGTTGGGGAGGAAGAAGAAACAGGTGGAGGGCAGGTCTCTGATAGTGAAAGTGAGGGCTGTGTATCAGATGGCAGCGATGTGCACAGTGCCTTTTTAACAAATAGTCAGAGGGAAAAACTGTACTCGGCAGAACAAATAAGAACATTCCTACAAAAAGTAAAAAACAAGAGAAATGTAAAAATAGAGGAGTTTTTCCCCGACATGCTGTGTTTTTATAACTCAGCCAGACTCCGCATGAGCCAGAAAGAGGAGTCTGGCTTCACCGATCAAGAGGTTTTTAGATTAAGAAAATTTGTTTTAAGATCAAAACGTGCGATCAATGATGGCCAAGATAAAAGCTCCAATGTGTGTTTTTATTGATTTGTTGGGTTTTATTTGTGTTTTATTTTTTTTATTCACCATGCATACTTTTAAAATAGGAAGCGTGAATGTGAATGGAGCCAGAGATGCCAGGAAGAGAGCATCTATTTATGAATTAAAAAAAATGAAACAGCTTGATGTTCTCTTCCTGCAAGAGACGCACAGCGACAGCACCAATGAGGCCGACTGGAGGAGGGAGTGGGGAGGGGAAGTCCTGCTGAGCCACAACACCAACCTCAGTGGAGGAGTGGGCTTCCTCTTCTCCAGGTCTTTTAACCCAGTCTCCCTGGAGGTCGAACACATCATCGAGGGGAGGTTGTTCTTAGTCAAGGCACGGTTCGACCTTTTTACTGTGGTTTTTATCAATGTGTATGCTCCAACGATCGGTGCAGAGAGGAAGCTGTTTTTACAAAAAATTAATGAGGTTTTAAATGGCTGTGCCTCGGAGGACTTTTTATTCTTGGGGGGGGATTTTAACTGTACAGAAAATGCATCTTTAGATCGCAACCACGCAGAGCCACATCCAGCTTCCCAGCACGTTCTGAAGCAGCTGGTCAACTCCCATGGCCTGGTGGATGTGTGGAGAAGAATGCATGCCGACTGCCGGCAGTACACGTGGTCCCACCTTAGAGAAGGTAGATTCTCCTCAGCCCGGTTAGATCGGTTTTATGTGTTTAAGCAGCATTTTAATATTTTTAAAATGTGCAGTATTGTTCCTGCTGTTTTTACGGATCATTCTTTGCTTTTATGTACTGTTTTTATTGGAAATGTTTTACCTCGAAGTGCATATTGGCATTTTAATTCTGTTTTAACTTTTGATAAGAATTTTAGAGAGGTCCTGTTTTATTTCTGGAGTGTTTTTAGGCTGAGGAAGAGCGAGTTCAGCAGTCTGGGGCAATGGTGGGATCGCGGCAAGGTTGAAATTAAGCTCCTCTGTCAGCAGCACACTTTCAATGTCACCAGGGACATCACCAGATCTATGAAGGACCTGGAGATTGATATAGTGGAGCTAGAACGTTTAAGCGCGTCCACAGGAGATCGAGGACATTTTGAAGTCCTCAAAGGAAAAAAAATGGCTCTTGCCGACCTGTTAGACGTTAAAGTTCAGGGCGCACTGGTCAGGTCCCGGTTTCAGAACATCGCGGAGATGGACACTCCCTCTAGCTTCTTCTTCGGTCTGGAGAAGAAGAGTGGGCAGGGGCGAGTGATCCACTCACTGTTAGGTGACGCAGGGCAGCCGGTAGTGGAACCATGCCAGATTCGTAAGCAAGCTGTGGGTTTCTTCTCCTCCTTGTACACGAGCGAGCACAGGGAGGAGGAACCACTAATGGAGGATTTAACCAGAAATCTACCTCAAGTCTCTGAGGAGACCAACGAGCAGCTGGACAGGCCCATAAGCATGCAGGAGCTGAGGGCCGCCCTGCACAGCATGCAGGGACGGCGTGCTCCCGGCATTGATGGCCTCCCTGCCGAGTTTTATAAGGCATATTGGGATGTCCTTGAGGAGGACGTCCTCGGCGTATTAAATGAGAGTCTGGCCTCTGGTTCCATGCCGATGTCTTGCCGCAGAGCTGTAATAGCTCTGCTACCAAAAAAGGGAAACCTGCAGGACATCGGCAACTGGCGCCCTGTGTCCCTGCTGTGTGTGGATTACAAGCTCCTGTCCAGGGTCCTTGCCTCCAGGCTGAGAGAAGCTATGGAGCAGGTCATCCAGCGGGACCAGACCTATTGTGTGCCCGGCAGGTCCATGGTGGACAATGTCCACCTTATTCGGGATGTTTTGGACGTCTCCAGCTCGTTGGGGATTAATACTGGCCTGATTTCTCTAGACCAGGAAAAGGCTTTTGACCGCGTTGAGCACAGCTTCCTCTGGAAAGTCATGGGGAAGTTTGGATTCAGCGCTGGTTTCATAGCTAAGATCAAAGTGTTGTACAGGGATGTTGAGAGTGTGCTGAAGATAAACGGTAGTCTGTGTGCACCTTTTAGAGTGTGTAGAGGGATCCGGCAGGGCTGTGCTCTGTCGGGGATGCTCTATGCACTCTCCCTGGAACCCCTCCTTGTTAAAATACGCTGCAGCCTGGAAGGCCTACTTTTACCTGGTTTTAGTAGAAACATGATTTTATCAGCTTATGCAGATGATGTTGTTGTTTTTATTAGGGACCAGAGGGATGCAGACCTTTTAACTAACATTGTAAAGGATTTTAGCACAGTATCGGCAGCGAGGGTGAACTGGAAAAAAAGTGAGGCCCTCGCTGTCGGTGAATGGCGTGAAGGTCTCCCAGTTCTTCCCCAAAGCTTGGTGTGGAAGAAAGATGGTTTTAAATACCTGGGGATTTATGTGGGGCAAAAGAACATAGTCCAAAAGAACTGGGAGGGCCTCACAGAAAAGATTGAAAAAAAACTTTCCAAATGGAAATGGCTGCTCCCTCAGATGTCTTTTAAAGGTAGAGTGTTGGTTTTAAACAACCTGATTGCATCCCAGCTGTGGCACCGTCTTATGTGTCTAGACCCTCCCTTGGGTTTTCTAGCCCACATACAGAAGAGAATGGTGGATTTCTTTTGGGGGGGTCTACACTGGGTGCCACAGGGGGTGCTGTTTTTAGCCAGAGAGGAGGGGGGACAGGGCCTCGTCCATCTGGCCAGCCGGACGGCCACTTTTAGACTCCAATTTGTTAAAAAATATCTTACAGGTCCGGTTGGGATGGTGTGGAGGGACTTGGCCAGCTGCATTCTCAGACGTGCAAACAACCTGGGGCTGGATACTGCTCTGTTTTTAATTGATTCCAGTGTTTTAAATTTAAAAGGGTTGCCTCCGTTTTATCAGGGCGTTTTTAAATCATGGGCCCTTTTTAATCGTAAAAGATGCCCACAGTCTTCCTGTCTGCACTGGTTGTTGAGAGAGCCTTTGATTTATACTGCAAAAATGGACATCAGCAGCAGTGGTACCCCGGGACTGACGGGGGCGCTGCTGAGGGCTCGTGTGGTATGCCTGCAGCAGCTGGTGGACGTAGTGGGGCCGACGCTGAGCGATGCCCCGGCCCTGGGCTCTCTACTAGGGCTGCACTCCGTCCGGGTGGCGAGGAGGCTCCTAGAACTGTGGAGCCAGAGGCTGACGGAGGAAGAAAAACAGCTCCTCAAGAGATACAGCCAGGGACAAGTGGAGCCGGACCCTGCAGACCCTTTTCCGGAGATCCACCTGAGCCCGGGGCTAGGGGAACTCACCGGCCCCCTGCTCGCTACAACACGCCCCGACGCTCTGACGCTCCACGAAGCAGATAAGAGAACTCTGTATTTTAACTGCGTAAAGTGCATCAACAGGTCTGGACTAGGCAACCGGCTCCCCACTGTGTGGTCAAACAGACTTGGACAAAATGGACCCGGCCCACAGTGGAGGATTTTATACAAACCTCCCCTAAAAAAACGGACTGCTGACCTCCAGTGGAGAATTTTACACGGTGCTGTCGCCTCCAACGCTTTTATTTCTGTTATTAATCCCACTGTCCTGAGCAAATGCCCCTTCTGCGACCTCCGAGAGACTATTTATCATGTTTTTACTGAGTGCAAGAGGCTTGTGAGTTTCTTCACTCTTTTAACATTGGTTTTTAGTCTTTTTAATGTGGTTTTTACAGAAAAGGTTTTTATCATGGGAGCTGCCTACAAGAAAGCAGAAAAAGAAAAGTGGCAGCTCCTCAATTACCTCTCGGGGGAAGCAAAAATGGCCATTTATTTAAGCAGGAAAGCCAAAGTAAAGAACGGAGAGGGGCAGGAGGCCAGGGCAGTGTGGCTGGTGAACATCAGGGCCAGGCTCTGGTTAGAGTTCCGTTTTTATACACACATTGGAGACTTAGACGCTTTTAAACAACGGTGGTGTTTTAAGGATCTTGTTTGTTCGGTTCAAGAAAATGAATTGGTGTTTGCGCCGGTTTTTATGGAATAAGTTCAAAAAAGAAAGAAGGAAAAATTTTAGCACATCTGCACTTTATTTAATTGTTTTGAAATTGGGAAAACTATAAAGATGTAAATAAAGTGTTATTTTAAAAAATCAAAAAAAAAATCTCTCTCTCTCTCTCTCTCTCTCTCTCTCTCTCTCTCTCTCTCTCTCTCTCTCTCTCTCTCTCTCTCTCTCTCTGGTCTACCTGTAACTTTGAAGGGCTCCTCCCCGTTGGCCTTGCCGATTATTTGAACTACGGACATGTAAGAGAATTCACAAACATAATTACTATAGAGGCTGAATATAACCTTTTATAGGAATATTTTAATTACATCCATAAATAATATTCCACGAATTGTTTTGCTTTGGTGGCCAGAGCGTTGTTCGGTAAAATAATTACATTTAAATCGCAACACACGTTAATCTTGCTGCAAACACTTAAATAGCCTAGAAATGAAATACAAAAGAATAATCAGCATGAACCAACATAGATGGTAGCGCACATGAGCCTAACTATTATATTTAGAATGTCTTCTCGCATTCTGTAACTTTGCAGTTGAAATAGGTTGAAGTTACGGCAATTTCTGCGGGTCCTTGAAGGCATCAGCAGTCTACTTCCTGGCTCCGTCGAGTCGCTCTTGTGACCGTACGTCCAAAATAACGCCCCTCCTCCTCCTCCTCCTCCATCCGAGTCCCCCCATTCACAATAAAAATACTACTACACACGCTACTGCCACTGCGCATGCGTTCAACTTGGACCGCAGAAACGTATAGGATCCTTATGTGAGATCAACCAGGGAGGGGGACAGACTGATCAAATAAATCTCACAATGATGTCCACATTATGTTAAGTAGATGAAAAAGGTTTTTTTTGCATTTCTGTGTGCAGATATCTCTTTGACCTGTGTTTGATACTTACCGCAGCTTATATGAGCTTAAGAACCAGGTGAAACTGGTTACGCTACGTGTGCCTAACCTATAGAAATACTGATGAGAAAGTTAAATAATGTTTTTTAGACTTTTTAACAACTAATAAAGAAGTGGATTAACTCCATCAGGCCTTGTGGAAAATACAAGTAGGCCCTGTAGTGTTAGATTGTGTAGAAAATGACTCCACTTCCCACCTGAGTTATTAACTCGGTAAACTACAAAAGTGTTGTTTTTTTTGTCCAGGTTTTTTCTTTACTTCTTTAACCCTTTTGTCATTTATTTTCAGTTGATATACTATCTATGAGACAGACAGTAATCAACTAGCTGGAGCTTTTAGCAGCTAAAGAGCAACATTTAAAGCTCAAGGACAGTGAATATCCTATTGGACCTGCATTGACATGGTCGACACCACCACTCCTGATGGTGCCGCTCTATAAAGAAACACATTTTTCCATGAAACTAAATGACGATACGTCAATGTTGTGTTCACAATTCCTTTCTGCTGCCCCCAAGTGGCCCAAATAACGTCTGTCATTGCACATTGAAATAAATGTTTAAATGTAAGGCTTCTCACAGTCTGTGGTATTAATACTGCTAACCCATCATTATGAGACCTTAGACTTTTTTCACGGCAACCATTTTAACCTTTGAGAATAATGAAAGTTGGTTTCATTTGTGCTTCATGGTTTGTCATGTCAAACTGTCTGTAGTGAAAACTGCCAATAAAGAAAAAGATCAGCATGGACCAGAATGCTTAAGGGTAACTAGAAATCCACGTAATCTAGTAGGAAACATGTTGGATTATATTTATTTTTTGCAGGGTAAAAACACTTAACTGAGTTCAAGTGACACAAACACACACACACGCAAAACCACAGGCACACAATTTAAATTGACAGAAATACATTTATAACATACTGCCGTTTACAACATAATGCTGCAAATGAATTCTACTTTTGCATTGAACGGGCAGATTAAATAAAAATGGCTGAAATGTAGAACAGCTCATTTATTTCTTGTCAACACAAGCAAAACACAAATATGTACACATACACAAATGTGTATCCACACAGAGAACAGATAAGACTCCAACAGGGGTTTCACAATCAGCCACAGAAATCTTAATTAAACCATGAACAAGAACCTGCAAGTTGAAAGTGTCTGTGTACATTTTCTCATGCACTTATTCTGGGTTGGGACATGTTTTTTTTTGTTTGTATATGTTTATGGAGCTATCTGTGTGTGTGTGTGTGTGTGTGTGTGTATATGTGTATTTGTAGACGTGTGTGTCTGGGTGTGTATACGTGTAGACAGACTAATCAGTGAAGATCCCCAGGGACAAAAGGAATGAGAAAATGAACGCATGCATATTGAGGCTTTTAAATCAGAAAAAAATAACTGATACGCTTTTATATTAAAGGGTTTCTGCTATCTTCTATTTTGTTGTAAGGTTTTGGAGAGTAAGTAGTGATATTCTAAACATGTTTTGAGCACACTCGGTGCATCTTTCAGGCTGAAAGGCAAATTGTGTTAATCATTGCTTTTCACCGCGTAAAGGATCATAAAGTGGGAAACAAAGCCTCGGGCTACAGCACATGCGCTGATATCCTTTTTGAAGTAGCATTCCTTTTATGACACCCATGTCATTGATTTCTACTAGTCTTCTTCCACTCAGAGAGCCTGAGGATCTCTCACATGCACACACAGCTCACTGCCGTCCTAAACCATCCGCTTGTGTGTGTTAGCTGCAGGCCAAACAGCACGTAAATCATTAACAACAGGAGCTTGTGATGCTGTAAGAGCTCCATTAATTAATCAGATGATCTGTGGTTGCCACGGTGAATAGTTCTGACGTCTAGTCTGAACTCATCTCCACACGGCACAGTGAGCACAGCTCACTTTAGTTTATGTTGTTTTGTTACTTTTCTCACTTACTTCAGTTTTTACTCATGAGTGTGGGTCTGATAACGTTTTGTCTGAAGTCAAGGATGACGACTAAAGGCGGCGCAGTTCTTTAGTAAAAATGTACTTTGCAAAAGTAGCTAATGTAAGCTATCAGGTGAAAAACTATTTTTAGAGAAGCTATGGGGAAACTTGAGTTTAGAAAATGCTGCTGCTGTGGAAGTGGCCTAATAAATACTTAAAATGCATCAATGACGCAGGATCACAAAAAGGTAATGATGCTACGGTGACGCACAGCTGACTCGAGAAAATCAGTGTGTGTTTGTGTGTGTTTGCAGTTAAGATGTCGTTCTCAACTCATCTCCTCGATCGCGTCTACAAAAAATGAAATAGTGCAAGAATGTGAACAAAGTGACTCGTCGACATCAGCTCCTTGTCAATAATGTTCAAACACAATGTCATGCATAGATGGCATGTTTGCAAGTTTCTCTGACAGAGAAACTAAGACTGGAAACTTCTGTCTGACGTGTCTACACAACAGTTTCACCCAAACTAAAGCACTGAAGGAGCTAACACATCATGCATAGGGGATTTCTTCTAATCATATGACATCTCAACCAGTGTCATCCTCGCTTTCACACATTCTACTTGCTTCTTCCTCTGTGCTGTTTGGCAGCACTTGGAAGATAAAAATGTCTTCATTGCTGCGCTGTTCAATGTGACCATTCAACTCTCTGCTGTGAAGTTTGTTGAGGGTCAGTGAGGGTTCAGCGGGGTCGGTGGCGCTGACTGGACCCACAGACGTCGAAGAGTTACTAACTCTGCTTTGGATTAAAAGACCATTAGCAACAGACAGGATTACCAAGCGGCTCCACAAAGAGAACTGCATGTGGGCTCATCGTGACCCAACTCTACCAGTCTGGTTACATCAGCGACTGAGAATCAACAGCCTTCCTCATCCAGACATCCCTGCATCTCTAACTGTGATACGCACGCACGCACGCACACACACACACACACACACACACACACACACACACACACACACACAGCAGCAGGCCTGTACAGAGCACGGGAGACGCTGGGTTGTGTGTGTTTATTCTTGGTCAGACTGTAGGGATCCCGTGGCTGAAAGACAAATTTGGAATAGCACATGCTCCAGCATTTTAGTATATCAGTTACAGTGTTACGGTCCTCCCGTCTGTTCGTCCGTCTGTCTGTCTGACTGACTGTCTGTTTGTCGGCCCGCTGGAGGGGAGGGGGGGTACGCAGATCTCCCACTGCTCACAAGAGCAAATAAATGGACACACACCATACACATAATGAAGATAAAAGTCACTGTGATAAGTACGTTTGTTTTATTTACACTGGATGGTCTTTTACTAACCATCTTGTGTAGAACTGTAAAAACTGTCCTTTGCGCCATCCTGTGGAAGTATAAGAAAACAACACTTTCGCATGCAGTTACATCCCCCTCTCTGTTGTAACAAAAATAAAATACAAAAAAAATCACAGCCGGGTCACAGATCCATGCATCTCATTTTGTAATGAGATGCATTACATGCAATTAACATATATACAGTGATGTTGTGCCATGATTAACTGCGCCTGTGCGTATGAGTGGGTACGAACGGTTGGATAGGCCTGATGGGCAGGTGGCACCTTTCATGGTATCTCTTGTCATCAGTGTATAAAGGTCGGACGAATATAAAGGCGCTTTACAGGTAGAATTTACCAACCATTGATCTGATTGTTGTTGTTGTTATGCACATTGAAATGTAAATAATTTCCTGCTTGACACAAACATTTTTTACCATGGAGCAGTTGTCTTACTGGCAAATAGTATAAGATTTGTTAAACAAGCTTCTGAGTTTGTCAAAGATTGCAGGGCATTAGTATATTATAGGAAATACAAAAAGGCCATACACATCTGAGCTGCACTAGAATTTGAATTTGTTCTATTTTATAAAACATTTTTATTCTGTCTTTAATTTGTGAGAAAATACGATTCAAATTTAGCAAAACAAAAACAGCATAAATTCTAATGAGATCACTGCAAGCAGCCTTAGCTAAAGTTGACTGTTTTCTGTCCAGGTGGGTCCTTTCGATAATATGACAAGACCAACTAAGTAACGTATTCTCTATGACCTCTTCACTTCGCTGCCTCTGGATCAGTAGAGGGCGGCACGGCGGCTTGGTTCCCATCGAGAAGTACCCTTCATCCGTCACCAAGGGGATGCTGCTGAGAGTTCCCATAACAACCACAGGCTGAAGACCCCCCGAAAATACTGTCAGCATTTTTTCACAGTAAGGTTACTGTCACCATCAATGATAGTGTGAGATACTCCAGCGTGGACGCACACGCTATGTTATGTGTGTGTGTGTGTGTGTGTGTGTGTATCAGTTTTGTAAACATCTGAGAGTTTTGAACTAGGCTGGTATCCTAGCAACAGACAGGTGTTGCTGAACTATAAATATCCTTTTGGTGTGTAACTGTGTGTGTGTGTTTTCAGTTCGTAGCAATGGCACTATCTATCAAGAGTAAGCTAAGGGAAAAATATGAGATAATTGGGTTAACAGAGAGAGAGGATGATGCAGGAAGGAATGCAGCCGCACAAGATAAGAAAGCAAGAATCAGTAACAGTGAGGGGATCCTCTACAGTTTGTGTTACTGCATGACCATCTTCACAACACATATAGTGCTTGCTTCTGCATGTCTGGTCGCTGGGCGTGGTGCTGCATTGACCCTCTCTCACCACTAGGTGGCTCACCCGTTCCACTTCAGTGGAGGGAGGGATGGGGGGCAAGCGGACTGCAAAACGGTTGACCAGAAACTATTACTTTTTGTTCCAACATGTGTGATTCATATAAGATAAACACATGCAGACACATGTGTTAATCCTCCTAAATGTTAACAGTTACGTCATCTGTTGGAGCCAGATCGCTACTGAACTTATTTTTGAACTTCCTTTCCGTTTTTTGTGGTTGCCGGCTGCGTGTCCACCGGATGGGTGGGCGCAATAGCCATGACTCAAGTATTATTAGCCTTAAAGGGACGACGGCAGATGTTCACATGGACTAAATATTAGTTTCCACGATATGAAATATGTCTCCCATGTTATCCATCATCATGGGAAGTTTTGTCACTATACCCACATTAGGACTTTATTAACTTGCTTAAATATCTACAAATAAATATGTCGGTAATATGGAGCCAAATCCCGGACGACAGTTTTGAAAAACAGACGTGAACCAAACAGTTTATGTTATGGGGCCTGTACCATGATGCTGGTTGAACAAACTCAGGGTTCCAGAATTGCTTCAGAATTGACAAAACCAAACCGAAGTAACCAGGGGCCTGTACCATGAAGCTGGTTTAGGTGGCTGGCCAGCTAAGTTTCAGCTTACTTTCCACCAACCCTGGGTTTTCAGTACCATGAAAGTGGCTCGGCTTCAATCGGTCTTCGTTGCCATGGTAACTTACGCTGCACGGCTAACCTGCTCCGGAGCAGGTTATGTTATGTTTCCTGATACTTCCTTGTATAAAAGATAGATATTTCCGCGGAAGGAATAACTTTGCGAACTTGTTGAGCCGCAAATAACAAATGTGACTCTTGATGCCGCACTTACTGTACCGCAAATGGTTTGAATTATATTTGTGTATATTTTTTTAACTTACGCATTAACGCTATCACCAATGTTCCTCTAATATTGTTCTCCTGCTTTGGCAGCAGAGACGGTGTTACTGCGTGCTTGAAAAACATTTTTACATTCTTCATATTTCAGAAGAATAATTTCTTGCTCCTCCGCGAAAAAATATATTTCTCGCCCTCTCTCTCTCTCTCTCTCTCTCCATATCGAACGTGGTTGTTCGGTGCCGACGTCACTCCTTTATGTGCACGCGCGCGTGGAGTAATCAGAGTTTAAGGAGCAAAGCCTGGGTTGACAAACTCAGTTGATAAGCGGCATCATGGTACCAATAAAACCTGATTGCTTCGGTTTGGTTTTGTCAATTCTGAACCAATTCTGGAACCCTGAGTTTGTTGAACCAGCTTCATGGTACATGCCCCTGGCTTTATTGGTACCATGATGCCGCGTATCAACTGACTTTGTCAACCCAGGCTTTGATCCTCAAATCCTGATTACTCCGCGCGCGTGCACATAAAAGAGAGAGAGAGAGAGAGAGAGAGATTTTAGAAAAACCTTTATTTTACATAACAACATAACAAAAAACAGTAATCGTATATAATCTAATGTAATAATGAAATGTTCATATTTATATATATATATATATATATAATCAGTCCTCCGCAGCTCCTCTTCGTTAGTGGGTCGCCTCCCCGCTCAGGATGCTCCTCAGCCGGACAGACGCCTCACTCGGTCCGAGTCGTGCTCCATCCTTCCCGGTTTATCTTTACGAGGAACTTCCTCAGCCTGAAGACGTCCTGCTGGGTGAAGTCTCCAGCGCCCTTCTTGGTACTGCCATGCCTGGCGGAGCGAACAAACTTCACCCCTCTCTCGTTCTTGGTGGCGTGCAGGAACTCCCTCATCTGCCCCGCCCCGTACCTTTTGGTGGCCGTCCCGCCTGAGGAGACGCTGATGGCAGAGCCCCACCCCGAAGAGGAATCGGACTCTCCACCTCCCACCCCCCCTTTGCTCGACGCCCCCCCCTTCTTTGGCTGAGAGCCCCCCCTACTGCTCCTCGTCTTCCTCTTTCTCTGGGGGACCTTAAATTCCACCCCCTCCTCCTCCATAACGTAATCAAACGCGTCGATCCTCACCTTTATCACGATGTCGAGGGCCCGGTCTTTGGTGAGGACCATGTGGAGCTGTCTCCTGTGAGACACCACGTGCCTCAGCAAGGGTGACCTGCACCCCGAGGACACCTTTGTTACTCCGGACACCACTCTCCCGTGCTTCGCCAACTCGCCGAGCAGCGCAGAGTCCGGCACGAACGGCGGGACGTTCGCCACCGTGACTCTGACAGCCGGCTCGGCGAGCGGCAGCACGGGCACGCGCGTGTCGCGCACCACCACGCCGCTCGCCACCACCTCGCGCGCCTTCTCTACGCTGTCCAGGAAGAGGACCAGCGCGTTGTTCATCCGCGCGGCGGACTTCACGCTGCCGTAACCCACGACCCCCCAGGGCCAGCCCGCAGTCCTCCACGGAACACGGGAAGCCCGGCGCCAGTTTGACGCCGTGTTTCCGTGTTAACCCCGTGAGGTCCACCGAAGCGCGCAGCATGCCGACCGGCTGCAAACACGCACAAACTAAAGCACACAGAGGTTACAGTCACACAGAAGCAACAATCAGACCAACACACCACACATTCACACCAGAAACGACACCGAAAATAAACGAAATAACAGACAACTAGCAAACAATTCACCTCTCACCACGCTCCGTTCACTCCGCACTCCGCTCAGAGAGAGAGAGAGAGAGAGAGAGAGAGAGAGCAATATATTTTTCCGCGGAGGAGCAAGAAATTACTCTTCAGAAATATGAAGAATGTAAATATGTTTTTCAAGCACGCAGTAACACCGTCTCTGCTGCCAAAGCAAGAGAACAATATTAAAAATATACACAAATATAATTCAAACATCACATTTGTTATTTGCGGCTCAACAAGTTTGCAAAGATAAGTTATTCCTTCCGCGGAATATCTGTATCTTTCATGCAAGGAAGTATCAGGAAAGTTAAGGGGATTTTGTCCCTAAAAACTCTACGAAGTGCTCTTCTAACAATCTGCGCTGAGATGTCCACAGCATTTGGAAGAAAAGGTGAAGCCGCAATGATCGCAACAGAGAACGGAAGCTAGGAATTAACTACGTCAGCTGTTTCTTTGCTCACCGCTGATTGGTCAAACTTCTGACTGAGAGCTCGAATCCAGAACATAACCTGCCCCGGAGCAGGTTAGCCGTGCAGCGTAAGTTACCATGGCAACGAATACCGATTGAAGCCGAGCTACTTTCATAGTACCGTAAACCCAGGGTTGGTGGAAACTAAGCTGAAACGTAGCTGGCTAGCTACCTAAACCAGCTTCATGGTACAGGCCCATGGTCTTGAGCATGTACTCAAAATAAAAACAAGTGGCCGAAAAGTATTTTGGATTGAATACAGTTTTGACTCAGTAGCCTACTACTTATATATTATATTATATACATTTTTCACTCAATAGATTTTTTTTGTTGTATGCAGTCTTATATTATTCGGTTGCAGGTTCTATATCTATACTCATAACTTCTGGATCCTGATTATAAGCATTCTCCCCTGATGAAAATGACTCTCGGTGTTGACCCTCCTGTTGTCTCTCAACCACCAGCAATTACTCTACCTTTCAAAAATGGAAAGTTATTCGGGTCCGTCTCCCCCATTTGCACAAGGAGTACTTAGTGCTTCTAATATCATCAAAATGGTTCCAGGTACCACAAGATACGCTGTCAGCCATATTCAAGACATAAAATCTGCATTTGGGATACTTGAAATGACAAATGTGGAGGGTGGACTTGTGTATGGGGACACTCATTTTGGCAGGAGTGTATACAGTCAAAAGTCGAAGTGACACCCTTTGGGCTGCTTACACCGGAAGAGAAATATTTCCCACCACCATGTCTCTCAACACCTTCCTTGTTTCCTTCATAGTGTCACAGGCTTTGAGGAACAAGGAGGGCCGACGAGAGTGTGACAAACTTGCAGCAATAAGGAATGTGTGGGACAAGTAGATTTCCTTTCTTTGTAACAATGGCCTCTAGGTGACTGTGGGTGAATGTCTGGTTATATTTCATGGACAGTGTCCCTTAGACAATACATACATAATACACAAATAGACAAATCAGGACTCAAGGGTGGTACATGACATTTCTGAAGGACTGAATGGTCAATACATGTGAACATTTTTTTTACATCGTACACTCTGGTTGAAGAAAAACTCAAAAGGAAGGTCGCCATCTCGGGACAGTGAGAAACAACAAACCGAAGTTTCCCACGGAGCTGCTTTTGATGAAAAACAGGAGGGTAACATCTTTAGTGTTTGCCCTTACTGACACAGCCAGTGTTGTCGCTTATTGCCCCAACAAAGGGAAAAGTATCCTGCGGATGAGCACCATGTACAAAGACGCTGTCCTGAGCACCAGATAAGACAGAAAATCTCAAATAGTCTTGAACTACCACGAGACAAAGTGAGGGGTTGATAACCTGGACAAGGTCACAGCCACATACAGCTGCAGACCGTTGACTGCCCGTTGGCTTCTTGTGATTTCTTGAACACCATTGATGTGAGCGCCTATGCCTTTGTAATATGGATGGAGATTAACAAGGACATGGAACAGCAAAGAAACGGAGTGAAAGGAGGATTTTCTCCTTTATGATGGTGCTCTCCACCTGCCCGTCTCTCTTTTTCTCGTGTCCCTGCATTAAAGTTGAACACGGTGAACCTGCCTTTTTCTTCCAGCTACTGCCTCAGCAGCGAGCATCAAAGTCTCCCTCTCTCCATGTTTGAATGAATGCCGTCAGACATCCCTCTCTGCCCACTATCATTGCGGCTCACATTTACTATTCTATCTGCCACAAGACACAACAGGGATTCTTTATGATGTACGTATGAATGTGTGTGCGTGTGTAATGTCTTAGGTCAATAGGACAAGCAGTGCGGTTGAAATATGCCTGAATAAGAAGTCAGTATGGGTTGTCCTTCACAGAGTGTGTCTGCAGGATTACTCTGCTTCGACACTGATGAGACCAGCATGTCATGTAGACTTGGACAGAGGGCTGCACCACATCTGGACATCCGATAAAGGAAGAGTGAGGGGAAGCGAGGACCTATAAAGCCAAAGCAGACAGTGTTGTCGTCAAACATGTAGTCTTCTTAATGACACTTTTTTTCAGTGTCGCTGGGTTGAAGTTAGTATTTTGGAGTGTGTGTCTCTGTGTGTGTGTGTGTGTGTGTGTGTGTGTGTGTGTGTAAGACTTAAGAGTGTATGAGGGCGCTATGGAAAACAAGTATTTGTGGGGATCAACTAAAGACCGCAGAGGAATCAATGGGTTTGGGTCTCGCTGTTATTGTACGTGTGTTGATCACGTGTGTGTGCTTGTGTGTGTTTGATTCAGATATTTAAATTGAGAAAACTCTTCCCAGCTTCCAGTCTTCTTGCCTTATTTTCATATATAAATAAAATGAGAAGGATCTTTCAATTAGGAAAATCTAACATGCTAAATGCTAACAAAGCTAACATGCTAAATTAGTAAAAAATGCTAATACTTGATGATTAGCGTTACACATGAAGTAGAGCTGGACTGCCACTCTTTGTCAGTTATTTTGCATGAATACATTATAAGAACTGCAAACTGGATAGAATAAATTATACAGCTCAATTGCTTAACTGCAAATTGTTTTTGTTGAGTGCATAATCTGAACATATCTCTAGCACCTGGTTTTGCTTCTTTGTTCACTGCACAGGAGCATTAGTGTTCCCCCCTCTGCATTACTGCTCAGCCCCCTGGAATGAATCCATGCGTAAAAGAATAGCTCTGCTAGAAAGAGTCTGACAATCGTGGTAAAATGGGGTAAACGTCTTTTGCTGCTATAGTGTACTCTCCTGGACACATTTCTAACAAGGTTTAGGTTTTTTTGCTCTCTCTATATATTATCAGGTCTTAAACCATGATTATGAAATGTTCCACATGAGCAGCCATGGGAATCACAGGACTGCCTTTTTACATCTACGTAATATATCGAAAATCAGGAATTTCCTGTCTCAAAGTGATGCAGAAAGATTTGTTCAAGCATTTGTTACTTCTAGACTGGATTACTGAAATTCTTTATTATCAGGCTGCTCTTAAGTCTCTTAAGCCTCTCCAGTTTATTCAGAATGCTGCATCACGTGTATTAACAAGAACTAAGAAAAAGGAACATATTACTCTGTATTAGCTTCTCTGCACTGGTTAAATCAAGAATGTACATTTCTTATTAAAATACAATTAAAAGAAATCAACTAATTGTGTGTTACATAATCATCAAATAAAAGCATTAAGCTGGTTTGTTTTGAGATGGTACTGTACTTGTTTTATTTTTCCTGTTGTCAAGTGTTTTCCATCTCTGTTTGTAGAAATGTTTCTATTTTTTTGGAGCCAGAGAGCTTTGAGTGTTTAAATAACCCTGCAATTTGGGACAGGGACATTTTTAGAGAATTTATGTTTGAATTGCAGGTTTTAACTTTCTAATTTCATTTTCACAAATGTCTGAATGAATGGTTTCCTTAAAGCTGCCAGGTTAAAAAAAAAAAGACGAAGAAATGTAATAGAAGGCAAGAAGAGGTTTTTTTGTTGTCATGAAAACAGTGGCTTTTTAATGTAAACACTACATTCGATTGGTTTTTTCCAGTACGGACATCCCACATGAAATAACAACCATTCACTAAAGAGGAAAAGAGAGAGAGAGAGAGAGAGAGAGAGAGAGAGAGAGAGAGAGAGAGAGAGAGAGAGAGAGAGAGAGAGAGAGAGAGAGAGAGAAAAAACAGCACAGAAAAAACAGCATTCACTGGGTAAAGAACAGAACAGAGTTTAAAATATTCAAACAAAAGGATAAAGGTAACAGGATCAGAATGCCAAAGAAACAGGTATATTATCATTGTACACAGTTGTTTTCTCTTTTAAAAGCTATAAATCAAGAAGGCGAGAAATAGAGTTCAATATAGATAGATGATAGATCAATGAGAGGTAACATAGATCAAGTATGAACAGATAACAGATTTCCAAATCTATTCATTGTGTGTCTTTGTGTAAGTGCGAGCAAATGTGTGTGTGTGTGTGTGTGTGTGTGATGTGAGAACTGTGCTTTTCATTGTAGACCTGGAAGGTGCCTGTCAAACTGAAAAGAGACAGAGAAGTAGAAGAAAGGAGCATGATTTTATACAGCGTCGTGTGTGAACATGCGGCGTCCCTAACTAGCGGGCGCAGCGAGAAACGTGCTCTCCCCCAAAAAGTGGTTCATTCTTTCTGAAATAATAAAAATAGATAGTTATAATATACTATTTAATCGTTCTGAGTCAGGCTAAAGTGAGGACACGGATCTGATGCAGGGAAACAGGCAAACGGTAAAAGGAGGGAGTTGGGGGGCAAAGTTCAGAGCATCACAACAATGCAGAGTCGGGATGAGATCGTCGTGGATCCAAATCAGCTCGCTGTCAGAATTACAACCCTCTGCAAAACATCTTTATTTTAAAAAAGGAGAATATTTAGAAAACAATGTATTGTCGCTACCAAGCACAAGAACGATTCTCTTTAGATTATTACAGGATCTTAATGATCGTAGTTGTTGTGATGTTGTAATACCCACGTTTATTGGTTTCATTAATTATTTAGGTGTAGCTGTAGATTGATGTGTTTGACTACTTTATAACTACTTGTTACTGCAAGAATCCCAAAATGTCACGTTTTTTCTCCAAACATGACCTTTCGACCCTTTAAAAATGTAATTGACATTTTTTATTTTGTTTGACCCTGCCCCATCCAATTTAGTAACCACATCATTCCTCTACTTCTCTTGCGGCTTTCAATCTCCAATGGTCTTTTTTGTGTTTTTTTTCTCTATCTTTTGCAATTTTTTAAAATTATTTCTTGGAAGTTATTATCTCAACAGCATCTATGTGACGCTTCTTTTAAAACATTTTATGAATTAACTAGTCTCTTTGTACAAAGGCTTGAGTATCTCATGCTATCTGTGAATGGGTTCTAGTAAGAAGAGGAGAGATAGTTTGGAAAGAGATGAGATGCCCTTTGACCCCAAAATCATAACAGCAGGGTGCAATGCAGAAAAAAAGGCAAAATCAAGAGAGGTGGTGAGAGCTGAGAGAAGTAACGGCATGGTGGCAGAGTATAAATGAAGAGAGCATTAAACAGTGTCATGTGTACGACAGGTGATTAATCAATGAATAAATAAAGAAAATGAATCAACCATTATCAAACCACGACTTAAGTTTCCTAGCATGAAGTATGTTAGTTGGTTTAAAAGGTTTTAACAGTGAGGAAGGTGAGAGTTTTAACGCTGTGTACCTGCTTCTGAAAGCGAGTACCTCTGTCATATGGCACTGATAGGACGGTTAGCCCATTTCTGATTGGCTCTTAGGTGTTGGCTAAGGCCCGGTCGGGGAAACAGATTGTGGGGAGTAATATAATACTACTTGAAAACAAAGAAGGGAAATTGACAACAACCATCTTAAAATGTCTTGGCCAATGTAAACAAAAGACTAAAGTCAAAATAAGTGTTGTCAGTTTCAGCAGGTCTCAAGTGTTTATTAAGGATTTTTGCCGACCTGTCCGGTGTATTTTAGTGCTATCAACATTTCAACATATTTCGGCAAATAATGTTATCACATAATCATTACTATAGCAGAAAACAAAGTAAAACACAAATAAAATGTGTCAAGGTGAGGCAAAATGTGAATAAAAATCAGTGTACAGACTGATACCCATGTAATAAATATGCACACGATCAACAAAAGGGAAACATAGTTCATACCAATAATAATAAAAAATTCTGGCAAAAAAAAGGAAGGATTGGTTTTTGTTAACAAAAGACACAACTGAGAAGGAAAAAGAGCAAGAAGACGGGGAAAGCAGGCATTCATTAACTTTGTTCAAGAAGTTTTCAAGGCTTCAGGTTCGTGTTTTCTACTAAAACAAATTTGTTTGCTTGGCAGCAGGCCAAAGACCATTAGGACGAGAAGTCAGAGCGCGAGGAGAAGAGACAAAAACTAAAAACATATATATATGTATATATATGTGCGTGTGTGTGTATGTATATATATATATATATATATATATATTACACATACATACATATATATATGCCTATTTTTTTAAATGATCCTCATTATTAATATGTACCTAGTTGCATTTTTCATTATTTTTTTTCTTTAAATAATCAGCAGAATCATTATAGTCATCACCATTTCCATAGCAGTGTCAAAGGAACAGGAACGAGGTGGGAGGAGGACAGGTGGGGCGAGAGAGGAGAGGGGACAAAAGGGGGAAGACATTGCGGGGCGTGTGGACAGGCTCAATACAAGCCACATCCTCGGAGGTTGTTGGCAATGATGATGTCGGTGACCACATCGAACACCACCTGGATGTTTCCTGTATCCGTGGCGCAGGTTAAGTGACAGTAGATTTCCTTATTTGGGGAGCGATTCTTGCTCTCGAACTGTGCTTGGATGTAAGCTGCTGCGTCGTCATAAGTATTGGGTCCTGGAGAGACGAGCGACATGGAGAAAACCATATGGTTAGAGTTATCATACAATAGAATGACACTTCCGCAATTTTACAATGCGGATGACACACACACACATATGCATAGATACATATTACTGTATCTATACCGATCAGGTCCATTTTCTTCTCAGTCAAATACAATGTTATTCCTGGCGGGAAGGTAAGGAAGGAGGGGACAAGGTTGGGGGTAAACAGGTGCAACATGTCAGACCGATTTACTTCTTATCACAGCAGTTAGCAAATGAACAGCTGACAGACCTACATGTGGTGTGTGTGAGGAGGGCGGAAAACAGCTTCTCACTTGCCTCTCTCGTCTCTCTTAGCTGACCAAGCGTGACTGTCTCCTGCCCTCTGACTCCTTTTTACTCCTCGGCTACATCTGACGCTCACCTTTATTTCCCTCCTCTAACAGTTTTGCCTGTCTCTCGTTCCTTCTCTTTGCTTTTGGAAACAAGTAAATCTTCCTCTATATTGTTTTCTTCCCATTTCAAATCGAGGCTACATCAAGTGTTTTGTTTCGGTGCTCTCTTTCAAAACACCTCATGAAATAACACTGGCTCAAAGCTGTCAAAGGCTGCTCTGATTCATAGTGACACCTTCTGCAGAATGCTTCAACACTCAATAACAGTTATGTCCAGATTGTTTCACAGCTGTTACAATGCCAAACATTCTCGTTTGCCGTATGAAGCTAGCCTGGCTAACGTCATACCCTGATCTCATTCTCAAATGAGACTGGGTCTGGAAACCACTTTTTCATTTCCTCGTATTGGAGGCGTGGTTTACGAATGCCCAGAGCCGTTTATAGGGCGCTACGAAAGTCTGTCAAATGCGCCTGTTCCTGGCGACAGAAGTTCTACGCGGAAGAAGGCGATCGGTCAGAGAGTTATGTGTACAAGATGTCGTTCAGCGACTATTGCCGTTTGTGCAAGGCAAACATGAGAGTAGAAGGTATATATCAGTGGTCCCCTCCCACCCCCTCCCGGTCAGTGTCGCGGGGGCCGGCGGGCCGTAGTTTGGGGACCACTGGTATACATGGCCACTCCACAGACATGTTTTTATAAAAAAAAACAGCGAGTTTATCCGAGAGGTTAGCGTTGTTAGGGGTGACAGTCGCACAGGAGTCGCACAGGAGTCAGCGCATATTCAACGTCATCGTCTTGCTGCACCCTCCCCGCTCTGTGATTGGTGCCCCATTTCTGGGGCAAATTTGCTCTATGGTTTGCAGACTGTCTTGCAGCGTGAAATAAATCGCGCGCGCAAGGCAGGCCGGGAAAACCCAGGCTAGTATGAAGCAGTGGTCAATCAATGTCCAGAAAGAGGTTTTAAAAAACCCTCTGTATTTTGCTTTTGGGAATCACATTATGACAGTTTGGCTCCTTTCTTTAACCCTGCCTCACCTCAAATGAAAATGAATTGCAATTTCTACACATTATATATATATATATATATATATATATATATATATATATATATATATACATATGCACTTAACTTAGCTTAGCAAAAAAAGCAAGGAGGAACAAGCTAACCTGGCTACATCAACAACCCACCAACCAAGAGTGTAAATACGACAATTTCCATTAACCAGAATTATGTTGCGGATTGTTGGAATTCATTGTTTTTACTTTTGTTTGGATTGGCAACGAGATCTAGGAGAATATTAGAGGTGCTGGACTGTAGGCGTATTCAGGCAGGCAGCTCATTCTCCCATGATCCCAGTCGTTATGCTAAGCTGAGCTAACCGGCTGCTGCCTCCAAATACTTTGCTACATACATATTGCCTATACTTTCTGTTCTAAGTAATTGGATTCAATGTCCCTCCTTTGTTCATTTCTAAAAAAATCTGTTTTAATCACCTGCAGTTTGGTTGCCGCTGTTTTGAAAGCTGCTATTTCTCAGCAAATGCACTCTACACTTTTATTTTTTTGTTCTACCTGTGTATTCTGGGAAGCAGATGCTGAGCCCGGACTTCTTGATCTTCTCTGCAAACAGATCCTTCTTGTTTAGGAAGAGGATGATGGAGGTGTCGATAAAGAACTTGTTGTTGCAGATCGAGTCGAAGAGCATCAAAGACTCGTGCATGCGATTCTGTGGAGGAGGAAAGAAGATGAGGGGGAGAAAGGATTGAGAAAATAATAAGATGGATAAGATGAAAGATTATTAGTGAAATGAAGAGAAAAAGAAATGAAAAGAATGTGGTGACACAGAGGGGAAGAAGAGACAAGACGAGAAGAAAAAGTTAATGAATGATGATGAAAGAGGAAAAAAGGGAAAAATCAGTCATTGGTCACATTTCAACATCAACAAAAATGGACTATTACACAAAGAAAGAGCAATAATTACACACCCCTATCCAACTAAAGCTTCATCAAAAGAAAAAGGAGAAGAGAGGAAGACACAAAATTCTGCACGATTAATTCTTGTAACTAACAGCGATTCAGATTTTCAAAAAATAATTATAAATTCTATTTGAAATACTCTTCAAACGCAAATAATGTCAGAAACATAATCACACATATGAAGTTACTCATGTGCTGCTTTATTTTTGTTTCTCTTATGTATAAATACATATTTAAATAACTTCACAAAAGTGAGGAGCATACAGCAGGTTTGGCTTAGCGCTCGATGAGATACACAACATGCAGACATACACGCAGAGCATCATTTAACAGGACTGTAGATTTTGCTGTGGTGTGTAGATGTCCAGGGGATTAATGGGGAAAATGGTGGCAGCAATAACAGTTGAGATGAGCGCAAGGACTTTCATTTGAAGCATGAATAAAAATGTAAAAAAAAAACGCAGGAAAAGCTTGGCTACTTCTGACATGTGATCAGTTTTGGCAGCCACCGTAGGCTTTCAGAGACTGTATATGTTGCCAAGACATTTATTTTGCGCAACTACCTGCTGCCCAGAGAGGATCAGACCGGCCAGCTGTTACCTGAATGAACCTCTGTATTATTCACCAGAACAGCTAAAAAAAATTAAACCTAATTAATAGGGGTGTAACGATTCGTTTTTAACAACGATTCGATCACGATTTGTGGTCGTCGTTACGATTCAAGGACGATATTGGTTCATTTAGAACAATACGATACGATTCAATGACTTGAAATCGATTCAGTAACTTTTTAGCCCAAAATTCAACCAGTGTGACTGAAATAAGTTTCCTAGATTCCTGTTGTTTCTTGTAATGGAATCAGGTATCAATTAATTATGAACATAAATAAACAAGTAATCAACAATGAATGGCAAATGCATTCACATTTTATTTGAATAAAGTCCAAACACTTCTGTAGCAGTGTAGCAGAAAAAAACCCGTATTAGTGATATACACAAAAAACACCCTTGCAATAATGGTTTCTCCCTACCAACCCCCGACAAACTCCCCCTCTATTTTAACCCCTGTGGAACATTCCGTCGGATTTGCCATGAAACCCGGAAGTTGAATCGGGGCTCGGGACGGCGGTGGGTTACCTGCATACTGCGTGAGCACGTCACGGCTTCGTCCGCGACAGCCTTTATCATTAAAAGTGATAAGAAAAAAGTCTGACGTGCTTAAATCCAATGGGTTGTTTCCTAGTATCGATAAAATCGATTTATTACATTTTAAATCGATGTTAAATCGATCTATGTTGTCCATAAGGCCAACTTGCCGAGTACAGATCGATGTAGTTGGATCGGAGGAATAGAAATCAATACATCAATGTAACAGCTGAATCGTTACACCCCTACTAATTAACCTACATTACCCACCAATCTCTTTCACTGCAGCCTTTTGGAGTCCGTTATTTATCGCTGGGAATTAAGATCCATTACCCAATAACCTGGCACATGAAGTAAATGTCTCCATTTCTTGCTGTAGAGCCAATATATGATCCCATTATTATATATTCTGGTGTACTACACAAGCTGCGTGAAGTTTTCAGTCGCGGGATAAAGAAGACTACTGCTTTGGAAATAACCCAAAGGCTCAGCTTGTGCTTGTGGAATATTTGTTTAGCCTCGATGCAAATTACAAATAAAAGCGCTGTTCTATTCCCCGCGTAACAACTGGAAAGAAATTCACTTATTTTGACACTGTTAAAGGACAACAGCATTTGATGTTATGTTTATCTTCAAGGGCGATGCAGTAGGATCATATAATGTTCCCAATATGTAATAAATGTTGAAAGTGAGAAAAGACAAACCAAAAGCTTTCAGCAGCAGAACTATATAACAGGGAAACAAACCCCATAACACCAGAGGCTCTTCAGTTGGATATGTTGAAATGATTTGGCGTAAGCAAGTAAGGTGACATTTTGAAGTCTCGTGGGTGCGTTTATGTCTTCAGTTTGTGTGTGTTGAGGGCCTATGTGTGTAAAGGGTAGACCGGTGCCTTCTGGGTAATTGATCCACAGATACTGACTCTACTCCAACCCTCCCATGGATTGATGTTTTTTCCAACACAATACAAACACATGCGCGCGCGCACACACACACACACACACACACACACACACACACACACACACACACACACACACACACACACACACACTGACCTTTCCTGTACTGTCAACAAACTCACATGTAGGTAGCTATATACAATCGGTGAACACCAAAATATACACAAGATACAAGAACAGAAACACACAGAGCCTCTGAGAGCTCTCTAATTAAGTGGAAAGAGCCAAATGCATCATCTACCTGTTCATAAAAAGGATGAAGCAGGCAGGCCCTCGCCGTTTTGAGTGAGGACAGAAAAGTGGAATGAAGCAAATGCCCTGCTAATAAATAAAGAAGCTGGCCCTGTTTGCCAGAGAGCACTTAAACCAGGGAAGCTGCAAATACACTCAGCTGAGTCAATTCCACAAAGTCCCACAGACAGAGAAAACTCAGTGCACCCTCATTTAGAAAGAGAAAAGGGAGGAGCTGAGGACATTTTCCTGTTATTATATGCATCGCTTTGGCTTTATCGTCAAGGCAAACTTTTGAACTGCTCCCACAATTGCTAGCACCACTTTTCATTTCAGCGAAGCCGTGCACATCATCAAAGCTCGATGGCCCTGCTGCTTGGTGACGGCTCCTCAGCACAAATGCAACTCGTTGGGAATAGAACAAAGAAGGAATGTATCTTTCAAAGCGAAGGAGTGGGCGGTAAAGATATTACATTGAGCAGCTTCACGCAAGGGTGTTGTCCCTAGACCGTATGAAATCAATGCCTCCTTTGAGACATAATCTGTCAACTGTCTTGAGACAGAACACTACCACTCGTGGCGGATTTTCTGTGACGCATGAATGCTGAAACCTAAAATATGAATCCAAGACTGAAGTATTGACTTCCAAGTAACATTTTTAAAGCAAAAAATATATTTGCTGCTTGCCTCTTCCAACTTTTATCACATGATGACATGGAAACTATTTAAATACCCTTATTCTGCAGGGACACATTTGCTATCAAACAAAATGCATCCACGGGGATAACAATCATGATGCTCAACACACCATTCACTTGGGCGCCATAAACTCCTGCTGGGCAGCTTTCGATAAGATGGAAAGCAAACATTGCTCAAACTATAAACGCTATAAACAGACTATGCATGTGAACGGAGGATCTGTTCCAGGTCCTGTTTGTAGTCAGGGTCATATAGGACGGACATATTTGAGCGAGCATGCAGGCAGGTAAAGTGTTGTGGCGTACGAAAGAGCAGGAACACATTGGATAAAATGCAATCCGGAAACCCATTGGCTAATGTCATCACTGACTTAGATTTTTATTAGCTAAAAAGACAACTGTAAACTGTAACTATAAATACATTTGGAGCTCAATAGTGCACCAATGCAGTCAGACCAGATGCTGTGGAGCAGAGGACTATCAGGAAACAAAATTACAGTACAAAGTACAACATAATGAAGGCGGTCACATTGGCTATTTCACACTACATATGTTGAAATACATTTTCTTTATGCTGCTGAGTAAGCATTAATTCTGAATTTCTTATTAAAATACATTAAAACACTTTAATATGACATGTGCTTAATTCTGAAGTGCATCTTTCTCATTTCTCACTGAGAGTGAACTGAGCTTGACCTTGACTAGTTACATATATATTCACTTTCACATTGGCCCTTTGTGTAAGATACATTATCTACGGCAGAGAAGATTAGCAACTCCAATTTACATTTTTAAATTATTACAAATACTTTGGGGTAGATACACGTTTGCAGGACTGCTGGTGAACCCCTTAAAGATGGCTGCTGTTAATTAGTAATCAATCCAGTTTGTGGAGTAAAGCACTACTGCATTTACAAAAGTCTCAGGACCCTTACAGCTTTGCAGTCAACTGGAGCAATGTGCAGGAGGTCTTCAACACACTGGCCAAAAATGTAGAGTTAACTAAATACACAAAGCTGCTGGAATATGCTGTAGGTTCTTCTTAAGGAGGAAGTTCCAACCAGGTACTCATCTAATCAATCATAATTAATTAAGAGTAAATCCTTTAACGGCTAAAAGGTTACGCCTTTGTCAGTAAAGGCCACACCCCCGCAGGTTATTTGCTATGATGACATCAGTGATGGCATCGAAGACAAACTGGATGTTGTTGGTGTCTGTAGCGCAGGTCACATGGGCGTAAACTTCTTTGCTGGGTGACTTATTCTTGCTTTCATACTGACATTTAATGTAGTCTTTTCCCTCCAGGTAAGTGTCTGGACCTGAGGACAGAGGCACACAGACATATGTGACGTACAGTGGGAGTCAGGTGAATGCTTGAAACCTTGTCTGCCAAGGTATCATAGTGCGCATAGAGGAAAAACACGTGACTGTGACAGAAATTAGGTCCTGCAGTCAAATGGATAAAGCATGATTCAAACTGTATACTGCCACATCTAATGCATGACTTTTTACTCCAAGTCTATTTAAATTGTGAGTTAGTTCTGCTTGTAATGCAAACCATTTGCCACACAGCAGATCCAATCGAGAGCAGTGTGTTATAACACTGTTGAACTCCGTGATTGGAGTATTCTTTTTTTTATCTTCTTGGCTCCAGGCCACGAGCAGCACTGTGGTCTTTCTGTGTGCTTCAGCAGCAACTTCATCAGAAAAGGCTCAAAGTCTGGCCATGAAAAAGGATGAAGAGGAGAAGAAGAGAAGAGGAAACCAGTTTCGAATTCTAATTCTGCCTTTCTCACAGTCTTGATGTTTTCTCTTACTCCATCTTGCTTTCCCACAGTGCAAAAATACACACTTTGTGTATTTTTTTCCAATTTTCTCACACTCTCCTCAACAGGGTTTCCCCTCTGTGTTGTCTTATCTCTCATTTCTCTTGTGTCTAGACGAGCTCCTCTCCGTTAAATTCCTAGTTATAATAAATCTTTCACTCATTGAAATGCTTTGTCATTGACTCTGAAAGTCTTTAAATTAGGACTCGTTCTGTAAATACTGAGCGGGGAAAGCTCGTCCTCAGCAGTTACAGTCCAGTATATAGTATGAAATATCTACAATATATCATTGTATATCACAATATGTACCAGTGTACTCAGGGAAGCAGATGGACAGTGGAGACTTGGTGATCTTTTTTTCAAAGATGTCCTTCTTGTTCAGGAAGAGAATGATGGAGGTTTCCTTAAACCACTTGTTGTTACAGATGGAATCAAACAGCTTCAAAGACTCGTGCATACGGTTCTGTAAAAGAGACGTTACCGATGGTTAAAAAGGCATTCATACAGATCTACTGCGTGCTTATAGTAGACACAAACACACACACTAAAAACAACCTGACAGGCACAGATAATGTGTTGAGAAAACATATGCACACAAGTAGAAAAATTAAGAACACGTATTGTACATGCACACCAATACAATACAAAGAGGAACTGGGTAAATTAAAACGACAAAGCAAAACAGAGGTACTGGAGAGTTCCTCTTGTCCACAGACACAGCATTTCCTCCTGCATGTTGAGTGTGTTTCTGTTTGCGTAAACCCATATAGACAATTATTAGTAAGCTGGATGTCGCAACTGAGTTAAACAAAGCCATGCACTTCCAGCGTTAAAGCTGTGAATAAATGATAGCTTAAAGGTTCCTCGTGGACCACCAGGTACATTACAGAGTGATGCTTTGAAAAGACTGTCTTTGTCTTCAACGTGTCAATTATTCTGTCCCATGTACTTGCTCAACCCAAACTGAAGTTTATGTAATCGGCGGGAAGCAGCAACTGTTTTTGGAGGTAATGAGTTATAAAGGTTGCTGTGTACCAACGAAGGAGCCGAAGACGACAAGGCCCTCTGGTGTAAACCGTGCACGTTGAAATTAGCTTGGCAAATCGTTTCTGAGGTAGAAAATGTAACACGTTTCTTTGGGTGGATACACTGGATGCCTTTCCGTGCGAAATGTTAAATGCAAACTAAACAAATACAGTGTTTACCATTAAAGGGCCACAGAGTGCATAAAGATTAATGCTATACTAAAAGATTTAAGTCATAGATGAAAACACAACCTACAAGGAGGCTTCATACCTTTCTGTGGGTGGGGCATCGGTAGAAGATCTGACTGCTGATTGGTAAGAGAGGACAGTCGATGGCGAGAGTGACAGAGCCAGAGATGCTGCAAGACGGAGTTTAGAGCAAGAACAGAAAATGCAAGGGACCCCCCTCACCCACCCACTGCTTACATCCCACTTTAGGCCAAACACACACAGTATACGTACACACCCCTAGTGCTGAAAATAAAGTGTTTGGAGGCAGAAGGACAGAACATTATCCAGACAATGTTCACCCGGAGCAGCTGTTATGCAGACTGCACGTGTGATGTACAAATAGAGGGTGAGAAAAACACAATGCAAGCAGTTCTTCGATAGAAAGAAGAAAATTAAAAAGCAGAAGTAGTGCGTGCTGTACAGCGTGCTTTTGTGTCTTTAAAGGACTTAGATACAGCCAAAACCTTAAGCATCTGTCCGGTCACTTTGACTTAAGAATGAACCGGACGGAATCACAAGCGTGATGGAGCTTTTTTCTTTTCTAATTCAAGACGTTTTCAGAACATAACCCATTGGCTTTATGTTTAGATTTTGTGATGCTTTCCCTCAAAACGTTGTCCAAACACTGAAATAGTCCCACTGAAATGGTCCCTGCCTCGTTGTGGGTGCTTTTGCTAGATCGATGGACCAGGTTCATCCACTTCCCTTTAGTTCCTTTCAGAGCTTTAACTGACCACGCTGGTGCTATAAAGTGCTCCATTTCCAGAGGCAGGAAACGTTAGCTTGATGCACATTTAACGTTAGCTCTGCATTAGCTTGGAGTGTGAGTGCAGTGTTTTTATGGGAAGCATTACAGAATCTGAAATCAATGAGTCAAGCTATGAAAGCTTGTGTCGAATAAAGAGCTCCACAGAAAACTAAATGCCTCTGGCCACGGCTGTCACAGAGACGGAAAAAAAAAGTGTAGTGGATAGGAATTCCATAAACTCATAATTGGCAAGTATCAATATCAAAATCTAATTGATTAATATATTGTATTCTGCTATTTTGGACACAGGCCATATTCATTTAGTTAAATGATCAGGAATTACACTTCTGGGAAGTAGAGAGAAATGTGATGTAATAATGAATAAGCATATGTTTTATTGTCCCTACTTTATTCCCATCACAATTACGTCTCATCGTAGCACATCTTTTCAGCCCCGCTTTTTACTTTCTGAATCTTTTATTTTTATCACTGATTAATATAAAAACATTCAACCATTCATTCCCTTACTCCCTTACCCGTTAACTCCCACAGTGACTTCAGTTGGTACGTAAATGATTGGTCATTTTCTAGATTTCTTGGTTCACAAATTGGCCTGTTTTAACTAGTTTAACTTGTATATTAGCTGCCTTGGTGAAAAGATAAGTGGCCGCAATTGAAATTAGCACGATGAGTTCACAGAGCAGTCACTTAGAGAACACGCTATTTAAATGTATTTATACACGAGACACACACACACACACACACACACACACACACACACACACACACACACACACTCTAGAAGCACTTTTTGAGTGTTTTATGATGCACATTGCCTCTCCTAATTTGACATTCTTCTGGTGCTCCCAGCTCAGGGGGAGGCTAGAACGCTGCATAAATAGAGCAGCTACAGAGCACAGTTTCCCAGCCCGGATTCCTCCGAGGATACGATTCAGGCTTTATAAATAGCAGTGAGCAGCAGGTATTCAAATCCGCTCATTTATTGTATGTAAGATCCTCTACATCGTCTGTACAGACACAGGGTGTGGCTTTTTGTTGAGGGAACTGTCTACCACCCACCTTGTCATAAGCCATTACCTGGGAAACCCAGAGGCGTGCATACGTACTATGTGTTCCCAATCTGTACTCATTAAATACACATTTGTAACTACAAAAAAGTCCAGCAATGTTAAGGTTTATGGTTATAAATAGTGTTGTAGTACTTGATTCTCTAAATCATATTATATTTCTGTTCCATTCTTGATTTAGTCTTAATGCTCTTTTAAAACATAATAATATAGACATTACAATCATTGTATAAACTCCATGGATGGTTTCTACACAGGTTGTATGCATCATAATTCATAGTCAACATGATTTGCGTTAAGAGTAACTTGGTGAGAGACCTTTGCATTATTTAAAACAGGTAGTTTGGTTTGGCCAGAATGCAACTGGTGTTGTGACTGTAGGAAGAATGATCTGCATAGAGAAAAACAACTCCTCTAAGGTTTCCTCGAGTAAGAACAATCCAACAGTGGGTTTGCCAGAGATTAACACTAATTGCTTTAGTAAACAAACAAGTATTGACTGTGGCCCTCAGCAGTATTCCGTGGATTTATTTAAATGTTTGGTAGCTATATCAGACGTTGGTGCGTGACACAGATTCAGAGAAAACAGAATTGCATGTATATTGTAGATTGTGCTATGGTGGACCATGAAAGTATGAAGAAAGAGAGTTGCTTATGGTTCATTATAGTTCAATAAATAACAACTGCTATCTAAAAAGAAAATGAGAGCAAAAAACAGAACAAAACAGACAGTTGTTTCATTGATCCATTGAAATGGAAATCAACATAAACATTTACATATGTTTATGGTTCAATTAACTTAGCAGCTTGTCAAACAGCACTACACAGGCTGTGTATTTAATATCAGCTTAAACACTGTTTCCACATGAAGAACAAGTGAAAATCTTTAAACTAGCTGCTATAAAGCCTGTGTCGGTGACTGTTACCCTGCTGCTGTACATCCTGAATCTCTAGAATAACATTAAGCATTGCATCTGAGATGGCATCCTTTAAAATATGTCTTCCAATATTTTATAATATTTTATAATAGGTCATTATGTCACTTAGTGACAGGGATAAAGAAATAAAGCGAGAGAGAAAATATACACATGTCCACGTGTGTCCTTACCGTGGTCTCGTCCTCATGCAGCACCTGGTCGTATCCGCTGAGCGCCACACAGAAAATAATAGCTGTCACATCCTCAAAACAGTGGATCCACTTCTTCCTCTCCGACCTCTGACCTCCGACATCAAACAGCCTGATGGACAGAGACAGACGGATGTGAATCAAAACATAAGTGCAACCACATACCGAGTGGATGTGCAATAAAACTGTAGAATGAATAGTGCAATCTTTCAACTTACATTTAAATACTTCATTCATTGTGTGCTGTACATTTCAGGGCATACTCTTATTTATACATTTCTTTATATATAATTGTATTTCATACACTTACTAGAAATGTAGAAATGTATTTCCTTTTTAAATTTAGGTTATTTGTATGAAAGTAAATCTGTGTCATCGGATTTTGAAAGAAAAAGGTGGTTGAATTTCTAGGACTGAATAATTATGCATGAAATTGTGTATCAAATGATGTATCAATGTTTTTCAACGTTAAAATATTCAACTGCAAATAATTCAACGTTAAAAAATGCAACCAAATTTTTTTTTAAAACTATTTAACCTCAAAATATTCAACCTCAAAAAAAAATTCAACATTAAAAAATATTCAACCTCGAAATATTCAACCGCAAAATATTCAACCGCAACATCCGGGAACCCAAGGAAGAGCAATCGATTCTACGTTCAAGATCGGGAGTGTGCGTCCATAGTGTCAAGCAAAAGGAGCCAGCAAACCATTCGGTTTTTATTTCTTCTACCCCCTTGGATACAACTTGAGTGATACAAGAGCACGAACAGCTTTTGCGCCACCAAGAATCCCAACAGCCCTTAAGACCCTCAATCGATCCCTGCAAACAAAGGGCCGAGCGGACACAAGGTTTGCCGTGTTTAACTCTATCAACGCACAGCTGTGCTATGTCTGGACAGAATTTAAATTAGCATGTGTCGTTATTTGTTTACGAGAGATTGTGTATTGTTTATGAACTGCGTGATTTGATGAAGTTAACCTCTATCGCGCCCCAGTTGTTCCGAATAAGATATGCTTTGCGTCTTTCCTTAGATTTCTAATTTACTAACCAATACACCTGTCCCTCCACACAGATCACCTGCAGACACAGATTTAACTGTGTGAGGAACAGTGTTGGGAGTAACGGCGTTTAAGTATAACCGCGTTTCTAACGCCGTGTCAGCTGCTCCAATGCTGTTCCAATCATAGACATAATATACATAGACGCTTGGCCGCTACCGCCTATCGGTACTGATAAGAAATGCGGCCGCCATCTTGGAACGGTCGCCCGCTCTGCTCAGTGTAATCCGTTTGGCAGGTGCAATGAGCTGTGAGCGCATTCAATGAATCATACCGAACTGAATACCGAACTGATTTCCACGTGGTTTTTTTGGCCAAAAAGGTCGTACATGCAGCTATGACACAGGCCACATAGTTCGGCGTATTTTAATATTCATTGTGGACTATTGTGGAATATTACAGTAATGTAATATTGTGATATATGATGTGACATAGACTATGATAGGTATTTTGAAAATCACACTATAATTTTGATAGATAAGCAGAAACACATAGTAGTAGTAAAGTCAGCCGTTTAATACGTTAAAAAAAACAATATAGGATTATATTATACTTTAAGAATTTTATAATTCGCACGCACACTCACACAAATAAATAAATCAGATGGAATTCAGAAAAATCAAAAAAATATAGGTCAAATTGAATCATTACTTCCAACACACACACACAAACTTAAAATCAATGTGACGTTTGGCGTTGTGGTGCCGGGGGCAGCCAAAAGAGATGCTCGGTGAAGCCGGTACAGGGAACCAAAGAAAAAAGGTTTTGGGTTTGTCTAAAGCTGGAACGGCCTTAGAGAAATGTGAAGGTAGCCTACACACCTAGACAGTTTAACAGGACAGACACATCTGAATCCACTGAGGGTCAATATCACCATTGTGTTTTTGTTTGCATTTTGGCTCATGATTCCAGCTCTTTGGAAATTACACCCTGAATAAGAGCTTATGAATAGTACATACATTTTTGGACTTATGACAGATAATTACATCCTGTATTTGGACTTTCTCCTCAGTGTATGAACTAGTCTGAAGTATGTACACTGATGAGCCAAAGAAATTGAAGCAAATATTACCAACCGACAGTGGTCTGAAGAGGGTCTAAGACACACACACACTAAAACCCCTGGAAGAGGACTGTCTTGCAGAGCTTCTTTCTCGTAGTCCCTTTTTGCAACGCCTTAGCTTGAGAAACACAGACACAACCAATGACAACAAGTCTGAATGATGGTTGTCGATGCCAAACTGTGTCTCTTCAATGTGTTCCCCAAGCAGAAAAACATCCTCTGTTCCAATCTCCTCTCGGACGATGTGTGTGGCTGTCGACACTTTAGGAGCTTGTATTGTTGAAGCTCGGCGGATCACCCTCTCTGCAGCTCTCAGCACCTTACAGTAATAATACAAAAATAATACATATTCATATACCGCTTTACAGTGCTTAAATACACTTTACATAACAGACAAAACAAAGTAACCTTAATATAGAAAGATTAAAATATAAAAAAAATAAAATAAGACAAAACCAAACCTTTACTGTGCCAAGTTGCTTTGACATTGAACTCAGCTAAGCTATCAGTTACTCTGCCATGAATAAAGCTTCACTACACAGTGAAATGCAGCAAGCTAAGCTAATCACAAACACAGCAGTAGGCTAGTTTACTACATAGGAAGCTACTTTAAGATGCGTTAATTCCACATGACAAGAAGGTTGTGTGGCCAATGTTATACCAGTTATATTACTACAATAACATTACTGTGTCAGTTTCAATTTCAATAAGTGTTTTGGAATATGACTTATCAAGTCTCAGTTCATATTCAGGTGAAAACCAGCCGGTGAAGTAAAGCCAAGCTATCTGACTGCGATTTCAGTACAACTCGCTCCTTCTCTACTCTTTGGTAATATTCTTTTCACAAAACACAACAAATAGTACGGTAATATTAAATCTTACTTGTGAAAGATAATCCCCCGAGCCCTGCTGGCGATGGTCCGCCGATTAGCGCAGAAATGACCCGCCATCCGTGGGCCCCCGCCAGCCGACCTCGGTTGGTGTTTGGGCGGACGGCTCCCCGGCTGCGGGTTCGCCTCTAGGGCCGGGAGGGCCGTGCAAGGGGTGGCAATGGACCTCCCCGGTCGCCCGATTGGTACGAGACGGAGATGCCCCGTCTGTCCCAGCAGTCCTCCCACGGAGCACGTTGCCTTGCGCGCCGGTTGGCGACCCCACTCAAACCCCCCGCGGGGCTACACTGTCACTCGTTGCAGCGTGCGTTCCAACAAACGCAGTTTCTCGGACCGATGCCCCGCTCCGCATCAACCCCGGGGGCCGGAAATAAAAACCGAATGGGTTGCTCGCTCCTTTTGCTTGCCGCTATGAACGCACACTCCCGATCTTGAACGTAGAATCGATTGCTCTTCCTTGGGTTCCCGGATGTTGCGGTTGAATATTCTGCGGTTGAATATTTTGCGGTTGAATATTTCGAGGTTGAATATTTTGAGGTTGAATATTTTTGAATGTTGAATTTTTTTTTGATGTTACATTTTTTTTAGGTTGAATTTTTTAACGTTGAATTATTTGCAGTTGAATATTTTATCGTTGAAAAACATTCAGATTCATCATTTGATACACAATTTCATGCATAATTATTCAGTCCTAGAAATTCAACCACCTTTTTCTTTCAAAATCCGATGACACAGATTTACTTCCATATATTTGTATCATTATATATATATATATAAATAAAGAAATGTATAAATACGAGTATGCCCTGAAATGTACCGCATACAATGAATGGAGTATTAAGCAAAAAATGCATATCGGATCAGCCTGCACGGGAAAATCCCGATCTGTCTCCCGATCCAGATTGTTTTCAAAACAAGGTCCATGTTTTCCAGCGCACCTAGCGCACACCTAGCAACCTGTCCAGCATCCCACGTGTCTGTGCATGTCCCACCAAGAATTTAAAGTTATCGATAGAAATGTCAGCTGTTTCGGATTATTTTACCCTAAAAGACGAAGAGGCGGAGTGCAATACTTGCCACAATAAAGTCAAGCGTGATGGTTAACTTGGCTAGTTGTTCTTAAGAGTAAAACCCTTTTCAACATGAGCATAACAACAAAATAGGTAAATATCTTTAATCTTTAATGCATGCTCGGATCGGCCGGTATCGGTCGGCAGTGCAAAAAGCTGGACCGGGACATCCGTAATATATTTATATATATTACACATATTGTCACATATTTTCTGGAGTCTCCCACACACTGCCTGACCGCCAGTAATAGCAATTAAGATGACAATATTAAGGCTTGTTAACAAAAACACCCACTGTCTATTCCAATGCCCGAGTAACAGTAGACAGCATCATTCAGCAGAACGAAAATGTCTGTGCATTGTGTAATACATTTGTACACACAAAATAAGACAATAGTTTGTGTGAAAATGATTGGGTCAGAAAGGGAAACGGACAATAGCTTAAGTGTGATGGTGCATCCATTCTGAAAAACAAATGGTTCTGCAGCTTATTAACCTTTCCGCCCTGTGCCTATCAAACCTTACATATGCATATGCGTGTGCGTGCGTGTGCGTGTGTGTGCATTCACATGAACGCAGTAGGGGCAGAAATATTGTAATAAAATTAGAGGTCAGAAAAAGCCTCCGGCTTTTGTTCTCTATATTTCCCCCACAACACACCCCTCTTTTTGCCTTCATTCCCACTGTTATTTCTCATTTGCTCTATTTGAATGGATCTCCTAAAATGACAGACAATCATAGATACAGACACTTTTTTAAAGCCTAACATTGTATCAATTAAAGACTGGTTCCCAGTTGAATAAGAGGAGCAGGCAAGAGGATGAGTTGAGGCGGCGGTTGTGACAGTAAAGTAAGAGTCAATGTTATAGTTTCGTACTGACCTGAAGTGAAGGTTTTTGAAGGTAAAGTGTGTCTCGACGATGCCAGTGGTCTTCACTCGGGTCCTTAGGATGTCCTGCTCCGTGGGCTGGTAGTCTGTCGCGCCAATCCGATCTAGGCTATCTAGGTAGCTGCACAGACATGGAGACATACGCAGTTTGAAAATCAGCATCAATCGTCTAGTAGTTCAGCTACTTTAACAAGATGTGGTACGTCTGTCAAGCTTTGGATTTCTCCACATGCTGAAGTGGTGAAGGTGAGGTCTCAGTGAAAAAGTTTCTACTTTAAAGAATTCGAAGAATCAAATCTTTTTTTGTGCCTTTTTCATACACAAAAACTACTGCAGGCAACAGCAGCCTGTACTGCACATCCACCAAAATCATCACCAAATAAAACACATCCAAAATCCGGGGTTAAGAGGTTTTCAGTGTGGACTTCAGTCTCGGATGCTACGAGAGACTCTGCTAATGTTAACGTCGAACTCTTAGTTGGATTTGCGGAAAGTTTACATTCCATTTAAACCCAGGCATTGCTACCGAAGATAGTGTTGTCCGAGAGCCTTTTTCTTTTTTACTCTTGAAATTGAAAATCTACTTATTAAACATTAGCTAAGGCCCACAATACAATTATAACAACAATCACAGTAAAAAACGTTATTATTCAGATGACTTTTCAGAGCAGTTGGACGAGCAATAGAGACACTGACAGCTAATCGGTATCTAGTCAACTTAAAAGAACGCCATTTACTTTTTGATCATCAGTGTGGATCATCACATTGTTGAGCGTTATTGTTCTTGGTTTAAACATAGAGTACTTAAAGCAACTAAGTGGTGCGCTGCTCAGTAAACCATGAGTTCTCATACTGCTTCCTAGGAATTCTCGTTCTTTGAGTTGTTCCACAAGTAGCTTTGTGCATGTCATCTTTGAGCATCACTTAGGTCTCAGTAGCTCAAATGGGTAGATTGCTAATCACACTGACAGTAGGAGTGTCATCACTAAAACAAGGATGCATTTGTTGTGTTGCTTTCCACTTTGTGTGACAGTGTGATGATGTATGTCATGGCTCAGGTGACTGAAACAGTGAACATTACATAACAAGCAGAATTTGACAAGCACCAACTGAATAATGTAGTAATAATGATATTCAATGTACAACTCTCCTGACTGCGTTGGGACTTTCAGTTCCCTCCATGCTCTCTGTATTGGGTCTCAGCTCTATTGATAGTACAGATCGGATGAATCTCACTGAACATGCAGAGAAGCTCCCTGGCTGAGGGAGACTGAGGAGAAGAGGACGAAGACGGAGCTGTGGCTTCACTACTTATTCACTTTTACAGCATATCCAATCTGTTAATCTTTTACAGCATATCCAATCTGTTAATCTTTTACAGCATATCCAATCTGTTAATCTGATAGTGGCTTGTGTCTGCTATGTTCTCCTAAAGCCATGCTCTTACCCTATTCTGAGATTTCGAAGACCAGGTGGAGAGTGATAACCATCAAACATTATTGCTGTTCTGAACCAATTTAAGATGAGCTGACGAAAAGTGGCACAGAACTGCAGGACCTATGAGCAAAAAATATTCCCACATCATGCATCCATTTGGAGTAATGGATGTAAAGCGTTTACTCATAGATTGGCGGGTGGCGGTTTCAGTGCTTTTCTAAATGGATGCTGAGTTACTTCTAAAAGCATGAGGGAAAAGTATGAGCTAATGGTCTCTCACACACACACACCAGTGATAAGAGCTATTGATCAATCAGAAAGATATGGGTTTAGATTATGGGGTGTGGAGAGGAAGTAAATGGGGAGAACAGAAAGAGGGGAGACAATGAGAATATGAGGCAGAAATTGATTGGATTGGGAGGCTGAACACTTTTATTTGCTTGAGACATCACCACTTGCAGTATGTGCAGCAGTATGGAATGAATAAAATACAATTAATCAAAAAGAACAAAGTTGTGGGTTTGTTTGTACTGCATGTAGAAAGTGTAGAATAGTTTTTGGATGCACACCTGAACTCGTGAAATACCTTTAGCAGCAAAGGAGGCTGAGCCTTCTAAAGATGTCAGCTCACACATTCTCAAAAATGTTTTTGGCAGGAACTTAAATAATTGAAGATTAATGTACCTGAGTAGCCTATATTTTAGATAAAATTGAGCTACACTGCAGTAGTCTACATCCTCATCCTGATATGGTGGACTAAGTCAATTTACATCACATCCCAGTTAAGTCTTCTTTGATTTCCCTGGTGATGTAGAGTGTGCCTGAGGAGGTATAAGGTACAAAAATGAAACCACTCAGGAGAATGTTGTCTGTGAGGTGATAATTAAAAAATTGAGTGCACGTTGCACGTTGATCGACCATTCTAAGCCACGATTTTCAGCACTTGTGTGATATTTAACATTTATTTTCATGTGTCAGCCATAACTCTGTCACTGCAAGAAGATGCTTCAGTTAACTTTGAATTGCCTTGTTGTTGGGAGGGTGCTATACAAATAAAGTTACCTTGCCTTACTGTAGTTAATACACTGATGAAAACAGTAACCCTGTGCCTTTGCCAAATAAGGCAAATATTTTTGTATTACATCCAAAACTCAGTCCAGTCTCTCTCTCTCTCTCTCTCTCTCTCTCCTCCTCTCCCTCTCTCTCTCTCTCTCTCTCTCTCTCTCTCTCTCTCTCTCTCCCCTCTCCCTCTCCCTCTCTCTCTCTCTCTCTCTCCCCCCCCTAACGTTTTCTGAACACATTCTGAAATACCTTCACAAACACAAAGTTCTGTGTTATTCTAATAAGATAATTTTAAATAATCCTTTATTTGTCCTGCAATGGGGAAATTCCCAGGATCTTTCAACACCACAGGACCTTAACAAACACACCCAAACCCCGCTGCCATGTAGTGCTATTGATCACTTACTAAAGTGACTGAAGTGCAATGACTGACATTAGACATTACACATCAGTTAAATGTTGGTGACATTCCCAAATATAAAGGGTGGTAGAAAACTAGATCGACAATTGTACACAAAATATAACATGTACACATATGGCATAATATGTAAACTTTGAAACATTCCTTAAAAACCAGTTTATGTGGACTGTCTTTTTCTTTTACAGTCTGCGGACGGGAGGTTGACTATCCTCCTTCATAGCTGTTGCTAAGTAACTGGTTTTAGAAGATTGGAAATCTCCCCCTACTGTTATGTTCCGACACATATTTACAACCAGCACTTGTCATTTCTACATAAACTGCAGTGAGATGATGCAACATGACCGAACCACGATACAACATGGCTGGATCAACCGAGGGAGAAAATTCCCGCCAGGAAAAGAAGATAAAGGGAAAATCACACTTAAAACTATATCATCCATTTGTACATCTTGGCTATGCCACTTTGATCAAACAAGTATACTGCCTGTTAATGGAGGGCTCGATACACTCCATGTATTTTATACAGCAGTCTTAATGCAACGCACCAAACTCAAATCCGCTGTCCATTAAACTGTCGAGCCATGGAACAGTCATCCTGTATTTTAATACATTTACTTTTTGTTTGCAGTTGTTGTGTTGGTCGCGTCGCTTGTTACAGCTCTAACAGACATCTAATTTAAACTTGATTTAATTTTCTTGAATTTGTATTTCTTGAATTTGTATTTCTTTGAATTTGTAAAACTATATAATATAGTGTCCTATCTTTACACCTTGATTAAAATTGTATTTGTTAGAGTTGTTCCGATTTCGATACTAGTAACGAAACGCCACATCAGCGCAAAACACATCGTTATAAAAACAAAACCACGACCCTCTAATCATGGGAACCATGACATTCCCTTACTCCAACTACTTGCACTGATTGGAGTCAGACAGGGTTGCTTTTGAAGGAAATGAAATGTGTCTGTTGAGTAAGTTTTTTCGTTTGCTCTCGCGGTCGGCCACGCGTCCGTTGCCTAATAATCCGTGTACCATTCGTTCATTCGTTTTTCAAAATGAAGTGTGCGAAAATCGATCACTTTATCCGGGGAAGACGCCGCACCGAAGCCCTTGTCCCAGCACTGTTCCATTCGGCCTGGTGGGAAAAGTCACTAAAACGTCAAAAATGCCCTCTGTGACGCCAAAAAGTACCCCAGTGAGCTTACCTTACGGGCGGGCACGGGCTATATAAAAACTGGATGAAACGGGGTGAATCGCTCGTTATCTTTTTTTCCATTTTTCATTTGAGCACACAATTCCAAATAGGAAAACAAGTTGTTATCCGTTATTTCCTTTTGGTTTTGGAAACGAATATTGAGGAAACAAGGCATTTATTTGTTTTTTTAGTTTTGGTTTTATTTTGAAAAACGAATGGTACATGGATTCCTAATGATCGACTAGCCAACCTATTGGACAACCTTGATCTAGGATCGTATGGCGTTATATTTGTGCCTCAATCCTGTGCGCGTAATTTTAAGTTTTGAGCACAGAGAACTATATTTTAAGAAAAACATATTCCGTGCGCGCAGTTTACTCCGAAACTCGTTTTCTGCGCGCAGGCAGCCGTTGCTGCGTCTCTCCACCTCTTCACTCACGCGCTTGCTCGACGTTTCACTCACGCGGACCTCCGCTCAGGATTGAGGCACAAATATAACGCCATATGATCCTAGATCAAGGTTCTCCAATAGGTTGGCTGGTCGATCATTAGGAATCCGTGTACCACCACACCACCCTCAAAGTAAAAAAAAATTGTGCCGCAAAAAGGATCACTTGCGTCTGACAAACTGTGCCTCTAAAAGGATCACCTAAGTCGGACACTTTGAGGGTGGTGTGGCGGTTCGGGGCTGCGCTGTGGGTCTGCGGGGCATAGTGTGTCCAATGCAGGTGCCTCTTTTAGCCTAAATGCTGCAAACTTCAACAACTCGCTGTAAGCTTCCGCGATGCTGTAGAAGTTCTACTAGCAATTTTATTGGAGACCAACAGAGAATCACAACTGACCTTCTTTAATTATCTGATTGGTTGGTTTTGTGGCACAAATGTAACACTGCTGCAAGTCGAGCGAGCGCGTGAGTGAAACGTCGAGCGAGCGCAGAGTGAAGAGGTGGAGAGAGCGCAGCAACGGCTGCCTGCACGAACAAAACGAGTTTGTGGAGAGGGCACCTGAGTAAACTACGCGCACGGAATATGTTTATATTTGCTAAAATATAGTTCTCTGTGCTCAAAACTTAAAATTACGCGCTCAGGATTGAGGCACAAATATAACGCCATAGGATCGAGAAGGGATAATCCCTCATTAGCGAATCGGTAACCATTATCTGACAGGACTAGCGGTGCTGCCTTGTGTACGGGGACGCTGTGCTGCAACAACAGGTAATTGATTAACTAAAGCCTAGTTTATGCTTCTGTGTTTTCGGAGAAATGCAAGCGCAAGCGCCCCTTGCGTGTCCCTTGCGTATAGTCCCAACCCCCCTTGCGTCCTTGCGCGTGTCGACCAATTTTTCCAACCCTTGCGTCTACGGATACGCAAGCTCCGCAAGGAAACGCAAGCCGCAGGGCTGTGATTGGTCTGCTTACTACATCCTTGCCAGAGTCTCGGATTTCCAGTTTCATAGCATAATTCCGCCATTATTAAAACAAATATATTTTACGAGAGAATGAATCTGATCTAAGAGCTTTTGTCTGAAGAAATCCGTAAATATGACCACTTAGAAACACGCGCGTCATTGGCAGACTATAAAGACGCGCGGATGGGCTCCAATTCATGAACGTAGATCTCCGCAAACGTCGGTTTTGCCGGTCGGCGGGGGGTTAAAGTTGTGAAGGAAATACGGGACAAATATGTCCGCGAAAAGAGACGAAGAAAAGCAGAAGTGTTGATGCACGGGGCAAAAAAAGTCTCTGATTAATTAATAAACAAACCAACAACTTCGACTCGCAAAGGCGGCACTCTCTAGGTCGTCTTCGATAATAACATTACTCCGTCTGGTGTTCTGGCGGAGAATTGCTTTGCAACACACGCAAGCCTTTTTGAACCATGAATTGAAACGAGTCCGTCATGCAACACGCAAACGCAACAGAGACGCAGAAGCATGCGCCGGCCTTAAGCCATAAGCAGCTAAGATATTGCTTGCCTTGTCTTCCAGACATGAAGCTGCTTCTCTATTTAGTCTCGAATGTAATCAGCTTAACTGCGATGTGGTCAGCTGTAATTCTGCCATGTGTATTCTGTCAATGTTTCAGGCAGTGTACTGCGGGACCAATCTAACATCAACGGGTTTCTGGCCAAGTGAGCAGGTACAGTAACAGTAGCGTTACAGATGTGAAGGTGGCAGTTCAGCACTGCTCCTGTTTCACTTCCGGTTTGGAAACTTAAATAATGTTTTGTCTTAGTCACAGTAGTTCAAGCAATATTACTTTAGAACGGCACAGAGTGTGACCTCTTGATGAGCATTGGAGAAACCTTGATGCATGACTTGTGTGTATATGTCATAATTAGACTACCATGCAGACCTTCCACTTTGATGCATGATTTATGTGTGTGTCATCTCATGCAAAATCATCAGATGCAGACCCCTGAACAGCAACTTGACGCATGACTTTCATGTGTTTCAACTCTTCAAGTGCTTTATTTATTATTTTAATTAATGTGTATTGATTTTAGACTTCCAACCCATGCCTATAAACCTCAGAAAACTTAAACTCACTTAAAATAAACTGAAAAATCCCATAAAGGTCATTGCATTTGGCCATGTGGTGGACGTAACCGAGGACCAATTGGCAGGATATTCAGATCCCATAGAGTATGTGCATTGTGCTTAATAGGTCAGGACTCACGGAGCATATGCACAGAGAAAGGGAGCCTGGGGCTGTTCTTGCTCCTCTCAAGACCAACACACACAGTAGTGTAGATGCATGTGTGATTACATACTCACACCAACACAAACCAAACTATAACCGTCTTCACTAAATTATCAGCATTCACTGTATTATCCGAAAACAAAATGTCCTTTTCAAAGTAGTGTAAATAATAAACCATGTAACGTTAACCTACCTATCGAAATTTTGACCTATTCAATTTGCAAGTTTGCCAGACTAAAAACCTGAAAGGAGAACCACTGGTCCACCTTAAAGGTCAAGCTATAAGTGAGCCACAGTTGTTGCTAACTTCAGGGTTAACCTTCTTCACTTTAATCAACAGACGGCAGGCTCGATCTCTTACTACGTGCGTTCAACTTACCCCAGGCATAAATACACTGGCTGAAACCTTGACAAAATACAGCAGGCAGTTGCCTGTTGGGCGCATCCACTGCAGCTGGTGATCAATGACTGATTTATGGTTGGTGCATAAGTTATCGTTGCAGTTAGGAACTTTAACCGCCGCTCCCCTGCATGCAAGACAGTAATGTCGGTTAACAGTTTATGAAATTTTGGTTGAACGGGGAAGGAGGCAGAATGTGGTCTGATCATGTGCTGTCTGTCCTAACAGTTCATTGGTTGCTCAGCCTGTTCTGCTCCACAGGACACAACATAATAGGAAGTGTGCATCAATCTTTAATGTGACATTTAACGGAGGCACACAGACACACACCGACCCACACACACACATGCTTGCACTCACACTCTGCGGATGTTGTTCACGTTAATTGACTACATGTAAATGTTGATATGAATATGTCTGCACTCACAAAATGCCTGCCATGGTGAGAAATGATTTTGCGCTGTAACTTCCTCTATTGGTCTCTGTCCTCTTTTGCTTGCTCATCCTTTTGACGAAGTCACTCATTTTATAGCCTTTTAAGTCTAATTTGCCTAGCGGCCTGTATCACATCTATCACTTTAATTTGTTTTCTTCGGCAAAGCCTCTGTTTAAATTTTCCAATTGGACTATTTTCCTTCCATCATTTAATATATAGTCTGCAGTGTTCTGTTTTCCTTTTTGTTGTCCGAGTCTGCATACCTGGGAGATTCTCATTCAATTGCATTTCATTTCAAGATGTGTTTTTTTTATTTTATCCACTTCCAAAGTTAAAGTAATTTATATATATACATTAATTCATCTTAATGTCATGTATGTATGGTGCACAATTATGTTTATGTGCTACTTGCACAAAAGTGGGAAATTACTCTCTCTCTCTCTCTTTTCCTTCCCACCCACCCACACACACACAGGCACTTAGCATAAATCAGGTGCTGGACTTGTTATGGCGATTGACTGAGTGTCGTAATAGCTGGTGTATAATAGCATTTGGAAGGTTGTAAATAAATAAGATCTCTTCGAGATCATTTTTTTGTTTCTTGTTGTGATTCACCGCCCGCTGATTGGGAACACGTTTAAGTGTTCTTTTGCTAAAACAGTGGAATAAATAGGCTCTATTTAACATCAGGCCTATTCTATTACATCCTAAACATAATGTGTACGTACTACTGCGCTGAATCGTTGAGCTGGTACTCGCGGGCTCGGCTGAAGCACTCCTGGATGCCTGAGTCGGACCACAGGCGAATCATGGCGGAGAGCAGCTCGGCAGAGTAAGGCTCTGTGTCCTCCATACGACTGACCACATCGCACACCATCTTAGCATCCGCCTGCAGGGAACACAAGAGGGTTGATGCAGGGAGGTGAGTATTCACTGAGGCCTGAGGAGGAGCAGCATCCTCTCTAAACTTTGGTTGGTGCCGTAATCCCATCAACCAGACAAAATGACATCAGCATGGTTATTGAAAAGAAACAAGCACCACAGACTGGCACTCATTGTAAAATGTATTTCAAACAGTGTGCCAGATTATTTGTTCACTACAGTTTACACTGGAACACACATGACTTCATGTGATGAACCCCGAGTCAGTTAGGATGCAGAAAAAAAACAAAGCTGTAAAGAGGTCAGAGTTAAAATAGTGGACAAACGTCCAAGGAGATGTTGAAAATCCGCCAGCTGGAGAGTGGTACGATAGACAAACTTTTTTTTTACGGTAGCTGAGAAACGCTGAGGCGGAGACTGTTATCATGCAGCACAGATCTGGCTCCTTCAAGGGTAAAGGATGTTGTTGGTCTGCCTGTTCGATGGATATCAATCCACAAGCAAACAAGCAGTTATATCACCTCCGAGTAGCTGACATAACTAATAAAAAGGAGTTACTGTTTTAAACTAAAAGTATTTGAGGTTATGTGAATATCAAAGCCAATATGGTATATCAAAATTGCCTTTCCAATTCACTTACTGTATAATGGCAGGACACAGAGGCCTTGACTTTGTACTCACTTTATATGATGCATACATTTATCATCACATTCAATAATAGCAACATGAATACAGGCATCTTGGAGCAGAATGAAATATTTTCTATGTATGTGACATTTACCTTGTGGAGTACATTTACAATAAACACAAGTTTTAGGAACTGGCAAAATAAATGCAGAACTGCTTTTGGTTCTGCATTAAAATATTTACAGAAATAGCTGCCAGTGATAAATTGCTACTTTTGATTAAAGTTGTTCTTCTGGTGCCATAATAAAAAAAAAATGGTAAAAAAAAATGTTGATGGTAATACAGCTTTGTGTTAGACTATAATAACTATGTTATGAACTTTCATTGCTGCCTATTAGTGATCCCCAATTCTAGTAAATATATTGTGAGATAAAAGATTCCAAATATACTTCAACAATGTAACTAATACCACACAGCACGGCACACTAGTGTAGTTTTAACTAACAGATGCATTTGTTTACTGCGTCCTTGGAACTATTTGGATCAGCAATAGTTGGTACCCTTCTGTTAAAGAAAGACAAACCCCACAATGTTTACTGAAAAATATAAATGTACTGACTAGTTTTGAATTGTGGTTCAACAGAATTATATATATAAAAAAATAAAAACAATGAAAATGGCCTGGCCAAAATAGATTTCAAGATTTAGCACAATTTCTGGCACTGTGCAGCACATTTTGCTTCAGAATGCCTTGATAGTCGTGATATTTCATTTTACCCAGAGTAGATTCAAAACACCCCATTACAGATGCAGAAAAGCAGCCCAGGCCAGAACGTAACCATCCTCTTCCATATTTCACAGTAGTGTTTTTTTCTTTGTACGATTAGTTTCCACGTCTGTGAACATAAAGCTGATATGACTTGCCAAAAAGCTCAACTTTTGTCTCCTCTGTCAAGAGGACATTTTCCGAGAAGCTTTGATGCTTGTCATTATGCATCTTTGCATATTCTATTCTTGCTTTCAACACTGGTGTCCTCCTCGGTCGTCTTCTATGAAGTCCACTTTGGCTCAAACAGCGAACCGATCGTGCGATCTGACACTGATGTACCTCGACCATGAATGTTCCTCTACCAGCCAGATCCAGCTACAGTTTAGCTACAGTCCCGTGGACCTTAAACTTCTGAAGATGTGAAACTGTTGTCACAGAAACATCAATTTGCTTGGTCATATAGCCTTTACTTTTAACATGCTTGTCTATAATGTTCTTTCTAATCTCCGGAGACAACTCTCTCGCATGTTCCGTGAGGTGCACACCATGACAACAAACAGCACGGTGACTATATATTTTTCACCCTTTCAATAGAAGGACACACCTTAAGTTTAACATGTTCTTACGGGAGAATTTTTGTCCATCTTTTCCAGGGTTACGATCATTTTTGTAACAAAGCAGCTTCAATGTCATTAGTTAATTTTCCGTAATTCTTTATCCATTATTACTTTTGTCAGTTTCAAGTTATTTCGGTGACCATTGTTTTTTTTTTCTTTCTTTATTGGAAGGGTACCAAACATTCCGTCCATGTGTGTCTATAACAGAGAACACACAGTGGAATAATATGAATATTCTCTGCAACACTATACCTCGTTAACTCCATCACTTGAACAATATAGCATACATGTTTTTACTGATACAGGAAGGGGATGAGTGTTGTTATTCCCTTACTGTAATTCTATACAACCTTTCTAATTATATTATGCAGCACTCCAACAGAAATGAATAAAGGCCTAGACTCTCGAGTTTCCACATACCCCTAAAAATTCCCAGCAGGCCTGGTAATGAGATAATAACAGACTACGTGAGATTGGAGACCTGATCAAAGATTCACCCTGACACAGTCAACACATGGGGGTCACTTGGTGCAACCAGTGTAGCCTAAATACCTTTCATGTACTTAAGAATTTCAACAAGTTGCTTGGCTGACCCCACTTTGAAAGTCCAACAGGTTAATGATGTCAGCAAAGACCCACCGGACACGGAGGGATTTGGCAATGATGGTTGGTGATAAAAATACGATTGCTCTTACAACAGATAATTCAGCTATAAAAGTAAAGGCATGATTCATTTGTCCAAATCCACCTGTCGACCGGCGCACCTCCGCGGATACGCGCGCGTGTCCATATGATCGCTCATTATGTTCGCGGAAGTTTGTCGGGCGGGCCGCATTTGGTACTCGTTCGCGGGCCACACAAAGTGTGCCGGGGGGCCGCATGCGGGGGACCCCTGGTCTAAGGTGACAAACATGACGCACTGGCTACCTCCACATAAGAGATAGCATTGTCATTCATGATTGAAGGAGATGGAAGAGAAACTTTTGTTTAACTCTAGGCAATAAAACGTCACAACATGACTTCCTTGGGAAAACACCCAGATCCTGGTTCACAAATGATCCTTAACACCTGTTTATCTCAGGAACACCATGTCTCAGTTCAAGAGGTCACAAATCTTCTGTCCACCTTAATCAAACTTAATTTTCCCTGCAATGTCCTTGTAAAATACTGTGCTAATCCATCCAGCACTGACATAAGTGAAACTGTGGGGCTGGAGTCAGTGGATCAGTGGGCACATGATTCACCCTCATACTATAAAAACCTGTAGGAAATCCCAACGTCATCCATGAAATAATTACTAGAAATAGATACTTTTGTTTAAACCAAAGTGGTGCACCACAAATATTGCCTCGAGAGCCATGGCATTTGCATGTTGTAAAAGCAACCACTTTTAGTGTAGCAACCATACTGTATTAATACAAAGGGCTTCCTGCCTGCCTGTTTGTTTATGTTCATCACATACACAAAAGATAATGTAGTCCAGCGTCAATCTCAGCCAATAATATCCAAGTGGCATCGACCAACAATATTTGATAAGGCTTTGGGTTGAATAAACAGCTTTTGAAGAGGGAAAAAGAGGTGGAACCCGCTGGCCATTGTCCAACAATGACAATCATTTTTTTATTAGCCTCAAAATAGCTCTTAAAGCGACCTGACAATCCGGTCGTATTGGCATCGTCTTCCAACTCCAACATCGGTCTTGAGCATCAAGTTTCTTGTCACATAGAAAACGACGGGCACAAGGAGAAGGGAAGTCTTTGCCCTTAAATCCACTGGCTAAACTGTAAATATTTGAGGCTAAATTGTAGTGGGCTCCGATGGTTCAGAGATTGATAGGATTTCAGTCAGACTCATTTCCTTTATTGTGGGCCGTTTGCTCCTTCCTCTGCGTCTAATCATACCAACTCATGCTTGACCTTGTCCATTCCCTCTTTCAGCCATTAGCCTTTCTTCCATCATGATCATCTCTGTCATAGTCTCTTTGTATCTGACCTCCACCTACCCATTGTACTGCACTGTCCTTTTCCCATCTATCAGTTCTTTATCTTGTCTTCCGTCTGCACCTGTGACCATGTTCGTTTGGTCCTTTTTCATTTGTTCACCCCTCGCATCCTATTTCGTTTTTTTCCTCTCTCCTTTCCACTAATATTTAACCTATTTTAGTCTGAACCATCAACCCTCCCTCTCGTTCTCTCCTGTCACACAGTCCTTTGGTCATTTAATTATGCTTCTCTCCTTTATTATGTATTTTTAGTTTTCCCTGGCCTCTAAATCACCCTCCCTGAGGTCAAATCAAAGTGTAAATGAGCACACACAAGATATATTACACTTCTCCTAAATGTATGGAAAAGACTAGTAGCTAAAGTACAGAGGAAGTCTGGGGGCTCCTGTCTCGTCAGTGACCTTTAAAATCTCTGAACTGATATTGACACACACACACACACACACACACACACACACACACACACACACACTGAGCCTATTTGTTGAAAAAATGAACTAAAACAGCTAAACTACTAATAAATAAATCTGCTGATAATGAAATCTGTTGAGTAAGCAATGCCATTGATCTGTGTATAAATAGGAATTATATTTGTGCATTCAACGCGTATGAACGCCAGCGTAGGAATTTCCCGATTGTTAGCTAGATAGTGCCAGTGCCAGAAACTCATCGACTCCATGCCACGCCGCATTAATGCAGTAATTGAGGCAAAAGGCTCCAACCAAGTATTGAGTATTGTTCATGCTCATATTTTTCATTTTCATACTTTTCAGTTGGCCAACATTTCTAAAAAATCCCTTTTTTGTATTAGCCTTAAGTAATATTCTAATTTTGTGACACACAGAATTTTGGATTTTCATTTGTTGCCACTTCAAATCATCAAAATTAAATGAAATAAACATTTGAATGCATCAGTCTGTGTGCAATGAATAAATATAATGTACAAGTTACACGTTTTGAATGCAATTACTGAAATAAATCAAGTTTTTCAAAATATTCTAATTTACTGGCTTTTACCTGTATCTGCTGAAACATGGTGATGGATATGATTTTGTGCACTTTGTCAGATATCCATAACTATTCTCAAATAGTCACTCTAACAGCCACAGCTTTGCTTCATGTTGCTTTGATTAATGTACAAGGTTATTGTACATTAATGATTAATGTACAAGGTTAATGTACATTAATGATTAATGTACAGGTGCGTCTAATGATACACAAGGCCCGCTTTAAATCCCCGCTTGGACAGTGAATAGGCAATTATCAGTGCCACCATCATCATCATCATCATCATCATCACCACTGTCGTTGTGCTCATCATCACTCTCACATCCTCAGCATCTTTTCTCTCCCTCCTTGCCTCTATCCGTCCTTTCAATCAGCAATCGGAGCTTACCGTAGACGCTATCATATAGTATTTCTCTGTTATTGTCTCTAGTCATCCAACTTTTTTCAGTTTTTCAGTACACCAACACCCCTTTTTCTGCCCTAAACAAAGTGTACATTCCCCATGTGTGAGGTGTCCGACTAAAGGACACTCTTCTCTGGATTTACCCACCGTAAAGGCGCCTGAGAATTGGTTAGGGGTTAGGCGTCTTGTTCAGAGAGACTTTAAACTACCACCGCATCTTCTCTACACGCGCCACAGTCGCCCCAAAAGGAATCATTACTGATGGTATGGTTTTCCTATTTGGGTCATATCAAGGCATCAGTAATACATTGAGACTGTTGAGACCTCACAGTAACTCTGAAGTAAAAAAGGATGAATTTCAAGTTCCATGTCCTGTCTTCTTTCCCTGATATTTTAGCGAGTTTTTACTAGCTGTAACATTTACTCAGTGTTGTACATTTGGAACATCCTCCCCCCTATTTTCTTCTCACTCCACGGACCACATTGACGTCCTGTTTGAAAACTTCAGAATCAGAAACATTTATTTATTATGTTGGACATTAACAAAATGTCATGGCGGGTGGTGGAAACATGGAAACAAAAGAGAATAATGTACATCAGGGATGTTACAATTTACAAAAGAGAATAATAGACAATTAAATCTAGAATAAAATATAAAAATGGTATATATACACACACACACACACACACAAATATGAACATGAATATATGTTCTAGTTATTTCACAAGAATCAGGTGGCTTTGCTCAAGCCCAGCACAGTTGATGAGGGGAACATCCAACAGAGGCTAAATTCATGCTTTTTAAAATGTTTTTCTATCCGATTGATAGAATAAATAATCAGCTCATTAATCAATTGTCAAATTGTTAGTTGCTACTAACCTTTCAACTATACACAAAGTACAGATAAGACTGATGGGAATGTCATTGGTTTCCTGTGTATTTGAAAATCAAATGTTGACATGAGAAACAAAGCGAGGGGGATCAACAATGTTTTTACAATTTCTCTGGAAGGGAAAGCTGAAGGTCTGCCATTTGTCAACAACCACAGGGTGGATTAATCTGCACATGTTCTTCCATCTGGGCAAAAGTAAAGACTGACCTACAGAATTATTCCTGGATCCATGCTGCCAGCTACTACGACAGAATCAACAGGACTCACTAGTGTGCTAACTGTATAATTAAGTCACAGCAAATGTGACTCTGGTGTCACACATATCTTTAGTGTTTCTATACTGACATTTCCTAATTTTCTGTTACTTATCAGCTTGAGCGATCTGCAAAACACAGCTTCATCTGCCCTGCCTAGCTGAGAGGGAAGGTTTTTATAGACGTAGAACGTATATAGTTCAGTGAATTGGCAACATAAATACATTCCCTCGTGTACTGCTTGACTACAAATAAGCTAGTTCTATTCAATTTCTATCCGATCTTCACCCTCCTTCTATCCCTTTTAATTAAGGAAGAGGAAACACAATGCTGAGATCTGATTTTTAAAATAACAGAAGCTTAAATGTTTTTTGGTCAGCAGTCTGCCGTGTTTGTGTGTGTGGGAGGAAAAAAAACCCAGACCGTCTTGCAGTCATCTGTCCTCTGACATGAGGTGCCTTAAACACCACCTTAAAACTCTCCACTATTTGCTACTTTCTTCTTATTTACTTCACTTTTGAATGAATGTGAATCAGCAGACATAAATATAGTGATGTTTGAAGAGTGGGTCTCCCACAACAAAGTGAGGAAAGTGATTTAACACCTGTAGTCATCACACAGCAGCAGGAATCATGTGTGTCAACTTCTGTCTGATTTGAGGGACTGCGTGTCATTTTACACAAGAAAGGCAGAGTGGCGCAGTGTTTCCCACCGGTTGCCAACTCTACGGTGCGGGGGGTAGTTGGGCTGACGGGAGGAGGGGGAAACACGCAGGAAACACGCAGACACGCTGAAGGGATTGGTAGGGATACCACAATATTAACAATAATATCCCCCAAAAAAATCTGACTGAGAAAACTTTACTCATTGTACATTCATGGCCGTCCTCACGGGGAATTCCGTCCCGTCTTATCTGTCCAGACGTTTTTTATCAAAAGCAAGAGTCCATCCACAAGTCAAGAGGATTATTACATTGACTTTTATATCTCACCGCCTCCAACCACCATAAAGTCTGCAGTTGAGGCTCATGGACTTTGAAACATACCAAATGTGTTTTTTCTTAAGCCCTGAACCATTCCACGGCAATAGCAGAAGTACGCACTTAATATCTCCGTTAATCATTTTAATATATAGATGAAACACTGGAACGTCAGAGGGGACACAAGGGGCTGATGCCTCGCTCATAATGCCTAATGCAAATAAAGTATTATGCTTCTCTTACAAGTGCCGGCGAGCTGCACATGGTATCCGCCACCACATGTGGTCAAATGGAAAAATTAGCTGGTCAAGGTAAGACTGAACTGAGCCCTCCCTCCCCGACGACCGAACTGTTCGCCCCTCCTGAAGTTGTAAACATTAGGGAAAACACTGTACTGTTTAACAAATGTGATGTCAAATGTTCATGTCAAATGAAAATGAACGTGGCTACTTGTGATTCCGGATACTGTGGTCATACCGTCTCCATCAAAGTGTGGGTGCAGTGACAATATGCATGAGCCAGCTCCTCTCTGTCTGGCTGCTTGTGTGTCTGTCACTCAAATCTGCTCTTTTTGGCCTTTGGAGCCAAGATGACCCCCAGAACGCTGCGACGTTAAACCGAAGCTCTTGCCATCCGTGATCTTGCATGACTGCAATCCCACTTGGAGGGATCTAATTTGATGTACATGTGTTTCGGCCTGGGGATTAAGCTATGTTACAGCTTCCTGGTGCTCTGTCCACTCTGGGAAGCCGTACAATGCCTAATATGGAAGGTGGCTGTGTATGTGTGTGTGTACATTTGGGAGTGTGGGTATGAATGAATGAGGTGCAGAGAAGAATGGAGCCTGTATTCTGTTTTTTGTGTGTGTGTATGTGTGCTCAGAGTGTGTTCTATTTTGAAGTCCTGGGCAGTGGGCCACAGACACACTTACAAGCCACAGTCCAAGCCAAGGATACTGTCTAAAAAGACATATTGGAAGGCACAGGGTCAGTATGTGATGTGTGTGTCTGTGTGCATGAGGATGTGTGTGTGTGTGTGTGTGTGGGTGTGTATGTTGAAACTTGTGTGATGGTAGTGAACGAGACAAGCAAAGTGAAAATTAGTGGTGCAACCGATCATGAAACTGACGGATTGGGTCACGGACCAGTCCTGGATTGGATCAGCACAAAAAAAGGGAGGAAATATATAACTTAAAGATCACAATTTTTTGATCCATATTGTTTGAAATATGGTCTAGAACGTTAACAGCGGTTCCCAAACTTTTTTTCCTGCGCACCCCCTTCTATGTCCCAACCTGGTTGGCGCACCGCCAATTCACATTTTATGTTTTTATATTTTATGTTTTTTTATTGTATGGAAAAATCCTTTTATATATGTCAATGGAAAAATCCCACTTAAAAAAACAGACCGCCATTACATTTTTCCTCTCGCGCACCCCTCACACTTTGGGAATCCCTGGTCCAGAAGGTATCAGACATTTCTTGTTATGCATACAGCTGTTGCTAGCTAACTTGGTACATCACATACCTTGATCAATAAATTGACTGGGCCAAAGCGGTGATCAAATAAATACTTACGCCATTTGATCAATTTCATTGCTCCAGATATTGCACACAATGGCTATTTTTTTTAAACATTAAAAAGCACTAAATTCAAGATCCACAAAGGTTGGTTCATGCAAGTAAGATAGACCTGCTATTGAGCTGCCGCACGTTCATGCAAACGCTGCACACGGGCCACACACCACAAACAAAAAGAGAACAATATTGACTGCATGAATAAAACACAAGCATAAGAGAAACAGACAACGTGATAACCCAATTACACCAAGCGGGTGTGTGTGTTTGTTGACGTCACAGTGAGCATCAGCCGTCAGATAGCTTAGAGAGAAATCATAAGTGGCTCCATCAACAATCTGTTCTCACTCACCTTGTCTCTTATAGTCTTCACTTTATCGTACCGACAAACGTCACGACATACAGAAAACAATAGTAATACATTGACACACTTTTCATGTATGGTTTTGTCTCTTGTCCTTCTCTATTTCCTGCACTCTTTATCTCGAGCTGTTCGCTTTTCACCTCGTTACCATCTCTTTCCTCTTCTCCTCCGTCTGCTGGCAAGACCCCACCCTCTCACTCAGTCGCTCTGCTTCGCTCTCACTCCTCTGCATTATGCGACTCTCTGCTGCAGTTGCCATAGTGACCATCCTCATTTCCCAGGAATGCAGTGCCCCCCCCACCCCCTCGCTTCTCTCTCACTTTTCCCATCTACTGTGCTGCACCCTCCTCCTCCATCAGCATCGTTCTCCTCTTCCCTTCATCTATCCCTCTATCCCGTTTTCTATCCAGCTTCTTGAAAAAAAAAAAAAAAGGTGAGACGGACTGTCGACGCATCTTTCTGGCTTAGTACGTGCACCGCCTTCTTAACCCTCTCCCCCGCCCTGCCTTTCTCTTCCACTTCCTTCCGCTCTTTAGCAGTTGCTTAATAATGGAAGTGATGAAATATTAAATTGTTGTTCAGCCTTTCTGGAGACCACCCCAATGGGGCCTCAACACACCCACACCCGCACACACGCACACACATGCACACACAATTGTAGCATCAAATAGTGGATGTGCAATGAGCTTCATTAGCACTTGTTAACAACATAGATTTGGAAATCTGTTGTTATTTAATGAAGAGTAAAAAAAAAAACGAGGCGGGATGTTTGTACAAAAAGACAGTGAAATCGGATCAGACTAAACATTTAGAGAGACCAGATTGAGATGTATGGGGAATTTGTATAAACTGGAAATGTGAATTTCAATTTCAACTTTGATATTTACATAAACTGGGATTTTAAAGTCTGTAATGAAACATTTATTCCCTCCAGAAAATGATTGTATAAGCTGATAACACATTCTTTAATCTTAAATGAATATGCAATCCTATCATGATTAATGACTGGTTCATTTTAAATCGTTTTATTCCCTGGTTCGTAATGCATAGAAAAAACATTGGTAGCTATATAGTTGTATTGCTATGGAGATATTCAGGTCTGCTGTGTCACACCTCCACATAATAACCACTGCGCATACACTATCAAGCAACTGTGAATGAGAACATGAACGCTCCTGTAAAACCCACTGTAATTACTGTAAGACAGTAACAAATGGGTCACAAATAGTAACAAGGTAACAATGTTATTAAGGTAAAGGCAAGACCAATAGATGGCATGTAAAACCCCTGTGAAAAACACACCCACACCCATGGTGATCTCCATCTGGGCTTGTCAATAGCCCTTTAAAAAAAAGGCCATGTCTCTTTCTCTCTCACTAACCTGCTGTCTTGGCTCGTCTCATCACAGTTCCATTTGCCTGACCCAGAAAACCAGGCCGGAACACGTGTAACCTTTGGCCTCTGTTGAGTAATGTTATTTCCCATTGCTGCCGGGTAAAAACAGTGCTTGCTTCTTTTCCAGTGTTAAAATAAGCAGGCAGCATAACACATGATTATATTAGTGGATTGTTTTTGCCTAGTCCCAATCCTTTGACTGGTGAGAAGTTTAGCGTTGTGTTCTCATTTGCTCTGTGACTTAATAATCACAGAGAGAAAGGTTTTGTTGTTGCTAATTTTTTTTCTCCACACTGCAGTAGGTAGGGGGATCAATATACATCTATATCTGTGTTGGTTTAAAGTATCCCCCCCACCCACAGCTCCCCCTTTACCAGTCGCCCTTTGTGCTCTGAGCACTCACGCTCTTCTCACTTTGTCCCTTTTTCAGTATCAGTCTCCGTCCAATCTACCAATCCGTCACTCACAGCCTCTTTCCTCTCACACTTCATCTATACTTAGATCCAACTGTGAGCTGTCACCCCTACACTTTCCAAACATACCATGTACGCACGCACGCACACACACAGTAAATGAAACCCAGATGAATAGTGAAAATAAAAGTACTTGATCACACCTCAGGTAAGCCAGGGAATGGGAGATAATCAAACCCAGCACACCTCAGTGCTTCACACACATACTTCCTCATATGTCGGTCTGCCAAAGGGAGACCACAAGCGATACATGAAGCGAAGATAAACAAGAGATACAATATTTAGGATAACTAGTAGTTCCTCTGTTTGGGTGTTGGCTCTTAGCTTAGCTTAGCGGGCTAGTTATACAAATTATAGATGTGTGTATTGCTGCTTGTGTGTGCATATTTATTCCCTATTTGCATCAGTCCCAAGTGGTGTTGATTTTCAACAAGCGATGGATGGGGAGGTAGCGGCTGATCTACATGGAGTTATCATGAGGTTTTATTCCTGATTGGAATTAACAAGATCAGTCAGACTTGACCCACCACATGTTACAATTATTATGGAAATTGTATCCAATTAGCTGTTAGATTGTACCTTTGCTGCATTGCTTACCAATATTAAGGCATTTTCATTGAACATTATACAGCTGAAACAAATCAATCAACAGAGAATGAATATGCCAAGATTTTGATGATCAACAAATTGTTTTAGCCACACACACACACTAGCAAACAATCTTTAAATTCAGCTTCTTAAGCGCAAGGATGTGTTTCTTATATGCAGGTTAATGAAACTCATTGGGTTCTGTGGTAATGGTTGGAGATGGAGTATAAGGACAGCATGACATTAGACATGACATTAGACAATGATCAAAACAATCCACATAATAGTTCAGAGCAGTCAAAGGCCAACAACAAAAAGGTTTTGACCAAAATTCTGTGCTTAGGATTAACCCTAACCCTAAAATACGTAACTCTGTTGATCTAAACTGGAATTTTATTTATTGCCAATGTCCAAGTCTTTGTTCTTTCTTTATAGCTTGTTAACTGTTGCTCCTTAGTTGAATCCTAAAGCGCAGAACATGTTTTCCTGAGAAACATAGTAAATGCATCAAATGTGAATCTGACTGTAGCATTATGCAGTGGAATACAGAGCCTGTGTTTGCTGAGCAAGAGCGAGACAGAAGAAGAGGGGGAGGGGACGGAGAGATGCAGAAGAGGAGAGGTAAGGGGGCAGAGAATTTGTTTAGGTCCCTTTTCCAGCCAATAGCATGTGAACAGACAAGGCCAAAACACAGCATCCAATCACATGTAAGATAGGTGGTCAGGTGACCTCATGGTTGCGTGCTTCGAAGAGGCGGCCGGCTAGCCTGGTTGCTACGGTAACTGGTTGGTATCCTAGAGACTGGCAAAAGGGCTTACAGAAAACTGAATGGTAAGACACGCAGCGAATAGAGACTGCGATGGAAAAGACAAAACCTCACCCAATATCCGTTTAGATTTAGATGAGCGCACACACACACACACACACACACACACACACACACACACACACACACACACACACACACACACACACACACACACACACACACACACACACACACACACACAGTTTGATATGACCTGTAACGTGGGTGTGTGGGTGTGGACATTTGGGGCAGTTGTGGCCATTAGAGATAAGAGCTGTTGAATTAGATTATCTTATTTTCACAGCTACAAATACAAACCTTTGCACACGCAGCACAGACAGCACAGACAGCGCTACTAGTCTGGCCTGATGCTTCATTGAGCAGTAATTAAAAACAATCTCTCAAACACAACCATGCTAGATGAGAACACATTCTAAATTTTGAATGTGCCGATCTTGCTTGAGAAAACCTTTAACAGCATCTTTTCCGTGTATGTGTGTGTGTGTGTGTGTGTGTGTCTGTATGCGTGTGTCTTCTTGAATAGCAGAGCTTCAATATTAGCCCCTCATCTCTAATCCTGTAATTGTGAGAAGTACATTTTCATACGATACCTGTATCACTATTGTTCACTTTAGACAAGTGACGTTGTATCATTAATGCAAGGATCAAACATAAGTGGTTACAGGCTGAAGTATTACCTTGAAGAAGTTTCTCTCAGTGGCGTAGCTAAGTCTATGACACGCAAGTCTTTTTAATATCCTCTTTTACGGCCCGGTCACACGAGAAGTGTGAAAATGTTGGTCTGACGGACGCGCACCAACATTTTCATTTACAGACGGACACTCTGTGTCTGCTGGTGGGAGTGTGCTCACCTGTGTGAGTGTTCGCACATGTGGTTTCCCCCACACATAGTGGTAGGGGAGATATGCATGTATGTCATTGGTCAGACATTAAATCTGTGTCATCGGATTTTGAAAGAAAAAGGTGGTTGAATTTTTAGGACTGAATATTTATGCATAAAATTATGTATCTGAATGTTTTTCAACGTAAAAATATTCGACCTAAAAAAATTCAACCGCAAAGATTCAACTGCAACATCCGGGAACCCAAGGAAGAGCAATCGATTCTAGATTAAAGATCGGGAGCGTGCGTCAAGCAATGAAAAGTGCATGAAAAAGTGGGATTTCCGTCCCCTTAAACGCCCGAAAATCTCCCTAATTTCCGACAATTTCCGACAAATTACAGGCCGCGCACGCCGCGTTCGCCTGTCCCGGAAATTGTCGGAAACAGACTCTGACGTAGGTGGCGATCAGCTGGCGGAGGTGCGAATGGCCCTAATTAGCATATGAATGCAGCGAAACCGTGGGTGGCCGAGCGGAGCGGGCTGAATATCCTTACTCCTTATTGGATGAAACCACAACTTTCAAACAAGTAAAATCACTCGTGATTGGCAGCAAAACCAAAAACATTTTAAAAAAAATGTCACCTGGGCTAAAACTCTCTCTGAAACCCTGATTTGCATTTGTATAGCTCACAGCATTTTTATTTACATGTCAAAGCCTCCCCTAGAATTAGGAGGAGGGGAGTCATGGGGGGCCAACTGCCAAGGGAGGCCCACGTCAATTTCCGACAATTTCCGGCAATTTGCGGGCAAAGCCGAAAACTGCCGGAAATTCCACGACAATTTACGGTGCCGGAAATTGTCGGAAATCCCACTTTCCATGCAGTGGAGCACCCCAATACAACCTTGGCTTGTCGGCTAGCATGGTGACCGGATTTTAGCCATGTCCAGTAAAGGGGCTTCGGTGAGTGTGTAAGATTCAGTAATAGCCAGCTGACATTTGTACATTAACAGACTGTATTGGACATGAACTAAGTGGAAGTTAAACGAGAGCGTACAGCTCTCTATATACTGAATCTTACAGACACAAACCACACCGATGGCATGAAGAAGAGTTAAAACACTCACCGAAGTCTCATTACTGGACATGACTAAAATCCGGTCATCATGCTAGGCGATAAGCCAAGGTTGTATTGGGGTCAGTGGCGGTTCTAGACTAATTTTACTAGGGGGGCCAAGGAGGGTGTTTAACCAGAGGGGCACATAATGACAACAGATGATATTTAAAGAATATAAACTTTATTTTACTTTAAAATCATATGAACATTTATTTTGTACAAGAGTGAGTGGAGGTTCAACAGAGGTAGGTACATAAAAAAAACGAAAAATACAGTACAGGGTACAAATACAGGGTGTCAATTCAATGTGAACAAAACTCCAACAACAATGTGCCATTTCCTAATTATGGAAGCCCCACTACTGTAGACAGTTGAGTCCACACTTTTGTATTTGAATTGGCACAACAATGCTGGATCAATTGAATTTTAATCAAATATACACACACTACACTACAGCAACAGGATACTGCGGTTGTGCTCCCTGGTAAAACTGTCCACAAACACACCAAGATCCAGAGCCTTGACCCTTCTGGACTCGCTGCTCAGGACGCCAAGATCACTAAGTCTCATCCGTAATGCTGGACCGCAGGACGGTTTTTATCAATTTCAGTGTGGAGAAACTGCATTCGCAAGAGGCTGAGCTTACAGGAAGGGTTACGGTGTAAAGAGCTCAAAGAAAACGTCCCTGCACGGCTCAGTGAAACAAACCAGCTCAATTGTAGTGTATGGCTTTTGAGCTTCACCACTCTGTATTTTTCTGTCCAAAACTTTCTTAAATTGATGGAGCTCAGGCCAAATGAAAAAACATTGCTCTCCTTTAAAAAGGCATTACTCTTGGAGCTGAGAAACAGTCTTGCGACCAGAGGAAACCATAGCTCCTCTCACCAGGAGTAGTTGCTGAGCTCTCATTTACCGAGCTGCACCGCTGGCTGCAGTGTTTGGGTGCGCCCCTCTAAGTTACCTGTGTAAAACGATGCGTCACATTAGTTCTGATTTTGGCGCTCGCGCGTAAAATCATTTAAAAAAATCATATTTCTTTTATTTGGTCAGCATGGGGGGGCGGAGGGGGGGTGGGGGGGAAGGGCACCCTATGCCCCTGTGTAGAACCGCCACTGATTGGGGTGCTTGCTCCTTTTGCTTGACGCACGCTTCCGATCTTGAATCTAGAATCGATTGCTCTTCCTTGTTCCCGGATGTTGCGTAGAAATTCGTAGAAATTCAACCACCTTTGTCTTTCAAAATCCGATGACACAGATTTACTTCCATATGTGTGTAGCCAGTGAGGCTCAGCGTTAGAGATGGCAGTGTGTTTGAGTGTGTGAGCGTGCGTATGTGACGGCATTCATAGGACTTATGAACGCACTAACGCACATCTGGATTCAACACTCATTCTACAAATGTGTCATGTGTGTGTCAGCACCCATTGGGGAGAACTTTTCAGTGGTAAAGACTAGAAAGCAGCAGTGACGCAATAGTGAGCTGACTTTAACACACAAACACAATTCTCTCTCTTTCTCCCATTACTCTGGGCTATTCAAGCTGCCCTCCCCCTCCCCCGTTCTCTCTGTGAGACCAAAGAAAAAGTAAAGAGAAGCAGCTTTGGACGGAGAACCACTCAACCTCACGCAGAAGGCAGCATAGAGGAATATTACTATACGCATGACAGAACTCATACAGGACTCGCTAAAGCAGTGAAAGAACACATCAAGCCAAACAGACAAAGAGTCTCTCTCCCTCTCTCTCTCTCTCGTGCCGCACTTCCTCTATGTGTCACCCTATTCAACACAACAGCCTCCAGTTTGCTCTTTATCTCCATTATCGAGGACTTCAGCGCCATGGTGTCACTTCCCACTATGTTTGTGTGTGTGTTTGTTTGAGAAAACATAGGGAGCATTAATCTGGAATGCAAGACATGCTACCCCTTCAGATTAACATGGTAATCCAAAAATGACGAAGGTATCTACACAACAGCATACCACATTTCTTCTGCCACAAGCAGCCATTATTTTTACTTGAGCAGAAAGAAAGAACCACAAGATTTGTCGGTTCAAGAAACCACAGCACTTCCATCAAAGCTCAAAAGAACAATTAAAAAGTACATACAGTAGTTTTACTTGCAAGAAGCTGTTCAGTAAACGCTCCTCTGACTCCTGTCCTATGTTACAAAGATTGTTACGCCTGCCGGCTGCAGAATAATAGAAACTTCTTAACAGTACCACTTAACAGTTACCTGGTGTGTTTTGGGCATTAGAGTTTGTGGACAAACGCAATCAAAGAGTCCCCTCACAGGTATAGGGACTACATGTATGTCGGTGTGTTTGTGAGTGTGCGTGTGTAAAAAGAGCTGAGTGTTAACACACACAAGCATGCTGGTTTGGACTGAATGGGCAGAATTGGGGAGAAAGAAAGTGATGAACTGGATAAAGATGAGAGAGAAAGAAGAAAGAAGAGACACAGTGATAAAAAAGGGAGGGATGTCACCAATGAGAATGGTTGAGAGGGGGAGTAAAGGAAGAGAGACTATTTAAAGTCCAGACACGTTGGGCCCATGTTGTGTGATTGGCAAACACACTGACACACACAAACCTCAAGGCCCTTCCTTTGCTCGCTGATCAATAGAAGTAGCACTTAAGATTGCAGCACAAACGGAGCTAGAGTGCGAGACTTAGGAAGGGCTTTTGAGGAAGACTTCGGAAAATTCCAAAAGCTGCAAAGTCGGGTGGGCATCTTAAAGCCCTTCTAATCATGATTAAATGATTTGAACTGCGGAAAAGAAAATTTTTACGCTCAAAGAATGCTTAAAGAATACGATCTTTAAGTCGCCCCCGTCAGATTGTTTGAAAATGTAGTGGCTGCAAGTAATTTGCGGTAATAATTACATATTACTGTACAATTTAAGCATTATTAATAATGAGTGCTGCTCACATATGACAGCATTTGGATACGACACTGACAACACGTCATAATAAGAACATGACAGGGAGCTGACAGTACTGAATCTGTGCCCGTGTCAATGCAGAGTTAAAGTGGTAAGCAGGACACGTTCATAGCGGGGAGCTTGATACTAAAGTGAGGGGGCAGTTTAGATCATTCATCTAGGAGAAATATGTGTACACACACACACACGCATAAATGACTATACACCTTGATGCGATGCAACGCATTCTCTCTAATGAGCTTCAGGAAGGAATGGACGAATGTTGGAGACACAGATGGGGAGCGGTTGAGTGAGGGAAAAGTGGACAGGGCGCTCGGATGGATTGACTCTTTACCATCTCAAAAATGGGTCTTGCACAAATAACCCCCATAGTCCCCACCCACAAAAACACACAGGGGACACCCCGTTTAAGGCTAAATTATTTATGGACAGACAGATGGCGCCTTTTATCAAGTTAATAATGAAAAAAAATGAATTGGCGGGGGAAAGGGCGTGGGAGAGGTGAAGGAGAGATAAAAGTATTTAAGAGACAGTAATTTAGAGACCGTTTAACCGTAAACCACGTCAGTAAACCGAGGGGCACCTGTCCTGTTACAGCACCTATTTCGCTGTTGTTCTTTTTCCTTGACCTTTGACTTTTCCAATTATTTTTCCCCATATTAACAATGGTCTTATTCCTTTTCCCTTTATCATCTCTTTCTCCCCCCCTTCCTCTCAGGTGCCCGTGTTACCATGGCAACAGCTGACATCAGAATTCATCACCAAGAGCGCTCACTTCTCCACATGCAAACCCACAGAACTCACACACACTCACTTAACACACACATCTATGCACTCAGTGTGTCAGGTTGACATGACACTGTCCTGATTACAGACTCCAACTGACTCAAAATAACTGCAACACTTGTTTAGTATCTTATTAGACGGACACAACGTTGAAGAATGCAGGCTTTATTCAAATAATAGACAAAGAAACAAGTGAATACAAATAAAATTCAAATGTTTTAATAGCATTTAAATGCATGCAACAGAATGAATGCAAATTTTACCCGTATTATTTCCTGGATAGTTATTGAAGTATTCTGAAAAAAATAATGAATCAAAGGCACGCTACTGAAGAGGTGCAATCTGCTTTCAGTAAATTAATCTTTTGCTTGCATCACTTTCATGGTGTGCATGACTCCCAGGAGGAATCCAGCAGATGGACAATGCCATGGTTCAATGCCATGATTCAAAAAGGCTTGCGCGTGTTGCAAAGCAATTCATCGCCAGAACACTAGGCGGAGTAGGGCTATAGTCAACCAAAGAAATGCTTAGTCGACCAAAGTCTTGTCCTGCGCAACGATTAGTCGACTAAACCAGCGGTCTCCAACCACATTCCTAACCGGGCCGTAGCCTACGACATGAATTTAAAAAAAATGCATGCAAACTAAATAAACGGCCCGCGGACGAGTACCGAATGCGGCCGGCGGCCGTATAACTCACCCGGAGGAGTCACCAATCGGATCAGCTGTACCCGCCGGGGCCCAAGCTGCTGTTGCTGCACGTGGTCCCCGCGTACGCTAAAGACGCGACCTCTGAACTTCAGCTCGCTTCAGCAGCTTAAAGGGTTTTGTTTTTTTTTAAGCGCGGAGACGTAACGGGCTCCAACGGCGAGAGGAGGTTCTTCGCCGCGGTTCCCGAGTGTTCTACGCGGTGCGCTGAACTGTGACGCTGTTACAAAACAGCCTAAATTGAAGCATTTAAAGTTAGGGATAAAACATAGGCTGATTATGTTTAGATTACAATAATCTATAACTGCTTATAATAAAGGAATAAATATCTAGGAGTAAATCAATGAAATTGTCTTTATTATTGTAAAAAGAATATATATGCAACTGGTCGACCAATGAGAATGTCAGTCGACCAAGACGGCATCAGACCGATTGGTCGACTAAACGACTAAAGTTGACAGCCCTAAGGCAGAGTAACGTTTATTGTCGAAGACCACCTCGAGAGTGACGTCGTTGTGTGTGGAAGTCGTTGGTTTATTTATTACTTTTTTCGCCCCGTGCTTCGTCACTGCTGCTTTTCTTCGCAGTCATATTTGTCCCATATTTTCCTTCACAACTTTGTCCCCACTTTGACGTTTGCGGAGATCTGCGTCCATGAATTGGAGGCCATCTCCGCGTCCTTATAATCCGCCAATCACGAGTTGTACAGGTGGTCATATTTACGGATTTCTTCCGACAAAAGCTCTTCAATCTGATTCATTCTCTCGTAAAAAAATTCTGTTTTAGTACTAGCGGAATTATGCTATGAAACCGGAAATGTGAAACTCCGGCAAAGATGTAGTTAGCAGACCAATCACAGCCTTGCGGCATGCGTAGCTTTCGACGCAAGCCTAGAAAAAGTGGTCGACGCACGCAGGAACGAAAGAGGGGGCGGAAAGGCGCAAGGGGCTCTTGCGTCTGCTTGTCATTTCTCCGAAAACGCAGAAGCATAAACTAGGCTTAACTAATATTACTAATATTAAATATAAAGGGTCGTGCGTGTGTGTGTTTATTACTGTGTGCAGGGCTGGGGAAACGTTTCTCCGATAGGACTCTTATGCGCAGCGTGCCGCTAAAGAGAAGACTCTCTAACGCTTCTCTTCAAGTTGAAAAAAAACGTACTATTAACCATAGACAGGAAGAGAGAATAGAGAGAGAGAGAGACTCATGCTGATGGTATCTGCTAACCTTCAATTAACAGCAGAAGTCAGCAGGGCATTGATTAGCCTCTAAATGCCAGAGTGCCGTGCACACTCCCACATCAAAAGACACACACCCTCCCATGCACAGGTGCAACATTAATGTCACAGGGATAACATGTTCATGGACACTAGGGATGCAATATTGGATTTTTGCCGATATTCGATATGCCGATATTTTCAAACTCATTTTGGCCGATGTCGATGCCGATATATATAAACATTTTTATTATGTTTTGTTTGTGCTGTAACGTTATACATAATATGCATTGTTATGTGTATGTGATCAAAATTCTGAAATGAAAATAAAACTCCTTTCCAGAATACCTATTCGTACTCCACCGCATGGCTCCTTCTCAATATCGTATGACTTCATCACACGAAAACCATGTTTTATTCTGAAAGGGACCACCGGATGCGGTGTTATGACCCGTTGCTAACCTAGCGGCTGTCCACTGTGTGGCTGAATGACATCATGCTAGTTTATTTCGGTCTCCGTCCGCGACATGACACCGTCAGACACTAACGGTGGGGTGTGTGTTTAAAACCATCAGCTGCACCTGCGACAGCAGTTTCCGATTCACCATTCCGCGACTGTTTAGTCTTAGCTAGCAAGCTAACGTTAGCCTCAGAGCGTGCAGCCCGGGTAGCCAACGATGCTGAAGACGGTGTGATGGATTGACCTGTTACGCAGCCGACATGTTGTAAGTTTAAGTTTCTGGCTCTCAAGCTGCGTTCACGCTCGTCACGTGCGCATAGTAAACACCCCACCTTATCGGCAAGGCTCATCGGCAGAAACATTCATATCGGCCGATGGCCGATTATGGTCATGTTAAGCTTTTATCGGCCGATACCGATTTCGTGCTGATAACATCGTGCATCCCTAATGGACACCAAAGGTGCAACGACATCTGCAGCAATCTTGCAGTAGAATCATATTGACTGCGAGTTTACGCAGCAGAAAAGATGACAGAAGTAATCATTTTCAAATCTTTGCTGAGCAATTGGTTTCAAATCTGCTTTCTGAGAAATTGACCAGAAGTGCACCAAGACTGCTCTGCCCCCACTTATATTCTTTCTTTAACCCTGGGATTATTATCTAGCTGAGATCTCTGACCTTTGCACTGTCTTCGACACCACTGATCATTGGATGTTCTTATCTGTGCATGTAAATCTTTAGTTTACCTTTAAATTGGTTGTACTCCTAAACGCCAGCATGTATGAGGTCTATCATGTACGAAGCTCACTGATGGGGAACCTCTGTGTGTTCTTAAAATTATGTTTCATGTACATGCAGCCACTGAGCCCCCTAACCATTTTAATTTATAACAAATAGGGGACATAGAAGTAGAGTAGCAGCTCGTTGTGTGGATTATGTGCAAAGTGGCAGTAACGCAGTAATAGCAGGCTAAAGCCATCGGCCAATCAGAAGGATTAGGAAAAGAACAGAATATATTTTCACACAGCTGATTGGATAGCTGTTGTATCAACAGAGAATATCCAGTATTTACAAGTTGAGTCTGTGTTTCATTTTACATGTTGGACAAGTTTTGATCCAGAAATGAAGGACCAACACTGGTAAAGAGTACAGATAAGCTAGTCTCACAATATGGAAATTCAAACGCAGCTACTTTTTGTCCCTTTCAATCTGCTTACCTCATACACATACAGAGAAAATGGCACAGAGGAACATGTACACACAGCTGCAGCAATTGCTGCTTTCTAAATAAGAGGCAGTCATCAAATAAAGATTAAAGGGTCCTTCATAATTTACATCTACAAGGCACAGCAGAGTCATACACACACACTTTCATTACACTTGCTCTGGGTACGCACTGTGTGTGAATATGTGCCACATGTGTATAGAGGGGAATGTGTACGTCACCAAGCAGGAATACTAGGACACGATAGAACAAGGAGACTTGGTGGAAACTGAGTGCTGGAAGTGGCCGGACAGCCAATGTTTCTATCCATCTAATCATCTGTGTCTCTAAGGTAAATTCTTGGTTAAGAAAGGTTCTTCTGCAATTTTCTTTAGTGATCTCTGTAATGTTTTTTGCCATGGTTTACTAAACAAGTAAATGATAAAACATGGTTTCGCTACCTTTGACACGAGATCCCGGTCCTATATAGCAAAAATAGCAAAATGTGTGGATTACTGGCCAAAGGCTTGGCGAGACCAATAGCCGTCTTTCTTAATAGTTGGAGATGATTCAGTTGCACACCACGTGATGGGTAAGCGGCCCACAGCAACAGAGTCGACATTGCAAAGAGGGGAGAAACAGAAGGCAAGCGGATGCAACAGATTTGGTTCTTTAAAGTTAAAGTAGTGTCACAGTAACTATATAGCATATATATATATCACTTTTAGGTTGAAGTGAGATTACTTTCGTAATCCCCAACTTTGAAGACTTAAATTGTACAATATGTTGGTTCATTACCCAAATGCCTGCCATTCCCATTATCCTTCGCTGCAAGTCATCTTTGATGCTAATTAGCTAATCTTAGGTTGCTAATAAGCTAACATGCTGACCAAGAAAGTATTTAGAATCATCTTGTCCGAAGATTCGCAAGAGGCTTCATAAAGGAGATTTGTCCGTTTCAATTTACCTTCCATAAATGTAAATCATACATCCCATTTTTCATTTATTATCTCTTATTAATTTGAATTACCGAGCTAGCAGACTGAAGCTTCCCCTGACCCAGTTCAATATATTGTCCAAACGAACTATACTGGTTTGCTTAAGGAGTTTATTGCATAGAATAGTCTCAATGACAAGACACTTCTTTCCTATTAAGCTTAACCAACATGGTAACCAGATTTGTTTTTCTCTCTCATATTATCTTGGTTACTTCATGGCTTACCAGATGCATATTGTAATTTATTATATCCTTATTTTGTTTAAGAAAACATTATCAATATTTTTCCCAGAGGCAAATGCTAGGGCCACTCTTACCAAACCTCCTTTATACAAGCTCTAAAAGAAACCAATATAGACACAACCAGTTAACAATGGGAGGCAGGATATTTACACTTCTGAGGTTTTGTATGACAGCGATGATATATGAACCTTTTAGGAAGGTGTCCATTTTTAGCCTTGCCTAATTAGCGGCACCAGGAGTTGGCTGCCAGATTGAACGTAGAACAGAGAAGAATCCAAACACCACAACGTCAAAGAACGTTAGTATGCAGTCTAAATTGCGTAAAATAAAAACACTTCCAGTATGGCGGTCTGAAGGAGGTTTGTTCCATCCTATATTAAGTTAAAGAGCTCAAATCCACTTCTTTGACAGTAATACATTTTTAACATGTTTTTGTTGTTTTTAACAAGGGAAAAATAGACTATGGACTCCTTTCTCGTTGCCTGTAGTGGCCTATGTCACCAAGGTCCTCGAAATCTGGGTCAGTAAACATTAAAGATATTACAGTGGTTACTTGTCTAGCCTCACTTTCAAACTCTGAAGGGAGTTGGTGATTGTTGGATTAGTGAAATGATCCAACAATCAAGCAACAAGCATGTGTCATCAGTGGAGATGTGGGCGGTGTTAATGGAGATGTGGGCGGTGTTAATAGGCTGCATGTATTTATGTTGCACATAACTAAATAAAAATTGGATTGATATAACCAGCAAAAAAAAATATCTGACTTGAACAAATCTGACTTAACATGGGTATTGAAAGACTCAATAAATCCACTCTATGCAGGACTGCACATCATTCTCCATGATTATCATTCTCCATGATCATCATCGGTGGATAATACAACCTGTTACATATAAATTGATATTATACCCCTCTTACACATCACAGTGTATATCATCCTATTGCTTCTCTGAGTGTGCGCCTCAGTCTGCAAACAGCATTAAATGTAAACAATGCAGTGCTCTCACTTACTCTATCAGTGGTCTGAATTTACAATTACTGATGACATTTGGAAATCAGAGGACATTCTCACAGAGCAGCCGATCCGTGCGTGCGCACGCACACACACACACACACACACACACACACACACACACACACACACACACACACACACACACACACACACACACACACACACACACACACACACACACACACACACACACACACACACACACACACACACACACACACACACACACAGTGGTGTGCCTATGTGCTAAACCCCTAAAGACCATCTCCAGTGCTCCATGCCCCTTTCCGTGCAGCTTTATTTCCGTCATCTTCCCATGCATAATGTTTGACGAGACTGTTTCACCCGTCTCCCCCTCTCGGGGGTGGAGGGTGTGAGGATCTGAGAACAGAGTCCCTGGGGTAACACACCCCTCGAGAGAACTGGACTGCACTTGACCAGAATCAGTCTAGGTGTTTTCCTAAACAAGCTTCACATTGTGGATAATGCTGTTTGGCCTCCACACCACATTCATATCATGTGATTAACCCTCAAGCTTTTATGAAATAGTCTTTTTGTTGTTCTGACAAAAATTCTAAAGTAATCTGATCAGTAATATTAGTACCGTAATAATAACGGTCATAATCCAGAATCGTCGGTAGTGTGTAGTGAAATGATGAAAAGTTGGAGGGAAATGAAGACTGTGTAGACATCTCAAAGCTGATGGCTCAACATCAAATGTGTTCCATTGCAAAGATCACAACATCACCTTCTCCCCGAAGGCGTAAATCCCCAGGGGGTGAGGGGGGTCAGGACCCATCCAAGGCTACGTTCACACTGCAGGGCTTAATGCTCAATTCCGATTTTTTTGCAAGGCCGTTCACATTTCTAATTAAATGCGACCTATATGTGATCTACTGTGTGAACGTGAAATGACCCAGAAGTGACCCGCATGCGCAGAAGAGTACTCAATGACGTCACTTGTTAGCTAAACATGGATGTCAACTGTGGAGTGATATCAGAGCCCGTCTACGGGCATATTAGACATTCTCTGGTGATATTAAACATATTGAAGTTATTTTGCCAACGTAGCCAGTAGTAAAAAAATTAAAACGGAGGAGAGCGAGGTTTTTAGCTCTGGCGTTTTGTGGAGCAGCGGCAGCAACGTCGGTACAAAGAAATGTGTCGGTGAGGAGTCGCAGCCAGCAGTGGTGGGATACTGATGTGAGTTGCTTCGTCCCGATCCACCTTTGAGTATGTTTGTGAGCGCCTTCGATCCTCTGTCACGGGAAGAGACACGTCTGCGGCGGCGCATTATTACGTTTGTCGAGTATCAATGACGTGCAGGTCGGATACATGCGTCCTGGCAGTTCAGACTGAAGTCGCATTTAAAAACATCGGATACGTATCGGATTTGGGTCCACATACCCAAGTGGCCTGAGTCGCATTTGAAAAGATTGGTTCTGTGTTGTTCAGACTGTCATGAAAACATCAGATACAGGTCGCACTGGGGCGAAAAATTGGGTCGTTTCAGCCTGCAGTGTGAACGTAGCCTAAGGGTTGTCTCCCCCCTAGAAATATCATTAAAACAATGGTGTGTATTGTAAATAACAATGATGTATACTTAGAATATCTGTGTAAGAAGTGAAACAATACAAACCCCAAAAAATTAAACATCGGATGAAGTTGTTCTTTTCTCAAATACAAATGACGCTATTCAATTAATGAATTAGTCATGACAAAAAAGTTTGCTATGCTAGTGTAATATAATGTAATGTTACCCAGCTTAGCTTGTTGGAAATGCCCCCACTACAACTAGCTAACGTTACCACGGCGATGAGCCTAAAGCTATGTGTGTGAACTGACATTGAGATTAAAATTGAAGATCTAGCTACAGTTGTGTTTTGCTCCATATGAAGTCCGCTTTGTACACAAATCCTCTACAAGTATAATTACGGCTGTATTATTTGTGTCCCCTTCAAAAATTGTGCTTTTATATTTACGGTCCCCCCCTACTGTTAGATCAGATTTACGCCCATGCTTCTCTCACTGGCTGGTCAATTGCAATTGACCCCCCGTCCCAAAAAAAACTTCAGATCGGCACGATTCACGTAGATGACATACATACGACACCTTTCGAAACTGCAAATTTTCGCAAAATGACAACAGGTTTGCGTGTATGAAACTGTTCTACTCTACTGGTATGTTGTCCAAGGAATCCTAGAGAGGAGCCGCAGCCTCATGCACAAAGACACATTAATACGCTTGTTTTTCTAACAGTGTAATCTCTCTTCTAAAATGTGGCTTCAAAAGTTAGTCACGTGAATCCTGCACATCCTTATCTTCCTTACGCTTTACCTTTTCTGAGAAACGAGTCATATTCTCAGCACTTTCTACCATCATGTCCCATCCCACCACTCTCCATTTCATGTTTTAGAAAACCCCTGAATTGGTGTATGTTCAATTTTCGCGAGTGAAGGCCTGCCCATCAATCCAGCAAACATGATTGGCGGCCCCAGTAACTGGGCACAATAGAAGCAAGGCATCATGGTACCGTTTGTAGCGCTGCGGTATTGTGTCGTGGCAAGACAGGTCCAGCTGCCTGTCAAACGATGCTGGCGGCACCGGTCTGGCAATCACAGTGAGAAGGTAAGCGAGAGAAAGGCTGTGTGTGTGCGCCTTTGCAGCTGTACAGGGTGATTTGAGGAAGTCTGGCAGAGGACTAGTGTGTGTATGTTACGTCCCCTAAATGCCTTTCTACACTGAGCCTTTCTGATGTTGATGTTATGCACTGTGACATGTTTTTGCAGGCTTTACTCTGAAAAGCTATGTTGGTTCCCAGACACTCAGAGGGGGAAGACAAGACAGAGGGCAATGGAAAAGGAGGCTATAGCTAAATGGAGTCAAAAACGTACGGAATTTTTATTAAACACAGTTTTTACTCATTTAAAAAACGGAATATCTTTGAACATCAGCCGGGGTAGCAGCAACATGGAAGTTTAGTATGCTATCATTTGCAAATTCCCACTTGTCAGCTGACAATATAACCCATTTAATGGCACAAATGAAATATTTTACAAACGTCAAACTCATTGTGGAGTTAATGCAGCATTTTATTGTCAAGATATTTGAGTCTTGAAAGTGGTTTCTGCCCTAGTAGTTTGTCTTTGGAGGGTTTCCATTGGGGCCCACTAGGGCTGTAGTCAACCAAAGAAATGCTTAGTCGACCAAAGTCTTGTCCTTAGTCGACGATTAGTCGACTAAACCAGCGGTCCCCAACCACATTCCTAACCAGGCCGTAGCCTACGACACAAGTTAAAAAAAAAAAAAATGCATGCAAACATAAAAATAAACGGCCCGCCGACACTCCGTGCGGACATTGCGCAGAGGTTCGTCAACCGCTCCCCCCCCCCCCCCCGGTCAGACGGATTAGTCACGCGGAGGAGTCACAGTTCGGATCAGCTCCAACCGCCGGGGCCCGAGCTGCTGTCGCTGCGCGTGGTCCCCACGTGGTCCTCTCGTTAAACTAACGAGACGTAACGGGCTCTGACGGCAAGAGGAAGTTATTCGCCGTGGTTCCCGAGTGTTCTGCGCGGTGCGCAAAACTGTGGCGATGTTACAAAACAGCCTAAATTAAAGCATTTAAAGTTGGGGATAAAAAATAGGCTGATTACATTTAGATTAGTCATATATAACTGCTTATAAAAAGGAATAAATATCAAGGAGCAAATCAATGAAAATGTCTTTATTGGTGTAAAAAAAAAAAAAAAAAAAAAACTGGTCGACCAAGACGCATCGGACTGATTAGTCAACTAAACGACTAAAGTTGACAGCCCTAGGGCTCACACAACGAAACATTTTTATGACACACGCACTCTCGAGGAAATGTCCAATGCTTGTTTCCTCCTCACTAAGTATCACCATGACGTTACGAGTCAGGCATTCATCCATTTTCTAAACCGCTTAGCCTGATCTGGAGCCCATCCCAGTAGACATTGGACACATTCATGCTCACATTTACACTTACAGGCAATTTAGAGCAGCAGCCAAACCTGCACGTCTATGGACTGTGAGAGGGGACGAGCATGCCAACTGTACACAGGAAGGGCCCAGCTGGGTGAAACAAGCTACTGAACCAAGACGTGACCCTTCAGTGAAGCCAACAATGCAATCCAGTTTGACTGTGCTGGACAGTTTCCACCATACGAGTGCAACTGAGAATTTGTGGGATACAGTGAGAACGGAAACTATTCAGACCCCTTTAGATTGTTCACTCTTTGTTTCATTGCAGCCATTTGCTAAAATCAGAAAAGTGTATTTAATTTTTCTTTAATGTAAACTCAGCACTTTGAGACCAGTACAGCCATGAGTCTATCCGTCTGAATACTTTCCGTACCCACTGTATCTCTTCTTCTATGAATAAAAAAACGTTGAAAAGCAAAATAATAAAAAAAAAACGTACTACAAATGGAAACAAAAACAAAGAAAGAAAACGTAAATCTAAGGAATTCGGATGCAGTTCATCTCTCGGCTGTGACAATGTAACTTTCATAGGCATCCTCTTCTTCGCTGTTCTCCCTCTGTCTGGTTTACTATATTTCTGCATATACAAGCACATACAGCTGGCCTAAAGTCCACAAACTGTGGCTGATTGAGAGTTAAATAGCCAGCTGAAGTAACCCACATACTAATGACCTCACATCACTGTGGGCTGGGATCAAAGAGTACCTCGACGAATTGAATCGAAGCAGCCAATGAAGTGCCGATCTTGTTGATAATTTGGATTTGACTGGAAGAGAAGGGAGTGACGAGCCTAACACCATAAAGCAAACGGGAGAAAGCTCCCTGATGAATATGAATGATACAAAAAAAACAAGGTGATGAGGAGAGACGACCAACGGAGAATGCTGAAAACAGAAGAGAACGAGGGGAGGGAGGAGAGAGGCAGGGAAGACAAATCAAAGGCAGCTCAGCACTGCAGGAAGGTGGCTTACTGACACCCACTTCAAAAACGCACACACACAAACAATCCTCTCACCAACGCGTACCCACACACACGCACACAGACACACTCAGTTGTTTGAAGTTTGTGTGTGTGTGTGTGTAGTGGAGGCTGAAACCAGACAATGACCTTCTTAACCTGGTTGGAAGGAATCTATAATTCAAAGCATCATATTTAAAATAACCTGGTCTGTGTTCGTCCTTTAAAAAATACATAAAAGGCGCTAATATTAAGAAATGTAAGCCAGTATGATGCAAAATAGGTGTCATTTATCACATTAGTAACAATTTCTCAGTACGTTTATTACAAAAATGAGTGAAAAAACTTTCAACACAACAGAGCAGCAAATTGGGAGCAATTTTTGCTCGTTAAAAAAACATTGGTAGCTGCTTTCCTTTATTTATAAATAAAGTCCAATGCTGTAAATCATTTATTTGCTATCACTTACAATCCCGATTAATCTCATCTGCAAACACAAGTTCGAATGAAATCCTGAATTCAGCACTCATCTGAATTTACACAAAAATCTATATTTTCCCATTTAAGAATCTATTTGTAGATGCCATTATCATCATCAACAAAAGCATTTTCAATGATCATCCAGAGATCAAAATATTAGTGAACATTTATTTAAAATATTTATACATTGTACAAAAAAAATTGTACAACGTACAAAATAATTTGATTAAGCTTATATTTCTGACAAAAGACTTCTGCTGCTCTATAGGAAAACCAACAATGGACGTTGGTTGTATGGGTCTTTAGAGCATGGTAGCTCCCAGCTAAAAACACTAAATTTGGTTCAAACTTAATTTACAGTAATTTTATACAGGGTCAAAGGGAACATACAATTGAAGCCATTTAGAAAATCAGACACTGTACTGTATTTCTGCTGTGTATATAAAATATATATTAAATGCGCATCAAGATGAATGAAAACAGCCGTTTTTAGTAACTGTTCATGTTTGAAAGGGACACATCACCCAGTGCAACGGAACCTCATGATGAAATATGTTTTCATGGGATTTGTTGACAGTAAAGACAAAATATCCAGAATTCCTCATGCAGTGTTCTTTGCCTCCAAATACCGTCGCTAAATGTTTATGTTTCGCAGTCATTGCATTGGCTAAAAGCACACTCAAGAATTTTGAATGGTTGTACGGTGTGCTTTTAAAAAAAAGTGGATAAAACACACTTAGAAAGCCAAAATAAGTGACTAAAACCATAGGAGACCTCGTACTTACCTTCGCTTTAGACTCATTTAAGAGTGGCCATTGTGTGGACGTTGTGTTATTCTTTAACAAGCAGAGGGAACATTATCATCAGAGGGGCGTTGTTCACATGCCCACATGTTACAGCCAACACACATTTGGACAAACCCATGAGGATAACTAGCTTGTTTCCACAACAACAAGCAGCAACCTGTCTGCCAGTTCTCTCTCCCTCTCTTCATCTCATCGCTCTCTTCATTCCATCTCCCTCTCGTCTTTCTCCCTCCATCGCCTTCACAGGGTCCATCGAGACACAAACTGTTTTTCTGATGTTAGAGGTGTACGTGCCACTAACAGCTGCGTCCTTAATTTCCTTCTCATCAGGGCTGAAGGTGCGTATTAGATGCTACAGAAACAACTGTAATAACAATGCAAGACATGACAGATTGTGTACGCTAAAAATGAAAGACATCCATTTCATGCTATTTAGGTTCAAGTTGAGATATAAAACTATTCACTTAATGTCTGTCAGCATTAGTGTTGCAGTTTGTCACGTAGGGCTATGCAACATATCGGTATTGAAATCAATATTGTTTTAACAGACTGTGGTATATAGTCATGAGTATGACGGAAATGGCTGTCATTTTTTTGTCATTAACCCTAACCGTGAAAGCTGCTGTGACAAAATGTTCCAGGTGTGCAATGTGGATCTAAATAAAATTAATGGGTGTGGCCCAAAAAAGCTAAACCAGATGTCTGAATTAATTTTCATTAGGATGATGGAGGTTTACCAGCTATTCAAAATATCAGTGGCAGCAGCTTTGTCTTTGGACCCGAGTGAAAGCTACTTGCAGATTCATACAGCAGTGACAACAAGTCTATTTAAAGCCCACTCGGCTATCATTATGTGAGGGTGTGTGTGTGTGTCTGTGTTTGTGCGCTCGTTTGTCACAGCGCCCTTGGACAAGCGCTTGTGGAATGCAAGGCAAAACACCGGGTTGCCACAGCAACTTGCCAAGGCCGGGGACACAGATGTTGGGGGTGTTATGAGAAGGGTAAGGAAAAGCTATGAAAAATAATTTGTAGAGCAGGTGCAATTTCATTTTGGTGTCTTATACATTGTACTCTAAGAATGAAAGATTGGAGACAAAGAGGGAGGAGTCAAATGGCACAAAAGGTGTGAAAAAAGAGTGGGACTTAAAAAATGTGAACACATTCGACATTCAGCATCATCCACAGCTGATTGCAACGGTTCTAAACAAATACCATACATATACGTTATATATGTTAGGGAGGCACGACATCGGTATCGGCCGATGAAAGCTTAAAATGACCATATCGAATATCGGCAAAAATCCAACATTGTCCATCGTACACCCAATACATGTATGTTTTAGGATATTCTGTCCAATTTGAGCTGTACTCGTGATTTCTAGATGTGAGATGAATATCCCATTAGGTTACATCGAGGGGAAGTCATTGTACAGTGTAGATTTTACACAGCATAGTCCGCTCTCTATCTGTTTCTTGTCCACTGTCACATTCTCACATTTATCTCGCCTTTTATCATCCTGACATCTCTTTAATACTTGCAGTTCAGAGTAATCAAAGTGGCCAGCCAGTCTGCCGACAGCATGGCGCAGAGCACATGACATTAGCGTCATTGGCTTGATTACAGGGATTTAACCCTGTATAAACACCATCAAAGCACATTATTAAAAATAATAATGCCAAGATAATCTCTTCCTCATTCTAATCTTAAGGTTTTAAACTAATAATGATGATAAAAGAGTCAGATTTCACTGATTAAGTTTTCCTGGTACACATGCACACACAGTGCCCTTTTGCCCTAAATGAAACAATAACACCTTCCCATCACCTCTGACCAGACCGTACCAAAATATAACACACAGATATCATATCCTAATCAATAGGTGTATTGTCATTTCAGCAGGGTATTAAACGTATCAATAACTACATTGTGATTAAAAATATACTGTTCATTTGGATAAGGTTAAGGCCAATGACATGTCTCTGTGCGTATGGGAGGGGAGGAGGGGAAGGGCACATAAGGATAATTTACTATTGTATTATTGACTGAAGCAAAAATAGTCAGACATTATTATTCACACCACCATTAAGATGTTAGTCCTCATTATCATCCGCAACACATCATTGTCAACCACGTCCCTGCTAGCGAACTCTGTACATTCAGCAGCGTTGAAAGCATGGAGCTATGGGCGCTTTTAGTGGCACTGTTTTGCATTGTGGTGGAAAGCTCTGGTATCCAACCGTTGTCCCCACAGCATTGCATTTAGGACCCGATATATTGGCTTGTGCCTGGTGCTCGGCATACATTTAATTTCCGAGGTGAGGTAAATTATATTCATTTTTGTCAGATTCTGTTTCACCATCAGAACTGAAAAAACGTTTCAGTAATTGCATTTATTCAAATATCCCACCTAAACTGCTCGTTAAAGCATGTGCCTACAATCAATATGTTGCTGTAACTGCTTTGGATTGTTGGCAAGCTTCGGAAGTATGATACCAAAACAAAAAAAAAACAGGAAAGGTTTCACCTCTGCTCGTCCACCTCCAGCTTACAGCTTGATATGTGCTACGCTGCAGACAGGATCAGCTAGGGAGCAACTGCTCGCTGGGAGTGTGCGGCATCTGCATTTCTCTACTGCAGCTATGGAAGGACCTTCTTTATCTATCAAGTCACTGAGAAGCCTAATTGACCCCCTTTCTGCTCTCCAAAACAACGTGTTTTAACAAAAGCTTTAAGAAGCTGGGAGAGGAACTACACATTTCACATTTCAGTGCATTGCACGGTCCTAATGGACATTTGCCATGCACTAAATCACTGCGCACAGGTTCCCTCAAATGTGCACTGTAACAACGGTATTGTCCATGAGGGCCAAAAAATATTCTGGGATGTGTTCCCATCCCATAAAGAGGTGTATTTCTTTCTAAAAGGTCAGTGCAAGGACCTGAAGCTGGCAGAGATCGGTGTGCTGCTAAGTGGCACTGGATCGGATCTGACACAAGAGCTGGACAGTAGCTCCATGTAAGGGACACTGTGCCCTCTCCATGAACTACATCAGTTCTTATGGCATTTGTCCAGTGGCTACTTGCAGCATTCAGGAAAGGAAGCTCAGCATATAGATAATTAGCTCAATGGTTCATTTAGCTCATTTAGTTCATTTCAAAGCTTTGGACTTGAGAATGGAAAGGATCTTGTGAAATTTTGTATCAGTGACGATCTGGTTTTTGCGCCGCGTATTGCTGACTGTACGACGAACTAGACGCCACAGATTTGGTGATAGTATGGGACAAATCAAGTTAAAATGTCATGTGTCTGGTGTTTGAAGAAAGTGTGTGTGAGACTGAGGTGGGACGAGTGCTGACCTTCCGTTCTTTGTCTCCATATTCCAGGCCCAGTGTATCCATGGCACGGACGATGGCGGCCAGAGATTGGATGGTGTTGCTGTAAACGACAGGCTTGTACTGCTTTACGTCATCGCCAGAGAAACCGTCCTCATGGATGATCCTAAACACACACAAATACACACGCATTAATCAATCAACGAGTCAGTCCGGTTTGGTAGGAGCAACAATCCTTCAGACTTCTGCACAGTGAACAAGGATATAAAGGCATAGTCAGAAATAATAGTTGTGCGTGTGCATGTATAGCTCATTTTGTTCCTCACGTTTTGATACAGCGACAGATTTGTAAATAAGGGTGCAGCGTCACGCAGAACTGACTGTTTGGTTAGGAACACATACAAGAAGCGGGGCAATGGGAGAGAAGGTTCTGATCCATGGGGGCATCAGTTAGAGAGAAACGGGCTGAAGGAGGGATACAACAAAAACACAAAAGACAGAGGGAGCGGATCAGAAGGAGGGAGAAATGGTGGGATGGGGCGGGAGAGCAATGGTCCATCACTAGTAGGCAAAGCTGACATTTAGGCTCACAGTGCAAGCAGAAGCCCATCCTGCTGTTTTAAATGTCATGCACACTGACAGACAGACTCAAAGGAGGGTTAGACAGTTACCCAGGCAGACAAACTGGCAGCAGCAAGGTACAGATGGACAAACCAGACCAAGTCAAACATGGGAGTTGGCAGACCGATTGGCAGTAAGAACAACAGACAGGGCACGAGGAACCCGTTGACTGATCCGGACGGACAGATCCAGGTTCGGGCAACATTTTTGAGGGGAATACAGACTGACAACATCTCCACAGGAAAATGAACACGGGTCAACAAGACCTCTGCTCAGAAAGGACCGGGGATCAAACCTGGCACCTTCCTGAAACATCTCGATGAGCTCAGTGCATTTATTTCGTCCTGTTGGGGATCTGGTTTCCCCAACAGGACTAGTTTGAAGAACAAATACAAAAATAAAAATGCATTGAGGGCATATCTAAAAGTTGTATTTGCTAATTTGATTAATGCTGATCAGTGAAACAAAACAGTTGTAAACTACTTGTGGGACAGTACTTTGGTTGGGAAACACTGCAGAATCCTCTCCCTAGAAAGTGAACATTAGTGTATGAAACTCAGGGGAGAGTAAAAGAAAACACTGGACAACAAAACAGAAAAAAAGAACAAAGAAAGCGTTGCAGCAAGTGTTACAAGTTATGGTTCAAGGACTTGTGCGTGCGTGCGTGTGTGTGTTGGATTGTCTGGCCTGCTGACGTGAGCTTTCATGCATGAGGACCTTTTTTCATTACCCACTCTCCAAGCCCTTCTGTCAGCAGAGAGAGCACTGCGTGTGTCACTGTGTATGTGTGGGTAATTTCCCGTAGCTTTGGCACATTCTGCACATTGACCTGAAACGTAGTTTAGTTTCAAACAGAGACAGACAGATGGACAGTAGGACAGACATACGGGCAATTTAACCACAATGTCATTCATGGGGGGGGGCATAGAAGCTGGTATTGCAATGATAGTAGGCAATAATCACTTTGACATCATTGTTACAAGTCCTTTTTTGTATGAGTCCAAGTGAAACGATCTAAATGAGACAAGGTGTTTGGGATGGCAAATTTCCTCTGCGTTAGTAATTTAATTTTATAATACAACTAATATCAGGCTTTTTTTACCCTTTCTATTCAATAATATTGTATTATTGTATTGTTATACATTTCCACCACAGCCTTTTCTACGAAAGGGTAAGGCTACAATGTGTATGACATTGAATGTCAATTAAACTGTGAATGTCTCTTCCAATACAACTCTTGTTAAAACGTGTCTTGAGATTCAAACCTCAATTTTAGTACCTGGCATCGGTTCGAGACACACCTGTGCTCTGTATGCCCTACTTCCACAGTAATAAAGATGGTGAAGTACTAATCAAACTTAAGGCGGATGGGCAGTAGTCATTATTTGGTCGAGGACTTTGTTTTTATCTTTGGACGCTGAGGCAAAGTGAGAACAGCCACTCTTACCTGACGTCATGCGGCCATGCATGTGCCTGCGTGGCTCCACTGGTCATTATCGAGCAAACCACAGCCCCACTAATGTCATGTAATTTCTGTCACATTCATTTAACGTATTGTACATCTTTTACGTTGTTTGTTCTGTACACATAACATCCACTGTATAGTCTCTATTTTATTGATTTACTTTTCTGTTCCGATGTCAGGGTTTCAGTACAGAGGATTTTGCATGTATAAGTAATTTGTTATTTGGGCTACACAAAATTAAATTAATTAATAAAAATGTTTTTTGGGACGGCAGGGGTTGATAGCATAGCTGTCCTTTGATATGTGCCAATCTACAAAATATTGCATTTGTGTTACAGATTCATGTTTTATAGAACCAACACTGAAGTATCCCTTAGTTGTGAAGTAGTTCCCTTTATGTAAAAGGGACTCTGGCTCCTGCCGTCTGAGCGTGGGACAGACATGAATACAGGAGCTGCATTTACATGTTATCTAGCTAACGCCCAACACTGTACATACTAAGGCAGGGGTCGGCAACCTGCGGCTCTTTAGCGCCGCCTTAGTGGCTCCCTGAAGCTTTTTAAAAAATGTTTGAAAATGGAAAAAGGGGGGAGGGAAATATATTTTCTGTTTTAATATAGTTTCTGTAGGAAAACAAACATGACACAAACATTATTAATGTTTTTAAATGCTGTAAAAATGTGTAGAATAAATATTAAATTTCAACATTTCTGTCAACGAAGATACGTCATAGCCTGCGACACACGTTTATATCAGTAAGGCGGGATGCCAGGCAGGTGCCTGTTGTAATCAAACCGGCGGCTGTGTGATGGGCCATGGAGAACAGAGGATTAAACGTTTCTTGGACCGAATCATTAGCATTCATTGCCAATGCAGAAGGATTGCCTGAATGTTTGCTCTGTAGCGAGAATAAAGTTTATTGCATTTCTTTAATTTCATCAAAGCAATGAAACATAATTCATCTATATTGTAATGAAGTTAAACTTGAGGCGGCATCGCACAACAGAGTAGTCACGTGGTGCGTCATTCTCTACAGGATGCACTGCAGGAAAAATAAACATTTAATCATGAAGGCTCATTATGTATTTGTAGTTAACTTAGGCATTTCGATAGTAGGCTAATATAGCTACTATAGATACATACAGCATGTGTTGCCTTCAATATAAGGCTTCTATAAGGCTTTTATTTTTTTGCGGCTCCAAACATATTTTTTTTTTTGGGTCCAATATGGCTCTTTCAACATTTTGGGTTGCCGACCCCTGTACTGAGGGAAATAAATAACGCAGCCGTACAGATCAGTATCTCTAAAAAACGTGCTTAATTCAAAAGCAGTATGACAGACACACACCATTGTGTATACCTCAACATGCCTGTCTCTCCTGTCCCGCATCATCCCCCACTCATATATTTTTAGCCTCACACCTACGCATGTGAACACACAAACACAAAGCCCACAAAACCACACAGCACAACTAAGTATCTATTTCTGTTCTGCATTGCTGCTAGTTAACACCGTTTGTCCTGACACAAAAGACACACACAAACACACACCCATATGAGATTGTTTTTTTTTTATCATCCATCCACTTACGTCAACTGAGCTCCTAGTTCTGACAAAGTGCATGCTGACCAAATCCTGTCAACACCACCGGACAGAGATTGTGTGTGTGTGTGTGTGTGTGCGCGTGTGAATATTTTACAGGACCCTTAAGAGTGAAGGAGTACAAGGGAATAGAATTAGACTAGGGGGGTGGGAATAAAGCTCCCTCCCCGACTGACACACACACAAAGTGAAATGGAGGCATCAGGCGCTCCGTCACTTGGCTCCACTCACTTGCCGTCACACCTTGAGGTCAAGCAGTAACATCCTGAGCACACATCCTATTACACAACATGACACACATCCGTGCTACGGGCTCTCCGTCTTTGTCTTGTTGCAAATCAGTCGGTCTGTTGGCCTACTACTTTGGTTCAAAGTATTCCATCTAATCAGTTGCCGTGAACGAATACTGATGGTTTCCAGAGGTTAAATCCTGACGACCTTTGGTGATACTCTGACATTACGAGAACTGGGCAAAAAAACTGTCAAAGGAGCAAAAACTAATGCCATTCCCATGAGAGTGCCCTGCATCGTCATTGTGATGAACTCTCACTGTCGTGTTACCATTTACATTTACTCTTGCACCGTATGGAGTGGCACACACAGAGGTTCATGGTTCTGTCAAAAACAAATTTTGGTCAAAATGGTACAGAATGGATTAGAAAAACAGAATACATGAAGAGGGAGCTGACGTGCTGGTCTAACAGTTGACTTATATATTTGTGGTTGTTTGTACATATGTGATTACAAGTAAAAAGGGAAAACAGAAGAAAGCTCAGATCTTTAAACAAGTGTCCCTTTTATAAATCCTCTTCTAACATAATATGGAGAGGTATTGTGACAGGTAGTTGTTCAGTTTTTGAGTCCAACAAGGAATCCTTTGCTGGAGAGTCCTGGCTCCAGCTTTGGTCATGTGATGATGAAGACTTCTCGTGCCAAGGGACACGCTCTAAATCACACCACATCAGGGGGAATGCTAGGAGCTGCACACACATGCTTTTAAACCCAGACTGACTGGAGAAAAGAAGAATTATTGTTCCACATTACATGTGGGACGACCTCATTATATCTGTCTGCCATTAGCGGCTAGAAGTTATTTCTATCTGCAAAGTTCTTTGATCCAATATCCCTGTAACACCTTCTCTTTATTTTGCTTACCTAACATCATACTTGCTCTCAGTCAGTCTCTTCCACTAACTGCCACCTTCTTTTTCTCCCCTTCTCGCTCCTCATTCCTAATGTGTTTTTTCTTTTTAACTCCTCTCTGCGTTTCCATGAGCAATTCATAATTCATTAAAAAAAACAGGGAGGCACCCTGGTTCCCTCCACTCTGACTGATTTCTACAGGGAAACATATGGGAACTTGTACACACCACCTGCCCCCAGTGCTCACCTGGCAAAGGTTAGTTTGCCAGGTGCAGAGAGTGCAGTGCCATAACTATTGTCTAACAACGCTTAGTAACTACTGCACAAAGAATTACACTAAAAACTTTGCATTGAAACATGGCAATCCAGTTTCTGTTTGTGGAACGGATACAAGAGATAAAATAAATATTTCTATGCCAGGTACAGTGAAAATGTTTTCATTTAAACCAGAGGGCAGCATTAGTGACCCCTCTACTGATACTCCCATTGGAAGTCAATATTTGGTCAGATCATCAGTTTGAGTATGCTTATCAGTTGGCCATGATTATTGAGCTGCTGATCATATATTGAACTACTTTGCTGTAAATTTGGCTCCTTGGCTCCTTCCTGCCATCCCACCATTGTGACATATCAGTGAAGTGGGTATATTTCATGTTAGATCCTGGCATCTTTGATTGCTTATTCAAAGGCGACTTTGGGTGAGTGGAGAGCGCGGTCGTCCTCCAACCAGAACATTGGCTGTTCAAGGCGAGGCCCTGCTAACCCGCGTGTCCATGCGTCATTGGGTAAGACACTTTACCCCAACATTGCTCCTGTAGCTGTGACTAGTGTGTGATTGGTGTGAATGATAGATACTAACGGGCAGGTGGCACTGTGTATGGTAGATCCTGTCATCAGTGTGTTCAAGCACTTTGAGTGGTCAGAAGAATAGAATACCTCTTCTTAGCTACCCATAAAAACAGTTGTTTGTCTTTCTACTTTAACTTTGGTCTCTTTCGTCTGCACCGTTTGTCATTTTCCATTGCCGTTTCCTGCTGCTTTTAATTGCGTGCAGGCCATTTGTTGTTTTTTCAACTGACAGGCCTTGGCAACAAACGTATCTCTCTGTTGCAAGTAGACTTAAAAAAGGATAGGAATTATTTTGGACATAGATCACATGTGAAATGCAGAAAACACACAGGCCATTAAAAAGTATGAGATGTAAATTACATAGTGACTGATTCAGTGACGATACAATTAAAGGAAGTGGTTTCTCCAAAAGCAGTTGGCAACATCAATAGTGAAGCCTGTCAACATGTCAACATGCCTGTTACAGGGAATTTGAGTGGTTTGTAGATGGATGGATCCTCTTGACTCTTACAGGGATGAGTAAGACAGGCAGAAAGACAGCAGTGGGACCACAGGTTTAATCAGGTCGTCCCAGATACAAGCTTTAAATGTAATTATTCAGTTCTCATCTTTTCCCCTGTGTTAATATTAATTACTTACTTTCAACAAACGCAAGTAGTCCAGTCATCTAGGGGAGACAAACCAACGGAAACTTCCCTGAATTCCAACAACCTGCCAGATAAATGGCTTTGGTCTAAGATGGAGCAAAACCTTCATATTTGTCTTGTTAGAATGGAAGAAACCTTCACATTAGCAACGCCAGCATGCTTGTGTTTAGGAGGTGCATGTTTACAATGTTCACCATCGCAGTTTAGTGTTTAGCATGAAAGTTGGCTACTTAAAAGTAAACAAGGTTTGACACAGTTTTCCACAAAATGTTTATCAAATAGTTGTCAAGACATTTCACTTAAACTGCAATGGTCCCCCTTATAGTTTGGGGATCATTGAGTATAATTCTGCCGGGGACCAAATATTACGAATTTTTTGGTTTGGATGACAAATGTTAGTCTCCCCTAATAATAAGTTAGTCTGCTGTACTCTATTCAATTTGGCGGTGATGACATTAATCAAACCACCTACATCCTGTATTCACACAACACCAAATGCAATCAAATAATTAATTTGCATAAGACTGCTTTCAGAATTTACAAAGAGTGGCAAAATCTATACACCGTTATGATGCAATACAATTGCACTACTTTCTTTTAATGTTTAGTTTCTAGTAAACTATATTTTCAGCGACTTGTGCATTGACTCCATCCGGAGGCTTTACTTTGTGGTGTATTGTATCAGACAGCTTTATGATAAAAGTAGTTAATTTAAAATACTTTTGTACACATGATTTGCATAGTTTATGTGGCATGAAAAACAAAAAACCCTAACATGTTGCAATCCAACGAAAATGTTACAAAAATTGCAAAAAAAATGTGAATCTGTTTGATGAGGCGCCACAAAAATCGAAATACATTCATTTTTGCACGTTTCTGTTCGCTCTTGGGTGTGATATAAACACGCCAACGAAAAAAGGCATTCTAACAGACTCTTACAGCTGCAAACTAAGCCACAGTCACCATCAGCTGACTTTATATCAGCTGAGTGGGGTCATTGTAACAAGACTCCTTTGTTTCACATTGGAGCAAACTGAAATGAAATCTGCCAAACACACTCACACAATCATATCTACATAATTAACAAAAACAGCATAAACAGGAGAAAAAAAAACACTCAAGTGCACATACGTGTACAAGCAAGAATACACGCACGCATTCTCCCACAAAAGACCTTTGTCTTTTGTGAGAAGCCCTGATTAGCGCGCAGACCCCCCCTCCCCACACACACACACACACACACACACACACACACACACACACACACACACACACACACACACTAAACTGGTCGGATTCAACAGTGCACACCAAGAAAGAAAGCAGACATGGCTTAGAGCAGCGGCTCCCAAACCTGTTGTTAGGTCATACACACACCCCCCCCCCCCCCCCCCTCCCCCCTCTCCATCCAGCCGATTAATCAGCCCAATCGCAGATGCTTTAATCGAAATCTGTGTTGAACATTTCTGCTTCATCTTCCAGACAATTTTGCCTTCAAACAGGATGCTACGGATAGAGTCCGTTTTTTTCTTGTTGCAGAACTAAAAACTTGAGATGTTCCAATTAGAGATGGATATCGTTTGGGTTTTTTCCGATACCGGTGCTAACCCGGTACTTTTAAAACGATACCGGTGCCTAAACCGGTACTTTTTTTGAAAAAAAAGAAAAAAATACAAGTGACAGCATTAATGTAAGGCTTTTTTTTGTTGCCAAGGCAAAACAGGTAACATTTTAACAAACACATATGAAATGATATACGATCATTCGAATCGAATGATAAACAATCGTTAACTAACCGAGTCATTAGAGTAAAAAATAAGAGAAGGGGCGTGGGGGCTGCACGTTGAGTTGCTGGTGTTGAAATTTGCAACACTCGTGCCACCCTTAGAAATTGCGGCGTCGGCGTCTTACTGGTGGGAAAGTAAAATCCACATTAAAAGGAGCCAGCCTGCAGATTGGCAGAAATCGAACAGAAAAATACACGATGGACTGGGCCACTCAGTAGACGTGGGGTGCGCTGCCTCACTTCTAATGCACTAATATTGGAAAAACCAATCAAATGCAGGTAAATTACGTTTGATAATTGAACAAAAAGCCTCCATCGTAGCTCTCCATTGTTAGATTTTCAGTGTATTTTTTACAAAAAGGTTGGCAGGTCATTCTCTCAGTGAGCCTCTTATTGGTTCTTATGAGCCCCCTTCATTGTCCTTCATGAACGGAGAGACAAGAAGAGAAATCAGGGATGTGGATATTTCAAGCTTATTACATAAATAAATCATTGGGATTGTTAACGCATCAAATAATTTGTAAAAAAATTGTCATCAACTTTAATTGAGTGAATTTATTAAGTAATTGGGCTTTAGACTTTTACGGAGCCCGGGAGGTGAAATGAAAAAAAAAAAAAAAAAAAACAAGGTGAAAAAAAAACGCATGAAAAAAAAAAAAAAAAACATAGAAACATAGAAAAACAGAAAAAAGGTATGTACTTGGGACTAGGTTTGCGTTCGCTCGCAAAACTTTTTGCTCCGCTCCCCGCACCCCCCCCCACCGATCAGCCGAAATTTCCCCTCTGTCCGCGGAGCCACGCCAATTAGGCTGTGGTTCATTACAAGTGTCCGATTTAGGCGCACCGTTTTGGGGCACAATTTTTGAATTTTTGACAACTTTGAGGGTTGTCCGGAGGTTGTCTGCTAACCTTGGAGCTTCATAATGAACCACAGCCTATCCCTGGAGCTTCAGACAACCCTTAAAGTTAGCAAATTGTGCCCAAAAACAGAGCGGGACGAAAGTGCCCAGCGCCGAATCCCCGCCCGGCGGACCACCGATCGCCGCCGCGGAGCAAAAGTTTTGCGAGCGAACGCAAACCTAGTCCCAAGTACATACCCTTTCTCATGGTTTTTTTGTTTTTTTTTCATGTCACCTCCGGGGCTCCGTAGACTTTCATGCGGGCCAATTGAAAATGGATGGCGGGCCGCAGTTGGCCCGCGGGCCGTAGTTTGGACACCCCTACTTTAGAGCCTTCGGAGCCCTAAAAGATAAATAAAGTTGAGACCAGCTCAGCCCCACACGGCCATCCCGCAGCGAAAAGAGACGGACGTCAGTTTGTTGCCAAAAACAGATTGTGAAATATTGCCTGATGCTCATAGTGTGAACACATCATGAGTGTGTATGATGTGGTCAAATGCAGTTATTTGCTAAATGCATTTAGGGATTAAACGCTGAAGCACGCACACACACGCACACACACACACACACACTCTGTCATGAGGTGTTTCCTTGCGGTTATTTCACAACTCACTGAGCCAGCCAATAGAATCATTCCGGCAATGAGCACGCCCAGGGATATATTTAACCAATGACGGATGACTATCTGGATGACAGACTGTTTCAGATGACGAGTTGCAGATCGCCTCTTCATGAAACACTTGCCAACATGCCGCCCCGCGCTTTTTTTTTGCTCTGGATTTTCTCTACTTGTTTCCAACCATCCCAGGGGAAGGAGGGTAATAATTATCGAGGATAACAGAGTCCAGAGGAGGAGTACCCTTTGCACCCTGACAGCCGTGCCCCGGCCTCCCTTTGTCACTTCTTCTAGTTTGCCTAATAAGTGAGAATATGTTCTTTCACTTGCCAATCGCTCTCTCCTTTGGCACAAAATGGCTTCACTTCTCTCCCTCTTATCTACCCGACTCCCTTACTCTCTCTCATCCTGATTTTTTTCACACTCCAACGATAATAAAAAATCTTCCTGCCCAGTTGCTTGTCCCAGTCATTCTCCTATTGTTTCTCACTACATCACCTTCAATAAAAATTCCTATTTTCTCCAGTTCCGTCCTTTCAAATGTCCACTTACAGACCACTCCTCTCCCTCTCTCCCCCTCTCTCTTTGTTTGTGTACAACATTTCCTTTGGTTAAACTCCCTTTCCGACTTCCTTCATCTTCAACACCCTCTTCTCTCCCTTTGCCTGGGTGCACAGGCAAAAAACACCACCTTTTTCCTCCTCCTTCCCTCCCCCTTTATCTTCCTCTTCTGACGGTTTAACCTAATTATCTCCTTTTCTAGAGAAATCTCTCTCTCTCTCTCTGCAGCCTGTGGGAAGCGGTGCAGCCGTGAGGGACGGTCAGCGTTTGTTCTCCCCTTGGCCAGTCGCCTCCGATCATGTCAGCGCAGCACACGCGCGCACACACACACACACACACACACACACACACACACACACACACACACACACACACACACACACACACACACACACACACACACACACACACACACACACACACACACACACACACACACACACAGATAAACAAGCCAGAAAAGAAGAAAAGGAGTTGGACACATGGCGTGGAGAGCTGTACGTTGAACACAAAGCGGATGCATTTTTTGCATTTTTTTTATTTGAAATAATGTGGGGAAGGGCTTTGCCATGTTACATGGGCCACAATGAACAAACAAAGCAAAATGCATCTTGCGTTGAGACATGTGAGCAACAGAAGAAATCTATCTATCAACAGAAGCAATCTATCTTATCTAAGCAATCTATATCTTTTCAGCACCAGTGAAAATAAGGGGGTATGATGGAGGCCGTATACAGTTTGTATGCCAAGGGGGTCAGGGGGTCAGTTCCACACTGACATGAGCAGCAGCAGGGCAGAGAGCACCTGACTGACTACTAACCCCCGGTCAGCCTAACTAACACCCCTCTAGTAGCTTTGACCGACTATTACCACCCCCCATCCCGAAGTTGTAAACCTAGGAGAGACACTGCACAGGTTGTAAAGTGTTAATGATTGAAAAATAATTCACCTGCAGATTTAGTTGAGTATGAAAAGATTTTACGGTTTGACTTGTGCCGTGGATCTCAGTAGTAGTTTACGCCATAAGTTGATGTTATTTTTTAAGAGTTACTCCTGCAAAATTTTAAACAAAATGATACGGAGACTACGGTATTGATAAAAATTCCAAAAAACACCTGAATCTCACCCTAACCATAATTAGGGCTGTGACTAACGATTATTTTTTCAATTAATCGATGAATTGGGTAAAAATAAAAAAAATTAAAAAGATTTAATTTCCAACTGTTTATTCAAAAACATAACTGCAAATTAATATTGCAAAATTACTTCAGAAAGTACAGGCTGCTCCTGTAAAAAATAAATAAAATTGAATACAGTTTTAACGCCAGAACCTGTTCGCTATACAACTCAGACGCACGCACACGCACACACACGCACGAAGCGTATTCATTAAATGATTACCATCATTGTAGTGCAAGTTAAATAAATGTATACCTCACACCTAAATACAGCAAAAAAAAAAATGCTATGAGATGAATATAAATTGGCATTTGTAAACAAATGCATTTGAGGATTACTTAGCCGCGCTGGTTTAATGGATCACTGTGTACCTTTACAGGCAAAACAACGTCAACTACCGTTTAACCACAGTATATGCGCAAGCACCATTAGACTACCGTACATGACGGCAATAAAAAGTACTTAGATATATTTGTCAACAATAACTGAAATGGGACAAAGCACGAAATATATACACAAGACATTGAAAAAAAGAAGTAAATAAAAACGTGTCTTTAGTCTAACTGCTTTACGTCATCCAGCTGATCAAGCTGCCGTTATCGGCGTGCTAACGCTAGGAGAAAACCGAAGCAGCAAAAGAGCTGCTGGAGGCTCCTTACGTTCCTCACCTCAAAACGGGACCACCTGGTGCTCCCGTGCCATGTTACGTTGACATTGAATAAACTAAAAATAGTGTGTCAATGGCAAAATGCGCAATGTGGAATGTTTTCAAACCTTGGACGAATTAACTCGAACAGACGCGTTTGCCTGTGCCATGTTACTCACAACTGCAGGCGATGCTTGCTGCCCTTTCCTCTACGTTGGCTTGGCTCTTATTTTTGCGTTGCGTTAAAATTGCAAACACAATGAACCAATAATGAAATTTGTTGCCAACACTTTTAATAATCGATTTTTATCGATTTCCGCAATTCATTGTTGCAGCCCTAACCATATACAACTTAATAGCATATTATATTAGTGATGTCTTATACAAACAATGCCCCAGTTTCTAGCAAACACACTTGTTATAAATGTGTACTTTTGAAAGTACGTTGAAATAACCCTGAACACATCACCGTGTTACTTTGCACTCCATGCTAGGCCATTATGGACATGTTTGTTTGCAGACAAAGTATCAATAGTATCAATCATGACAATCATGTGAGTTTTTACAAAAAAGAATAACCAATTGAGAATGTCTTTTAAAAAAAAAAAAAAAAAAGGAAACCGCTATGCTGATAACCATCTTACCTTTGCACACGTCTAAGCACACAGGCACCCTAAACAGATGGTGTCACACACAGACACACACACACACACACACACACACACACACCTCTTCTGTGTACGAGGTAGAGCTACGTTGTTCCCTTTGCTTGCTGGCCTAACTTTTACACTCAAGGAAAGCGACCATATGCAAGAACAAATGGTTTCCCTTTAATTTCCCTCTTTGCCTTGTCATTGCTTTCTCTTCCTCGTGTGAATGTTGATTTAATGTTGACTCTTCTGTTGCTTCACACCTTTAAAATGTATTTGTCCATACACAGCTATAACCCACTCTCAGTTCTCTTTCTCTCTCACACACACACAAATTTGTCCAAACACAATAATAACACACTCTGTGATTGCATCACCCGGAAAAGTGTGTTTCAAACGGAGTTTTGGTACTTCATTTATTTACTTTATACTTTATTTCTGGAGGCGTTTAAAACTTACCTTTAACAGGCACAACACTGCAGCTCAATATACACAACATAAAAAATACAAGTTCAACCCCACACACGCACACACACACACACAAAAAATCAGTCACTTGAACACACCCCTGATGTTCAAAGGAAAAAAGAAAAGAAAATGGCAGTGAGGGCTTCCTGCTCCTCTGATGCGGTTCCGGAAATAGCAGAGTGTCTCTGAACAGGAACGCTAAGGCTTCCCTTACAGGGCGCCGTCCACCACTTAGAAAAGTAGCTTCTCTGTCTCTCCATAATATCATGATTCTCTTTATGGGGAAATCAAACTCAACCCGGGTCTTGAGGAGTTACCATAACAGCCGAAACTGCACACACGTGGCAGAGCTCACGGGTAAAAAGTCACGATTGCAACATTGAGCACCCTTTTTAGTTAAAAACATCTTAAACATGCGTGATTCCCTGCCTCGCAGGGGAAGGTCAGTTACTGCCACACAGTTAACACCGAAGAAGTTATTTCAGTTCAGAAGAAGACTAAAAAGGTGGTACTTCTGCACCAAGTTAGCGCACAAGCTGCCCGTTAAAAAGCTTCAGACAATCCCACTACGAACGAATGGTTGTCAGTGCAACTAATGAATTACCTCCTCAGGAACATTTTAACACATTGGTGTTAAAATGTTGGAGGAAAAGACGGCAGTTGAGAAGCATGCTTAAGAAAGAAAATTCTGTTTTTTGCTTTTTTATATATAAAAAAGCAAAAAACTGAATTTTCTTTCTTACATACATATACACATACACACACAGAAGATAACGTTTTTCTACCGGATGCAAATTCATCAACTCATGCAAAAGCACCAGTACGAATATGGACAAACAGAGGTGGCTGCAAAGGGGTCAGCGTGATATGAAAAGACACAGGCTTTCTTACAATATATATAATATATCACATATGCATACTAAAACTTCTGCCTACGCGGGCCAACACTAATATTCATTTACGTCACTCAAAGTTACACAACTGTGTGATAACCAATGGTGAAATTCAATCAATGAATTCAGCATTTGTTGGTTGCTGCTGGATTACCATTAACAGCTGAGAAACGGGCTCATCTGGATTCACTGAATTATGTCCTTGTGTCCTACGTCACAGTACGACCACGACCGAAGCCTGTTATCAGCTAAAACGCACTTGCCCGTCTGTAAATGTCGCAGCAAGGAGTATTGAAGAGAATTCTTATGTCACAACTGGATTACGGATGAAACGACAGGACTAGACTAAATCATGATGATATATGATGGGATTATACCAGTGATATAGTAAATAGAAGGTGATATTGAGGTATGACATGGCTGCAGAAGCTTCCCTATTAGGAAGCACTATTACACAAACATTGTGCCATAGGAAAAAAAGGGAAAGCTTTAATGAAGTCGCTTAGCGTAATGCTAAGTACCGCAGGTACACTGAACCCCTGCAGGGATGAGGACAGAGCAGTGTGGTAGTATTTTATGAGCGCTACATGGGCCCTAGTTAGCAGGAAGGCCTCAACAGAACCTGCCACAGCCAAAGGGATGCATGCTACTCACATGAAGGCGCTGTACACTACACAGCCAACGGCAACCGATTCCATTACAGGTCATTTAGCTGACAATTTTATTCAAAGCGACTTACAATAAGTGCATTTCAACCATAGGGATACAAACCCAAAGAACGATGTCACCAGAGAGTTCGTTCCACCATTTCGGAGGAAAGACGGAAAGAAAGTTGTGATCTTGTCGAGTGTTTTGCTCTCCGTGAGGGAGGAACAAGCAGTTTGGCAGATGCAGAGCGAAGTGCGTGGGTTGGGATGTAGGGTTTGACCATGTCCTGGGTGTAGATCAGGACAACTTATGGTGCCATAACAGGGAACAGGGAATAGCCTTTTCATATGTGGGTTAAACAATAATAAAGTTGCAATTAGTGGTGGGGTGAGGTCTAATTGATTGATTTTTCAATTAATATAAACGCAAGAAAAATGCTGTTACTAGTTCCTCAAGACCAAGCTGACAAAGCTGGAAATTATGTGAGAAAGGACGTGTTTATTGTGACCAATAAATTATTCAGTTTCCAATTCCATGAAATGGAGAAAGTTTGTGAAGCTGGAGCCTCTAATGACTATTCTGGAATAGAGAAAGTATTACTTAAAACACAACTGTGTAGGATTTAGTGCCATCAAACAGTGAGGCTACGGGCAAGATAACTGAACAAATATTGTCTATATAAATTACTGCGTAGGGCATGTTACTCAAAAATAATAACGATACTACAAATAAATAAGGTTGTTAGTGAGAATAAATCCAAGTGACAACTTAAATGAGGCACACCTCAAATCTAAACCATCCAACTGAAGCAAGCAGATAGCAACCATCTCCGTAAATGCCACTTCTTATACTATTGGACTGCAACGGGGATGAGTTTTTGGACACAAGACGCTACAGAGTACATCTACATGAAACATACGGCCATATGCATACAAAAGGTAAATCATAGCACCTTCAGTATACTTCTTTCCATGTGATCTATCCACCAGCAAAACGCAACGTCAGGTGTGCTTGGGCAGATGTTTAACCGGTTACAACAAAAACATGTTTTTCCAGGGAAAGTGTAGGGTGCTCATTTTGATATCCAGTTTTGTGTGTGTGTGCGAGCGTGAGAGACACCCATCCACTTTATAGTTTATTAGACACTTACTTCATCTGTTTGACGATGGTGCTTTTCCCTGACTCTCCAGCCCCTGAGGGATAAGAGAGAAGAAGACAATGTAAACAGGGTGTGTTTTTGCGAGACAGAGCAAGATGGAGACAAGAGCGACAGAGATGGGAACTGGGAGAGCGAGAAGAAAGGATTTTAAGAGGCTGATTCCCTAAGTGAACACAGACAGCAGCATTTGGGTGGTGATGAAAAAAAGATGGAGAAAGTGGCTGCACCCATTCTCCTCGGGCATCTGGTTTTTATCCCCATCCATCTTCTAATTCTCTAATCTCTAATCGACTCTAATCAGTCGACTAAATGACAAATGAGACACTTGCAGGCTACTTCCCCTCCCAATACCCGAACGTGCTGTGACACTTTCCACCTTTCACCCAGCTGGCACGTCTTTGATGGATTAGGCCGTATTATAGCAGGTGGCCTTAATTATGTAATGAGCGGACAGGTTGGGTTTGGAAGCCAGAAATTAAAGCAAATCGACGCCCCTTTGACTTTTTCATATCGTAGTTTTAAATGAGAGAATGTTTATGTTATACATAAAAAAAAACAATTTCCACCATTATGCCGCTCTTTCAGCAGGCCACACCTTCGCGTGGACTGAAGGGTCTTACCGAGCAGCAGCAGTTTGACGTCTTTGGCCGCGGTGACTCCGTCCTCCTTGAGGTTCTTCTCGATGGCTTTGCTCCGGTCCAGAGCCGCCCTCTCCTCTGCGCTCAGAGTACATCCCATGGTTAGAGAACACAGCTTGATAGCTTAACCGGTACCGGCACCCACGGGGAAAAAGAAAAAAGAAAACCTACAACAAAATGGGGTTTCAACGAGACTTGCGCGCGGGACCAAAGCAAATTTGTCCAAAAAAGAATGTTCTTTTTTCCCCTTCTCTTGTCTCTGTTATTTTGCACCTTTGCTGTGCTTCGGTCCGTGTCTCCGTGTCTCTCCGTCTCTCTGGGCAGCTCCCTCTCTCGCTCTCTCTCAAACCGGGAGTACGGCACCGTTAACGCATTGAAATGAAGGGTCCTCTCGGTTTGGTCCGCAGCGCAAATACAACTCGACGCAGCCACCGCGGTTGTTCCGGGCCTCGGTGCTGCTCCGTCCGTCTCTCTTCTCTCGTTTCAGTCGGTGAATCACGGTGCCGGTGCTCTTCCTCTCCGCTCGTCGTCTGTAGGGTGTGTGAGTGTGCGCGCGCGCGTTACTTGGCGGCGGTGAGCAGCGCTCTCATCGTTTGATTCGGAAACGCTCTTCCTTCGTTTGGCTCCTCCGAGGCGGGCAGCGGGGACTCGGTCTGTAGCTGACTCTCGACTGCCTCCCGGTAGCTCCGGTTGGGCTCGGTCTTTCGGTAGGTCGTTCGTTGAGCTGCAGGTTGCTGACGTCAGAGCAATGAGAAACAGAAGTGGGGAGAGAGGCAGAGTGCTCGTGTTCAAAGTGCCACCTGCTGGTCCGTTGTAATAGTTGCAACAAACACACACACGCACACACACACATAGGCGTGCACTGTTCCGCATAAGAATTTTAAAGAAATGAAACCCCATTAACCTAAAAAACTGAGAGTACATACAAAAGTTATATATGTTCTGCGGTCACAGGTGTGAGAGTAACTGAGGGAGCCCGAGCTAAAAGGGGGGAGGAGTAGTGCAAAAAAATCAATTTGACAAGACTCCGCAGCTTTCAAATGTTCCTTCAAAGAATGCATTAGCCATCTAAGTAGCAACGTTTTGAAAATATTGTATAATTCAGCCACCTAATCCTTGGTTAATCTTATTGAAATGTGAATTAGTACCAGTCAAAAGTTTGAACACACTTTCTCATTGAATTGGTATTGTAGTTGCTGAAAGTGAAAAGCAAACAGGACTAGATAATAACACTACACCACAAGGCCACCACAATGCTAAAAGTGGATTAGTACATGTACAAGCCATCTGTTGGCACCCCCTTTTAAACACAGATCTTAGTTCAAGCAAAAACTGCAAAAATGTTGACTCATTTGCGTGTTTTAGGGCTCTCACTGAAAGCTATTGGCCTATGATTTTTCATTTTTATTTTTTTCTGCTGAAAAAGGGCACTTTTTTAAAGTAAGGATGTGATCATTGTAACCGTTATAAATTAAATTACATGATGTTCACAAATGTTTAGCTTTGTTTTTTAGCATATTTGTCATACATACTATCCATGTTAGCAGCAGGCCAAATGGTAAGATAAGACATAATAAAATGTATTAAAACAAATATATAAAATTTGTTGCAGACCATCTACAAAAAATAGTTTGAATTATCATCTTCAAATACAATTACCATAATTGTATTTTACAAAATACATTTCTACAGGCAATCAAAAATGTAAGGCAAGGCAATTTACAGCCAATGGTATAGCACATTTCAACTACAAGGCAATTCAAAGTGCTTCGCATAAAACAATTAAAAACATCCAAACATAAAGCAAGGAGATTTACAAACAGTTTCTGGGGCTTTGTTGGGCTAGAAAAACTGAACTCTGCTTCACCATATTTAGTTCTGACTCTGGGAACAGAAGGTAGACCAGTCCCAGACGACCTGAGGGTTTGTGGCGGGTCGTAAGGTATCAGCAGATCAGAAATGTACTAATTGTAGTGCGATCCTGTTCGTGCATTTGCTTTTATATAAAACAATTTGGTTTAAGGTCCATGCAGCAGTGACTTGAATATTTTGGGTTTCCAGCCCATTCAGAGGCTGTTTGCTTAAGTTTAAGGGCTCACATTTGCCCCCACCTATGGAACCCAAGACAGCCATCTCGCACAAACACACTCACACAAGCTGAGCATACGCAGCCCTGCCTACGGGACCTGCAAGAACTGCCAGTGAGCCAAAGGGAACAGTGACAGGAAGTAACGCATCAAGCATTTGCTAACTACTGTGGTAGCCACATCCTGGCATGTTTTAACGGAAGTATATTTCAAAACACAGACAGACCTCGATAGGAGCATTCATTCCTGTCTCATTGTGTCCTCCACATTATAGAAAAAAAACCCTCACCTCTTTTGGAAGTTCATTACGACATGTGAATGGCAAAGAGATATGGATGTTATTGTCTTACTGACACAATGTTATCATATTCATCGTCATCCACCTTGACTGCAATTAATTCCTGACCCCAAGTGATGATGGTACAGGGTAGGTTTATTTAACTGAATTAAAACTATTCACAAGAGGTATTCCTTTCTATTTGTGAAAAACTTAAGTCACTATGGCGTTATATTTGTGCTTCAATCCTGAGCGCGTAATTTTAAGTTTTGAGCACAAAGAACTATATTTTAGCAAAGAAAAACATATTCCGTGCGCGCAATTTACTCAGGTGCCCTCTCCACAAACTTGTTTTCTGCGCGCAGGCAGCCGTTGCTGCGCTCTCTCCACCTCCTCACTCTGCGCTTGCTCGACGTTTGACTCAGGCGCTCGCTGGACTTGCAGCAGCGTTACATTTGTGGCACAAAACCGACCAATCTGAGAATTAAAGACGGTCAATTGTGATTGGCTGTTGGTCTCAAATGAAATTTCTAGTAGAATGCTGCAAACTTCAACAACGAAGCAGTGACACCAACCACTTCAGCCATATACACTTCTTTAAAAAAAATCATCCCAATGTTATAAAGAAAACTACCCTTTTCAAAAAAAAAAACATGCATGCGACGCATGAAATTTGCTAATGCGAGTGCACGTCCTGCGGTGTGTGAGGTTGGTGATACATGGCCGGATAATGTTATTGAGATAAATGATACCTTGTGAGGAAAAGCGGTAACGATCTAACCGATATTCCTCTGGAAATGATAAAACGTCTAATCTGGGTCAGAAGACTCTCTCGCGACGTGAAGCATTTTGAATCACTAAGGCTTCGATGTCCATTGGATTATGTAGGAATGTGCAATCTATATCTACCAGCTTTCTTCATGTGGGAGGAGACGGGTAGAAACTCTGGGTTTCTTGTAGTGAACCTGCCAGCAAGCAGGTTATGTTCACATAGTCTGTTACCATGGTGATTGACTCAGAGTTTCAGTTACCTCTATCTGGAACGGAAAACTCTTTGGCTCCTGGTTTCCCTCATCTCAGGGTTAACTTACTCTGAGTTTTCACATAACTCTCTTTCTGGCATACCCCCCAGAAACATGAAACTACAAAACAGGAAGTGAACCCAACCGTGACATGGTTTTCACAGGGAAATTAGAAAAAGCACAGAAAGTTGTGCTGCACATTGTAACCATCCTGAATCACCTCAAATAATTTGGGCAGAAGGAAACCACCGTCATCTGCAGACCCCTTACTGCCAACATATAGACATTACCCAGACTGCCAAATATAAACACCAGCAGTCTGCAGCCATATACAAGCAGTGGGACCGCCAAAAGCAGGAATTCACAATTACACTAAATGAATTGGCTGCAATTGTTAATTAATTTAGGATTTGGTTCGTTAAAGCTTTCCTTCATCAATAAGTAGAGAAAGATGTATGTGGTTGTCCTTAAATATTGTCTTGGGGGACTTTAACAAAGGAAACCTCAGTCATGAACTTCCTGAATACAAAAAATGTATTGAATGCCCAACCAGAGAGAAGAGCATGCTGGATCACTGTTACACCACAGCAAGCAGGGCTTATCTCGCCATCCCTCGTGCTGTGCTGCATATAGGCAGAACCTAAAGCTCTGCAAACCTGTGGTGAGGGAATTCAAGAAGTGGACGCTAGAGGATCTTCAGGCGTGTTTGGACTGCATAGACCAGGATGTTTTCAGGACTTGAGTTCTTACATTGGCTTCTGTGAGGACAGCCACACTTGCCAGGGTGAGTTATAACAACAAACGCTGGTTTACAGTGGAACTCAGAAAACTATGACATGACTGCTGAAGACAAGTGACTCTGCTTCGGTTTGGAGAGGCTTTAAACACCTCACAAACTACAAGCCAAAAAACCCACTCCATGAATGACCTCCGCCTGGCAGACAAGCTGAATGAGTTCTACTCCAGATTTGATAGACAATGTCCTGGCTCCATCCCCCACACCACCAACCTGCCGCAGAACCTAGGCGTGGATCCTGTTTGTGGACCTCAGCTCTTGTCTCTGCTGCAGGACAAATTCTCCCAGCTGCACATGACTGACTCCAGCTGCAAGTGGATCACAGACTGATGCTGGGGAAACATGTCTCAGCCTCTCAGTCCATCAGCACATGATCCCCCAAGGTTGCGTTCTTTCCCTTCTGCTCGTCTCCCTATACACGAACAGCTGCAACTCCAGTTACAAGTCCGTCAAGTTGCTGAAGTTTGTGGATGACACCACCCTCATTGGACTCATCTCTGGTGGGGATGAGTCCGCCTACAGATTGACCAACTGGTGACGTGGTGCAGTCGAAACAACTTAGCGCTCAACGTCTGAAGAGAGTTGAAATGGTTGTGGATTTCCAAAGGAACGAAGAGCCACCAGCCCCCGTTGTGATTCCCCCGTCACCGCTGTAGAGTCCTTTCGCTTCTTGGGCTCCATCATATTACAGGACCTCAAGTGGGAGCCGAACATCAGCTGCATCACCAAGAAGGCTCAGCAGAGGATGTTCTTCCTGAGGCTGCTGAAGAAATTAAACCTGCTAAAGACGATGATGGTGCACTTCAACACGACCATGATCGAGTCCATCCTCTGCTCCTCCATCAGCGTCTGGTTCACTGCAGCCACATCCAAGGACAAGGGCAGGCTGCAGCGCGTCATCCGCTCTGCAGAGAGGGTGATCGGCTGAAATCCGCTGTCTCTCCAGGACTTGTTATATAAAGCTATAAAGATTGTTGCCGACCCCTCTCACTCAACTGTTTGTGCCCCTTCCATCTGGCAGGAGGTCCATCAGGACCAGGACCACACAATAAGTTTCTTCCCGTCGGCAGTCGGGGTCATCATCAGAGCCCGGGTCCCCCACTTACTGACTCTGACATCTCCTTTTGTCAGGCAAGGCACACTAAGCAACATTTTTCAGTTAATTAATATGTTCCATATCGTTTTGGATGATTAAATGAGTCCTTTCAGGTCGAACAAAGGTTTTCTCGGCCGCCCTGGGGGTCTGTAGGGGAAATACCGCACTTGCAATTGCAGGAGCGGCGGGTCGCACCCACAGAGTCTTGCTTTACGGCATGAGAGGAGAGGCTGAGGGCTTCAGCCATACACTCTTGGGCTCGTAGCGCAGTGGCGATATTTGTGCAGTTATCATGGCGGAACCAGCGACAAAACAGCAAAAGACCATGTCGCAGAGGAAAAGGGCTCTGGACAGAGAGAGGACTTGTTCACGGGTGAATATCGGGCAATAAGCCTTTTCCGAATGGCGAGAGCTCAAAGAGGAAGAAGGCTGCACGGCTGAGCGGACCTCGCGTTTCTGCTGATGCGAAGTAATATTATATATTAAGTAATATTATATATTAATATATATGTAAGTAATATAGGAATGGTTGGTAGCGGTCCGTACACTCTGCATTCACCCGCGCCGAACCGCCACGTAAACTCTGCGTTCACTCTGCGTTCACTCGCGCATTGTTAGCATTTGTGTTGTCATGCTGAAAGTGCAATCTTTTTCAGAGACCGTATAGTTTTCTTTCCGCTACAGGAAACCGGGATCCGAATATCTTACCGGCCGTACCGGACAGTACCGGCTTGCTTTCACCTCTGCTCGATGGAGAACAGCTGAGCGTCTTTACGACAGTGCAGTTTTATTTTCGGCCTCTGGGGGGAGCCTGGCTGGAAAATCAACCCCGGTTGCTTAGTACTGCTTAGTCCACATCCACCTGTCACTTGTCGCTTTCACATTCACTCACAACACACTTGTCTGCTCGCTGGTGCACTTTATTTTTAACTTTTTATTTTAAATTAATTTTACATCACATCCTTTATTTCTAAATTGTTTATTTTACATTCCCCAAACACAGTTTTGTGTTTCTGGTTTTCCTGGGTAACTTCACTTCCTGCCTTGTCCTGTCTTCCCCTGTGATTGTCTGATTGTTTCCACCTGTGTCCAATCACCTGCACCTCCCTTGTGTATTTAAGCCCTGTCTGTCTGTTGTCTCTTGTCGCGTCATTGTCTGCGGTCTCACTGCTTGTTCCTGTTCCTGTTCCTGGTCCCCATCCATGTTGGGTTTTGCCCTGAGCGGTATTTTTGAGTTTTGACTGTTTTTGACAATTAAAGTCCTTTTTATTTTTCGAACCCTGCACCTGAGTCCGGCCTCTCCCTGCTTGCCGCTGCGACCCCACCTGACACTATGTTGTCTTATCGGTCTTTCCACTTCAAAGCTGTGCTCTCCAAATAAACTTGTGTTCTGGAGATGGGATTTTAATACTTGCATAAATCATGTTTCACATTTACATTTACATTTTAGGCAACAAAAACATCTGTTCACACAACAAGGAAGTTACGTAAGAAAACTACAAAGTCCAGTTTCCCTTACTCCCTTCCCTTCCCTCCTACCTAATTTCGTGGTTGGTATTACATTAAAGTTAGTTGGCATTCTATATAGATGCTAAAGAGAGCTTTGTTTTAAAAGAGATAAAAAAAACCCCTATTAATTAAAAAAATAAATTTAGAATAAATAAGTTTTCGAAAAATCTCTGGATTCTTGGCCAATTACATGTGCTTGTCCCTTTTGACACACTTTCCAAGCGTCACCCAAGCGCTCTTTCGCCATGCGCAATGACTACAACCCCCTCCTTACCAGAGTTTAGACTCAGAGTGTTCATACATTTTACGATCAAAGCGATGGGGCTTATTTCCAGATCTACCGTACAAAATTACTTTTGCTAAAACGCTTACATCAATACATAATTGAATTTACAGTACATTGGAAGGATAGCACAGTGTCCAGAGTGTTCAGTTGTCTCATCTTTTGATTATGAATCATCACTGATTCAGTGACCCAGCCTTGTTTGACTTCAGTAACTTAAGTTCATTGGCTGCTTGCTTGCACACTCACAATTTGACTATAAAAAGACAGTCTTGCATGAAAAATGCAGAAGATTTTCCACCCTTATGCCCCAGTCACATCACAACCCCTAAACCAGATTTGCTTTCTGCAAGAACTTGCATAGTTCATATCTTTTATTGGGTTCCCTGCAGTGAATTTGCTCCACTATGTTGAAAAATGGGAGGGAAACAAAAAACATTTGCTGCCAGAATAGATAGTTGAGGGAAGGGGAAGAAAGCGCATCAAATAAGAGGACACACTATGGCAATGTTTCTTCTAAAAACATTTGGATTTCTCACTTATGACTGAATCATAAAATGGCTAAAAAGCGAAACAATACAAGATACAAAACTGCTTAATTTTGCAACATTTCCTTGAAACTCCTTTGTCCTCCCTCTCTCTTTTCCTTTCTACACATCACCAAAGATGCACAGTCGTCCAGTAAAGTGACTCTACAGCGACTCCTTTTGCATTGTACTTCTGTTCAGTCCAATATGCTTTTTTTAAACAATTAAATATGCATGGTTGTTTCCTCTATTTCCTTTCTTTTTCTTCGATGCAAGATGTATTGTAAGGCTGTATTGTAAGGCTGTGGCGGCTGCAGTTGAAGGGCTTCAGCTTGGTGCCACTAGTAGTTATGAATAAAAGACGCTTTGCTCTGTCGTAGTCGGGCCCTGCTATACAGCTTAAGTGATCTCTGAGGAACCCTCGCTGGTATTTGAGGAAGAAAGAGAAAGAAAAATAAGGAAGGAGGACTTGTCACATGACAACTGGCACATTGACACTCAGCAATGTATGTGCAGAAAACGCCTGATTTGAAGGAATCTGTACATGTGGACTCCCGGGTTTGTATGTGTGTGCTACAGTCTGACCTGTGTGTGTGTGCGTTTTTGGGTGTGTTTGTGTGGTGATGTCAGGTTCTTTTCTGAGAACCATGCTCCATGGAGCGCGATGAGAGGAGACGTACACAGGGACAACACAAGCCATCCAAATAGCACTCAGTCTGAATAATGCAACAGCACAGAGGAAGAGAGGACTAAGAATAAGATGAAAGGAAGGGGGAGAGAAAAGAGCAAAGAACTGGGCAGAACAATGCAAGAGAAAATTAGGTGACGGATTAGAGTACGGAAAGAAATGGAGGTAAACCTTACAAAAAAAATGTACATTCACCATTTAAAGAGCATCAAGGACATACAAAAAAGAGACAATGTATTCCCATTGGGCATGGTCCTTGTTGTGGTGGCTTTGATCTTTGCAAGAAACTACAATTGTTAATCCTGTTTGTTCAAATTATACAGTTTACATTACATAGCAATGCTTTGGAAGAGTATGCAAAACAAGAACATCTAACTAGACTCATGGGACAGTTACAGGTACATTTTCACGCTGTCCAATATGCCCAGCGGTGGCTCAGTTACCTACACTGTAGGCAATTGTTCAAACCCGTCAAACATGAGCAAATGTCTATTTACAGCTTGTTGGCTTCCCTCAAGGGTCCAAACAAATCTAATCAGGCTGCTATACCATTATTATTACATAAAGCTAAATTTGAGCATGATTTCTAACATATTATCACAAGTCAAATAAAATAGCTTGGAACATTACCAATAAAAATAGAAAGCACATAGCGATGCAGTACTGACCTTCACATCACTCATTATCCGCATTATGTCACAAATCTTACCACATGAATGCTAGAAAGGAGAGTTACATAAAATGTATGAATTGCATAAAAGCCCTGCTATATGATTATGTATGATTTCTCCAAATGCAAGTTACAAAGTGCTTTCTTCCCAGCCACTTAAAGGTGTGCCGTGATGCTGGTGACCACACTCAAGACACAACAAACATGTTAAGTTAGGACTCAAGAAAGAAACAAAGAAAGGTTTTTCTCTGTCAATCATCACACTTGAATAATTTAGGATAAATAATAGGCAAAACAAAACCAATAAAAAAATATATAAACCTCGGATATAATTACAACAACTAATGGGACTGACCTGATCAGTTCATTTATTAAAAACAATAGCAGCACCAACAGCGATTGATTGCAATCCCTTTTTTTAAAGTTACGAGTTCATATATAGCTGGTCTGTAAATATATATGTATATATATATACAGTAAATATCTTGTTGTGTGGAAACTGAATCTGCCCTTTTATTTGAGTCATACTTGCTTATAACACACTCTCTGATATCACTGCTGTGAGAAAACCTTCAGACAGTGAATTTACAGTCTTCGGTCGATGTCTGGTTAAAAGGGCTGAAATCTAATTTGGAGGATTCACAAATGTAATATGTGGTACATCAGAGGCGTAACTGGAGAGAACTGCTGCTCAACCACCATCAAATGAGGAGAGGACAAGACAAAGATGGTGTGAGAGACACACAAGTTGAGAGAAGCGGTAGGGATATTTAAAGCAGATGTAGATCCTTTGGGTCTGCGTGCGGTTGCTTTTGTACACACATAAAGCCATTGAAATGTGCTAGATTACATAGTATATTCACAGTATACATAGTTATACCATATTTATAAAGAAGCAGAGATAAATATCATCTTTAAAACACATCAAGTCACATTCTTTGTAATATTTGGGGGTTGGCAAAATCCAAACCGCATCGCTACTTTTATTTCACAACAATCGTTTGCTCCAAATATATACCAGGTGTGAGTGTGATATGTAATTTTATAACACAAAATGTATTCTATTCTATTGATAAAATTGTCTCGTTATAGAAAATGTACTTATTGGACCAACGTTTTGCTAAATGTAGCTTCGGGAATGAGCATTCTTAAAGGCTATCAATTGATCTGTTGCTAGGCAGAGCCCACCCTGTCTCGAACTGCACTGAACTGACTGAATATTATCTCATTCTTATGGACAAAGGACAAAGCAATTTCATTGAAGCAGACAAAGCATCTTTAATATGCATTTAAAGGATTCATCCAGGATGTTATGTGGTTCAGAAAAATAGTTTGTTAAAAAGATTGAAATAGATCACAGCATAAAAGTATCTAAATCCAAAGCTTGTCGTTGTGCTGCGCCCAGTTAAAATTGTTACGGCAGAGATTGGCTTTATAGGGAATAGGGTTTAGCTAACGGTCAATTGCAGATATTCAAAGAAAAGAATCAAAATGTCTCTTAGTTCGCATTCTTTCGCTTTTATTTATTTTAACAACTTGGATATTTCTTACAGGTGGAATACATGTTCACTTTTTTTGACTCTCAATAACAAAACTCTTTAGTCTCTTTAGTCAAATAAACATGAAAAACAATTCACATTTTCTGCAGGTTGCGGCCCACTTTAAAGGCATCTAAGCACGCAGATATCCTGTGTCTTTATGGACAGCTGGAATACTTTCTTAAAACATGTTTTGTATTCATTGTAAATGTATCAATATGTTGAAGTGTGGTTAGATTTGAACCAGTGCATTGGGATACCAAGCTTTGTTAGAGCAGAGATATTTTCACTCAGTTAACGATAATACTTCCTTATCTATCTGCAATCCTGACAAGCCTAAAAAGCCGTTTGAACACACATCCGTTGATCCGTTGATTTGCAGTGCAAATGGTCGAAAGAACCAAGAATCAAAAACAGAAAAAATTAAGAACACAAAAGCAACTAAATGTGTGGCTGCATCACTCTTTAAAAAAATCAATAACACTCATTTTACCATGAAGAACAATAATAAATGGTTTGTGTAAAATGTACTGTATACTGCCAAGAAGCATACATATATGATATAGTGCAATTCCACTTACAATACAGCACAGCTGGTTTTTTCACCATTCTCCCTAAAGTCTGCACTGAGAAGGAGGCTGTGCCACAAAAACCTGTTAACCTGCAGGGAGCAGTGTGCATTAGCTTTTTAATTTTGCGAATCAAATGTAATGTCTGGGTGAATCGACACAAGATGAACACAGCCATGAGCTAAAACATAAATCATATTCACGTCCGTCAGAGGAATTCATGGTTTAACGTTCAGTAATTAGAGTTATTCTTATGAGTAGTGGTTGTAATACACAGATTTTAAGTACATAATGGAGATAATCTGATGGCTTTTTCAAAAAGCTAATGCAACAGCTGATTTTTAACCCTGCTAGCATCTGCATTTAGCTCTGACAACAAAGTTGTGGGTGGAGTTAGTTGAATTACTTTTGCTTTTAGATTAACAAAGGGGACTAAATGCCCAGGTAATTCTGTGCATTAAGGTATTCTTAAAGCTAGATTTACAGTTGCATGAAGGCATTACGATGTAGCCCCCAAAGCATCATCGCAGGTTAGGTTGTAGCTGGCGTACCTTTCCCTAAAACTGAAACTAATGGTTGAAGCTTTGTTGGACTTGTGTAAATTGCTAGCAGGGCTTTTAATCTCACAGGCTAACATCATCCTTCTGGTGTGTTCTAGTCCGCCACTCCAAGTTTCTGTTTCCTACATTCCTATGGTCATTCATGTATTGCAACTTTGTGAGTTCTCACAGTTTTGTACAGTATTGCACGATTCACCTCATCCCCAGGATATTTCCAATATCTAGCATAAATTTACCTTCAAACTGTTGCCCGCAACCAGTGCAGAGGACACATATTCTACATTGAATAGTTATCGGTTTTCTTAAATAATCCAGAGAATAACATGCAGTCTTTTAAGCAGGTATTCATGGTTTTATAACGGATTCGATTATCAAACAACTACCCCACCATATAATGAAAAGTATGTATCATACTGACAGGGTTTTGATGTTCTATGCACACTTAAGTCTCAACTCAAAGGGTGGCGTTTCTTTTCAAATATAAACTGTGGTGAATTGAGTGAGACATTATGTCTCCAAGACAAAATTTGCCTTCAAGCTTCAAAGAAACATATTTTGAGGCCAGTATCTTTCTTAGACAGGCATGTGTAGATTGACACATGAAAGTGTTGGTCGTCTACAAACACAAAATAACTGACCTGTTGTCATGACTATATCTAACTAGTGATACAGATTGTGCAAAAATGCAGTGATGTTCATGGTTTAGTTAAATGAGAAGTCATGAGCATTTTTAAAAATGTCCTTAAACTTCACATTTATATGGACAGAAGAGAAGTAACCAAGTATTTAGTTACATGTCAGGCCTGTGCAAAGATACATTAGATGGGGGCGTCAGTGTGTTAAACCTCCTATCATGATATTGTTAAAAGAACAAAAGGTTTCTTTAGATTTTAGTGACTTTAGTGACTTTTTGCACATGAACCTTTGATATCATTGAAGGCTGAATCCCCTCTCATCCATCTCAACACATTCATTATGATTGGAAATGCATGAAATATTTGATGAGCCCATAATTTTTCAACACCCTCAAACCGACTCATAACATACAGTATGCTACATTGCACTCCATGATTTGTTTTCAGAGCGACTTTTCAACCATTCTCTTAAATACAAATAAAAATAAAAATAATAAATGTAATAAAGATTAGATATTAAAAATATATATTTTTTTACCTCCTTAATAGCATTAATATAGATGTTTATACAGTAGAGGAAGAAAAAGTCACTTCCATAAGCAAGAACTCTCTCGCACAAAGACTAAAGTGCTGCAGCCAAGAATGCACTGTCTGCATCCAGCTGGCTTAATGGTGGAATCCAGGTATTACTGTCTGAACACGCTTGTTTGTTTGTGTAACTTCAGAAAACCAATAAAGAATCATGCATATAGAGCTGCTGGCTGATGGAAATATATGGATTCAGGCATTTTGCAGGTGTGTTAATGGAAAGAAAGAAAGAAAGAAAGAAGGAGAGAAGCAAAGAAAACCATGTGTAAGGAGCAGCCTGGCAGAGCCGCGGGATCAAATCCATTCGCAGTGGAACAATCAGGAGAACATCCGCTTCTGTGGCCTGAGGTGAACATTTGTGGTTCTACAAGGAAGCCTGTCCAGAGAAACACAGGGGGGGATTTCGCAGTAAAAAGACTGAACTTGAAAGATACCACACTGATTTGTCTTGATGTTTTATCTGCAACAATGTAGGATTTTGTTCATTAGTTTTACACTAAGAGACAATATGGATGGAAGGAATTATTATTGTGGCCAGAAAATAGCTCAGCATACATATCGCAAATGAGTATTGACAAAAAATTAAAGTCCTACTATCGATATGACATTTTTAATTATTCAATCCAGCAGACCCTGTTCTGCTGCTGCAATGTGTATCATTTACAGAAATATAACAACAATGCCTTGCTGTTTTGGTTAATTGTCATAATTCCTTTTTTAAGAAAAGTATTTGGTTTATGTCCAAACTCAAGTGTCAATCAAGGTGACACAAGAACCCTTCTGTTTCGCACCTTGCCTGCCACTGAGTTTGGTAATTTGGAATATCCTCTGAGTGTTGAAAAACGGTCCACTTCACTAATAAATGAAGTCACAGAATCATTACCTTCCATTGTGAAAACCATCCACAGCGCAGGTGGATCACTGCTCCTCACAGCCAGAAGGTGGAAAAGCCTCTGCCTCCTGGTTCTGGAACATATACTGTGAACATGTACATATTTAATACGTTTAACTCCTTAATGGCATAACACATGGTAATACTAAGTATACTATTTTATAGGATGTATTGGATATCTATTATGATCAGTCAGCAGTATTGATTGGTAATGTGATCATACAAATTCCGCCATTTCCTACAGCTTGGCTGTCAACAAATGTACCGGCAATACGCCTCCTTGAGGCCTCTGCTCCGAAAATGGCATACCCATGAAACAGTGTGCTTTGTCTATTTGGACAATTCATTTTATGTAAAAAAAAAGTTAATGGGGAACCCCTGTGAGTGCCATGGTGTGTACATGTAAAAAACGGTTTATCTGTTACTGGTAAAGAAATATAGCAATATTTCACACAAAAGAAGTCCTGTAAACATGGAGATATAAGGCTAAAACCATATTCACATGATAGGCCAGTTTGTGGACACTAGACATATAAAGTTTCACATTGATTGAGAGTGAAAGCCTCACGGCAGACAAATGGGAGAGTCTGAATAAGTTGTGTAATGAGTAAGGAATAATTATGCATACCTTTTTGGGAGACAACATTAAGTAGTTAATTAGAGAAACTGCCTTAAAATGGTTAAAAGGAGAAAGTCCTTTCACTCTAGAGTAGGAAATTATCTCTCAAGCTGTGTCCATACAACTCTCACACTATATGACTTACCGATTTGAGGTTGGACTCAATCTCGGTAAAGTTCCACTCAGTCAGAGGAAGGCTTAAACTGAAAGGCTGCAGAGAGAGAAAGAAAGAGAAGCAGGAGTCAGAAGACATTAAGTAGATCAGAATGTTAGGAAATTAAGGCTCTTGTGAGCTTTAAGAGGCAGAGACGGGTACGATTTTAGACATGACGGAATCTATGTGCGGTTAAACATGTTGTACTTTGGATGTGATTAGTGCAGGTCTACTGACATCCATAACAGCACTGGTCCCAGCTTCCACAGTGCTTTGCTGATGGCTCCTGAGCAGCAGCTGCTGCAGCTCCTCAAGGCTCATGTCCACATTCTCCACTGCATCGGAAACCTCCACTCTGAGCGCACACACGCACAAAAAAAATGCGCACACACACACACACACACACACACACACACACACACACACACACACACACACACACACACACAAGGTCGATAGGACAGTGCTTCTGTGTCGGTGCAAACATGTGTGTACCTTAACACCTTATATACATGTGTGTCTATGGGATCTGGTGTGAGCTCACCTGTCCAGGGCAGGTCTCTTACTTCTCTTCTCCACCATAGAGGCCAGGGAGCCCCTTCCCTCCAGAACAGACTGGACCATTGCGACGGGGAGCACAGGAGGTTCTGAGGAGCACACCTCACAGGAGGACGGCAACGCTACGGCACCTCCCCCTGTGTGGTCTCCTTTCCTTCCTCCTCTCACTCCTGGACTCGCAGGCTCCTCTTTGATAAGCATCATGTTCTTTTCCCTGTTAGGTGGAGTTACATGCTGTATCAGCACATATTGATAATGCAGTTTGACACAACACATTTCACGGGTTTGCGTTGGGTTCTGTAACATTGTACAGGTTACTTTTATAATGGGAAATAGGGATGCTACATTCCCTCACTCACCTCGTCTCATCAGGCGGCATCTGGAGGGCCATACTGGGCTGAGACATGTCAGTTACATCAGAGATTATCGGCCCCCCTGTCAGCCCGCTAGTAGAGCAAGAGGCAGTTTCACTGGAGGGCTGCGGATCGAGAAGGGAAAATATCGATTAGGCATGTTCCCCTCTATTTTTTGCACTCTTTTCGTCTTTGGCCCACTGTGTTGCTGATTTAGAATTGCTACGTTTTTTGTAAAGTGCCATTACATATATACAGACCTGTACTGTATTGAGAAACAAGAGCCAGAATGAATAAACATGGTTTTACCATAAAACAATACAGCAGAGAAATGTTTTTCCATGACATCAGAACAGGCAATAACTACAAAATGACGTTATAAACTGAGGTAAACTGCAGTACCTGCATCCTGGTATTGCAAAGCCGTCCAGGAAGCAATAACTTTGCTTTAGCCTGGTAACATCTGGGCTATAAAACTCTCCATCAACACAGAACATCTACTGTATGGTTACTGCTCTGCCCCTCTTTGTATGGCAATATGTTTCCCATGTTTCATTTTTATCTCCAACCAAAATAATCACTAATCCAGAACTTCATAAAGTACATACACATCTCATGTCTAGCCCTCTGAAACTGTCAATGCGCACTGCTTCTCTCTAGTGGTACATTAACATAAGAGCTACAATAATGGCAGGAGGTGAGAGAAGGATAATGTCCGGAAAATATTTCTTTGCTACAATGTGGTGGATTGGTCATCAATAAGGACCAGATTAAGATAAACAGCTTGACCTGCTGAAGGACGTCCTCCTTATTATGAATTGTGTCTAGTAAATCAACCAATACATTTTAAATCCCAACATGGCCAACTGTGTAGAAAGTCCATACATCCACTTCTACTTGAGTTGATGTTTACTCCATGAGCCTGCCAGAACCGTTTGTAGGACGTTCAGCAGCGCAGTGGCTTATATTTACAGTTTAAAAAGATGATGGTGCACTTATAATTCTTTGGGAGATTTCTTTTTGGTAGAGTTCATGCACACGTGTTGAAAATTCAAAAAAAGATAATTCTATGAACTAAAAAAGTGGTGGTTTACTCGACTTAGTTAGAACCTGATCAACATATGGTGCATAGCTTTCATATTTTCTCACCGACTGGATGTAGAAAGGCTCATGCATGGGCTCCATCGGGTGACTATGGCTGAACTTGGAGCCCGGAGCGCTGGGAGAACCATCGTCCAACATCAAGGGCCTGGAGGGAACATTTCTTTTCAATCAATTATGTCATGACTCACTAAGATTAAGGCATCGTCATAGAGTGCCAAGCAATAGAGAGAAGGTGTTGCAAAGAAAAATGTAATGGGTAAATTCCTGAGGCATCTGATAAAGTAGCTAGATGGTACACGTTAGACTTTGTCTAGTGCTTATCACAGCCTCACTAAACAGCTGTCAATCATTGCTAAGGCTGCATGTGTTGTAGTCTGTATTTCCGGTCACTTGTCTCCCCAGTACTGTCTCTGTGTCTGTGTTCCCTGAGCTGCTTCACTCCCCTGTACTTGTGTGATTTCACTATTCGGGTGGTTCCGGGTTTTCGTGGTTTCCCCCCTTCTTTCCAGTCTCGCTTTACTTCCTTCCTGCTGATTTCTAGTTTTACTAATCTCTACTAACCCCTACTAACTCATAGATTGTAAAGTACTAACCCCACCTAACACACACTGGATTTGGGTGTTTGATAGTTTAGATCACTATACTAATACACTAACCAGTCTCCCCTTTTCCATGCTGCGCTGTAGCTCCGCCCCTTTTTCTTTCTAGCCTGCTCTAACGCTGAGTTCTGCAATTGCCTGCACCTGTCTCTTGCTCTAACTGCACCTCTCTCTCTCTGCACGCGTTTCACCTGCTAAACCCAGGCCGTCTGTTGTCATTGTTGTCTATGTGATTCCAGTCCGCGTTTTGTCAGTCCCCTGTCATTTAATTAGTTATCCTAATGTTCTTCACCTGGATGTTGTTTGTTACTCCGCCCTCACTCACTTAACCCCCCCTTGATTGTTACCTTCCCCAGTGTATAAATGTCAGTCTCCTCCACTTGGTTCTTGTCAGAACGTTCGTATTCATTGTGCCGATTACTAGTAAGTCTTTGTCTATTGAGATTCCTGCGACACCCCTTTGCCCAACTTCGAGTTTGCCTGTCCCTTTGTACCTTCGCTATTTCTGATCTCCTGGTTTTTGACTTTTTGCCTGTCTTTTCACTTTTCTTCTGGAAACCCGATTCTGTCCCGCTCTCTCTCCGATCACCTGGCTTCAAACCTCGCATGGAATAAAGACAACGTTTTTTGGATTTCCCTGGTCTGCGTGTGGGTCCTTACTCTGAACGTAACAGCAAGAAAGGCCATCAACTCGTTGGTGGTAATTGTACACTTCAAGGAAAAGTAAAGAAATGTCAGTATTGTGTTATTAAAGGTTTTAAGGCGTTTTACATTAGAGGCAATTAATTGGCAGCAATTAAATACAATATTCATAACTAATTTTTAAACAGTGTTCTGTCACCTAAAACTAAAAATCATAGCCATTTGTAACGTCCTAGAGAGATGGTTTCTTCCACAGAGTCGGCAGTCTTGAACTGCCATGTTTCTACAGCGGAAACTGGCTTTGCGTAATGCTTTATCTGACAGCAGAGTATGGGCATTAAGAGACCTGGGGGGTATTGCATGAAAGCAGGATAAGGGATTAAGCCAGGATATTCAGGTTATCCTGGAGGAATTTAGCTTGGACTTAGTTGCATGAAAGCAGGTTGAATTAAACCCGGTCAAGTAACCATGGCGATTTATTCTTTGAAGCTAGCCTGCTCCCGACGAGGCTAATAGCCAGGCTAAGATTAATCCGGTGAGTCTCATGTGTTAAATCAGCCGAAACTAACATGTTCAACATATATTACGTTGTTTTCTGAATGTTTATTAACATGCATTACTCCTCCCTATTGCTGTCACTAGTTTGATTTTAAACCCTACTATTGCAGTTGTTTAGATCAGTGGTCCCTCAGGCGGATAATAAGCAGGTCGAAATAACGAAGGTGAAGCCTGCATGGTGCTGGAACCCCTTCCTCCCCCTCCCTCCCATCCCCTCAAGTGCCAGACAAATTAGCCTTTTTTAACTACTAAAATCAGTTTAGATAAAATATGTGAGCAGGCATGTTGCAAGTAATTTCTACACCTTTACAAACTGTTGAGCACTTACCAGCCTGCAAAATGTTTTCATATTTTATCTTTTCCAGTATTGTTTGTTCTATGCACATTATTTTAGAAAGATATTTAGGAATAGACACAGCTTAAAGAGATTTGTGCATATCGTGAAACATATTCTCGCATTGTGAATACGGATTTGAAATTAGGCCTAGTCTTTAGGGTAAATTTCCAGAGGAACATTAATTCCCTCTACTCACTTTTAGGTTTAGTCTAAATATTAATACATTTTATTCATGTAGTGCTTTATAGGGTAGGCTACTCAAAGACACTTTACAGTAAAACCAGCACATTTGGCACATATACAGTAATAAAACAAACACATAAAACAATCACATTAAAAGCAATTAAAACAGGTGTACAAGCTTTCCTAATAAGTAGCTATTTTTAAATCCCTTGTGAATTCAGTTGGTCCGCGTTTGTCTGCCAGACAATCTCTGTTTGTTTAATTACTCTGCTCAGTTGTCCCTGTTGGTGCGGTTCGTTTAAGCTGGAGTGAAAGCTGTCAAGTGAATTGGAACCATATTTTCCGTTGTTCATGTGTAGATGGGACTGTAAATTAGGGGGTGGGAGTTTAGGTGTAAAACAAGAGATTGGGAAAATATTTAAAAACTGTTGACAATAAGAGTGATTATGAAAGCGAGAATACCTCACATGGTATCCTTAAAACATGGGGCAAAATTGCTACTTTTGTCGGCCGTTTCTAAAGCACTTTTGTTGTTCAACGCACCTTTCTCGTGCCGGCCTTGTTCACACTCTGCAGCAAGGCTGATCCAGCGTTTTACACACACAGGCTGTAGCAGGGTCATGCACCCTGCTTTGCCTTCATTGCGTGTGTGTGTGTGTGTGTGTGTGTGTGTGTGTGTGTGTGTCTGACTGATTCAGCACTTGTTTCCATTCACAGCGCTTGTTGAGTTGGATTGTCTAGTTTGTCAGCTGAGCCAGCCCTTCCCTATACAGCACTGTGGCCCCATTTGTCTCACTTTTGTTGATTTCTCCACTGTGTATGTGCGTGTTTGTGTGCGTGCACATGCTCACGCGTGCATGTACTCACAGCTTTCTCTTTAAGCCTACAGTGCTGGGTGTATTGGACTGCATCTGGCTGAACAGAAACTGAATCAGCTGACAATGAGAGAAAAAACACAGCATGAATCAGCATCCTCATATGAACACACCCACACCCACGCACACAAACACACACACACTGACACATTAATTCCTGCTTGTCACCACCCTGTTTCATCCTGTCCAAAAATGCACACATCAAATAAAACTCCTCTAATGGAGTAACAGTAGCAAAATACTGTAGCACGCACAAACGCAAGCACACACACACACACACACACACACACACACACACACACACACACACACACACTTAGACTCACCTTGTTCATGACTTTCTGCTGCTGTGTGTGATTCTGCCTCAGTGAGACCACCTCTCTCCACAGCACTTCATTCTGCCTGCAAACCAATGGAGGAAGAGGACGGGGGAGGTAGAGGAGGGAGAACGAAAACAAACAAAATCAGGCTTAGCTTTTTTTCATTATTACTTGGTTAAACATACAAATCAAACCCAAAGTTGTTTGTTTTTCACAACTGATCAGCACTAAACCAAGAATCTTGGAGTTCAATACAAGGGATTAGACCCTTCAACCAAAAACAGTTTGATACCTGCAATTTTTCTCTTCAAAATGCTGGCCTTGAATAAAGATAATGAAACCTGCATTGGAAAGTGTTGTCCAACAATTAAAAGATGATTTGGTGTTGTACACTTTAAAAAACTGTTAGGGTCGTGATGGACCTTTCTGGACATTGATTCTCGAAAACTGATGCAGCAGAGCAAGAGATATGGTTGGCTTAATTCTATATGGCATTCTATTTTTCATGCCATAAACTTGGCACTCATGCACATGCCCACAATGCAACTCTACCAGTTTGGTCAGAGATTCTGGTGTGTTTAGATTCATGAAATCAACTGGTAATGTAAATTGCTGTCTTTTGACGCGGAAATAATAATTATTGTTGGATTGTTTAGGGCATACACAAGGGAGTCACAGAATCATGACACTGTGAAGACCAGATGCTTGACCCTCCAAACTCAATACAATAACAAGATGACTTTGGGGAAGGCTTAGTGCAATGGGCTGTGGCTGATTTCTCGACTTTGCTCTCAAACACTCTGTGGCTTGACTCTAGCCCCTTTTTTGAGGTGGCTGTTTTTGATAGATGTAAAGAATGCATGTAGAACGCTATTGCACCCCCTGGTCACCTAGTTGGCTTATCCTGAGAATTGTTAAACGCATGTGATGCCTGGTGAAAAGTGACTGAACTTTCAGAGTCAAGCTGCGCAATGCATTCTCTTTTAGAAGATTGAGAATAAGTTTAGTATGGGCACTAAATATTGAAATCTGTGGTGGGATTTTTTGAGAAAGCAATGTCGAAACCAATCCCTGGCAGTTGATCTACTCATCCTTTCTAAGAATGTCGATATTGATGTGCATGTGTGTGTGCTCGTGAGGTGAGCAGCTGAACATTCTCTCCTCCAAACAACAACCATCACAAGGCAGCTTTACCTCACAATAGACACACACAGCTTTTTTTTAATATTTTTTACCACCAATAGCCTCTAGAGAAAAAGTATACGTTGTTCAAGTGAATGTAAACTACAAATGAATTGTCCAATCAAATGAGTTTTTAATTTGTTTGTAAAAAATGTAAAAAATCACTATATCACATTAACCCAACCTGTGAATTTGAAATTAAAATAGAATATTGAGGTAATTAATCATCTTAAAACTAGACTTACGGTCTTGATACAAGAAAGGGATTAAAGCAATTTGAGTTGAACAGGACTTTGGCAGGATTTGGTACAACGTGCTAACTTTTCAAATATCCAAAGAAATTAGCAGTGATTTGATCAATACACAAACCACAACACAAATTTCACATGAGACTTTTGGCCCCAGGACAGTTGCCTGCATTGCAAAGGAAATATCTTGTGGGTTATGGAACGGCCACAAAATCTCTATACTCACTGTTTCATGTCCTGCATCTGACACTCCATGTTGTCCTGTTGTGTTCGGAGAAGCTGGACTTCATAGAGCAGTTTACTGAGGTCCTCCTGACGGACTTTGGTCTCTTCACTCTTCACTATGGACACCTGAACACAAAGCACAACCTGATTTGTTAAGTTGCTCAGATACAGCACATGCATTCACTGGAATGTCTCTGAGCAGAGAAACTCAGTGCAGCAATGTGGCTCCACTTGGTAGTGGAATAGTCAACAGCTATTTTACCACTGGGTTTTCAGATATCTGTTGTCCCCAGATGAGGAAGCCCATGACTTCTCCACCATAAGTTTAAAATGTGTGGTTTTGAGTGTAATGCCATTGAATATTATTAGACACACTGTATTGCAGTAACCTTGGTGAACCTTTAGCATTTCATGTATGTTTTAAATGGAGCAACATTTTTGAAAAATGTCAGGTGTCGTTTCTGTTTATCGCAAATAAATTAATGTTAGCAGGCACAACTAATATGGCAAACTGTAAACATTAGCTAAACTGCTAAGAAACTGCATGCTATAAATGTAATTGTAAACATGTTGATACATGTTGACAGAGCATTTAGCTCACAGTACCGGAGTATTAATGAAAAACTAGATTAGACAAGCTAGCGTCTCAGTTTCTGTATACCACCACATAATGTAATGCATCAACAATATTTCCCTTTCTACATACCTTTGCCAAACATCTATGTGTTTTATGTAAAAAAAAGTCATCCTATGTTATGATCTACAAAACCTTTCAACAAAATCTAGTATGGTTTAAACAATCAGAGGCTAGATGTGTTTAGTCTGCTTTGAGAATAAACTGTGCCTTAAGAAAGAAAGGAAAGTAAAAACCACAAACAAAATGAATTTCACTCGCATATATCACCACTAAATCAAAACAGTGCAGCTTGCCGCAAGGGAGTGACCATTGAGAGCTTTTGACAGTGAGGTGTGCCTAAACAGGGTCCACGGCGAATTTCTCATAGCTCCGTACGCTTTTATGTTTTTCGGACAACATTCAAATTCTATTAGATAATGTATTTCTCCTGATTACAATGCAGCCCATCATGAAGTTTAACGATTTGAATCTTAAGCAAGCAACACTCCCTTGGTATTATTACTCCACAACGCTCTTTGCCATATCTCCACATTCTGTTGAGGTAGTGTTCCATACTGATCGCCTTCATCTGTCTCACCGTGAACAAAACATCTGGGTGAATTGGTACAATTCCAAACTAAATATAAAGTATATTACATTTTTTTACACTTTCCGCTCAGTTTGTCTTTGAGACATTGTGTTTGTTTTTCACCCCAGACACAATTTTTTAGGACCATCAGGACCAAGACCTTCTGCCACAGAAACAGCTTCTTCCCCTCATCAGTCTCATAAACCAAGTCGGAGTCCCCCACTGACCAGGACACTATTTGCAAAGTGGTTTCCCACCTTGAAAACATATCTATATACGTACATGTTTTAATATACGATAACATAATATCTGTCTGTAATGTTATTTTTGCTTATATATTTTTACCTTATTTTACTTCGTCTTATTTCAATTTTACACAAAGACGAATTCCATTATGTGTAACATACGTGGTAATAAATGACCTTTGATTCTGATTCTAATTTGTGTCTGTAGGTGTCTAAAGGTGGCTGTAGGTGCGTCCATACCTTCCTCTTGATGTGTTCCAGCATATGTTCATGTCCTTGGAGGAAGTAAAGATGTTGGAACTCTGTGTCGTCTCTCTCGGGCTTCACCAGGCCGCTTTGCTCAATGTTAACCACTTTGCGGAATCCATCTACACAGTTAAATTGACTCTATGAGATTCAATTTTAACTCTAAGCTGGTGTTTATATTGTCCCAATCTTGTCAGTGTTAAATCAATACTCAAGTGTTAACAATTTAACTCGGAATAAGTGACAAAAATAAATCTGCTCAGTTTTAAATACATTACATGTCATTTAGCTGATGCTTAAAAATTTTGCCTGACACCGGAAAATGAACTAAAGAATTTTGCTGTGTACACGCCCACATATTAGAGGCAACAGACACATACACACACACACACACACACACACACACACACACACACACACACACACACACACACACACACACACACACACACACACACACACACACACACACACACTTACAAAGAGTATCAGTGCATACAGTAAATTAGAACAGACCAGACGAAGAGAGAAATGTTACTCACACATGTTGAGCTGTCGAACAAAGCTGGCCATATTATTGTGTTTAAAGTACTTTGGAAGGACTTCCTTGGCAAATCGTCCCTGGTCAAACACATGAAAACTGGTCCCAGACTGAAAAAGAGAAAAGTCAGGAAAGCTAATCAAAACAGGCAAGACAAAGCCAATGAAGGATGCAACAAGTATGTTTGACTATTTTCATTGTGATCATTGTTTTTACTTCACAATAATCAAATAACTTCACTTGTCTGGTTACTCCTGGCTGTTGCTTAGTGTAACAGAAAATGTAACTTTTAGATGACACAACCTCTCAGTAAATTATGCATTGTGTTATCAAAAATACTGTTTCAGAAAATCAGGCTCATAATCCTAAAAAAAAGTAAGAAAATCTATGCTAATGAGCATATAGATATTTAGACATCTCAGTATACAGGCATGTTGACCTTTTTAATCCTGTTATTCTGCATGGGATAATGCAACCTTATACTTAAATAAATAAGTGAGCATTTTGAGCAGTGTCATTTGCCTTCTAACAGACTGATATTGCAGCAGCTGATGGTGCACATTCTAGCTATAGATGCCACAGGACTGGAGAGCATCCTTCTGCGTGTTTGACCAAGAAGGAAAGACAAGATGTCCTCTACCTGTTTCTCAGTGAAGTACAAACTTAAATCCTGCAAAACTCACTTCTTGTACAATCAACCTTGAAACCCACATGGTTCATCTAGACAACGTCGTTAGATTTAACTGAATTTAACTGACTTTTTTTTACAGCACTTCTATTTTCTCACCGAACTAGACATGGTACTGTTAATCTGTGGGTTGAAGGTCAAACGTGCTATTTATGAGAAAATTCAAAAGTGGGATAATCACAATGCACTTTTAACATCAAAGCAAATGATAGAAGACAAAATACTGGAAGAAACTCCTCACTTAACTGAAGGGAGACAAACTAACAAACAACATTTATGTTATAAAAACAGTGATTTCCCATTAAAGTTTCTAAAATGGTTTTATTTACCACACTACTGAACATAACGTAATTCAACTAGCTCCACAATAACAGCACACTAGAATGTATCTGTGGCAATCACATGACACAATAATGTGTCAATCTGATTTGATATATCTTCTCTATCTTTGCTTAATTTTGACAAAGAAACACTGGTTTGTCACGGTGGGTCCTGTTTTTTGTTTCTGTTTGCCGTTGTGAACCTGGAAGAGATAAAGGTTGGAAGAAATACTCACAGCACTCCAGCAGATGAGGAGATTGGTATCTGGATCCTCCACCAGGGTCCACAGCTTGGTGAGGAAGGCTGGAACGTTGCTGGCGTAGCTGCCATCTACACCCACGGCACCCGGAGACTCCTGCATACTGACACTTGTCAGTATGCAGAAACCAAACTAAGGTGTGTGCTCGTAGAAAGTGTGTGTGTGTGTGTGTGTGTGTGTGTGTACGCAGACACCCAAGCTAGTCCATGCTTGAGGAACTCCACTTCTGTTGATCCGTTACTGATAATCCCAAGTTTGTCTCAGTCTCTTCGATTCCATTTCATTTGGTAAAACCGTCTGTTGCTTTGTCCTTGTCAACAAATCTCACCTTGTGTCTTTGTTTTCAATTTCTCTTTTACTTCTCAATATGTTGTCATTTAATCCTGGTGCTCTACGGTTTATGTTTCATCTCTGCTCTCTTTCTCTGTTCTCCCTGCCACACCAGTCATCTGACAGAACGTCATTATGGAAGGTCCATGTCAGCACACACACGTACACAAACCATTCATGCCCTCCCCCTATTGTTGCCCCCTGGCCTCCAGCTGACAACTAAGAGACCACCCAGCAAAACAATAGAGCATCCACACAAAAGCTCCAATAACAGACCACTGTCCAAACATTAGAAGGCTAGTGAATAGTGTAGGATTCAGTGCACCTTTACACCAGAAGAACACTTGCCTTATCATTTCTGACAGATTTCTACAGACATCAGAAATGTCTTCACCTTGTTGTGAAGTCAATATACTATAAGGCCTTTGCAGCAAAGCAAATATACCGGCCCCCTTTAGGTGTCGTAGTGCCTGTCGATGTGGGTTTGTTTAATTCGAATTTGAGGTTAGGTTGAGGTTGAGGTAAGTTACTGTCCAACATTATAATTATTGGTGGCATACTGAATATAAGTATTCACAGGGTGCAATTCGTCCTCTGGTTTTCCTATCCCCCCCTCTGCTAAATTATTTCTATCTCCGGGGGGGGGACAAGAATTTCCCCCCCTTGATAGCGATGAATGCAACTTAACTGCTAGCCTACTTTAACTCTTGAAAACTAACGATCTTCAGTGTCAATACATCAGAGCAGCTGTTCAGTAGCCTTCTGGCAGACGGCGCATAGTTCTGAACGTCATCCAACACAAAGACATTGTAACATTTTATTGCGGGAACGCAGGAAAAGCGGCGCTGAACCAAACGTGAAACGCGTTCAGAGCAGCATATCGTCTTACTTTACAGGACCCAATAATAAAACAACTAAATTAACAATACAAATTTTGCCATGTTGTGGTGGGGACTAATCCACGGACCCGAAAAAGGGCCTGTCCCTTTACGTTGTTCTCCCTACTTATGCAAGCTAAAAGTCCAATGTTCTTGTCTATGAATAAAAATAAAAAAAACATCCCCCCTCTGTTTTTCTGTCAAATCGCACCCCGAGTATTCAGATCCTTTATTCAAGCAAAAATAAATCATTGGAAAAACATAACCTTTATTATAAAATAAAATCCTACGTTCAAAATATTTAAAACAAGTACATGTTTACGTGTTTTGCAGTAACATATAAGCATCTTTCTAATTTCCTAATCTGTGTTATATCATAGACGGTCTTCATAGGTTATATATCATGTTTTAAAAATCTGCAAACAACAGCGGTCAGCTAAAATATGATATATTCATGCAGTGGAGCAAAAAGTAGTAATGTTAAGTGTAGTAGAAGAAGAAGAATCTTTTTTTTTTGCACTGGTGTATTGTCTGTTTACGTCTAATAATGTTGTTGATAATGATGTTTGTAATTTCCCGACAAGAAAAAATCTTTGTATGTGCAATAAATGGTTCTGATTCTGAAATGAAAATAGTTCTAAAGCACTAACGAACATCACAATGGAAGAGAACAAGAAATGTTAGGAATGAAAAGTCTGTCAGTTGTAGTAAAACAACAGGTGTCCTTTTTAGTAAACATAATTTACTAAAGTAACATTCTGCTGATAATACGCGATGAAGGACCAAGATACATTCCATCTTCCACCACAAGGTGGTAGCAAAACCATAATACAGGTTCTTAAACTGAACATATTTGTAATTTGATGGCAGTGTTTTTTCTATGAAAATAACTGTTTTCATGTTCTCTGTGCAAATAGATTAGTGTAGCCTATGGTATGCACTGGAATTTAAAATCTGATTTAAAAAAAAAGCTTAATCACCTTTATAACATTTTGATTTTCACAGTATTATTAATTAACCAAAACGTCTGTAGCATTGTTGACCCGGGGGGTCTCTCAACGCCTGCAGCACATTAATGACAACAGCAGGTCTTAAACCAGGGATGTCAAACATACCGGCCGCGGCCCAGAATTTGACTTTCCTATTGTTCTGGCGGTGAGTTGCTTGGCAAAACGCCCAAGCCTTTTAGAAACATTTAGAAACAAAATACGTTGTTTTCAGCAGTCGACTCCATATCTGGGTGATAGCATAATCCTTCCAAAAATGTTTTAAACAATTGTAAATCATTCAGGTACAATAGATAAAGAAAACACTCCATTTAAAACCATAAGAAATCCCTCGGGTAAAGCTAAGCTAAGATGCAAATAGTGGAAAGGGGATACTCATAGCCACAGTTTCCATCTGGTGTCTGGTGGGTCACACTCAACAGCAGCCAATTTTGAACAGGTAGGATGTAAGCCAGCTAAAGGCAAGGAAAGACTGGAAAAATAGATCATATTTATACAAGAGTAGTATATTTTCTCAGGATATAGCTTCAATTGATAAAACAACATCTTGTTTTGTGTTCAGAAATACAAAACATTGGCAACAAGTTCAACAGAAAAACTTGTTTAAGCTTACAGCATCAATAAGTCATGTTTTTGAAGCAAGTATATGTTTTATTGAATGTTAAAGGTGATGTGTGTACGTTAAGAGTGATAAGTGATGGCCACATCATAGGTAGATCAACATGTTGTTGTTGGTTGGTTAAAACATCCATTAATTTGGGATTCTCTGCGGTTCCCTAAGTTGAATCTTCATGCGATAAGGTTTGGGAGTCAGAGTGACCCCATAGACCGGAGTGAAGTCTGGCTCTCCTGCATCCTCAGGCCAGATGAACTTAAACTTCCTCAGCAGCGTCACCGTAAATAGGAAGAGCTCCATCCGGGCCAGACTCTCTCCGGCACACATCCGAGGGCCTGAGACATGCAGAATAAAATATTAAAACTAGCTCATAATCATGGACTTACCCTCTCTATGCATTTTGTTTCTTATGCTCTCACACCCGCACTACTCTCTATCCTCTAAAGCCTAGTTTATGCTTCTGCATTTTCAGAGAAACGCAAGGACCCTTGTGTGCCTTTTCACCCCCTATAGCGTGCTTGCGTGCATCGATCCAATTTTTCTAGGCTTGCGTCAAAAGCTATGCATAATAACCAGCATTTTTAAAAGGAACATTTTTAAAGAGAGAGTGAATCACATTGAATAGCTTTTGTTGGAAGAAATCTGTAAATATGACCACTTATACAATCCATCATTGGCGGACAATTAGGAGGCGCAGATAGCCTCCAATTCATGGAGGGAGATCTCCGCAAACGGTTTGTTGGTTGAGGGGTGTACAAAGTTGTGGCGGAAAATACGGGACAAATATGTCAATGAAATGAAAAGATGAAAAGCTGCAGTGGCAAAGAAGTCTCTGCTTTTTATTAATAAACAAACCAACAACTTCTATACACAAAGACATTCTCTAGGTCGTCTTAAAAAAAATGTTACTCCACTTATTGTTCTGTCAGTGATTTGCTTCGCAAAACCCCCAAGCCTTTTAGAACCATGAATTAAAACGATTCTGTCGATACACCTGCGCGAAAAGCAGCAGCCACAGTTGCAGAACCATACACAAGCCTTTAGACCTGACATGAGAAATAGGCTGGGTTCAAATTGGCAAGACATTACCCCCTAAAGTCTATTCCTGACCACTATTCTTTGACCTCTGTAAAAATGTATTTTTAACACGCTCAAGCCTTTTTGAACCATGAATTGAAATGACTCCGTTGGCACAAGATGCAGACGCCGACGCAGACGCATGTGCCAGCCTGATCCAATGCATTGGATCAAGTTCCCTGTCACAGGGTGTAACACTTTCCCTACTTTTAAGAGTAGGTTTAAGACTTTCAATGAAGCGTATAGTTAGTTTTAATAAACAACTAGTGTTGCATATTGTACAGATTTTGAAGCCACCCCAGGCCATTTTGTTACTTGTGATATTGGTTTACTTGAATATAATGGATTTGACGAGAATTATATATACATACCTGCAGAGAAAGGCATGAAGGCCTCTGGTTTCACAAACTCTCCCTGGTCATTGAGGAAGTTTTCAGGGTTGAATTTATTTGGGAATTTCCATTCTCCCTCCTCATTCATCAATGAGGAAAGATTAGGGATGATCAGTGTTCCCTGTGGACATGAAGCAAAAGAGGAATAAATAATTTACAGAGATGTCACATTCCTAGCATTTGTCACTAAAGTGACAGAAATGATAAGACCAGTTGCTTCTTACCTTTGGAATGGAATATCCATTGAGCTCTGTGTCTTTAGTTGTACTGTGGAAGACGCTAAGTGGAACAATGTTGGCTATTCTCTGGAGTTCATGGATTACAGCCTGGATGAATACATGTTTTAAATATCATGTTCCCATACTTAAACACCGGCTCTCAAAAGATCAGCCATACAAAAAAAGCAGAAAAATGGGAACTAGCACGAGGGTTGTTATATATGTGAAATGTGAATTGAATTTACCTCAAGTATGGACCCTAGCGTAAACATAATAAATTCAAGATCTATTGTCTATGAAAAAAGTGTGGGATTTACCTGCACATAAGGCATGTTGTTTCTGTCCTCATACCTGGCCTGATCCTTTCCCTCCAGCACCATGTCTATCTCTTGCTGACAACGCTCTGACAGAAACATGATGGATAATAATTCAGCATATTATTGAAATGTTAAGACAACAATAGGTTAAGCTATAGTATTGTAGGAGGGGATAAAAGGTAAACCTATGCAAGGGTGAGGTTAAATGAAACCTAATATGTGGTGTCCCCAATAAATAACAAAGTAAACGTAGCTACACTTGTCATTTATAACTGAAGTGAAGGTTTTGTGCATATATGTAGCTAGCTAGGTATATCATTGAAGTATTATCTCGTCACTGATATCTAAGAGATAGAGTCGGTTTTCATCTATTCAGAAGCACAATAATTCCCTCTACGGCAGGGGTGTCAAACTCATTTAAGGTTCGGGCCAGATACAGCCCACTTCAACCGAATGCGGGCCACTGACGTGGGTGGGTGCTAACGTTCCGACCGGCGAACGGGATAGTCGACGATGGGGGGTAGTGCTAACATTCCGACCACCATACAGGACAGTCGCACTCGACGATACGGATCGGATCGCCGACCAGGCCGGCCCTCCCTCTCTGCAGGCGGGCCGCAAGTTTGACATAAGTGCTCTACAGCATTTTCAACCAGATGCCATGTCAATGTTTCCAATGTAACCCAAAATTGCTCCCAAAGGCTGTGCTGTCTGTTTAAAAAAAGTGAGATTAGATCCTGATGGGTAGGTGGTAGAATGTTTGCATACCTTGTACATGTGGGTAGTTCATTAAGTAGAGGAAACTACTAAGGAAGGTGTTGGAAGTAGTGTCCGTTCCAGCAAAGTGAAGATCTACGATGTACATAATCAGCTGTTCTTCTGAAAAGGACGAATGACCATCACCCGGCTAAAGAGAGAAGAATGATTGTTTTAAGAAATAAAAATGTATCTTGAGTCACGGGCCAAACCATAGTAAATGTGAAGTTTTTTTGGCTTATGTATCCACAAAAAATATGACACGCAAAACCATACATTTGGTAAAGGTATCACAGGAAGACCGGGAGAGCTTGCAGAATGTTGTTTTCTAAGTGGTCACATAAAAGATTACAATGCAAAGTGGAAACCTCTATGGGCAATATTAAATTATTGATAATCATACCTATTAACTCATGAGGGTTTGCGTTACAGTCCCAACATTTTTGAGAGACTTTAGTGCAATCCAAAAAATATCATAAACTAGGCTAAGTGTAGTTTCATTTTATAAAAAACAAAAACTTTTGTAACATTGCGGCAAGCCATGTTGTACCACCAAACCACATCCGTGTTGTTTGATGAGACGTCAAACTTTTATAACTACGGCCTTTTGATTGTTCTGACCAAAATTCTAAACTGGTCTGATTAAGATTATAGATCGGTGTTAGTGGTAATTTCAATTTGGAGTGAAAAGATGAAATTGAGGACGCTGAATACATTTTAACACTAATTGGCCTAAACTCCACACGTCACATTAAAAAGAAATACTGCAAAGATCACAATGACCTTTTCTCCTTTTCTTACTCCAATCTCCGAAATTCTGGCCGGTCAACTTTTTCCAAAAATGACACGTTTGCAAGTTAGCATAATTCACAAATGTACCCATCAATGATTCACCTTATCCAGCCGATCCAAATAGCAGTCAACAAAGTCTCGCGGTTCTCCAGGCACTCTTGTCTGCTTGTGCTCATTCATCAAAGATTTTACAATTTTCTGACATGTCTGAAAAACATTAAAGTCGACATTAATAATTTATATTCAAATAACAAACATTCATACAAAATGCATGCACAGAGAGACTGAGATAAAGAGATAAAAAGAGAGAGCTTAACCAACCTCAATATTCTTAAAGCCCCGTCTGAAGGGCAGTGGCAGGCTTCTGATCAAAGGAAAAGAGTCATAAAGCTGTGTAAATGAAAAAAAAAAAAAAAAACAACTTTTGGATTATTTGAAACCAAACATCAAGGCGAGTAAGTTGTATTGATATGTAAATGAAAAGTTGGAGGGACACGATCCATGAATGCAGATGCAGTTTTTTCGGACCATCAGTAGCCTTAGTGTGGCTCTGAGAAATTTTGGACTGAAGGTCAATATTAGGATCATGTATTTTTTTCCTAATATATACATCTTATATTATTAGGGTCCTAACTACAATTAGTCGTAGAGGAAACTATTGTATTAGAAGGAATTATTGTTATTATTATATTTAGTACCACACTAGGCCAGTTTTTCCCCCTGATGCCCAATAGACTTGAAATTTTTCACACACGCGCTCTTGGACATGCTGTACCAAAAAGTCAATAATGGTAAGCAAATGAGTCTAATTTTGAATTTGTGAAAAACACATTTTTTCTCATTTCCATAGAACATATGGGCTAATGAACTTTGGCTTAATCTGGCGAGATTCATAACTTCCAAATGACTTGGCCTGCCCTCACCAAAATACATGTGGGTGTAAACACTGAATGTATCTGTAAACTTTGAACCCCTGAACATACCCTAATTTTTGAGAATATTTGAAGAATAGGGGGCATTGCAGTTAATCGTTAAAAATCTGCCCTTTTCACATATTTTCATGATTTCGTAGAGCTGTAAAAGACTGAACTCTTCCCAGGGATTGAAACTGATTCTTTTCAAATTTGGGCAGTGTGATCTGAGACCTTGGGCTGTAAAAATTGCATTTTGCCGGAGAAATATTAAACTATGTGCGTAAGGAGCATTTTCTTTTAAAAAACACCATTCGCCATGAAAATTGAAGTTGTTTTAACTCGACCATAATCTAATCTAATCTGCTCCAAAGTTGATCCTTTGCCAAGAACAAATAAATTGTTGTAACTCTACACCTATTGGTAACGCGCCAACTATTGGTAACAAAGTCAAATGTTCTAGTATCCAGTAAACAACAAAAGTACTTTTGAGGTGCTAAACATGCTCAACTTGTAGCTAAATGTGGCACACAAATTTCGGGTAAAATATCTAGTTACCTGATATAATTTGAATGATTCAATATAGTAATTTATCTCAATAGCACCCTCTACAAATGTTCATTTAAGCAGCCACAAGACTATGTTTTACCTAAAAGTTTGAAACTTGGCTGTAATCACCAGTGATCAATGAAGTACAGCCTCGCTGGCCCGCAAGTTTAGCTGAAGTGAAATGTATAAGATATTTCTCAGCGACGTTTGAAGGCAGAAGCAAGCCTTTGACTCACCATAGCCCATGGCCCATTGGCTAGCTTGGCATTCTCAGTAAAGCATTGGATAACCGTTTTGATAATCTTATCCTCATACTCGAAGCGTCTTCCAAATAGAACCTGGCAGATGATGTTGGAGGCTGCATTATGAAACATGTTTTTAGGACTGAAGGATTTTCCTGGAAAAGAAAAAATGTCCACAACACAGTATTGAGGAAGAATACTCAACACAATTAAACTTTCAATTAACAAGCAAAATAATCAATATTTGACATTAGGCGAAACGTGTAAATAATGTCTAACCACCTCCACTGTTGTAACATTATCAAAAATTAGTAATTTGATGTCAGTGTCCCTGATTAAATTCCTGACGCTGCGGTCAGAGGAGGATATACCACATACCAACACTCTTCTCCAGCGTCTCCACAGTATATTGTATCTCTCCATGAATCCTCTCCTCCATGCTGTCCTTCCCCATTCCAAAGTTTCTCAAGTTCATCAGAGCAAAGCGGCGTTGCTCCTTCCAACTTGAACCATAATCTACCATGACAAGTCCTAGAAAAGGCAAGGGGGGACAAAAGGAGTTGTAAGAGCATGAAATGTCTCAGGATATCACCAGGGACGTCGTTAGGCCTATTTTAGGGGGGCTGAAGCTACGCCAAAATGTTCATAAGCCCCCATAAATGATGATAATAACAACAATAACGATTCGTTTTTATTAATAACCGTATCTTCATTGATATTTCGACGCAACAAATGACAAAAGAAGTAGCCGAAAAGTCGGAAGTTGGACAGAAGTACAAAGACTTGTTGTGCTATCAAGAAGATGCACCGCACCGTCTCGTTGCATTGCTGTGAAGTGGAATTGCAAGGAATGGTAAACTTAGCAAGCTAATCGCAAGTCTTTATTCATTGACAATACTATAGCCTATCTCTATAGTCGGCCTATTCTAAAACAATATCAGTCCCCATAGAATGAGCAGACAGATGGCATTTAAGTCATTGCTTACAGAATAACTCCTCTGGAGCCTGTCTGGCCTAAGTAAATTCCCTCATGCGGCTTTGATGTGTCTAAAAGCTAACATTACTAGGACTTTTGCTGAACAGAGTAGAAATGGAAGAAGAGGATATGTCGATCACGTTTTACTTGTTAACAACTTGGTTTCTTAACTGGATGTTGACATAAGTGTAGCTCTAATACAGTAGGAAAAGATGTGAGTGCAAAGATTATGCAAAGGCAAGTTACAAATACCCTGCCTGGGGGCTAAGCCCCCCTTGTTTTTCAATCCTAGGGGTTACGTCCCTGGATATCACGGTTTAGTTTTTCCATTTACTTTCTATGTTATTGAGAAGATAGATGGTTCATTCAATGTATAAGACCATGTTGATACTTTCTCACATAAGTTCTAGAATGATTTTGTCAAGCTTGTCACCATCTCATTTGCAATTGGACTAATTGTTTAACGTTGTGCAATGAAAGGTCTTTTAAAAGAACTAAATCGAGTCTTACTTTAAGTAAATGAAAAAAATGGCTTTCACCAAAGATTTGTGGTTGAAGTAATATGCGAGTGGGCACCTGCTTTTCTAAAAGACCTTTACAGGACAAGCCTATACAAGTTTGATGAGGGATAAGATGAATGGTTGGACGTCATGGTTTGATTAACAAAGATGCTAAGTCCGCGCCAGCCCTGCCTATTTTTCTTTGGTTAACTGAATTGTAAGTATTCATCAGTTACACAAGAGAGGTTCCAAACCACACACAGCTGCTCGGTATTACACAAAAACTTGAAGGCAAGATCCTATCACCCCGGTTTTAGCCTCCCTTCTCTGGTTACCAGTAAGTGTGGGATTTATTGCCTTTTGAAAGGCACTTTGGGGTTCATGTACTAGTCATATAGCTAAATCATTAGATCATTAAACAAAGACGGTTCTAGTCAAGTGACCTCTCTTTATAGCTCATGTGCTTGTTTTCCCTTCTCAATATTTCCTATCATGCTGTTGAATAGGCCTGTCGATAGGGCACATCATTTTTATGTACTTTGTAATTATAATGGCGTTTTTTTCAACAACAAAAATAGTTGGTGACTGTCCCATCCATATGAACAGCGATAAGTTAACACAGAAATGTCAGGTTGTTTTTTTTAATCCGCTATGGTGGACGATACATTCATTCCCTTCCCATTGAAACATCATGCCTGTCTACCTACCATTCCTCTGGGTGGCATCATTGATTAACAGGTCTTGGGGTCTTCCAGCAAAATCGACGCCCTTGGTCACTAAAGCCTCCTTGATGGTCTTCAACCCATTAATGATTACTACTGGTTTGGGGCCGAGAAATAAACTATAGACGTTTCCATAGGTCTTCCTCAACTAGGAGAGAAGCAGAGGACATGCTAGTGTTTTAAATCATTTAACTTTAGATGGTTATTTACTTCCAGCAATTCAATAAAATAAAAAAAAATAAGATTTCAGATTTAGTTAGATCTTTATCCTATAACCTGGGAAATTGGGCATTCAGCATGAAAAATATTGGACAAACTTAAGCAGACTCATTAGATGAAAAAATGTTATTCATGAAAAGCGTCATAAAATAATGCAAAGTTAAAGAGAAAAATTACAACATGCAAGAGCAGATTCTGTGTGCTGTTACAAGTACTTTGTGTGCAAGTTAGACAATGCCCAATATGTATGCATGGCCTCAGCCACAGGTTGGCCATAGTCCAATAGTTAAGTACACAGACATTCAACCTCAACAAAAGAACAAAATGCCTGTAATTGTCTATTGCAAGTACACTTTACCCCCTGGAAGCATATCTTACAGTGCAAAGACTTTGGCGCACATGTTTTTAATTCACAATTTTTGCCAAAGGTTTTAGTGTTGAAATGTTCTCAACGCATTTTGTCTTATCATATCAGGAAGAGCCACATTGTTCATTTCAGCTGTCTTACCCTCTCAAAGTCCTTCAGGGGGTTCTCTAAGGTCAGGTCCAAAATATTCCCCAGTATTGGCCAGACTGGCGGTCCTGGTGGAAAGTTCTTTGGCCTTCGGGACTTGAGTTGAACGATGATGAAGACAACGCAGATTAACAGCAGGATTATTGACACAAGCATGGTGGATGGGACTGAATTGAAGAGATTACTGGATTTCAGCAAGTGTTTCTCCGTTCTGTATGCCGACTCCTGTAGTTATATTTTGTTCACCTGTGGTAAAAGGTGAGTTGGAACATCAAACAGGAACAGATTATAATTTGAGAGGCAATTGCATTCTTCCAGAATTTGATTTATCCACCAAAATATCAGATATGTTGCTAAATTTTTCCATAGTTTGACACAAAGCTACATTATTATCATGGCTTGTTACAGTTTTTCTCAATTATTTACACTCAAGTACTGGTTGTGGTCATTGTGTGTCAAGTACATGTAACTCATGCATCAACCCCCTGAACCAATTCTGTTAAACTACAACCACAATTCCTGCTTTACACTCAAATTGCAGTTCTAAAACACACTTTTTTCAAAACACTAATTTTTTTTACCAACTATAGAAGAGCGTGCGATGCCTTTAGGATAATCTTTTGATCTGCAGTCTAAAACTCAAAATAGTAAAATAATTAAATAATTTATAATAGCGATCGACGTCTTTTCTGTTTTTTTTTTTTCCTGCGTTGAGATTCATTTGAATACTTTACTTTTGGTGGAAATCACTGAATACTTAATCCACCACTAGCACCAGCGTTATACGTAACTCACGCCAAATAAGGTAATTATGTTCATTTTAATATTTAGTACGTAACAAAAAACGCGAGAGCTGAGGCGCAGCGCCTGCTCCAGCCGATGAGTGGAAAAACTTGGGGCGCGTCCTGCAGGAAATGAAGGCAACCCGACTGAGGCTGCTTCTTTACACAGAAGGAGTTTTTACCGAAACAAACATTTGCAAAACCAACCACACTAGCATATGGTGTTTTCTTGTAAACCTGGAAAAAAAGAGCAAGTCTTACCCTCAAATCGCTGCTTATTGCATGGATCGGAATCAACGTTAACCACCGCTATGGACAAAGCCACTGTGTACAGAAGGCGACCCCACAGGCTGATAGTGATTCGTGTGGTTACGCAACGATCTTGTTGTTTGCACGGAGTTAACTCCCCCTGAACATAGTTCATAGCCAGCTGTGATATAAGCCATACATGTACAGTGTTGTCCAACTTCCACGCAATATAATAGAGAGACAATATATTTGAAGGGATTTTAAATAGTTGCATGTTCAATGGGAAACATCTTATGGTGCACAACGTTGCAAAAGGGAAAAATGAATAACTGGTTGATAACAAAGACGTTTTCTGAAAAATGTAAAATTCATTATTAGATATGAGAAAACTGCAAAGATCCCAGAGTATATATCTGAACATTGGAAAAAAAAATACACAGTCAAATACACAATGACTAGGTCGTCGAGGTGCGGACCGGAAGAGGGGTGAGAAGCAGATCGACGCAGGGTTCAAACAACAAAAAGGGATTTATTCTCCTAAAGTCAAAAACTCAGGATTCAAAAAGGGAAAATACCAACGAGTGACAGGAACAGGTTAAGGACAGGAACGGGTTCAGGATAGCAGAGGAACGGGAAACACAGCGGACTCGCCACCAAAGACATCTAACGCGACAGACGACAACAGACTCACAGGGGAGGTGCAGATGATTGGACACAAATTGAAATAATCCGACAATCACAGGGGAAGACAGGACAAGGCAGGAAGTGAAGTTATCCCAGGGATACCAGACACGTGAAACTACAAAATAAGACAGGAAACAGACACAAACCGTGACAGTTTAAAACTTTGTCTGGTTAAAGGCTTTTTTAGAGGGGTTTTTATTATTTCTTTCGATCGGAATATAATAGTGTCAAACCAAAAAGCATTAAACGAGAAAATAGTTTGTCTTTTCAGTGTGACAGAAAATGTGTTTGTTGTCTATCATGATTACTAGTTGTTTGGCATTTTTTGTGGTGAAAGTGCGACCTCTACAGCAGGGGTCCCGATCGTTGTTGCCGTACGGACCATTTTCATGTTGCAGACCAGTCTTGAAGGCGTGGCGGATAAACACCAATGAATTAAAATATACCATGGGCATGAATACAAACACCCATAGAAAGCAGACGGGTTGATGCATGATAATTACTCCTGATATGGCCTGTTGAATTAATCTTTTTTGGAAGTTTTAGGCTCTTCTTTTGCCCTTTCCCAAGATGGCGAGAACGGACTTGCGTTCCCGCGAGAATAGACTGGAGACGGAAGGGTTACTCATGGGTTCGGAAGAACGGAGAACGGTCATTTTCGAAAAAACTCCTCCTTCCCGGTTTATCTTGATGAGGAACTTCCTCAGCCTGAAGACCTCCTGCTTGGCGTAGTCTCCAGCACCTTTCTTCGTAGTGCCATTTCTGGCGGAGCGAGCAAACTTCTCCACACCGGAGAAGCACGTTCTCCAGCTTCACCGCCCTCTTGTTCTTGGTTTGTCGTAGGAACTCTTTTATCAGCCCCACTCCGTACCTGTAACAAGTTGTTTCAGACCCTTTACACCAGAAGGTTTCCCTGATCCTAATGTGATCGACGTAATATTGTTATCATACCAAAGACAGCAGTTGGTGCACAGCCCTTTGGCCTAGGGTATACAGTGCATGTTCATAAAGTACGTTATGTTTTGCTCCGTGGGTTCAAATCCTGGTCGGTTCAATGTTTTTATATATTTTTTCGTAACTATATATTTTTTATAAGTGACTATGGCCGTCCAAATACAATATCCGTTTTCATCCAAATGTGTCGGTGCAAGGCTGCAGTCTTGCGAAAAAGAAGCGTTACACATGTTTGGAAATACGACACGTACAACCAGGGGCCTGTACCATAAAGCTGGTTCAGGTGGCTGGCCAGCTAAGTTTTAGCTTACTTTCCACCAACCCTGGGTTTTCGGTACCATGAAAGTGGCTCGGCTTCAATCGGTATTCGTTGCCATGGTAACTTGCGCTGCACGGCTAACCTGCTCCGGGGCAGGTTAGTCAGAAGTTTGCCCAATCAGCGGTGAGCAAAGAAACAGCTGACGTAGTTAATTCCTAGCTTCTGTTCTCTGTTGCGATCATTGCGGCTTCACCTTTTCTTCCAAATCCTGTGGACATCTCAGCGCAGATTGTTAGAAGAGCACTTCGTAGAGTTTTTGGGGACAAAATCCTCTTGACTTTCCTGATACTTGATACTCCTGATACCCGTGTATGAAAGATACAGATATTTCCGCGGAAGGAATAACTTATCTTTGCGAACTTGTTGAGCCGCAAATAACAAATGTGACTCGTCGAAGCCGCACTTACTGTACCGCAAATGGTTTGAATTATATTTTTATATATTTTTTAAACTTGCGCATTAACGCTCTTAGCAATGTTCCTCTAATATTGTTCTCCTGCTTTGGCAGCAGAGACGGTGTTACTGCGTGCTTGAAAAACATTTCTACATTCTTCATATTTCTGAAGAATAATTTCTTGCTCCTCGATCCGCGGAGAAATATCTCGCTCTCTCGAACGTGGTTGTTCGGTGCCGACGTCACTCTTTTATGTGCACGCGCGCGCGGAGTAATCAGAGTTTAAGGATCGAAGCCTGGGTTGACAAACTCAGTTGATAAGCGGCGTCATGGTACCAATAAAACCTGATTGCTTCGGTTTGGTTTTATCGATTCTGAACCAATTCTGGAACCCTGAGTTTGTTGAACCAGCGTCATGGTACATGCCCCAGTTGTTTTAGGCACAGAGGTTTTCAGTGGTTTCCAGTTTAGAAATTACCGCGGCGTGCTGGTGGAGGCAGCCGGAGGCATGGTGATTTTATGTTTTGAGCCATGGGGTTCGAATCCCAGTCGTTCCGATCTTTCCTTTATATTTATTTCCTTAAATAAATGTTTTCATGCGTGGCTGTGATGTAGGCTGGTGGTCACTTATACAATTGTAAACGCTGCAATATATATGTGACGCGTTTTGTAGATTTTCAGCAATATGTTTGTGAATGTTTGGCGTGTGACGTCACAGAAGCAGGAAACAGAGGCAGACACATCTGCACACGCGCACATCTGCACACGCGCATGCGTAGGGAAACCAGTAGGTGGCGAAACCAGTAGGGGTGTAACACCGGCTACAAACACCCAAACTAACACAGACAGAAAGCAACAGTCACACAGACAAACCACACATTCACACCAGTTAAGACACTGAACATACACGAACAACACAATAGAAACTATCAAACAATTCATTTCACGCCACGCACGCTCAATAAAATATAGAATATCAAATGAAAATAAAGTGCACAGGGAAACAGATAACAGTACTCTACAATGTGAATGGGTCATGTGTAGTTACATATTTAGTTGAAATATTTAGTTCTTGAGGTGCTGGGAACTTTGACTCTTTCTACAACTCCAGAGAGGTGTAAAAGGCTTAGGCACATCACTACAGCCTTGATTAAAACCAAATATTTTTGAGAATTTGCATAGTAATAGGAATTATGATATTTCATACTAAAACGGATTATGATGACATTTGGGAATTTGTAGCAATCTCCTAGATTCAACTTGGCCAAATTCATTCATCTGTGCACACATCAGTATTGCAATGGCAAAAAGTCAACATATGTTTTTCAGTATGATGATTAATAAAAGTTAAAACAACGTGTAACATAAGTTGTTTTCAATAGAGGTCTGCAGTGAGCAGCTCGGATTGGATGTCTGAATGAACTCCACCATCATCAGTGTGTTAGCTGCTCCCAGAATAATACCAGTTTATTCAAATGTATCATTATCTGATGGTTGTTTTTACAATGAGTATTCGAACAAACATGTGGATCAGTTGCAAAACAACTTCTGGTGGAGATGTGATGCATTTTGAATACTTTTATGGGAGAAATGAGTGGGGAAAGCCTCTGATCAGTGCTGTCCACGGCGCTGAGTAGGTTAGGTTTAGAGGCTCCTCAAGCAAAACACATGGATCATCAGAGCTCTACATGACCTGACTATGAAGAGAAACTAGTCCGCTATCGGTTCCTCCACCGTCAGCCTTCACAACTCAATGCACATTACGTTTTTAGTCATTAATCAGTGAAGAGAAAACACAAGTGACTCGACTTTCAGACTGCAAGAGGAGCTGCGGGCTGAGTTGAGTCTCTACGGTTCTCATGGTGTGTTTAAGTGCAGCCCGCTGCTTTGAGCTCTTCATCAGACTCACACTCTCGAGTCCTCAACGATACAAACTCAGAATGGCAGAAGTAGCTCCAGCTCCAGCCGCCGCCGCGCCCAAGGCAGCCAAGAAGAAGGTGTCCAAGCCGAAGAAAGTCGGTCCCAGCGTCTCTGACCTCATCGTAAAAACTGTCGCCGCGTCCAAGGAGCGGAGCGGCGTGTCTGCTGCCGCCGTCAAGAAGGCTCTGACCGCCGGAGGATACGATGTGGACAAGAACAACGCCCGCGTCAAGACCGCCATCAAGAGCCTGGTGGCCAAGGGGACTCTGGTCCAGGTCAAAGGCATCGGGGCCTCTGGCTCCTTCAAGATGAGCAAGACGACCGCCGACAAACCGGCAAAGAAAGCCGCTCCTAAAGCCAAGAAGCCCGCAGCGAAGAAACCCGTAGCGGCCAAAAAGCCCAAAGCAGCGGCAGTGAAGAAAGTCGTAGCCGCTAAAAAGTCACCGAAGAAGGCAAAGAAACCCGCAGCGGCCAAGAAGGTGGCTAAGAGCCCCAAGAAGGTCGCAAAGAGCCCCAAAAAGGTGGCCAAGAGCCCCAAGAAGGTGGTGAAAAAGGCCCCGGCAGCCAAGAAAACCCCCGTGAAGAAGGCTGCTAAACCCAAAGCCAAGAAAGCAGCACCCAAGAAGAAGTGAGCTGCTATCAGTCTCAAGAACCAACACCACTAAAACGGCTCTTTTAAGAGCCACCCAATCCATCTTTAAAGAATGCATTCCTTTATTAGATCGTTGTAATGCTGTTAGTGCCTTTAAATCATTTAGGTGAATTGAAAACAACATTCCGATATATCAATCCCAGGGAAAAGTACATGAGATTTCAATTTATTGGAGGTTCAACATCAGCAGAACTTTATTAATGTGATGCAAAGCAATATGCAATTATTAGACATATGGATTGAAGAAATCATTTTTCACGCACTCATACCAAATCTTGAGTAAAGTAGATTGCATTGTGTTGTAATATGCCCCCACATGTACAATTAAGAGAACTCAACCCAATTAATTGTTTGGCATCAACCAGCATGAGAACCGAAGAGGGATATTTCATCATAAACAAATACAGAAATATCAACTTCACGTAATCAAGTATGACCATAAGCATTTAGCAGCAATGAAGTCATTCTTTTTACACCAATATGTAGTGCAATATATGCTTTTAAAAAAACGGTAGTAGGGAATATATCTGGATAATGTTTTTGGCCAACTAAAATTAGAATGAGGTTTAGTAGTAAAAAAGGGTTTAATGAGATCACCTTGTAAAATTGACAGTATTGAACAAATATTATACAACTGCAATTTTAACATTAGGTAGCATGTGGAAATGTTCTTTAGAAGAAGTGGGTGGCTCTTAAAAGAGCCTTTGTGTTGTTCGTCTACATCAGGTTTACTTGGAGCTGGTGTACTTGGTCACGGCCTTGGTGCCCTCAGACACTGCGTGTTTGGCCAGCTCGCCGGGCAGCAGCAGGCGGACGGCGGTCTGGATCTCCCTGGAGGTGATGGTGGAGCGTTTGTTGTAGTGAGCCAGACGAGAGGCCTCACCGGCTATGCGCTCAAAGATGTCGCTCACAAACGAGTTCATGATGCCCATGGCCTTGGAGGAGATGCCGGTGTCGGGGTGGACCTGCTTCATCACCTTGTACACGTAGATGGCGTAGCTCTCCTTCCTGGTCTTCCTCTTCTTCTTGCCGCTCTTGCTGACGGCCTTCGAGACTGCTTTCTTGGAGCCCTTCTTGGGCGCTTTCACAACCTCCGGCATGACTGGCTATTACTCGAGAAACAGCAGATGTCGTTGTGGCATCGGGACGCTGAAATTTATATACCAACTAGATGCAAAATACACTGCGCTGTTGCTCAAGAGTGATTGGTTGTTATCTGACTGCTACCGAGTGTACGTCATACAAACGTCTGTGCAGATTTCTCTACTGACAGAGTGACTGAATCGCCATAGATCATTTAAGACAACAACTGCCAGTGACCCAAGCTTGTAGCCAAGTCAGTTGCATTAAATCATATTATTATAAGGGTTGAGAGGTTCAGTATTGTACCAACCTGCTTTCAGTGTCTTATGTTGTAAATTGACTTTATAATCATTCTGTCCTTGTCCTGCTGGATTTTGAAAACGGAAAAAATGAATTCCGACAACTACTACACTGGAATTGCTGTGAATTCCTAAAACGTGAATCAATTGCTCCTTAAGTAGAAATTCTGAAGGAATAGTAGTGTATATATTTACCAGATCAGGTCACATACTTCCTTGCTTAGTTGGGCACGGGGCATCTGTAACATATATTGGTGATCGACTGCCAGGTGTCGGATTCATACAGCAGTATGGCCTTAACGTCAGATTTGTAGATTAAATGTTGTGTCTTGTTTAAAATGGCAAAAGCTTTTTTTGCATTCTGTAATCTCTCCATTGCTTCTTTCTCTGTTCCCTTCCTCTAAAAGTGAAGCATCTACATACAGCTTAAACCTTTTGTGTGTAAATGTATGCCTCTAGTTTGAGGTCTATTTATCAACAGCTGAGCTGCATTTCTTCTAGTATGTGAGAGTAGTGATGCAAATGTTTAATAACAGTGTTATTTGAACAGTCTTTTCAGATATTTCTGTTTCATATTGTATAAGTGTGAGGATTGGACGCATCTCTTTGTAGCAGTATACGGCAGAAACACCAGACACGTGTTTATTTTCCCTCAGGCTGCTCTGATGAACAATTAATCAGTCGGGCGTCACCTTAATTACCACTAACTTGTTGCAAATGTGTGACTACACTTTAATTTCATATTTGCTGTACATTTAAGTGTAAATTATTGAACTTGATAAACATGTTTAGAGGAGGAGTGGTAACTGCTGTTGTACATGGCGAAGGAAGCAGATTCTGATTTTCTGCTGTCATCTATTCACTAATTTTTTTATATAGGATTTAATCCATTTAAGGAACAGTATACAGCTTTGAGTTTTGTGGTTTATAGTAGGGTAAAAGATTGCCTACTGTCACAATGAAACACTATTAAATCAAAAATCAATAAGATATTAAGGATCTGAGCACTTTAAGAGAGTGGTTGGCTCTTAAAAGAGCCTTTGTGTTGTAGCTATTCATCTCCGGTTTTACTTGGACTTGGCGGGCTTCTCGGTCTTCTTGGGCAGAAGCACAGCCTGGATGTTGGGCAGCACGCCGCCCTGAGCGATGGTCACTCCGCCCAGCAGCTTGTTGAGCTCCTCGTCGTTGCGGACAGCCAGCTGCAGGTGACGGGGGATGATGCGGGTCTTCTTGTTGTCGCGGGCAGCGTTTCCGGCCAGCTCCAGGATCTCAGCGGTCAGGTACTCCAGCACAGCCGCCAGGTAGACGGGGGCTCCTGCGCCGACACGCTGCGCATAGTTGCCTTTGCGCAGATGTCTGTGGACACGACCGACTGGGAACTGGAGCCCAGCACGGGAGGAGCGGGTCTTGGCCTTCGCTCTGGCTTTGCCTCCGGTTTTACCTCTGCCGCTCATGGTTAGTAGATTTCAGGAAAAGATGTGTCATTCAACCAGCCAAACCCTCCTTTATATGCGCGCGGAGCGGGCGGGACGGTTCCTGACACGCGCACCAACCAGAGAAGAGGCTTCATGCACGAGCAGGGAGGGCGTCAGCGCAGAGTTTTGGCGGACAGTTTGAATTCATTTCCCACCAATGAGCAGCTGAACCCGCCACTAGAGTCGTGGCTGAGCTCCGGGAGGAGTCCTCCACCAATCAGGGGCCGGAGGTCTGAATCTGCGTCACCGCTCCACAGCCGGTCCACACTTTAAGAGCCGCGTGTCTCTTCATAAAGTGCACTACTCTTAACCAGAGCGAGACAAGGTGATCATGGCACGAACCAAGCAGACAGCCCGTAAGTCCACCGGAGGCAAAGCCCCCAGAAAGCAGCTGGCCACCAAGGCTGCCCGCAAGAGCGCTCCGGCCACCGGCGGCGTGAAGAAGCCTCACCGTTACAGGCCCGGTACCGTGGCTCTGAGAGAGATCCGCCGCTACCAGAAATCCACGGAGCTGCTGATCCGCAAGCTGCCCTTCCAGCGTCTGGTGAGAGAAATCGCTCAGGACTTCAAGACCGACCTGCGCTTCCAGAGCTCCGCTGTTATGGCTCTGCAGGAGTCCAGCGAGGCTTACCTGGTGGGCCTGTTCGAGGACACCAACCTGTGCGCCATCCACGCCAAGAGGGTCACCATCATGCCCAAAGACATCCAGCTGGCCCGTCGCATCCGCGGGGAGCGAGCTTAAACCGCCTGATTCCCCACACGCAAAAACGGCTCTTTTAAGAGCCCCCCACTCTCTCTGAAGAACATAATTCAACCGTGTTTGTCCATTTCTTAATTTACTTGTGCAAATGCAATAGTTAAACCTGTGCCTGTTGCCTGTAAATGTACTTTCTCTCTAATTCAGCATGTGATTAAGCTGAAGTCTTCATGGTCAGCATGGTTGTAGACTTTAGTAGGATTTGCCGTAATCCGTCATATGTAACTTTTAGAGGCCAAAACCTCAGTAAATTATGCAATGTGTTAAATACTGATTTAAGAAATCCGGCTAATAATCCTAAAAAAAAAGGAGACCCTGTAACTTGAGCTTGTTCAGGCCATACATGGGATAATGCTACCAGTACTACCGAAATTAGCTTTTTAAGGAGGAAATGTCTTTTCCCCAGCGCAGGATCTAGGCATAAATCATCTAAGTCAGCCAATAAAACAATCACTTTGTGTTATTGGTCATGATCTCTCTCGCAACATTAAAATCTTCCTGGGCAAATACAGTATTTCATGTAAAATAAAGCTATAAAGATGTATATATATATATATATATATATATATATATATATATATATATATATATATATATATATATATATACATTACATTGAGGAAAAGCAAAACTTGAGAAATTCATGAAATTAGACGTTTCTAATTTCTGAGACCCATCTGTTATAATATATAAACAATGCAGCAGCTGATGGTGCACACTCTACCTACAGATGTCATTCAGAGAGCATCCTTCTGCGTGTTTGACTGACAACCAAGAAGAGAAACAGTCCTTTTTCTGTTTATCAGTGAATTGCACACATACATCCTGCTAAACCCACTGCTTGTGCCCCCCCACCCCCACACACATATAGTTGCCCCCGCGACTCCCGCTTACAACCAAGAGACCGCCCAGCAAAACAATACAGCATCCACATAAAAGCTCCAATAATAAACTACTGTAAAAAAACATTAGACGGCTATTGAATAGTGTGCGACTCCTTTAGGCCAGAACAACGCCTCTGTTATCATTTCTGTCAAATCACAAACATCAGAAAGTGTCTTCGCCTTGTTGTGAAGCCATTATACTGCGAGGCTTTTGCAGCAGAGAAAATATACTGGCCAACTTCTGGTGTTATAGTGCCGGTCGATGTAGGTTAGTTTAAATTGAGGTTGAGTTAAGTTACTGTCCAACACTATATTCATTAGTGGCAAAAAGTTGTTAAATCCTTTATTCAAGTAAAAGTATAAATAACGGTAGTGGAAAAACAATCATTACAAGTTAAAATACCACGTTCAAAATATGTAAGCAGCTCTCTAATTTAGTCATCAGTGTTATATGTTAGACGGTCTTTATAGCTTATGTAATATGTTGCAAATCAGCGGTCACCTAAACTATGATACATCGAATGAGGATTAAATACTGAATCAGGATTCGATTTTTAATTAAATCTTGAACCCAATTCAAGATCAATATCGAAAAACAAAGGTAACCACTGTCTGGAGACAAGATTTCTGACATTCCTTCAATAAGGCTTGGGGGTCTGGCTTGTTGTCTGGCTTCTGCATCCTAAGGCAACACAAACATGTATCTCGTCGCCAGAGCCATATGAGCCAGAGCTTCTCCGAGACACATACGAGGACCTGCAGGTTAAAACACCAACATATAAAGTGAATCCATCTGCTGATGTTTAAGAACGTGATAATGGATAATGTTTATGAACGTGATAATGGATAATGTTTATGAACGTGATAATGGATAATGTTGCTGTCTCTCCTGCTATAGAGTGTTTAGGGGTTGCCAATTTTCAGTTTACACTGCAATGCATTTGCCAAACTGTTGTGGAGCCTTTAATGTTAAAATATTTAGGATAGAGAGGGGATGACATGCAGGGCCCTGGGTCGGCCCTGAACCCAGACCGTGCAGTAAAGACGGATCATTTCAATGGTACACACTAAGTGTCATGCACAGTAACTACAGTGGGTAAGGAAAGTATTAAGTATATATATATATATATATATATATATATATATATATATATATATATATATATGCCTGTGGGTTAGAGGCCCTAGGAGGAAAGTCTCCTTAAATCCTAGGCTGCAGTCTCTGAGGGTGCAGCTTTGTGTGTCTGTGTGAGTGTCTGTGTGAGCAAGGGTTGAGAAGAGAAGGAGAGTTGAAATATATATATCATATAAATCCCTTCCATATTACATTGATCTCGTAGGGTTAATTTAAAAGGGGTTCTGGAAGTATAACATAAGATTTCAGAACAGACTGTTGTTGGTGGCGGTGGTTGGAGATACTACCGGGGAAAAGAAACATGATGTGGAACACACGGGATGCGCGGTGAGAAAAAGAAAGGCGTTAATTTGGCAGACTGAGTGTCAGTGGCGCAGATATCGGGGAGTAGGAGAGATAAATAAAATTTAAAAAAAATGCATCCGTTTTACTAGAAAAACCGGACTGGTGTTTTTAAAGTTTTCATCCCTCTAAATCCCACTTGTGTTACTCGGTGCTACTGAAACATAACTGAACATAACTCAGAGTTTAGGGTTTAGTGCGACAGAAACAGGCGTACTATATGTCCACATAGGCACCATTAATATCTGCTGATTTGTCTTTGTATGCCAAAATATCATTGTCTATAATATTACTGTACTTTGTAACAAGGATTAGATTCCTATGGCCCGACAAATGTGAGGATGTTGATTTTTGATAATCTAGTTCAGCAAGGGGCGCTAGAGCACCAAATTCAAGCCCCGCCTCTGTCTTCTACCACGTCCTCATGCTGGTTATTAAACTGGTGCGAACCTGCTCGCGGCCATAATTTCGTTTCAGAACTTCAGGGAAGGGAGGCAAAGGACTCGGCAAAGGAGGCGCCAAGCGTCACCGCAAAGTCCTCCGTGACAACATCCAGGGAATCACCAAGCCCGCCATTCGCCGTCTGGCTCGCCGTGGCGGAGTTAAGCGCATCTCCGGTCTGATCTACGAGGAGACCCGCGGTGTGCTGAAGGTCTTCCTGGAGAACGTGATCCGTGATGCCGTCACCTACACCGAGCACGCCAAGAGGAAGACTGTGACCGCCATGGATGTGGTCTATGCCCTGAAGAGGCAGGGACGCACCCTATACGGCTTCGGAGGATAAACTTTTTGACACCAAAAGGCCCTTTTAAGGGCCACACACTTCCTCTGTGAAGAGCAGTTTTCTGATTTCTAACTGGTTGTGATTATTTAGGTGTAGGTGAAAATCATTTACGATGTTGCTTTTGGTAGTGAAAACAAGAATCCAATATGGCACTCAATTAAATTAAAATAAAAAGTGCTACATGAGCAGATATACCTGGAGACCTGAAAGCAAGCTGTCCCTCTCAGTCTGTCTGCTGTCTGACTGCTCTTTTTTATAACCTCTTGTCCTTGAAAGCCAATTCAAACCAGTTCTCCCTCACGTAGCATTCTGTCTTGCCCTGAAAATGGGTTCAAACTTTCTCTCCCTTCGGCCACAGGTGCGTTATCTTGGATAATAGTTCAATCCCAATGGCATCAATATAAGTGGGACTTTGGTAGGTGGGGTCAAATGAACGGGTCGGATCAAAAGCTGCGCCCTTCAGGACGTGTCGCCGCCGTCGTTTAGTGAGCGCTGCGTTTCCACTTTCTATGCTTTTAACCAATTTGTTTCTGATCGTGGTCAGTGGTGCTGCCAGCCTGACCATTTTACATTTCCCAATCGTTTTGGTTTGGACTCTGGAAAAAAACTCGCAACCCTTTTTTTTTTTTTTTTAAGTCGTAAGTGTCCATTTATTGCTTGCAAACAGGAGGTCAAATACACATATTATGGTGCTCTGTGCAGATGACGCCTCAGAGCTTTCATACACACACGTGAAGGCCGTCTTCAGTGGCCGGCGTGAAACATTGCAAACCAAGTTTAGATAAGAACCACAGAGTTCCTTTGTTCAAACCTTTGCGTAGGAAAAAGTTGACTCGTACTCCCTTCTTCAGACACAGCTGCAGATGATAAACTTTGTATCACCCTGCTTTCGCACATCAGTTCAATACAGACAATAATCACACTTTTAGCATAAGACTATGTTTTACCATTACATTACATTCACTCTTTTGATTATTCTTTAATCACTGATAATAGGTCTGTTCGTTATACCCTTGTATTTTAGCGAAGTCCATTACCCAATTATATCCCAGATAAATATTTGCACTCAGGATTTATTTCATTTTACACTGTGTGTTCTTGAATCTGCTTCCTTCATAATGGGAGGAATATCCTTTAGGCTGCTCTGTTGGCCCCCCGTTTCCCCGCATTCATACAGCAACCCTCCACATCTGTCCACCGTTCAGTGACACGTCAGTTTCTCAAAGCCCCTCGTTGTTCCAACAAAGAATTGTTTTAGTCTTCTCTGTTTATGGTAAGAAATGCCCGTTCATCTCTTATCTCTGACCTTGAGTCTCTGTAGAAACATTTCAGTACGTCACCATTTTTTATTCTTAGACAGATTGAGGAGTCACTTCATAAATTTTATATAGTTTACTTATAGTTTATACTTTTTTATATAGTTAATGCAACCTCAGTTTTTGTTTTTGTTGTTACCAGAAAGTGTGCGGACTAAACCGCGTTGTTTTCAACCCGGCTGCAATTTGATTAGTCGGCTTGTATTCATTCAGATTTCCCCTAGGGACTCAATGGCATCAATATAAGTGGGACTTTGGTAGGTGAGGTCAAATGAACGGGTCGGATCAAAAGTTGTGTCGCCGCCGTCGTTTAGTGAGCGCTGCGTTTCCACCTTTTATGCTTTTCACCAATTTGTTTCTGATCATGGTCAGTGGTGCGGCCAGTCTGACCATTGTTGACCCAATTGTTTTGGTTTGGACTCTGGGAAAAAGCCTCTGTCCCCCGCAATCGTAACATAACCCCAGACATTTCCAGCCCCACGACGCGTGGAGTCCTCCTCCTCGGGACCCCTGAGTATTGGTTCTGTGATAGCTCTTATACACTTAGCAAACGCAAAGACACCCATTACAACCCCCAAGCGATTATGGCAATATTAAGCATGCTGACATTCTATATTTTTAACTAAACTAACTGCGGAGAATTGAGAAAGATAGAACAGGGGAGAGGATAGCATTGTGCATTTCTTCGTCGCTGGTCTTCTTCTTTCGTTGTAGACAGTGGACTCAGATCACCATGCACTGGGTGTCTGACTTTAACAACTTTTTGCCACTAATGAATATAGTGTTGGACAGTAACTTAACTCAACCTCAATTTAAACTAACCTACATCGACCGGCACTATAACACCAGAAGTTGGCCAGTATATTTTCTCTGCTGCAAAAGCCTCGCAGTATAATGGCTTCACAACAAGGCGAAGACACTTTCTGATGTTTGTGATTTGACAGAAATGATAACAGAGGCGTTGTTCTGGCCTAAAGGAGTCGCACACTATTCAATAGCCGTCTAATGTTTTTTTACAGT